>CM072098.1:28322877-29522877 GCA_036850905.1 Luffa acutangula
TACTCAGATTGTAATGTGTGTTATGAACCTTATGAGCTAAATTTACTTAGGTGTTGGTTAGGAATCATGTAATTGTCGTGCTTTATTCTCTATGCAATACATGTTGGTTTGAACATTTGATTATTTGTTGTGCATATTTCTATTTTGTGCCCGCCTGGCCAGCCGGTATGAATATCACTTCTTAGTTTCAGGGATGATTTGAGAAGTGTGTGGCATTTAATCACACTATATCATTGTGTATTGGTGAACGCCAGTGACTGAGCTAGAGATAGCTAGTTGCCTAGTGCTTGATCGGTAGCACGTCATTGGAGTTGAAACACATTCCAAAAAACCCAGAGTTCCGGGAGGATCCTGCTAATAAGGCTGCAAGAGAATTGCCTAATCAATAATATTGCTAGAGCATCTTTAAAAACCATTACTAAATCCTGACCAACATCTGTTTTCAATCTATCTGCTTTATTTGTTTACTTTATGTTCTGTCATTTCTTTTGCTTCAACATTTTATAAAAATCAATCATTTTAACCACTTTTGAAACCATTAAAAAGGCACACGAAATAGATAAAGTGAGAGCTATTCAGCCCCGTGGATATGATAAATTACTTATCACTTGCTGCGGATTATGTATGCTTGCACAATATTCTAGAGTCTATTTTTTCCATATTTTTACCACTCTGGAAACCCAACAGTAAGCCAATCTGAGGTCTTTCGACTTATGGGCAAGTGTCATAAGTCAACTTTGAGCCCGAACACTCGCTGGTTGTTGTTTGAAAGAGCCTGAATTTGAAGATACAATGTTGTTACGAAGTGGGTAAATCAAAACGAAGCTCGATTGAGCAGGGGTCACGATTTAGACATGATTTAGAGTTTGAAATCAAGTGGGTAGATGCTGAACATTATGAAAATAATGTGGCTCTTATGCCAAACCTTAACGGATTACTAAATCAACGTCGAATGAGGTTGAACCCGTGTCGAATGAGTGAATCCTTTGCTGCCCGTGACTTGAAATGTGAAGAGGAGATAGATCTGACTAGTCTTGGTGTGGGTACTAACTTCCGACGAGGAACGAACGAAGAGGGCTGGTGCGATGCGTGGGTCTTCTATTTCCGATAAGAATTAACGGTGGCGCAAAGGACAGGAAGCGATAGGGAGAGGAAGAAGAAGAAATAGAGTGGCGCGAGTTTCATTGCTACCGATGGAAAAGAGAGACAATGGAAAGAGATGGAGACGGCAACACGCACTACTACAAAAATCACTTTTAATGACGGGCAATGCCCGTCATTAAAGACGTTTCAGCACGGGCGGCGTCCGTCGACTATACGAGCGTCGTCGTAACTTATAATGACAGACGACATTTAATGAGGGGCAATGCTCGTCATTAAAAGCCGCCCGTCATGAAAAGTTACAATGACGGACAGTTTTAATGACGGACATTGCCCCTCATTAAAAGGCGTCTGTCATTAAAAGTCCGTCATCAAAAGTGTATTTTCCAACCAAATGTCCATCATTAAATGTGTCCGTCATTAAATATATTTTTTAATGACAGGCATTGCCCGTCATCATTTCGTTCATAATTTAATAAAAAAAATTGTTGGTTGCCCGGTGGGCATACGAACAATATTTTTTCATTTGTCAATCTGTAAAGAAAGTAATATTAATCTTAAATGTGAAAAATTGTATAGAAATCAAATATTTGTCAAATTTCATTCCAATAAGCCAATAATGAACCAAATTTGTTCATACAATTTTTATTCATATAAGTTTGATATAAAAATAAAATTACAAACACTTACACTTAAAAGCCTCAAAATTACTAGACACCTATGATTAAAAGTCTACACCTACACCAAAAAACAAAAATTCTCCTACATGCCACTTTCATTCTTGTCACCATAATCTTGCTCGTACATCAAACTTGAAGAACCTAAGAAAAACAAATTGTAATTAGGTTTGATACAACGCCAAAACAAGAACTCACATAACAAACATATGTCCAACAACTCGAAGAACCTAAGAAAAACAAATTTAGTTAACAATAAAATACACAAAAAAAACCAATCTCGATGAGTATCAGAAAAAAATTGTTAGAAAACCCAATAAACTCCAAAAGCTTACAAACTTCAAGATATAAAGTTAAACCCCTTCAGATAACCTGGAATGCTCTAGGTTTCTATACTTAACCTAGAGACATTACTAAAGCATCTATCCTAATTCTAACCGATTGCTCTAGAAATTTCGACAACATAACGACATACATATGACTAACTAAAAAACTTTTCAACCTATTAAACAAGAGAAACACACTTCTATATGAAAAAAATCACCCAACTACAGTCTCACAACACTTGTTCACAACAAGACCCGAAATATCTTAAAAATAAGCAAGTTAGTTTTAACATGAAAAACTAATAAATGACAGACTTTTAATGACAGAAAAACTATAAATATCCATCGCCTTACAACCGAAACAAGGAATCCTACACTTAAAAGAAATGAGCTTAACATTGAAACTAATAAGTGTACAACCAGAACAAGCACATCCTACACTTAAAAGAAATTTTCTTCTCCCTTTTATTTTAAGTTACATAAGTAAACTCTTTATACAAGAAACAAAATTCCCTTCATATTGAAAAAGTGTACAAAAGCTACTAAGTACCACCTAAAGGGCCAAAGAGAAGATCTTGAGCATACACAAAGGTTTTGAATGGTTTGTTGTTCTTGAGTCGCTTGCAACGGGTAGGTTGGAATTAGGCTTATTCTAGGGAGAGAACAAACCTTTTCAAACTGTTTTCCTTCTTGTATCTCTATTTCGGTAATATTTCAGTACAAAGTTTATTTTTTCTATCAATTGGCAACCATAGAATTCCATAATATTCTCTCCAATGAAAATTAATTTCCTGTAAAAAAAAAAAAAGAAATATTTCAGGTGTATTAACTCACTCGAGGGTTCAAAATATTTATCTCCTTGTGCTTCATATCAAATTTAAAGCCCAAATCCTCAGCAACATTTGAGAAATCCTACAGAGAGTTCAGGGTCGTCCACGATCATGTTACAAAGAAATAAAACAACATTAAGACACTAACATTAAGTGCATTTTCTTACTTCAAAGATTTGCTTGATGTAGGCATTTTCTGGAGGCTTGGAGACATACAGCCATAATTTTTCATCCCATGAGCCAATATTATTTAAGCAAATAGTATAGTCAATACTCTCACGGAAACGGTGATCAAAGCCTTGAAGCAACTGGAAAAGCAATACTTTACATTAGTGGACATCAAATAGAAACAGTGACAAAAGAAAATAACTAAATGGAATACATTGTAATGATAAAATGTACTAATTGTGATGATCCTATATAGAAAGGATGAGAACCTTGTGAGTCCCATTATACCTTCCTCGCTTCATAAGGTTGAGAAAATAACCTTGCAATTTCAAGAAGTGCAACAATTCCACTTCCATTGCTATCGCTCCCCGACACAGATAATTCCTACAACCAGAGAGACTATCCATATTATCTAACAAAAAATGGTTGACATTGTTAGTGCGTTAAACAAATAACATACAGGAGCAGCGCCGAATGTATCATATGATGCTACAATAACAATTGTTGGGAGGTGACTAGCATCTCCATCAGATTTTAATCCAGGCAGCCAACTCTGACAACATGCGACACTATTCGAAAGAATTAGACACAAAATATGAGAGGAGAATAAAGATCATCACAGACTTTTCAAAAACTATATATAAATAAAAAAACACCTTATGTTCAACTGAAAGGACAAAATGAGCACTCTAAAGGAAGCCTACAAATAGGGATCTTGATGGGGTGGGGTAAGGACAAGATTGCTTCCCCGTTCCCCACCTAATTGGGTATTCCCTACTGGGCTTCATCCCCACAGGAAAAAAGAACGCCCCTACTGATAACTGCCCAAAAGGTAGTTATTTAGGCCTCAATTATATAAGGATTTGTGTGTCCTTTATGCTTATTAGGGTTGGTTTTAGAGGAATATTACATGATATAACCCATTTGGAAGAATGGAAGCGTTGGAAATCACTTTGTGCAGGTTATGCTGCTGAGCGACTGGAAGGAGCAAATTCTATGCTACAGCAAAACTGGAAGCAGAAACTGCCACATCACAGCTCGTTAGCCAACTTCATGAACCGACTTCTATTGAGATATTTTCGGGATAAAGGATCAAGGAGAGCCTTACACGTGTCCTAGTTGACCTAATTCAAGCCTCCCATCCTTCTATAAAAGGAAGTAGCCGTCAAAGTCAAATTCATTCCATGTTTTCCCTTGGAAGCCGAATAGTATAGAGATTGAAGATCATCAAGTACACCATCATCCGCAAGCTGATTAGGGAGTTTATTTTCCTTCTTAATTTGTGGCTATGGACATGCTTACTCAGATTGTAATTCATATTCTTATGCTTATTATGAACTAAGTAGCTTAGGGTGTTGGTTAGGAATAATGTGATTACTTTGCTTCATCTCTAGTAATAAATTGACTATAGCATTTTGGTTAATTGTTGTGCTTATTCTTATTTTATGCCCGCCTGGCCAGCCGGTATGGATAGCTCTCTCTAGTTTCAGGGATGATTTAGAGAGTGTGTGGCAATTCTCCACATTACGATCATTGTGTATTGGTGAACGCCAGTGACTGAGCTAGGGATAGCCAGTTGCCTAGTGACTGATCGGTCACACTTCATTGGGGTTGAAACACATCCCAAAAGATCCGGAGTTCCGGGAGGAATCCGCTAATTATACTGCGGGAAATGCATGATCAATAATATTGCTAGAGCATATTTTATAACAATCACTAAAACCTAACCAGCGCATGTCTTTAATCTGTCTGTCTATTTGTTTACTCATTGTTCTGTCATGTATTTTGCTTCAGCATAATTCCGATAAAACCCAATCATTTTCATTATCTTTGAAACCATTAGAAAGTTGCACAAAATAGGTAAAGTTGAGATTTATTCAGACCTTGGATTGATAACATTACTTGCTGCAGACTGTGTATACTTGCACAGGAATTCTAGAGTATTTTATACTACATTTTTACTCACTCTAGGAACCCAACAAGTTTTTGGCGCCGTTACCGGGGACTTGAATAAGTTTTTATCTGATCTGTTTTGTGTATGCGTTTTAGTGGTTTGGTGCTAGAACTTTTTGATTGTTTCTTTTGTTTTTACAGGTGTGATTTTGGTGCATGAGCGATCCGCCTGGAGTACGGTTTGAGCTTGATCAAGAAATTGAAAGGACATTTCGGAACGAAAGGAGGGAGCAGCGCAGAAACCAGATGGAGAACGTGCCGCAACTCCCGCAGGTTCCTGAAGGTCCAGTAGCAGTGAACCCCCAGCAGAATCCGTTGCTGCAGCAAAACCCATTGTTTGAGCAAAATGAGCAGCGAAATAATCAGGCTGAGAATCCTATCTTGATAGCGAACGATAGGACCAGAGCCATTCGAGCGTATGTTGTCCCGATGTTTAATGAGTTGAATTCAGGGATTGCACGTCCCCAAATCCAAGCGGCAAATTTTGAAATGAAACCGTTAATGTTTCAGATGTTGCAAACCGTGGGGCAATTCCATGGTTTGTCATCTGAAGACCCTCATTTACATCTTAAGTCTTTTCTAGGAGTTAGTGATTCTTTTGTAATTCAAGGAGTGCCTAGAGATGCTCTTAGATTAACTTTGTTCCCGTATTCTCTTAGAGATGGAGCAAAGTCATGGTTAAACTCTTTTGCTCTAGGATCAATTAGGACATGGGATGAGTTAGCTGAAAAATTTTTGAGTAAATATTACCCACCTAATAGAAATGCTAAATTAAGGAGTGAAATAGTAGGGTTTAGGCAACTTGAAGATGAGACTTTTAGTGAGGCTTGGGAGAGGTTTAAGGAGCTTTTGCGAAAGTGTCCCCACCATGGGTTACCTCATTGTATTCAAATGGAAACATTTTACAATGGTTTAAATGGAGTAACCCAAGGTATGGTCGATGCTTCGGCTGGAGGGGCCCTTTTGGCAAAAACTTTTGATGAAGCCTATGAAATTTTAGAAAGAATATCTATTAATAGTTGTCAGTGGTCGGATGTTAGAGGCACAAATAAAAAGGTTAAGAGTGTATTAGAGGTTGATGGTGTGTCCACCATTAGTGCTGATCTTGCTATGATTGCTAACGCTCTTAAGAATGTGACAGTGATTAGTCATCAGCAGCCACCAGCTATGGAGCTTGCAGCAGTGGTGAACCAAGTCACGGACGAAGCATGTGTCTATTGCGGTGAAGATCACAACTACGAGTTTTGCCCCAGCAATCCAGCTTCTGCGTTTTTTGTAGGTAATCAGAGGAACAACCCTTATTCTAACTTTTATAATCCAGGTTGGCGCAACCACCCCAACTTCTCATGGGGAGGTCAAGGAAATAACGTACAAGCGCAACAAAAGATGAACCAGCCAGGATTTGCTAAAGCGCAGGTAATGCCCCAGCAAAATAAGCAGGCTTTGCCCCAGCAAAATTCGGGAAATTCTCTCGAGGCGATGATGAAAGAATTTATGGCTCGCACAGACGCCGCAATTCAAAGTAATCAAGCTTCGATGAGGGCCCTGGAATTGCAAGTGGGTCAGCTAGCTAATGAGCTAAAGGCGAGGCCTCAAGGGAAGCTTCCTTCGGATACTGAACACCCTCGAAGGGAAGGTAAGGAGCAGGTAAAGGCAGTAACTCTTAGGAGTGGTAAGCAATTAGAAGAGTCTAGAAAGACCCAGGATTTAAAAAGTAATAATGATAATATTGTTGTTATTGAAAAAGAGTTGGAGTCTGGTCAGGGTGCCGGAGGCAGCAAAGAGAATGCTGGAGCATCTGGTTCTGTGCCAGATGTAGAACCACCATATGTGCCGCCCCCACCTTATGTACCACCTCTACCTTTTCCACAAAGGAAAAAGCCTAAGAATCAGGATGGTCAATTTAAAAAGTTTTTAGAGATTCTTAAGCAGTTGCATATAAATATCCCTTTAGTAGAAGCTATTGAGCAAATGCCTAATTATGCTAAATTTCTTAAGGATATTTTGACTAAAAAGAAAAGGTTAGGTGAGTTTGAAATTGTATCTCTTACTGAGGAGTGTAGTGCTATTCTTAAGAATGGTCTACCCCCCAAGGCTAAGGATCCAGGGTCATTTACTATACCTGTGTCTATAGGTGGAAAGGAGTTAGGTAGAGCACTCTGTGATTTAGGTGCAAGCATTAACCTTATGCCTCTTTCGGTCTATCGGAAGTTAGGTATTGGGGAAGCTAGACCTACCACAGTTACACTCCAACTAGCTTATAGGTCTATCACATATCCAGAGGGTAAAATTGAGAATGTCTTAGTAAAAGTTGATAAATTCATATTTCCTGTTGATTTTATTATTTTAGACTATGAGGCTGATAAAGATGTCCAAATTATTCTAGGTCGTCCATTTTTGGCTACTGGTAGGGCATTAATAGATGTTCAAAAAGGAGAATTAACAATGAGAGTCTGTAATGAGGAAGTAAAATTTAATGTCATTAAAGCCATGAAATATCTAGACGAGATGGAGGATTGCTCCTTCATCAGGATTCTGGAGAGCACAGTTATTGAGACAGCAATACAGGATTCGGCTGATCAGCATTCGGAAAAGCATGGAGAGGTTAGTGTAGAAGATTTTGAATTTTGTTCTTTAGATAGAAAAAATGAAAAAGAATTGTTTAGGTGTGAGGATGTTTTTGAGTCTTTAGATTTAGATCAAAGAAAGGCTCCCCCAATTAAGCCATCCCTGATTGAGGCACCCACTCTAGATTTGAAACCTTTACCGGATCATCTAAAGTATGTGTGTCTTGGGGAAAGTGAGACGTTACCCATCATTGTTGCATCAGATTTAATGTCGGAGCATGAGGAGGCCTTAATAAAATTGTTGCAGCAATACCGTAAAGCTATAGGTTGGACATTGGCTGACATTCAAGGAATTAGCCCATCTTTTTGTATGCATAAAATCACTCTAGAGGAGGGGTCCTTTAGGAGTATTGAGCAACAAAGAAGGCTTAACCCTGCAATGAAAGAGGTTGTTAAAAAGGAGGTAATTAAATGGTTGGATGCTGGGATCATTTATCCAATTGCCGATAGCAATTGGGTAAGCCTTGTCCAATGCGTTCCTAAGAAAGGAGGTGTCACTGTGGTGAGCAATAAAAATAATGAGTTGATCCCCACAAGGACAGTAACTGGCTGGAGGGTTTGTATGGATTACAGAAGGCTTAATAAAGCCACCCGAAAGGATCATTTCCCTCTACCATTTATCGACTAGATGTTGGATCGATTGGCTGGTCAGGCCTATTACTACTTCTTGGATGGTTATTCTGGGTATAACCAGATTACTATTGCTCCTGAAGATCAGGAGAAAACCACTTTCACCTGCCCTTATGGGACATTCGCTTTTAGGAGAATGCATTTTGGCCTTTGCAATGCTCCAGCAACATTTCAGCGGTGTATGCTAGCAATTTTTTCTGATATGATTGAGTCCACTGTTGAAGTCTTTATGGACGATTTTTCAGTATTTGGAGGGTCTTTTCAGAGTTGTTTAGATAATTTAGGAAAGGTATTAAAAAGATGTGAGGACACCCATCTAGTTCTTAATTGGGAGAAGTGCCACTTCATGGTAAAGGAAGGCATAGTGTTAGGTCATCAGATTTCTAAAAATGGTCTAGAAGTTGATAGAGCAAAAGTTGAGGTCATTGAAAGGTTAGAGCCACCGAGTTCAGTGAATGGAATTCGGAGTTTTTTAGGACATGCTGGATTTTATAGGAGGTTCATAAAGGATTTTTCCAAAATCAGTAAACCTCTTTGTAACTTATTGTGCACTGATCATGTTTTTTACTTTAATGCAGATTGTAGGAAGGCTTTTGAAACGTTGAAGGCTGCTTTAATCTCAGCACCCATTCTCTGCGTGCCTAATTGGAATTTACCCTTCGAGGTAATGTGTGATGCGAGTGATGCTGCTGTAGGTGCGATGCTGGGGAAAAAGCAGGGCAAATTTATTCATCCTATATATTATGCAAGCAAGGTTTTAAATGAAGCACAGGTCAACTACACAACTACTGAAAAGGAGTTGTTAGCTGTTGTGTTTGCTTTTGAGAAATTTCAGCCATATTTGGTTGGATCCAAAGTCACGGTGTTCACGGATCATGCAGCAATAAGGTATTTAATGTCAAAGAAAGATGCAAAGCCGAGACTAATTCGTTGGATTTTATTACTGCAGGAATTTGACTTGGAGATAAAGGACAAGAAGGGATCAGAGAATGTCGTTGCAGATCATTTGTCTCGTCTTGATCCATCATCATCTTTGCTAGAGCAATCTGCCATTTCCGAGTCTTTTCCAGATGAGCAACTTTTTGCTGTTCAGGTAAAGGTAGTCAGGGATGTCGCTTGGTATGCTGATATTGCCAACTTTTTAGTAAAGGGAGTCACCCCTATTGATATGGATTGGAGACAGAAGAAAAAGTTTAAGCACGATGCAAAATTTTTCTTTTGGGATGAGCCGTTTATGTATAAGCAATGCTCTGACGGTATTATTCGTAGGTGTGTTTCAGGTACTGAAGCAAAGAAAATCCTGGAGCAATGTCACTCTTCGCCGTATGGAGGACATTTCAGCGGTCAGAGGACAGCTATGAGGATTTTGCATTGCGGTTTTTTCTGGCCTACGTTATTTAAGGATGCCCATTGGTTCTACAAGCAATGTGACGCTTGCCAAAGGAGAGGAAACTTGGGGCCTAGAGATGAAATGCCTCTTACTTACATTTTAGAAGTTGAATTATTTGATGTATGGGGTATTGACTTTATGGGGCCATTTCCCCCTTCTAATGGCAATGTTTTTATCTTATTGGCAGTTGATTATGTGTCCAAGTGGGTGGAGGCCATCGCATGCCATCAGAGTGATGCCAAGACAGTAGCAAGGTTTCTTCAATCGCACATCTTTGCGCGGTTTGGGACGCCTAGGGCTCTAGTGAGTGATGAGGGTACACATTTTGTTAATAATATCTTAACTAAGCTTTTAGCTAAGTATGGGATTAAGCATAGGATAGCTACCCCTTATCACCCACAAGCAAATGGTCAAGCTGAAATTAGTAATAGGGAAATTAAAACTATTTTAGAGAAAGTAGTCCATCCATCTAGAAAGGATTGGTCCTTTAGGTTGGATGAGGCTCTTTGGGCTTATAGAACAACCTATAAGACTCCTTTAGGTATGTCTCCCTATAGGTTAGTATATGGGAAAGCTTGCCATTTACCATTAGAGCTTGAGCATAAAACATTTTGGGCTTTGAAAAAGTTAAATTTTGATCTGGGTTGTGCAGGAGCAATAAGAATGCTGCAGCTTAATGAGTTAGAAGAATTTCGCCAATTTTCTTACGAAAATGCGAAAATGTATAAGGAAAAGACTAAGCTGTGGCATGACAAAAAAATTAAATCTAAGGAGTTTGTCAAGGGTCAAAAAGTTTTGCTTTATAATTCTAGATTAAAATTATTTCCTGGAAAATTAAAATCTAAATGGTCAGGACCGTTTATTGTGATTGAGGTTTTCTCCAATGGAGCAATTACTTTGCAGGATGAACAAGATGGGAGAGTATTCAAGGTGAATGGACAACGTGTGAAGCATTATTAGGGTGAGGAGTTTCAGTCGAAATATCCTTCCCTACGATTGGTTGATGATTGAGAGAGCAGGACTTTTGCGGGAGCATTTCACAAAGCAAAATTTTGAGCTCCCAAGATTTGAATTAATTTTATTTTCCGTTAATCTGATTTTAATTTCGGTTCGGTCAGATTTGATTTTGCATGATTTATTAGATTTTATCTTTTAAGTATTTTTGGTAGGTTAGATTTGATCTATTTTTGATTTGATTTTATTTTCGGGTTCTTTATTTAAATTATCTTTGAATTATCTTTTAGATAGTTAGATTTTATTTTATCTAGATTTTATTTTCAGTTATTTGAATTCTAGTTTTAATTAATAGAGATTTTCTCTAATATATTCGATTTCTTTTGAAAACTAGAGATTGGGATGTTTGGTTAAATTTAATTAAAAGAAAAAATCTTTGATTTTTCTGTTTTTGAAATTTGACTTCCGTGTCTAAGATTCTTCAGGACCAGCAGATTGTTGCGGCAAAGATTTTGCTGGAGCAAAATATCCCGAGTAAAAAGGGTTTCCGTTGGAATTTATTATTGTTACCGTTAGATTTAACTTTAACTCCTTGCAGGTAAATGTGCGTGCATCGTCTGATGAGGCCACGTGTCCCAGAGTAATTATCCGAAGGCTTCAATGATGACAGCACGTCGATTTTACCATGGGCGCTTGAAATTTTACCGTTGGTAATTTTTGACTTTCAAGTTTGCATTTTTAAATTTACAACGGTAATATTAGTTATGGCAGGGCAAATCCTTTCGGTTAGGATTCTTGTTTGCTGGAACCTTATTTATTCGCAAGCGCTGGTAAGCTTCTCCCACTTCGTCTTCTTGATCAAATCTTCGTGTGAGCGATATTCTTTCTTTCTTTGCATTCTCTGTCAAAACCCCTTTATACCTCCGATGGCTAAAACAAGAGCTCGAAAAGAGAGAGAAAGTGAAGAGGAAGAGGTACCGGTTACACCGGAAGTGCAGAAAGGAAAAACGAAGAAAAAGAGAACGCCGAAGGAAAAAGAGGCTAAACGAAGAAGGAGGCAGCAGAGGGCTGCAGAGCAAGAAACGATTCAAGAAGAGACGGTGAATGTCGCGGATACAGAGGGCACTACACATCCTGAGACAGGACCGATAATTTCTGTTGCGGTTCAATAAGGGAATGTCGAGAAAAATCAAGAAACAGAGGGTGAAGAGCAGGTCGAAGGTGAGCCTGGCGAGGAGAAAACACCGGAGCAGGAGGCTCATGTTGAAGTCATTATGCCGGAACCACCAAAGCGTCGCTGCATCAAGAGGAAGGCGGGTCGCGTGAAGGTGGTTCGGAACACTCCATCACCTCCGACGTCGGACTCTGAGAAAGAAAAAAGGGAAGCTGAGAATAAGGAAAAAGAAGAAGAGGCAAGAAAAGCAGAGGAAGAGCGTTTGCGTGTCCAGAGAGAAAGCAGGGGCAAAGGAATTGTCGAAGCATCAGGAGAAATTGAGGAGCCGAGGGCGCCATTCATTTGCTTCGTCAACGATCTTGCCCGAGCAAAATACCAGGAGGTGCTGAAACGGGACTTCTTGTTCGAACGTGGATTTGACAATGATTTACCTAGGTTTTTGGAGGCTGGAATAGTAAACCTCGGTTGGAGGCAATTTTGTGCGAAGCCAGAACCTGTGAATGCCAACATTGTTAGAGAATTTTACGCCAATCTTGACGTTAAGAATGATTTTGAGGTCATCGTTCGAGGAGTGCCTGTACAGTGGAGTCCTAAGGCCATCAATGAAATGTTCGATCTCCAGGATTTCCCGCATGCCGTTTTTAATGAGATGGTGGCTGCACCATGTAGTGATCAACTGAGTGCGGCTGTCCGGGAGGTAGGCATTGAGGGGGCCCAGTGGAGGGTGTCGCAGACAAGGAAGCATACATTTCAAACTGCTTATTTGAAGAATGAAGCAAACACCTGGATGGGTTTTATCAGGCTACGTTTGCTGCCGACAACACACGACTCCACAGTATCTCGGGACAGGGTATTACTTGCCTTTGCAATTCTTCGCTCGATGAGTATAGATGTAGGAAAAATTATTTCTTCTGAGATTGTTGATTGCTGGAAGAAGAAGGTGGGGAAGCTGTTCTTTCCGAACACGATTACGATGTTATGCAGCAGGGCAGGAGTGCCCACGGTTCCAGAAGATATGATCATGGCTGATAAGGGAATCATTGACACACCTAATCTGGTGCGGCTTCAGCGTATGCAAGAGGTTCGCCAGGGTGGGTTTGTGTATGGCGTCAATCAAATCCTAGAGCAACTGTCAGTATTGACCAGTAGGTTAGAGTTTGCTGAAAGGCAAGCTCAGACCTATTGGACTTATGCTAAGAGGAGAGATGATGCGCTAAGGGGGGGCCTTGCAAAGCAATTTCTCAACACCATATCCGGCCTTTCCAATGTTTCCCGATGATTTGTTTAATCTCTGGATACCACCCCCGCCTGTTGAACGAGAAGAAAATGATGATGAGGAGCAGGGTCAAGAAGAGTGATTGATCGGATGACCTGGAGCGAGCATTACTTTTGTTTTCTTATTTTTGTTTGCTGGCGCATAATTGAACCTGCTCATTGTTATAACTGCTTGTCTTTCTTTTTAATTTTCTGCTTCTTTGACAAAAATATATATCTGTTTTGTGGTATTTTTTCTATGATTTTAATGAAATTTCTAGATGTTTCTGTTCTATGAGCACTGACTAACTCTAACTTAACTATTTTCTTCTGAATTTTTGAAGCTTGGACTGATTACGCTTAATTAGATCAAGGTATTCTGATCTCCAGAAACCTATTGCTTGAGCATTTCTTCTAGCCTAGACTGTTGCTGCGACAAGAAGATTTTGACGGTAGTATTGACTTTTATGATCCACTTTAAGCTTAATCCTAGTCTCATGTTTAGTTTAAAAATTCAGATAGAAAAATTTAAGTTTGGGGGTATAATTTGCAAAATTAGTGATTCATTGGGGACAATGAATAATTCAAGTTTGGGGGACTTTTTGCTACTCCAATTATTTTGCTCGAGCATTCCTCTCCTTCAAAATTAAAATTTGCTAGGTTATTGAGTAACCGGGGACATTTGTGATACCCACAGTTTGTCTTCGCGTCAAAAGATGACCTAGGAAATGTAAAAAATGATGAGAAAAATTATTTGCTGAAAAATTATTTATTGAAGATTTTGTTGGAAAAATTGACAGAGCAAAAGTTTTGGGGGATGAATGATGATCCAACAGTTTTTCTGTCTCCCAGAACTTGGGTGAGCTTCATCACAAAATGTCGCCATTCTGAGGGGCAAAAGATGGAATTACCAAGGATTTTTGAGCTTTATAATGAGTATTGAGCCTAGTTGGTGATGAGCTTGAGGCAAGGGTATACTGCACCATAAAGTGGGTCATCCCGTGCTTAAGAGCTTATGACTGTAAGGCTGCTTTAAGTCTGATAAATAATGTTATAAACCCCTTTAAAAACATGTCTTGAAATGTCTGATAATAGAGCTAGGTTGTGGTGAGTTCCTAGAATTAAGTTGAAAAGTGGTGATTATTTGTCCCTGCTGAAGGAATCATTTTGCTGCAGCAGAGCTTGGTTTTGCAGAGTGCTCAGGTAAAGGTTAAAGGTAGTATTGGACTGTTTGGTTTGATTAAGCTAATTTTTTTTGTCTAATGTTTTGAAATTCTTGAAGGAAGGTTGGTTAGTATTGCTCGGGACGTGATGACATGCAAAAATGTCATCATTTTCCTATTAATTTTGGCTAGTTTTATGCTTGAATTGTGTTCTTTAATGCTATTTTCTATTTAAATTTCAGAAAACCGAGTCAAGAAAGCAAAACCGGAATTTTGAGAGATTTTGGATGATTTTGGAGGCTTTTTGGAGCAATTTGAAGAATTACATTGAAGATCCGAGTCCAAAAAAGCCAAGAAGAATGAATTAGAAGCCCAAATTCATGAATTTCAAGTCTTAAAGTATCAATTTGGGTCAAGAAAAGTGCCCAAAATCCATTACAAGAAGCATTTGGGCCAAAAGAAAGTTGGAGGCCCAAAAATGGAGTCAAAATCGGGCCTTTATTGAAGATTCAGGGCCTAGCGTCTCGACGCTAAGCCTGGAGCGTCTCGACGCTAGGCAGCTGCGTGGAAAGAACCAGAATCGCGAGAGCGTCGCGATGCTGTCGATATAGCGTCTCGATGCTGCGACGTCTTGGAGCCCAAGAAAAGATGACGTCAGAGCGTCTCGACGCTGCGCCTGCTGGGAGCCTATAAAAGGAGCCTTTTGCATCCATATTTGGGGTGCCAATTTGTGGGTTTTCACCCCATTTCTAGAATCCACACTAAAATTGGGGATTTTTGGGAGAGTTTTGGAGCTTTGTTGAAGATCTTTGGAGCTCGGGATCGAAGGAGGTCGGCGCGGGATCGAGGAGATCGACACTTTTATGAGCATTTCTCTTCCCTTTTCCTTTATGTTTTAGTTTCTAGAATTGTTGTGATTAGGAATTATTGGATTTTAGTGATTATGAGTAGTTAATTCCTAAATTCTATGAGTTTGATTTAATATGTTGAACCTCTGCTGAATTAATGAATTGATGTGGTTTAATTGTCATTATTGTTCATTTATGCATTTTGTCCGTAATGCTTTTAATCAACTGATCACTGATTAAATGAATCGTTACTAAGTGGAAACTCGACGGAGAGAAGCTTAGACTAGAACTGAATGCATGACTAACGGTTATTTACCCGGGTGACACGGGATAAAATAAATAACGTTAGAGGTTGTACTGAAGAGTCGTAATGCCATACTAAGTAAATAAAGATGAGACTGAAAGGAGATTCTTTATTAAACGGTATGAGATGGGAGGAGACCGACAGGAGAATCCTTGAAATTAGGCTTCTAGACTTATGAATCAAATGATTTGTTGATCCATATTGGTTAATTGATTACGCATTAAAGGTCCAATTGTTGAAATCAACTCTCTTAGAATTATCCCTCCAAATTGTGTCACCATTTATCTTTTGCTTTCTAGATTAGCTTTTTGATTTTCTTTCCGGCATTAGATTTTGTTCTCTAAATAAAGCTAAGCAAGATTATTCGTGGTACTTAATTGAATAAATCCAATCCCTGTGGAGACGATACTCTATACTCAAAATCACTATATTACTTGTGACGACCCGTGCGCTTGCGGGTTAAAATCGCCCAACAGGACGCGCAATAGTTCAAGTTTGGGGGTATGATAATTGCCCACAAGGTAGTTATTTAGGCCTCAATTATATAAGGATTTGTGTGTCCTTTATGCTTATTAGGGTTGGTTTTAGAGGAATATTACATGATTTAACCCATTTGGAAGAATGGAAGCGTTGGAAATCACTTTGTGCAGGTTATGCTGCTGAGCGACTAGAAGGAGCAAATTCTATGCTACAGCAAAACTGGAAGCATAAACTGCCACATCACAGCTCGTTAGCCAACTTCATGAACCGACTTCTATTGAGATATTTTCGGGATAAAGGATCAAGGAGAGCCTTACACGTGTCCTAGTTGACCTAATTCAAGCCTCCCATCCTTCTATAAAAGGAAGTAGCCGTCAAAGTCAAATTCATTCCATGTTTTCCTTTGGAAGCCGAATAGTATAGAGATTGAAGATCATCAAGTACACCATCATCTGCAAGCTGATTAGGGAGTTTATTTTCCTTCTTAATTTGTGGCTATGGACATGCTTACTCAGATTGTAATTCATATTCTTATGCTTATTATGAACTAAGTAGCTTAGGGTGTTGGTTAGGAATAATGTGATTACTTTGCTTCATCTCTAGTAATAAATTGACTATAGCATTTTGGTTAATTGTTGTGCTTATTCTTATTTTATGCCCGCCTGGCCAGCCGGTATGGATAGCTCTCTCTAGTTTCAGGGATGATTTAGAGAGTGTGTGGCAATTCTCCACATTACGATCATTGTGTATTGGTGAACGCCAGTGACTGAGCTAGGGATAGCTAGTTGCCTAGTGCCTGATCGGTCACACTTCATTGGGGTTGAAACACATCCCAAAAGATCCGGAGTTCCGGGAGGAATCCGCTAATAATACTACGAGAAATGCATGATCAATAATATTGCTAGAGCATATTTTATAACAATCACTAAAACCTAACCAGCGCCTGTCTTTAATCTGTCTGTCTATTTGTTTACTCGTTGTTCTGTCATTTATTTTGCTTCAGCATAATTCCGATAAAACCCAATCATTTTCATTATCTTTGAAACCATTAGAAAGTTGCACAAAATAGGTAAAGTGGAGATTTATTCAGACCTTGGATTGATAATATTACTTGCTGCAGACTGTGTATACTTGCACAGGAATTCTAGAGTATTTTATACTACATTTTTACTCACTCTAGGAACCCAACACCTACCTACAGATAACTGAACTCCAAACTTCTCTACAAATATTCTACTTTTCAAGAAAAACCCTTAATCTCTTCCCAACCATACCAAATGATAGCCTGATAGCATAAGACCATAATTTTTTTTTTTGAATTACTTGTGATAGGTGCCCTAACAAGGAAGAAAGAAATCATACTAAATAACCACGATCTCTTTAAAAACTATAACGTAAATTATACTCATTTTCACGTTTTTATTGTTTTTTTATAAGAAAGAAGAAACCAAGAAATATATTAAAAACGAACGTAAAACAACCTAACCCCTGTTAGAAGAGAGAACCCCCACCCCACAAAACTACATACGGATTGACAGAATGCCTTCCAGTCATGAAAGACTAACCATAATATTAGCTATTCCACATGCAAGGGAGTCAAATAGGGTTTAAGATTATGAAACATACAAGTCCAAAATAAAGATACAAACAACCAGCTCAAATTGGAAATATAGCAAGTATTATATATTATTGCTCCACAATATTGCTTCACGAACAAAACATATAACAAATAAAACAACCAGAAAAGGCTTAGTCAGATAGAAAAGTAAAGAATTGGGGTAGAACTAAGAGTCTAAGATTCACTTGCACATACTTGTCAGCAGTGAATGGTGAGATGTCTTTGTCTTTCATACTGCCCATAAGCCGTTGACGAATATCGTCATATTTAATAACTGACATTGATAGACTCAGGTACTGCAACTGATTTAATGCCATAAGTATATCCCCATTAACTCTTTCTGCTAGTTCCTCAAGAGCAATCGGAAACCATAGTGATTATCAAGAATCAAGCTGCTATAGCCAAGCATGTATACAACCCACTCCAATTAAATGAGCAACCATAATCAAAGTCACATAAGTGTGTAGTTAATTAACTTGAAGGCCTTCTGCATCTGCAACTTGAATCAATCTTTTTGCAGTCTAGAATAGGTCAAACTAACTTCTATCAAAGTTTTGTAGTGTTAACCCAAGAATGTAAAACAAAGGATAAAATTACAAATTGTAATCTATCAAAAGACATGAAGGGCATGACAGGGGATAGGCAAAGGACTAGAAACTGTCCATACTTGAGACAGTACAGGTGATGACATAACCTTCTCTTTTTTTTTTTTACCTTTTTCAATTTTGGATAATACTTAAGCGACAAATTTCATTCCAAAAGAACAAAAGAGATATATGCAAAGGCAATGCGATAAGGCATATTCTTCCTACCAACCAAACATGAGATTAAAAAAGGTGGTCCCCAATCCAATTTGATGACAAAATGTTGTAACGTTAGAATAACCCCTTATTTACTTGTGAACTATAACAACGTTATGGGGCAACTCAGAAAAATGCAACAGAGAAATTGCTGAAGCAGAGTCATTGTCTAATTCAAACACACCATGAAGGAGGCAAGAATAGTAGATAATATACCATAAGAGATCTTTAAAATATACCTGTTGTTTTGTAGGTTTCCTAAAGTTGAGAATCAGACAATAGTTCACAAGGCTTTTTAGCTTTTGGCTGTACCGGTCATTACAGATGCAGATAATTGGAATTTTGGAGATTTTAATGCTCGCAATCAGATCAGCAACTCCACCCCTATCTCCAGCAGACATTCCATCTACCTCATCCATAATCAACCCAGTTTTGGGATGTTTTGGCCTATAATTCAACTTAACTATTATCTCACCAGAAAACTTGTTAGGTTTCAAATACCTAACACAACCCTGTGACATTAACTTAATGCAATAAGTTCAGGAAAGGCACACTAACTAATCCATTTTTAATTGCAAAGATTCATTGCCGATAAGCTCCTTTATAGAATTTGCATTGCTTCCACTGATAATGCAATAGCAGCAGCACAATAATGCAAGCAGGAAGGAAAAATAATGTAGGTAGGAAAGAAAAATACAAAAATCTGTTAGATTTATTAGTAAGATAAATTTTTAACGAACAAAGTGTTTACATAAAGGCAAATGATCTTGAAAAAATAACAAAGAATATTAGTAAAGACATACAACATCAGAAAACGCCACAGAAAGAGACCCGAGAAGTATACACGTAGCAGTACCATACTTGCTATTAACAATGGTAGCCATAAAGCTCAATGAGAACGCACCAACGAGCCTTGATAAAATTAAGTAGGACCTTCTTCGGTAACCAAAAATAGGAACAAAGTCACTGCAATAACCAAACAATTATTATCAAAATGAACAAGAAAGGATGCAAAGGAAACAGGATACGAACCGCAAAATCTTTCATACCCTCAAACTTTTTCCCTTACAATTCAGTTTGGGGTTTCAACCAGGTATATGTTCACAACAGATTCTGAGATTACAACAATGTTCTATTAGTAAAAGCAATTAAGAGCTCAAGAAAGTAAAAACTCAGAGAGGAAAATAAGAACTCCTGCAGAAATCTAACCAAGAAACCAAGCCTCCATATGAAACTTTGCAATCAAGAATGCAAAGGAAAACAAATATTAAGCCATTCAATCTTCATCATGTGGCAAAGAAAATAAATTAAACAGCAAGCTTGTGTTTCTAAGCACTGCATTGGTTTGAGAAATAGATAAGAACCAAGATTTATAAACAAACCTTGTTGTTTGCATCGGGAGCAAACTTGTCTGCAACGTAATTGGACATGACATACAGAAACTTTAATGACCAAATTCTCAAAGTCACTTCCCCTTTAACGAGTAGAAGCAAAGACAAGCCATTCAAGCTAAAGACAATGGAGAAAAGCCTGTTTTTTCAAAAAGAAAAAGATTGTTGTCTTCTTTTGGTGGCACTAGTTAGTAGTCAATGATATAAAAAAGAGTTAGAAGTAAGAAGAGCAAGAGAAACTAGAGGGGTTCAAGACAACATTTCAATTACATTGCCATTTGGTACAACTTTTTATTATAGATTTTGAAGTAATTGTTTTGACTTTAAGGATAGTGAATTGCTTACTTACGTACTGTGATTAATAGCAAAATCCTTGCGCTTGAGAATCTTGCTAACATCCTTTTTTAATAAGATTTTGAACATCACGAAAACACCCAATACTCGTTGCTAATCTCTCCCAGTAACACCTATAAAGGGGCATGAAGTGGCAGTGTGGATGCTTAATCCAACCATCAATGACCAACTATCCTCCTAAGTTCACTCCTCTAACTTTATCATCTCTTGGAATCACTTCAAAACTATTATATCAAGACCATATAACATAAATTGAAGTTTAAATTTTCTTCTTATTTTTCACTTTAAATCAACTAACAAATCGCTTGCAAATTTCAGGTTCACAATTAAACTCATTGAAACATAACCATAAAAAAAAACATTAACAAAAACAATCAAAACTTTAAAGTGATAACACAACAAAACGATGTTGTAATAATGGAAACTCAAAGGCAATTTGAGGCAATATATACCCATAAATTTCTCAAAACAGTTACCACAACAAAACTATAAGAATAAGCAAAATGATAACACAATATAGCAAAATAACCTCACTAGACTATTTCAAGCAAATGCATAGTGAAAAAAATAGTTTTATAACATTTTGAAGGAAGCGAGAGATGAACATGATTACAAACAAAAACAAGAAAAAACAAGAAAAAAGGAACATGATTACAAACAAAATCATCATCAAATAAACCTCGTCCTAGGAAGAGAAAAAACAAAGAAACATGAAAGAAATTAACTTTTTTTTAAAAAAAAAAATCCAATACCTGTTTGGCTGCTCGAAAAACAGGAGGAAAAAAAAAGGAAAGTTGAAAGAATTAGTGTGAACTGTCACAGGTAATTAAATTAACCGAGTGGGTAAAAACGAAGACAGTAATAATTGAATAAACACAAAATCTCAGATTATTCCACAGCTTCAAAAACTAAAATCATCAAAGAAGAAGAAGAAGAAAATGGAAGCTGAGGAAATGGTAGAAAAAAAGAGAGCTTAAATATAATGGAGAGTCATAATTGACCCCTGAACGCAACGAATCGAGAGAAAATTTCTATTTCAAAAAAATAAAATGAATATCCAGATTGGGGTTTGTTTGTGAGTCCCATTCTTGTCTTGTTATGAAGCTTTGGGAATTTCTCAAATTTCCATATCTAAATTTTTCCCTCTAATTTATCTTTATATCTCTACTTCTCTAAACTTTTATCTCTTTCTCTTTAAATTTCTTCTCTAAAATTTACCGAGTATATATGCCAGCCAAGAACTCTCATTCTTTGCCGACTTTTTTTTTTTTTTTTTTTTTTAATGTTCATTCTTTGCCAACTTAAGCACAAGCATAGTTAATTAATTAACAAATTTGGAACTAAGGGTTTAAACTCTTGCACCATGTGAGTAAAAATTCCAAAAATCACTGCCACTTCCCACATATGAAAAGTTAAAAACATCTTCAATCAACCAAGTAAAAAGACCAACTAAAAAGAAGAATAAGGATTAAGAAACAAAACTTTTAAAAAAAGAAAAAAAAGGATAAGAAACAAATACCTTAAAATTGCATAACATTACCAAATCACACACGCTCTTCTTTTCCAGGCGAGTGAATCCAGCGAACTTGACGAAACGAAACATTCATTCCGTCCAAATCTGATACACAACACAAGGAAGAGACTCAATAGCACTCATCATCACATCCAAAAAGAAATTATGACTCGAATTGAATCACAGAAGAACGCAGATATATATATTATCGAATGATCCTGTTGAATGAAGCCATATTCCGAATAACAGAATCCAAAAACTTAAGAAGAACAATCAAAGAGACAACACAACGACAATGCAAACACATAAAACTAATAGATGATTCTCTTTCTCTCTCGGTAAATCAAAAGAAAACAGAGCAGTTTAAACAAGACGACGGTTATCGAAATCGAATCGCATTATTTCTATCGATGGAATCAGGACGAAACATGGATCTAGGAAATCATGAAACAGGGCGAATTCCGATGATTTGGCAGTGGCGGTTCCGAATTCGTCTGGTGTAAGGAGTGGTAGGGATTTGGACAGAGGAAGTGGAAACGAAGAGAAGAATGAGGTGGATTCTTCTTGTCTTCTTCTTAGCAAACAACGGCAGAGCATTGAAACAACGTTCGAAATCCTACTTTTACAGTAAGCTGTCTTCTAGCCAATGGTATGAGAGAACCTTCTGGAAATGTTTATTAATTAGCCTAATTCATAAACTTTAACCACCCCAGAGAGCAACGTAAGTTTTTCTTATATGAACTTCAAGAAAACCACTTTAAACTTCAATTACCATTCACAAGCAATCCCCCCAAAGTTCATCACTGTCAGAATCCACATATGTTCGTTTCTACACAGACCTCTACAAAGCAACCAACAGAGCAGAGAGAAATATAGGAGAGTTGGGGCACGAATTGAAAGCAAAAATTTGATAAAATCAAACCAGTCACCTTCGGTCGAAATGCACGCGAGAAGAGAAAAAAACAGGTGAAGATTCCGGTAAAGAAAAAAGTCGGTCGAAATGATGTGGTTGAACGATGCCGGTGAAGATTCAGTCGCCGTCCACGCAAACAAGCCTTCTGTCGCCGTTCAGTCGTCGCAGGTGAAGATTCAGCTGTCGTTGCTGAGGTTCGCCGTCGTGGGTTGAAGACAAAGGGAAGAGAGATCCGGCGGTTGAAGGGTTGAAGAAGGGACGAAGGACGGCTGCGGCGGCCGAATGTTGAAGAGGAGGGGGAACGACCAAAGGTTGAAGAAGGGATGAATCGAACCTGCCAAAGGTTGAAGAAGGGAGGCTTGGAAGTTGGGGCGGCCAAAGGTTGAAAAAGGGAGGCTAGGGCTTTACGAAAATTTTCGGGGAGAGAGAAAAGTGTATTTTGGGCATTTTACGGTTTTAAAAAAATATATAACCGGGCATTTAATGGCGGGCAATGCCCGCCATTAAAGGTAGTTTTTAATGACGGGCAATGCCCGTCATTAAAGGTATATTTTTTTGGAAAAACGCGCGTCCGACATTAAAAGTGGCGCTCGTTTCCCGTCCGTCATTAAAGGTCCCGCCCCCTTTTTTCTGTCCGTCATTAAAGGCGATTTTTGTAGTAGTGACGAGAAGGCGGGATCGGTGAAGTAGAAGAATTAAGCGAAGACGGGGCTAGCGGCTGGGATGAGATCGACGGCAGCCCAAGGAAGATTGGGCAGTGACGACTAGGAAAAACAAAGGAGAAAGAAAATAAGGGGGGCTGATACGTGCGAGAGAGAGGAGGAGAGAGAGAGAGAGTTGATTTCCTATTCTTTTCTTTACTTTTTTTTAACCAAAAGACTCCAATTAACAACCCACTAACAAGGAGGAAAAAGCGCTACTTTATTACCCACTAACCTGCAAAAACTTAACAGGCTAAAAAATCACTCAACAACAACGCATAAAGAAGAATAAGGGGAAAAAATGATATCCCAATTGACTTTAAAATATCAACTGAAGGCCAAATTTAAATTCCAATATTTGCAAACTAGAATTTAAACTTGATGAATCCAAAGTGTCACAATTTTGAAACGCGGGGCGTTACAAAGAACTAATGGAGTAAGAGTTATTCTGGTAATAGTAATTGGTCAAGACTGTCTCGATTCAGAGGAGCAATAGTTGACTGCCCTACGGTAGCGGTTATGCTAAACTGATAGCGAGCAGAAATGTCGCTATTTTAGTCCCAATTTATTAGGCTCTTTTGTGCTTTAATTGTGTTTTTATTGAAAATATTTAATGTAATTTTTCATTTGGTCTTTAGGAGCAAAGTTGTGGATTTTAGGGAAAAAGTGCCCAAAATGAAGTCATTCAAGCCCAAATTCCATGCTTGGATCAAAAGGGGAGTCAAAAGAGATCAATCATGTGAAAAAGGCCCAAAAGAAATGAAGTGGAGGCCCAAAAAGAAGCCCAATCCGCAGCTGGAAGTTTTGGAAAACGCACAGCATCGAGACGCTGTCCATTTCTTGGGCGCCAAGTCGATGACGTCACAGCGTCGCGACGCTACCCCCTTTTCGATCCTATAAAAGGCGCCTCTTGGTGCCTCATTTCACCATCAATCACCATTTCCTCCATTCTTTCCTTCCTTCCTTTGGCTCCTTTGGAGCCTCTCTCAAGGCTTTCTAGCCTTTTTTAGAGCTTTCTTTAGTGGGAAAATTTTGGAAAATTTTGGGGAGCATCCTAGGAGGCTAAAGGAGTGTTCGACGGGACTCCGAGCGTCAGCGAAGGGGTTTTTCGACGGTCAATTCCTTTCTTTTTATTATGCTCTTAATTATGCTTTCCATTGTAAATTTTGTGGATATTTTAACTATGTATAGCTAAACCCCAATTTGGGGTCTTGAAATGAAATTATAGTCAAAATGTTGTTATAATTACCTGTCTCTTACCCTTTTTCCTAATTACTTGTATGGATGTGCTTAATGCTTTATTCAATCTGGCCAATTATGTAATGATTCAATTCTTAATGGAAACTCGATGGAGAGAAGTTAGGATAGATCGTAATCCATGCAACTAGTTTAATTGCTCGACGTGACAACGGGATTAGTTGATTAAACTTAGATTCCTAAAATGAATCAGAACGTAATAATTAATGATTTTTTTGGCGCTAAGGACACTTAGGTTGTTAAAATGCATTAATTACAATTAGGGGAGACCGACAAGAAAACCTATGTGATTAACTGAGATTCTAGGATTATAATTAGTTGGGTAATGATATAGGATAATTATAATAAATGTTTAGCTAATAATTGATTTTCAAGACCCCTCTTCCCATTAAAAACTCTTTCTCCACATTTTATTTTTCTCGATTGATCAAATTTTTCTCTTTAATTGCTTGGTTTTTTAAATTTCTTTGATTGCATGATCCGATCCCTAAATATTATTTCGCCTAAGTACTTTTAGTGCTCAAGGAATCTTTGCTTGCTTAAATTTCGCTTCGCCTCCCTGTGGATTCTCGGTATTACCTACCGTTTTATATTACTTGTTGCGACCCGTGCACTTTGCGGATCATCATAAACCCTTGAAGTATCGTTGCAAAATGAATCAATAATATACTTGGGTCGATGATTACTTTTGCTAAATATGATTGGATAATATGTATAATGGGTTTAGTGCAAGTTTCTAATTCGAGTTAATTTGTTATTTTCAACAATAATGTCGAAATGTATATGTGCTTTGTCGAACACCAAATTAAATGGTTTAGAACATATGACTAAGAAAAACTTAAATGCTAAACTCGTGGTAAATAATTTAGGTATGGTTTTAAGTGAGGAACGTCCTCGGACTAACTACTTAGCCAAGAGGAACATAATCCACAACCCTAAATCTAATGTATTAGTCTTGGAATCGTGTTTAGTGGAAAATGATAGTTTTGCCTGGATACTTGATTCAGGTGTTAGTGTTCGTAACTCCAACTAGGTCAAATTACCATTTTACCCCTGAGTTACATCTACCTCCTTAAGTACCAGTGCTCCTCTAATGAACAACCTGTTTGTGGTCCAACCATCAAACAGAAACCCCTCTCGGGCCAGTGAGAGTGTAAGGCCCTTTGTTCAAGACCTAGAGACACCACTTAAGGAAACACTCATCTACTTCCTCAAAAGTCAGGAAGGAGTGAATTCCATCTTGTGTGATTATGTTCCCAGCTCCCCACTCGGTCTTGTCCCCAAAATGGTAGGCTTATTGAGTCGGCGTATTGGCCACTCTCACCCATATAAATCAAAGGACAATCCCTGTGATCAGGAGTCGATAATCCACTCAAGATTCAGACTAAGTTGCCTAGGTCATCCAAGTGAAACAGAACCTAACTAGTTAGCGGTGTTACAGCTAGCAGTTACTATTTCGCGGTCCGATCTTATCCAAACTCATTGCATAGGATACCCCCATTCGCTTGTCTAGTACATGGATGCTTTGGATCAATACATCTGTATCAAATACAAAGTGGGTCGTATCACATAGTGTTACCAGGATAAGGTACCTAGTCTTATCCTTATACTATAGACCTTTTAGGTTGTTACTTGAACATCGATCCCTGTATGTCCCCACATACTAGTTCAAGTTACATACAAACAACCCTGGATCTTAGTTTATTGGATTTCGGTCAAATTGTGCAATATTGAACAATAAAATTTTATTGCAGAAACTTAATAACACTTTATTAAAACAAGTATACAATTTGTTTACATTTACTGTCTACGAGTTTTAGGGCATAAAACCCAAAAGACTCGAGATTCCAAGACTATTTGATAGAATATGGAGTTACGTCTCAACTCTCAGCCCCTGGTACACCACAACAGAATAGTGTATCGGAAATGAGAGACATAACCTTGTTGGACATGGTTCGCTCGATGATGAGCTATGCTCAATTGCCCAACTTGTTTTGGGGCTATACAGTAGAGATTACAATTTATATTCTAAACGTGGTTCCCTCAAAGAGTGTTTAAGAAATAACGTTTGAGCTCTGGAAAGAGCGTAAAGCTAGTTTACGCCATTTCAGAATTTGGGGATGTCCTACATACGTAGTATAAGCAAACCCAAAGAAATTAGAACCTCGTTCTAGATTATGCCTTTTGTAGGCTATCCCAAAGAGACAAGAGGTGGATACTTCTTTGATCCTAAAGAAAACAAAGTATTTATATCGACAAATGCTACATTCTTAGAAAAAGACCATGATGGAGACCATAAGCCACAAAGTTAAAGTCCTTTTAAGTGAACTTTCTAAAGAAGCTACAGAAACGTCAACAAGAGTTGTTCACCAGGCTAGTCCATCAACAAAAGTTTTTGATGGAGCAGTGATAACTGCCCAAAAGGTAGTTATTTAGGCCTCATTTCTATATTGATTTGTGTGTCTTTTGTGCCTAATAGGGTTGGTTTTAGATATATATTATATGTTTTAACCCATTTGGAAGAATGAAAGCTTTGGAAATTATTATATGCATAATCTGTTGCTAGGTGACTGGAGGGAGCAAATTCTGTGCTGTAGCAAAACTGGGAGCAAAAACTGCCACGTCACAGCTCGTTAGCCAACTTCATGAACCGACTTCTGTTGAGTTATTTTCGGGATAAAGGAGCAAGGAGAGCCCTACACGTGTCCAAGTTGACCTAATTCAAGCCTCCTATCCTTCTATAAAAGGAAGTAGCCGCCCATGTCAAATTCATTCCATTTTCCTTGGAAGCCGAATAGTATAGGGAGATTGGAGACCACTTAGAAGACCATCATTGCATGCTGACCAAGGAGTTTAATATTTCCTTTTATTATCTTGCAATTATGGACATGCTTACTCAGATTGTAATTCATGTTTCCATGCTTATTATGAACTAAGTAGCTTTAGGCGTTGGTTAAGGAAAATGTAGTTGACGTGCTTCATCTCTAATAATATTTATTGATTATTACATCATGGTTAATTGTTGTGCTTGTTTCTATTTTATGCCCGCCTGGCCAGCCGGTGTGAATACCTCTCTCTAGTTTTAGGGATGATTTAGAGAGTGTGTGGCGATTAACCACACTACGATCATTGTGTATTGGTGAACGCCAGTGACTGAGCTAGGGATAGCCAGTTTCCTAGTGCTCGATCGGTCGTACTTCATTGGGGTTGAAACACATTCCAAAAGATTCGGAGTTCCGGGAGGAATCTGCTTATAATACTGCGAGAGTTTGCATGATCAATAATATTGCTAGAGCATCTTTTTAAGCAGTTGCTAAAACCTGACCAACACCTGTTTCTAATCTGTCTGCCTATTTGTTTATTCTTTGTTCTGTCATTTACTTTGCCTCAGCATTATTCCTATAAAAACCAATCATATTTTTACCTTATTTGAAACCATTAGAGAGTTACACAAAACAGATAAAGTGGAAGTTAATTCAGGCCTTGGATTGATAATACTTATTACTTGCTGCAGACTATGTATACTTGCACAGAGTTGTAGGGTACTTTTAGATCATAATTTTACTCACTCTAGGAGCCCAACAAGCAGACACCTCAGGTCCATCACGTCCTTCTCAAGATATGAGAGTTCCTCGAAGTAGTGGGATGGTTATTACTCAAACTGACTGATATCTAGGTTTAGTTGAAACTCCAGTTGTCATACCTGATGATACAGTCG
This sequence comes from Luffa acutangula, assembly GCA_036850905.1. Taxonomy (NCBI): domain Eukaryota; kingdom Viridiplantae; phylum Streptophyta; class Magnoliopsida; order Cucurbitales; family Cucurbitaceae; genus Luffa; species Luffa acutangula. Next base: position 28,351,022 of record CM072098.1, read on the forward strand.
AGGATCAATTGACCTATAGACAGGCAATGACTGACCTCAATAAGGACGAGTGGATTAAAGCTATAGACCTAAAAATGGAGTCCATGAACTTTAGTTCAATTTGAGATCTTGTAGATCAACCTGAAGAGGTAAGACCCATAAGGTGTAAATGGATCTACAAGAGGAAACGAGACGCAATTGGAAATGTACAGACATTTAAGGCTAGACTTGTGGCAAAGGGTTTTACCCAGCAGGAGGGGATTGACTATGAAAAACCCTTCTCCCCTGTTGCCATGCTAAAGTCAATAAGGATACTCCTATCCATTACCATATTTTATGACTATGAAATATGACAAATGGATGTCAAGACTGCTTTTCTAAATGAGAATCTTGAAGAGAGTATCTATATGTCTCAGCCAGAAGGGTTAATTGCTCAGGGTCAGGAGCAAAAGGTTTGCAAGCTCAAACGACCCATTTTTGGGTTGAAACAAGAGTCCAGATCCTTGCATATAAGATTTGATACTGCGATCAAGTCTTATGGCTTTGAACAAAACGTTGATGAGCCTTGTGTCTTGATAGCACCTAATTCGTGCTATTTTATTACCTCTAAGCTAAGCTTGTTAGAAGAATTTTATGCTTTAACTGTCTTAATTTCATGTACTTTGAGCATAGGTAGCTTTGCGGAGCCAATCACAAAATTTGGTGTTAATTCAGGCCAATTAGGGAGTTTTGGAGCCATCTTGATGTTCTTGAACGATGAGGAGGTGAAACGATCCAAGTGGATCAAAGCAGGCTTGAAGAATTGCACCAAAGGTTAAAGGTTGAAGCCTCATACCGAGAAAGACCGAGACAAAACCGAGAAAAAAGGCAGCAAGGCTGGAAGAGGGGTCAGCGTCTCGACACTGACCCTAGTGTCTCGACGTTGACGTGATTACGAAACGGATGAAAAGTTCGTAGCACTGAGACGCTGAAACTTAGCGTCTTGATAGCACGCAAAACGTGCTACCTTATCACTTCTAATTTGATATTGTTAGTGTGTTGTTGCCTTCCAGAGTGGTTGATAATATGATGTAAATTAAGTATAGAATACTATGCAAGTGCACATAGTCTGCAACAAGTGATAAGTAATTTATCGTATCCACGAGGTTTTGAACCGTCTCACTTTACCTATTTTGTTTAGCCTTTTAATGATTTTAAGATTTTTAAAATGATTGGGTTTCGCAATAATGCTGGAACAAAAGAAATAACAGAGCAGAAATGTAAACGGATAAAGAAGACAGATTGGAAACAGAAGTTGGTTAAGACTTCTGTAATTGTTAAAAATATGCTATAACAATTGTATTGATAAGGCAAACTTTCGCAGTCTTATCAGCAGGATCGTCCCGGAACTCTGAATTTTTTGGAATGTGTTTCAACTCCAATGACGCTCTACCGATCGAGCACTAGGCAACTGACTATCCTTAACTCAGTCACTGGCGTTCACCAACACATAATGGTCTAGTGTGATTACAAGTCACACATCCCTTAAATCATCCCTAAAACTAAGAGAAGTTATTCATACTGGCTGGCTAGGTAGGCACAAAATAGAATTAAGACAACAAGTAATCAAGATCTCAAAATCAATACCAATTGCTAGATTATTAAAGAAATGACAATTACATCGCCCTAACCAACACCTACAGTAATTTAGTTAATGGAATTGGAAACAACACACGTTACAATCTGTTCACGCGCATCCATAACTACAAACGTTTACAAGAAATAATAATTTCCCTTGAAGAAATCCGTAGTTGACGGTTTGCTTAGGTCTCCAATCGTTCCTCCTCTATTCGGCTCCAAAGATGGAAAGAATAGACTTTCCTCCTCGAATGATTTAACTTGAGATGGCTTTTTCCTTTTATAGAGTAGAGTCAACCCTAATTAGGTCAAATATTACACGTGGAAGGCTCTCCAAGCTTCCTAGATCCGAGATTGCTTCTGAAAATGCCACCTCATTAATGAATCACGTGTAGCTCACGTGGCCAGTTTTGCTCTGTGCTTTGCTGGATCATGGAATTTGCTCCCTCAAGTAGCTCAGCATTATTTTCTCTACAAAAGAACTTCCAAAGCATCAATTCTTCTAAATAGGATAAAACACATAATATTAATCTAATAACACACTTATTTGGCACCAATAACATATAAATAATCACCATAGAATAAGGCCTAAATAACTTCCTTTTGGAGAGTTATCATACCCTCAAACTTGAATTATTGCGCGTCCCGAGCAATATTAACTCACTTTTCCTTGAAAATTCAAAACATTAGTCATAGCACAACTCAATCAAAATAGATATTCGGGAAGGCTCGCTCAGTTCTTTTTTCTTCTTCTAGTCTTCCTGACCAGCATCATCCTCCTCTTCTCCTTCTCTCTCTATCGACGGCGGTGGGATCCAAGGGTTTAATAAATCCAGGGGTTTAACAGATCATCGGGAAGGCTTGATATGGCTTGGAAAAGTTGGATTGCAAAGCTGATGATCGCAAAGTGCACGGGTTGCAAGTAATATAAAACGGTAGGTAATACCAAGTATAGAATCCTCAGGGAATTTGAATTGAATCCATTAATTACCAAGAACCATCATGTTCAAATTTATTTAGAAGTCTAACTCGAATGATAAAGCGAAAATTAAAAAAAACTAATAAAAAGAAACATGCACGAAAATGGAAATATCCTATTAAGGGGACTTGACCTAGGGTGTTAACTAGCTTTTTGGATATGTAGCTCAAATACATGGATGCATGTAACTAATAATCTTCAATTTCATAAATCTAGAAGTAATTATAAACGGATTTCTCTTTCAAGTTCCACCACATCTCATACTAACATAACTAATTTATGTGTCCATTTCCTTAGTTAATCATAGTATGACATTAAGTAACTTCATTATCAATTTCTAACAATTCTCTTTCACTCTCGTGTTCCAAGCAATCGTTAGCCATGCAATTTGGATCTAATCTAAATTCTCTCGGTTGAGTATCAATTTAGACCAACACATCAATTAATCCGTGATCAAGATATTAAAGGCATTAAGAATGAATTCCATAGAAGAAATATGAAGAACTTTGTTACAAAATCCAAGGAATTGAGCTACAATATCCAATTAGCTAGAATAACGACCCTAGTTCTCAAGATCTACTCACAAATGGAAATAATTTTTCCCAAGTGATCTTGATCCATAGGCCTAACTCAAACCACAATAAGTAATTACAAAGACATAAAGAAGAAATAACCGTTGTGTTGACCCCAAGCTCCCGTCACAATCATATCGCTTCCCGAGCCTTGGAATCTCGATCAATTCCACATTTTCTTCACAACTCTACTCTCTTTTTTTTTTCTCTTTTGAGCTAGGGGAGAACTCCCCAAAATGGGATGCTTTGAACCATTGGAAAGGGGGTTATTTATAGGAGAAGAGGCGGAGCCTTTCTTGCTGCACAAGTCGATAACGACGCGACATTGTGACGTCACCTTTTTCTTGCCACTCAAGTTGGTGCAGTGTCGCGACCCTACACGGGTAGCATCGCGACGCTATCGCAATTCCAGAATTTTCCTCGCAGCTTGCCAAGCGTCGAGATGCTCTAGCCCAAGCGTCGCGACTCTGGGCCTTCTAGAAGCCTTCTTCATGGATTTTGCCTTCCTTTCTTCTTTCTTTTGGGCTTTTTGGGCCTCCACTTCAAATATCCTCTTTTCTTTTCTTCAATATTGGTCCAGAGTCTTCATTTTGATCTTGAAATTAATAAAATTCATGGTTTTGCCTCACGAGCTCTGTTTTCTACAAAATCAACATAAAAAGACATTAAAGCTCACAATTAACGCACAAAACTAGCCAAAATATAAAGGAAAAAGATAGCATATTTGCATGCGACCAAATATGATAGAGACTTCGGGGTCTTCCTCCATGTCGAGAACTACAAAGTCTGCAAGGAATATGAATTTGTCAACGTTGACCAGAACATCCTCTAACACACCTTTAGGGTATGTCATCGAACGATCTGCCAATTGCAGAACAATTGTGGTTGACTTCAATTCTCCCAAACCAAGTTTCCTGTAAACACTAAAAGGCATTAGGTTAATACTTGCCCCGAAGTCACACAAAGCTTTTTTAATAAACAAACTACCAACAGTACAAGAAAGAGTGAAACTCCCTGGATCTTTCAATTTCGGTGGTAGATATTTCTGAATTATGGCATTACACTCGGTAGTCATATTCACCATCTCATGGTTCTCGAACTTCCGTTTCTTTGATAAAATTTCCTTCCTAAATTTGGCATAGTGTGGCATCTGTTCCAAAGCATCAGCAAAAGGAATGTTAATATGAAGTTGTTTAAAAATATCAAGAAATTTAATAAATTCAGTATCAAACTTTTTCTTTTGAAATCTTTGAGGGTAAGGAATTTGATTTACAACTAAAGGAATAGAATGAGAAGACTTATCTGGCACTGGTGTTGCTATCTCTTCCTCTGGTTTGTTTTGATCGTCATCTTCATCTAGTATCCTTCTAGTGTTGGGCTTTGTTTCTTCTTTTCTTTCAACTTCTTTCAATCGTTTCCCACTTCTGAGAGATATGGCAGGGCATTGTTCTTGTGGGTCCATGACGATATCCTTAGATAACTTTTCTTGTTGAACTTGATGAATGAGTGCTTCCATCTTACTAATGACAATATCTTGTTTTTTTACTCTGGCTTGCATTATTGATACTGCTCCTTAAACATTTTCATTCAAATTCCTAGTCTCATTTATAAAGCTTCCTAACATTTCTTCCAAAGGCTTTTTCTTCTCTTGACTTATTTCCTCAGGTTTAGGCTACACTTTTATTTCAACTTTCGATAAACTCAGAATTTCTGATCCTGTGAGCTTGGTTAGAGCTTCAACTTTCAATTTTAAAGCACTCATCTCTTCATTCTCACATGGTTTCTCCTTAGGTTTGGACTCTGGTTGCTCAGATGTCACCCTTTTCTTGCCGCTCAATTTGGTGCAGCGTCGCTGTGACGTCACCCTTTTCTTGCCTCTCAAGTTGGTGCAGCGTCACGTTGCTACACAGATAGCGTCGCAACGCTGTCGCGATTCCAGAATTTTCCTCACAGCTTGCCAAGCATCGAGACGCTCTGGCCCAAGCGTCGCGACGCTGGGCCTTCTAGAAGCCTTATTCATGGATTTTGCCTTCCTTTCTCCTTTCTTTTGGGCTTTTTGGTCCTCCACTTCAAATATCATCTTTTTTATTCTCTTCAATATTGGTCCAAAGTCTTCATTTTGATCTTGAAATTAATAAAATTCACGGTTTTGCCTCACGAGCTTGGTTTTCTACAAAATCAACATAAAAAGACATTAAAGCTCACAATTAACGCACAAAACTAGCCAAAATATAAAGGAAAAAGATAGCATATTTGCATGCTATCAAAAGCCCTGCTAAGTGTGGCATCCCTTCGCTTAACATAATTCCAGTATGTTTGGAATTGCCTCTCGGCAAACTCCAATTCAGCTCGAATGCATTTGCAGTTGTTCTTGTATTTGGATCAAGCAAATACATCATTTTTCGGAGCCAAAAGGATCAAGTCAGAAATTGCAATTTTTGGGGTAACCCGAGAGCAGGCATCTCGACGCCATGATGTGGCGTCCAGACGCCGACGTTAATTATAAATACGATCTCTTCGTCTTTTTTAGCCGCTAGGTCATTTTTTCAACCGCTTTGGATGATTGTTCTCTGTTTTTTTCCATTCTTTTGAGTTTAGAATCCTTTTTCTATCCAGGTTTTTGTTATTTTGCTACGATTTATTGTTTCTTTATTGGATTTGCATGTAGCATGAGAGGCTAAACCCCTTAGGATTGTTAGATTTGTTTAATCTATGGATACCTTGATTTATTTTGTTGAGTTTGCTGAAGCTTGCTTTCTGTCTTATGGTTTTGAATGATTTTCATCTTAGTTTCTCGTTTAAACCATCACGTTTGTATATCGATTTGAGTCTTGACGTCCCTTAAGTCGAATATGAGTGTGGTCATATCAGTTATGTTTAGATAGCCACTAGGTTGAGGCGGATCCATCGCTAGTTTGACGGTAGCCTAGCGTAAACTTCCGATAGGCCTAAGATTCTAAGAGAAGTTATGTTAATTTTATTAGAGAAATCTATATCATAATTTAATTAACTAATTTCGGGCCTTGTACGATCATGCAATTATTCGGTTAGCAATTTAGAGGATTTATCGGGTTGTTAATTTGGTTAATTAGATTTAGGCTGAGAATTTATCGGTCTAAGTATGAGAGGTGGCAGACGCAATTTACAATAATTAATTAATTGACTGGCAGGAGTTATCGAGGTTCCGAGTCAAATAAATTTATAATTCCACGAACACTAAACTACTTGCAGTAGTAGTGGTCGGGGTCGAACACAAGTAGCGCGTTTATAATTTGCTTAACTTAGATTTATTGAGATGACATGACTAATGGGGGGATCTGAGATGCAAGGGGTAAAGACGAAGGAAATTAAATAGCGAGAATTTAAATGACAGAAAATAAAGTGGATAAATTAAATTACGGAAGAATAAAAGGGAGTGGTTGAGCGAACCTCGGATTCATGCAATCGGTACATTCGGTGTTTGTTTGGGTGGATCTTAATCATAGATTGTTTAATGATGAAATTTACATTTTAAGCCTAACGTGTTCTTGGAAAAGCCAGAGAGTCATAATATCCCTATTTTATTAACCTGACTAATGCATCGAAGCTAATCTAATTGTTTACTAATCAACCCGGCCGAATTAACTAGCTACAATTGCATTACGATTAGGATAGTTAGGTGGCCAATTTTATAATTAGGCTTTCATGCAAATTTCTACAAGATTAGGGATAAAACGCCTAGACTAGAGCCACATGCTTCACCTATTTACTACCAATAGCGAATATGATTGACAACCCCGTATTCCGTCGTTTTAATCATCTTTGCTATTGGTAGTAAATAGGTGAACCATGTGGCTCTAGTTTAGGCGTTTTATCCCTAATCTTGTAGCAATTTGCATGTAAGCCTAGAATTGAACACTTGGTTAATCTTATAATTTACGCTTTTCCTAATTATAAAATTGGCCATCTAACTATCCTAATCATAATGCAATTATAGCTAGCTAATTCAACCAGGTTGATTAGTAAACAATTAGATTAGCTTCTATGCATTGGTCGGGTTAATAAAATAGGGATATTATGGCTCTCTGGCTTTTCTAGGAGCACGTTAGGCTTAAAACGTAAATTTCATCATTACACAATCTATGATTAAGATCCACCCAAACGAACACCGAATGTACCGATTGCATGAACCTGATGTTCGATCAACCGCTCTCTTTTATTTTTCCGTAATTTAATTTCTGCACTTTATTTTCTGTCATTTAAATTCTCGCTATTTAATTTCCTTCGCCTTTACCCCATGCATCTCAAATCCCTCCATTAGTCAAGTCATCTCATAAATCTAAGTTAAGCAAATTATAAACGCGCTCCCTGTGTTCGACCCCAAACACTACAACTGCAAGTAGTTCAATGTTCATGGAATTATAAATTTATTTGACTCGGAGCCTCAACAACTCTGGCCCGTGAACTCCTTCACCCTCTACGTCTGAATCTGAGAAAGAAAAACCAGAAGAAGAAAAAGAAACATCTGCGGAAAAAGAAGTTGTGGAGGTTAGAGAAAGAGAGGTTGGGGATCGAGGAAAAGTAGTTGAAGAAGAGAAGGAACAGAGTGAAGAAAGAGAAACTGATGAAGAAATTCGATATGAGAGGTTGGTCAACAAAGTTGCTAGGGCAAAATATCAAGAAATGTTGAAGCATAATTTCTTGACGAAGCGTAGTTTCGAGGGTGACGAAGACCTGCCCCATTTCTTGAGAGCTGGTGTAACTAACCATTGATGGGAGCAATTTTGTGCTAAACCAGAATCAACAGTTGCTTAGGTAGTGAGGGAGTTTTATGCGAATATCGATGAAGACGAAGGATTCCAGGTCATTGTACAAGGAGTAGTGATGATTGATTGGAGTCCTGAAGCAATCAATTCATTATTCAACCTTCAGGACTACCCACATATGGTTTTCAATAAGATGGCAATTGTTCCACCAAATGAACAAATGAGCGTTGCAGTCCGCAAGGTGGGAGTTGAAGGAGCTCAATGGCGATTGTCCAAGACAGAGAAAAGGACCTTCCAATCTACTTATTTGAAGAGCGAAGCCAATACATGGCCCGGGTTTGTCAAGATGAGATTGCTACCAACCACTCATGATTCCATAGTTTCCAGAGACCGAGTGCTTCTAGTATTTGCAATCCTTTGATCCTTTAGTATTGACGTAGGTAAAATTATTTTGAGTGAGATCTGTTGGACTTCCAAAGTGGGTAAAAATATAGTAAAAATAGACTCTAGAACACTGTGCAAGCATACACAATCCGCAACAAGTAATAAGTATTTATCGAATCCACAGGGCTGTTGGGTTTTATGCCCTAAAACTCGTAGATAGTGAATGTAACCGTTGACTGGATATTAATGAAATAATATTGATATATTTTTCCATTAAATGTTATTAGTTATTTTATATTTGCCTTTGCCTAAAAATAACCCTAATCCAATAAACTAGACATCCTAGGCTGTAATATGAGTCTTGAACTATATGTAGCGACATATGGGATCATTGTTCAAGAAACAGCCAAAAGGGTCTATAGTATAGGGATAAGACTTGGTGCCTTATCTTGGCAACACTATGGATACGACCCACTTTGTATTTGATACAAACGCTATGATCCAACGCGTTCATGTAGGAGACATGAGAGTGGGGGTATCATATGCAATGAGTTTGCATAAGATCGAACCGCGAAATAGTAACCACTGGTTATAACACCGTTAACTAGTTGGTTTTCTATTTCACTAGGACGACTGATAACTGCCCAAAAGGTAGTTATTTAGGCTTCATTTATATAAGGATTTATGTGTCCTTTATGCTTATTAGGGTTGGTTTTAGAGAGATATTACATGATTTAACCCATTTGGAAGAATGGAAGCTTTGGAAATCACTTTGTGCAGATTATGCTGCTGAGCGATTGGAAGGAGCAAATTCTATGCTGCAGCAAAACTGGAAGCAGAAACTGCCACATCACAGCTCGTTAGCCAACTTCATGAACCGACTTCTATTGAGATATTTTCGGGATAAAGGATCAAGGAGAGCCTTACACGTGTCCTAGTTGACCTAATTCAAGCCTCCCATCCTTCTATAAAAGGAAGTAGCCGTCAAAGTCAAATTCATTCCATGTTTTCCCTTGGAAGCCGAATAGTATAGGGAGATTGAAGATCATCAAGAACACCATCAACCGCAAGCTGATTAGGGAGTTTACCTTCTTTATTAACTTGTAGTGATGGACATTCATACTCAGATTGTAATTCGTATTCCTATGCCTGTTATGAACTAAGTAGCTTAGGGTGTTGGTTAGGAATAATGTTATTACTGTGCTTCATCTCTAGTAATAAATTGACTATAGCATTTTGGTTAATTGTTGTGCTTATTCTTATTTTATGCCCGCCTGGCCAGCCGGTATGGATAGCTCTCTCTAGTTTCAGGGATGATTTAGAGAGTGTGTGGCAATTATCCACACTACGATCATTGTGTATTGGTGAACGCCAGTGACTGAGCTAGGGATAGCCAGTTGCCTAGTGCCTGATCGGTCGCATTTCATTGGGGTTGAAACACATCCCAAAAGATTCGGAGTTCCGGGAGGAATCCGCTAATAATACTGCAGGAAATGCATGATCAATAATATTGCTAGAGCATATTTTATAACAATCACTAAAACCTAGCCAGCGCCTGTCTTTAATCTGTCTATCTATTTGTTTACTCATTGTTCTGTCATTTATTTTGCTTCAGCATAATTCCGATAAAACCCAATCATTTTATTATTCTTGAAACCATTAGAAAAATTGCACAAAATAGGTAAAGTGGAGATTTATTCAGACCTTGGATTGATAATATTACTTGTTGGAGACTGTGTATACTTGCACAGGAATTCTAGAGTATTTTATACTATATTTTTACTCACTCTAGGAACCCAACAACGACCTAGACAACTTAGTCTTAATCCTGAGTTGATTATGGATTCCTGCTCATGAGAGATTGTCCTTTGATTTGCATGGGTGAGAGTGGCCAATACGCCGACTCAATAAGCCTACCATTTCGGGGACAAGACCGAATGGGGAGCTGGGAACATAATCATACAAGATGGAATTCACTCCGTCCTGACTTTAGGGAAGCAGATGAGTGTTCCCTTAAGTGGTTACTTCGAGTCTTGAACAAAGGGCCCTACCCTCTCAATGGCACGAGAAGGTTTTCTGTTTGATGGTTGGACCATAAACAATTTGTTCATTAGAGGAGAACTAGTACTTAAGGAAATAGAAGTAACCCAGGGGTAAAACGGTAATTTGACCCAGCTAGTGTTACGGACACTCGTGAAGGACTAACTAGTTGATATTGGTCTAGATCCATGGACACAGAAAATATGTCTACAGTTAGAAGAGTGCAACTGTGAGTCTATAGTGGAATGTACACACAGTTAACGAATATTGATTAATGTGGTTAATGAGTTTAACCAATTAATCTCACATCGTTGGAGCTTCTGATCTGCAGGTCCATTAGGTCCCTCTGGTAGCTCATAAAGTAATTTGAGGCAACTAAGTAATAAATGTAAATTGAAAATGTTCAATTTACTAAGGGAAACAAATATAATATATATTGATATATTATTATGAGAGAAATTAATATTTGAAGAAATTCAAATATTAATATAAATTTATGGAAGTTTGAAAGAGTTCAAATAATGAATTAATTAATTTAAGGCCTAAAATCTATTTGGGCAAATTAATTAATTCAAGGTCGGAAATTAAATATGTGATATTTAATTGGTGGTTAATTAATTAAAGAATTCATTAACCGGGAATTAATCAATTATGGAAATAATTAATCACTTAAGGAAGTGATTAATCATTTATGGAAATGATCTAATCACTTATGGAAGTAATTAGTCATTTGTGGAAAAGATTAATCAATTATGGAATTAATTGATCATGGATTGATTAAATAAGGAATAAGATTGAATCAATTTTGGAAAAGATTGATTTAATTGAATATTTTATTCATGGACTCTCTTCTATAAATAGAACACTAGACCTAATTGGTCTAGGACACTCTCCTCTTGCTCTTAGACTCACAAGACAAGACCTAGAATTCTCTCTAGCCTCCCTCTTAGAGAAAGACTCCCACAAGTCTTTTGCCTCCTAGACTTAGAGACATACCGGTGTAACCTCTGTGGTTATTGTGTCATTCAAGAAGAAATTTCCAGCGATTAGAAGACAAGAGGGCTGCTGCGTTTTTGTCCGTTGGAGTGTCGTTGGCGAAGAACGGTCAAGTCTACAATGAAGGTTTGTAACGGTTCTTTCCATTTTCTTTAGAAAAGCATGAAAATAAATTTAGATTTATTTTTCAGGAAGTTTATAACAATTTTCCAGCAACTTTAAAGTGTGTTTAAAGTTTATTTTGCCTTTTCGTAACGGTATTTTAATGTTAATTAATATACGGCGTAAGGTCCAATCGATGCGCTTCCGCTGCGTGGGGACTTTTATCACTTTCATGAATAGCTCTCACTTTATCTATTTTGTATAACTTCTTAATGGTTTCACAAGTGGTTAAAATGATTGGTTTTGATATAATACTGAAACAAAAGAAATGACAGAACAGAAAGTAAACAAATAAAGCAGACAGACTGGAAACAGGCGTTGGTCAGGATTTAGTAATTGTTTTAAAAGATGCTTTAGCAATATTATTGATTAGGATAAACTCTTGCAGTCTTATCAACAGGATCCTCCCGAAACTCTGGATTTTTTGGAATGTGTTTCAACTCCAATGACGTTCTACCGATCAAGCACTAGGCAACTGGCTATCCTTAACTCAGTCCCTGACGTTCACCAATACACAATGATCTAGTGTGATTAAATGCCACACACTTCTTAAATCATCCCTGAAAAAAAGAAGTGGTATTCATACCGGTTGGCTAGACGGGCACAAAATATAAATATGCACAACAAATAATCAAGATGCTCAAATACACATATATTGCATAGAGAATAAAGCACGTCAATTACATAACTCCTAACCAACACCTAAGTAAATTTTAGTTCATAAAGCTCATGATAACACACACTACAATCTGAGTATGTGCATCCATAATTACAAGAAAATACTAATTCCCTTGGTCAAATCCGTAATTGATGGTCTTCTTGAAGTCTCCAATCTTTCCTCCTCTATTCAGCTCCCAAAGATGGGAAGTAAGCCTCCACGAATGGAATATGACTTCTTTCTCCAATGATGGAATGATTTTGACTTGAGACAACTCTTCCTTTTATAGAGTGATAGCAAGCCCTAATTAGGTCAATTTGGACACGTGGCAGGCTTTCCAAGCTTCTTAAATCCGAAAATAGCTCAACAAACTTTGGCTCATTAAAATGGATAACGAGCTGGGACGTGGCAGCTTTGGTCCTTGCTTTGCTGGATCACTGATTTTGCTCCCTCAAGTCGCTCAGCAATATATTCTGCACAAAATAACTTCCAAAGCATCCATTCTTCCAAATGGGTTAAAACATATAATATACATCTAAAAGCAACCCTATTTAGCACAAAAGACACACAAATCACCATAGAAATAAGACCTAAATAACTCCCTTTTGGATAGTTATCATACCCCCAAACTTGAATTGTTGCACGTCCCGAGCAATACTAACCAATACTACCTTGAGAATCCAAAACATTAGACAAAGCATAACTCAATCAAAGCAGATAATCCAACAATACCTTCAACCTTTACCTGAGCATTCTGCAAAATCGAGTACTGATGCAGCAAAATAATTCTTCCGACATGGACAAATAATCACCACCTTTAACTCAATCCTAAGAACTTGCCACAACCTAGCTCTATTATCAGACATATTAAAACACATTTTTGAGAGGTTTATATTTTTGTTTTTTAGACGTAAAGCATCCCTACAGTCATAAGCTCTTACGCATGGGATGACCCACTTTATGTTGCAGTATACCCTTGCCTCAAACTCATCACCAACTAGGCTAAATACTCATTGTTAAGCTAAAAAATCCTTAGTTATTCTATCATTTGCTTCTCAGAATGGCGACATTTTATGATGAAGCTCACCAAAGCCCTGGGACAGAAAAAACTGCTAGATTTTCATTCATCCTTCAAAACTTTTGCTCTATGAATTTTCTCAGCAAAATTTTCACAATTAATTTTTTCAGCAAATAATCTTTCTCATTTTTTCATATTTCCTAGGTCATCTTCTGACGCAAAGACAAACTGTGGGTGTCACAAATGTCCCTGGTTACTCAACAACCTAGAAAAATAATTTATGAAGGAGAGGAATGTTCCAGCAAGACAATTGAAGTGGCAAAAAGTCCCCCAAACTTCAATTATTCATTGTCCCCAATGAATTATTAGCATGATAAATTATACCCCCAAACTTAAATTTTTCTATATGAATTTTAAAACTAAGTGTGCGACTATAATTAAGCTTAAGGTGGATCAAATAAATCAACACTACCTTAAAATCTTCTTATCGCAACAATGACCAGGCTAGAAGAATTGCTCAAGCAAATGGTTTTTGGAGATCAGAATACCTTGATCTAATTAAGCTAACTAGTCCAAGCTTCAAAAATTTAGAAGAAAATTAGTTAAGTTAAGAATGCTCAGTGCTTATAGAACAGAAACAACTATTGGAAATTTCATTAAAAACATAGAAAAGATTTACATAAAATAGATAAACTGGTAGCCTAGGAACAGAAAAATAAAAACAAGCAAAAACATAATATCAAAAGAAAATGGGGTTAGGAATACGCGACCAAACAAAAAGATAAGAACAAAATAAATGCTCGCCCAACTCTACTTCTTCGTCAATCCTCCTTACCAGGGTCCTCCTCCTCATCCCCTTCACTTTCTATTGGCAGCGGTGGGATCCAGGGGTTCAATAGGTCATCAGGGAATACTAGGAAAGCCAAATATGGTTTAGAAAAATTAGACTGTAAGGCCCTCCTCAACGCGCCATCCCTTTTCTTCACATAATTCCAGAAGGTTTGGAATTGCCTTTCGGCAAACTCCATCCAACTGGAATGCATTTGCAACTGCTCTTGCATTTGATGGATGCCGCACACCAAACCGCCTTGGCGTGCTTCTTGAGTTCTCTGAAGCCTTGCCAGGTTCGACGTGTCTATTATTCCCTTGTCCATTAGAGTGACATTATCTGCATTCATGGGAACCCCTGCTCGTTGACACAACATAGTTATTGGGTTCGGGAAAAACAGTTTCCCTACCTTCTTTCGTCAGCAATAATAAATTTCACTTGAAATAATTTTCCCAACATCGATACTCAAAGAACGAAGAATAACAAATATCAGGAGCACTCGATCTCGAGACACCGTTGAATCATGAGTTGTCGGAAGCAAACGCAGCTTGACGAAGCCCAATCATGTGTTGGCTTCACTTTTCAGATTTGCCGCTTGGAACGTGCGTTTTTCCATTTTCGACAACCTCCATTGGGCCCCTTCGATACCAACCTCCCTGACAGCTGCGTTCAATTGATCGTTAGATGGTGCCACCACCATCTCATTGAATCCCGCGTGCAGAAAGTCTTGGAGGTTGAAGAGAGAGTTTATTGCCTCTGGGCTCCAATCAACGGCCACCCCTCGGACTATGACTTGAAATCCTTCTTGATCATCTATGTTCGCGTAAAATTCTCGAACAACATTTGAATTTACCAGCTTCGGTTTTGCACAGAATTGGCTCCATCCGTGATTTGCTATCCCGCTCTCAAGAAATGCGGCAGATCATCACCAAATCCCTTTCCAAACAAAAAATCTCTTTTCAACATCTCTATGTGCTTTGCTCGGACAAGATTGTTGATGAAGCGATTATATGGCAGCCTTGGTTCCTCAGGATCGATCTCCTCTGTCTCCCCTGGTGCTTCGGCAACTCCTTTGCCCTTGTCTTCATTTTGCTTCGCCAAAATTTTTTTCCTCGACCTTCTTTTCAGTTTCTTCTCTCACCTGGTCCTCGGACCCCTTTTTCTCTTGCTCTTCTTTTCCTGTATTTTCTTTTTTAGAATCAGACGTCGACGGAAAAGGAGTATCTTTTCGGATTACCTTAATGCGGCCAACTTTCTGCTTCTGACAACGTCGCAGAACTTCCGACAATATGACTTCAACCTGAGCTTCTTACTCTTGAACCTCCTGTCCATTTCCTTTTTCTTGTGTATCCTCTGCTTACTTCTCTTAAACTTCCTGCGGATTCTCTATAATCGGCTCACCTTGCTCAGGATTTTTTTCTTAAGTTCCTTTGGGTTTTCTTCCTCAACCACAACACCAGCAACGTCTTCCACTACTTTCCTTACAACTTCTTCGGCATTAGCCCTCTGTTGTCGTCTTCTTCGCTTAACCTCTCTTTCTTCCGGCGTTTTCTTTTTATTCGCCTTTATCTTTGGTGCCTCAGGGGTAACTGACACCTCTTCTTCCTCATTGCTCTTTCCCTTTTTCCTCTAGTTTTTGCCATCTCAAGCGTACAACGTATTTTACTCACAAAAACGGAAGAAAAGCGAAAGAAAATTTTAAGTAAAAAATAAAAGGTGGACGGAGATGAAGTGAAAGAAAACATACTGTGGATTTGATTAAATAGGGCTCCAGAAATAATTATACTAACCGAAAAGATTTGTTCCAATTAAATAATATTACCGTTAATTTTGCATGTAATCGTGTTAAAATTAAATGATTAAAACAGTAAAATCTGATTTTAATGATGCGCTGGCTGCCGTTTGATTTCCCTACGTGACATGTGGAAGCACCAGATGCCCCCGCATTTTAATGATGCACTGGCTGCCGTTTGATTATAATATATCCCACTGAACTAGAGTTTTAGTTCAAGTGGGAGATTATTGGGATTGGTGCCCTAAAACTCGTAGATAATGAATGTTAAACAAAATTATTTGATAAAGGCATTATCGAGATTAATTCAGTAAAGTCATTACTGAATAAAGTAAATTGCACTTTTAATAAACCCAAATCTAATAAACTAAGATCCATGGCTATAGGATGAACACTTGAGCTTTATGTAGAGACATAAAAGTGGATCAAGCTTGAGTAATAGCCAAAACGGTCTATAGTATAGGGATAGGGTTGGGTACCTTATTCTGGGGACACTATGAGACGCGACCCACTTTATAAATGGTTGATAACTGCCCAAAAGGTAGTTATTTAGGCCTCATTTCTATATTGATTTGTGTGACCTTTGTGCTTAATATGAGTGGTTTTAGATAGATATTACATGTTTTAACCCATTTGGAAGAATGGAAGCTTTGGAAATCATCTTGTGCAGAATCTGTTGCTGAGCGACTTGAGGGAGCAAATTCTGTGCTGCAGCAAACCTGGGAGCAGAACTGCCACATCACAGCTCGTTAGCCAACTTCATGAACCGACTTCTGTTGAGTTATTTTCGATATAAAGGAGCAAGGAGAGCCCTACACGTGTCCAACTTGACCTAATTCAAGCCTCCTATCCTTCTATAAAAGGAAGTAGCCGCCCAAGTCAAAGTGATTCCACTTTTGGGGAGAAAACATTCCATTCTTGGAAAGTTCCTTCCATCTTTGGGAGCCGAATAGAAGAGAGAGATTGGAGACCACCAAGAACACCATCATCCGCAAGCTGATTGAGGAGATTACTATTTTCTTTATTATCTTGTGATTATGGACATGCCTACTCAGATTGTAGCGTGCGTTTCCATGCATATTATGAACTAAGTAGCTTTAGGCATTGGTTAGGGAATATGTAGTTGTTGTGCTTCATCTCTAGTAGTAATATTGATTCTTTGCATCTTAATTAATTGTTGTGCTCATTTATATTATGTGCCCGCCTGGCCAGCCGGTATGAATACCTCTCTCTAGTTTCAGGGATGATTTAGAGAGTGTGTGGCGGTTAATCACACTACGATCATTGTGTATTGGTGAACGCCAGTGACTGAGCTAGGGATAGCCAGTTGCCTAGTGCTTGATCGGTCGTACTTCATTGGGGTTGAAACACATTCCAAAAGATCCGGAGTTCCGGGAGGAATCCGCTAATAATACAGCGAGAGTTTGCATGATCAATAATATTGCTAGAGCATCTTTTAAAACAAGTACTAAACCTAACCAGCGCCTGTCTCTGATCTGTCTACCTATTTGTTTACTTGTAGTTCTGTCATTTACTTTGCTTCAGCATAATTCTTATAAAACCCAATCATTTTTATTACCTTGAAACCATTAAAAGATTCATACAAAATAGATAGAGTGGAAGCTAGTTCAAGCCTTGGATTGACAAATACTTATTACTTGTTGCGGACTGTGTATACTTGCACAGGAATTCTAGAGTCTTTTCAAATCATAATTTTACTCACTCTAGGAACCCAACAAGTTTTTGGCACCGTTGTCGGGGAACTTGAATAAGTTTTTATCTTATTTGTTTTGTGTATGTGTTTTAGTGGTTTGGTGCTAGAACTTTTTGATTGTTTCTTTTGTTTTTACAGGTGTGAGTTTGGTGCATGAGCGATCCGCCTGAGGTGAGGTTCGAGTTTGATCTAGAAATCAAGAGGACATTCAGGATCAGAAGGAGAGAGCAGCGTAGAAACCTGATGGAATACGTGTCGTGCCTCCCGCAGGGTCCTGAAGATCCAGCAAACCCCAGAATTGTTTGCTGCAGCAAAACCCGCCGCTGGAGCAAAATGAGCAGCAAAATAATCAGGCTGAGAATCCTATCTTGGTAGCGAACAATAGGACCAGAGCCATTTGAGCGTATGTTGTTCCAATGTTTGATGAGTTGAATCCAGGGATTGCACGTCCACAAATCCAAGCGACAAATTTTGAAATGAAACCGGTAATGTTTCAGATGTTGCAAACTGTGGGGCAATTCCATGGTTTGTCATCTGAAGATCCTCATTTACATCTTAAGTCTTTTCTATGAGTAAGTGATTCTTTTGTGATTCAAGGAGTGCCTAGAGATGCCCTTAGATTAACTTTGTTCCTGTATTCTCTTAGAGATGGAGCAAAGGCATGGTTAAATTCTTTTGCTCCAGGATCAATTAGGACATGGAATGAGTTAGCTGAAAAATTTTTGAGTTAATATTTTCCCCCAAATAGAAATGCTAAATTAAGGAGTGAAATAGTAGGGTTTAGGCAACTTGAGGATGAGACTTTTAGTGAGGCTTGGGAGAGGTTTAAGGAGCTTTTGCGAAAGTGTCCCCACCATGGTTTACCACATTGTGTTCAAATGGAAACATTTTACAATGGTTTAAATGGAGTAACCCAGGGTATGGTTGATGCTTCGGCTGGAGGGGCCCTTTTGGCAAAAACTTTTAATGAAGCCTATGAAATTTTAGAACGAATATCTACTAATAGTTGGCAGTGGTCGGATGTTAGAGACACAAATAAGAAGGTTATGAGTGTGTTAGAGGTTGATGGTGTGTCCACCATTAGGGCTGATCTTGCAATGATTGTTAACGCTCTTAAGAATGTGACAGTGATTAGTCATCAGCAGCCACTAGCTGTGGAGCCTGATGCAGTGGTGAACCAAGTTGCAGAAGAAGCATAATAATTTATTAAACATTGCAAATTGTGCACAGGCCATGGCATAATAATTTTTTTTTTCAACAGTAACACCAAGAATGATTTAAGCATGTATTCTTTTATTTCCTCCTAAGCAAGATCAAACTTGCTAATTTGCAAAAAATTAACTCTTTAGCTCTTCCCTACACCTATCGAGGTGACAACAAGCATATGAACCTGATAATTCGCTCCTAAGCATTCAAATCCAAATCTAGCCAAGGCAAATACTCTACTCATGCAAGTCATCTTCTAGAAAAAGTTTAAAAAGTCTCCTTTTTGGGCATTCATGCTTACAACTCATCGCAAGCTTGAAAATTGACAAGAAAGCCTATCCTAGGACATCATAGTTATGCATAAATAGCATCCAGAAAACAACCATATACTCAATTCAAAGAAAGCTCAAAACTATAGCCCGAACTCAGATGCTCAAGGGCTCCACAAACATGTTATTCCACCCCCAAACTTAAAACATGCATTGTCCTCAATGTAAAAAGAAAATAAGGCATAATCAAGCATGAGAACAAAGAAAGAATGAAAGGAGTGAACAATACTGCCCTGGAATGATGATGACCTTTCTCATGGAAGCTTGAAAGCAAATGAGAAATTGGAACCAAGACCTACAACACAAAAACAAACAATAAATCAAAAGCAAACAGAAAAGCACAACTACACTTACTTGGGTTGCCTCCTATAAGCGCTTGTTTAACGTCATTAGCTCGACGTGTTGACCGTGCTTCAAGGAGGCTTCTTTTCTGTGAATCCAACAGGGGTGCTCTTTCTTGCACCTTTCTTGTAGCCCATGAAAAGCACTTCAGAGTGTCCCTTAGAGTCTTCAACTGCTTTAAATATTTCTTTTTCATTTTGGACTCTAATAGTGAGCTCCCTGCGCTCAATATCAATAATCACTCGCCCAGTGGCGAGGAATGGTCTTCCTAGTATGATAGGCATTGAAGGATTTTCCACCATATCCATAACATATAAATCAATAGGGAGGAAAAATCTACCTATTCTCATTAAAACATTTTCTATAATGCCAACTGGTCTAACCACAGACTGATCAGCCAATTGGAGCCTAACAGGAGTAGATTTAATCTCACCTATATCTAACTTTTTGCACAGAGATAAAGGAATAATATTAATGCTAGCACCT
Source organism: Luffa acutangula (assembly GCA_036850905.1). NCBI lineage: Eukaryota > Viridiplantae > Streptophyta > Magnoliopsida > Cucurbitales > Cucurbitaceae > Luffa > Luffa acutangula. Next base: position 28,370,870 of record CM072098.1, read on the forward strand.
AAATCACATAATGCTCTGAAAGAATAAGTACCAAAACTGAAGGAACAGAAAAACTCCCTGGATCTGCTACTTTTTCAGGTACCTTCTGTTGTACTCTGGTGCTGCATGTGGAAGCGAGATATACGGTGTCAACCTTCTTTTCCTTTCGCTTTTTAGCTAACCATTCCTTCATGAACCTGTTGTACTGGGGCATCTCTAATGCTTCTGCAAAAGGAATGTTAATGTTCAAACTCATAAAAGCATTCATAAATTTATCAAATTGAACCTGATTGTTCTTTTTCTTCTTTTTCTTTTTCTTTTCTTTGGGAACCATCAGTATGGGAGAAGGAATATGAGGCTCAAGTTCAGGCTTTTCAGCCTCATCTGATGATGTGTCCTCAGCTTCCCCTGTAGGCGTGTCATAATCCTCAGACTCAGGCTCCTCTTCAGCTTCTTCCTAGTGCACAGTGATTGCTTTACAGTACTCAATCTGGGTTTTCTCCTGCTCAGTTGGGGCCTTACCTTTATTCATGGTGCTTACAACACTTACTAACTGTCCCAATTGAGTCTCAATGTTCTTTATGGCAGCACTGTGGCCATTCACTGTTGAGTTGATGGCAATGACTGCCTCCTCCAATTTGGTTGTCCTGTTACTAGACTCTGCAATGAAAGCTCCAACAAGATCTTCTAACTTTTTAGTTTCTTAAGGTTGAAGGGCAAAACCTTGAGGATTAAGAACATTCTTAGTATTAGCAAAGGAGACATTTTCACGGTTCTTATTGTAGGGTGATAATGTGTAGGTGTGGCATTATTATTATATCCCTTAAAATTAAAATTTGATACATACTGAACCTGCTTGAAGGTCTCCTCCTGAGATCTAGATGCTAAAGCAGCAGTAGATTCAATTGATTGTGCACTCCCTGTACCTGAAAAATTTCATAAAAGCATTAGCAAGGGAGGTCATCTGGGCCTGGAGTGCACTTACCTTGTCAACCTCAAACACTCCAGTAGCAATCTTTTTAGGTGCAGACCGCTCAGATGGCCATTGATAGTTGTTGGTGGCCATATCCTCTAGAAGTGTGCGAGCATTTTCCACGGTCTTGGACAACAAAGTCCCACCTGCAACTGCATCAACAATCGTTTTTGTACTAGGAGTTAAACCATTATAAAACAATTGAACCTGAAGCCAGTCGGGATATCCATGCTGAGGGCACTTCCTCAGCAACTCTTTAAATCGCTCCCAGGCCTCGAACAGCTGCTCATCATATTGTTGTTGGAACGTCCCAATCTCGGTCCTCAACTTGACCGTCTTTACAAGAGGGAAGAATTTCTTCAGAAAATCCTGGACCAAAGCATCCCAGGTGGTGATGCTCCCAGGGGTAATAGACTGCAACCAATCTCGTGCTTTATCCTGCAAAGAAAAAGGAAATAAGCATAAGCGAATAGCATCCTCAGAAACTCCATTAATTTTTACCGTCCCACAAATGTCTAAAAATGATTTTAGATGAGAATTTGGTTCCTCGGTGGGCGATCCTCTATAAGCACAATCTCGAGCCATCTGAATGAGACCGGTCTTCAGCTCAAAGTTGTTGGCATTGATCGGGGCATAGACAATCCCCGATTGTTGCCCCTGAAACACGGGCTGAAAGTAGTCTCTAATAGGCCTAGGCTCCTCAGGTGGATTTTGGTAAGCCATTTGAATAATTTCTCTATTTTCTCTTCGAATCCTAGGAATTGTTCTTTCGATCTCGGGATCTAACGGTATCAATTCTCTACTACTACGCATACAAAAACAAAACTACCCTAAAAAAAGAAAACAATTATGGAAAGAAACAAAGAAAAGAAAACAACTAATCTAAATATGGAAAATATAATCTAGAAAAGGAAAATACTATCTAATTAAGGAAAACAAGAAACAAATATGGAAAATTTCAATTAAGGAAAGAATACTAACAAGGAAAATATCTAACTAAAGAAACAAGAAAAAAAATCAAAGATTACACAACTAAAAGAAAAACTACACTAGAACAAATAAGGAAAAAAATGCAATCAACTTAGAAAAGTAAAAATACACCCTAAATTAAGATCAAAATATTTTTTCACAATATCAATCTAACTAAATGTCCCAATCCCCGGCAACGGCGCCAAAAACATGATGTGGAATCTTCCTTACCGCAAGTGCACGGGTCAAGTAATAATAAAATGTTCGTATAAACGAGTGTCGTCCTCTGGATTGGATGTTTAAGCTAAATCAACTATTGTGAATTATCTTGCTCAATTTTATTTAGGGAACACAAAGTAATGAGTGATAGATCGAAAAATAAATCAAAACAAGTAAAAATTGGAAATTCAATTGGAAGAATACTTAGGGAATAGATTTCGCCGATTTAGTCTAGGATTGATTTTAAGGAATAAGTTATTATGCACAATGAAATTATGAGCCTAAGAACCTTTAATCACAATTACCTCTCCCGAGTATAATTGATTCTCATGCAAATTAACCAACTTCATATCCCTATCTAAGTTTATTAACATGCAAGGCAATGAGTTCTTTTGACCAATTCTAAAGTTAATCCAAAATCTGTCACGAATTAGAAAATAAACTTTAGTCATGCAATCTTGAGTAAGTCTACATTTAATCCCCTCTCCCGAGCAAGAATCAAAACTGAAATCATTCAAAAAATGGCCAATTAATTGAAAGCATTAAATCAAGATTGCATACATAATAACCATTGCACAACTTAAATTATAAATCAATCCATAAACTAAATCAACTATATCAATCCCTAAGCCACAAGTTTAGCTACTCATGAATGGTATTACAAGCTCAACTAAACATGACAAAACCATAAAATCTAGCTAGAGAAAAGGAAAAGGAAAGGAAAAACTCAATGTAGGCCGAGACCGAACGTCCCCGTCATGATCCCCACGAACAATGGGTTGATTTCCATCTTGATCTCCTTTGTTCAGCCTCAATCCTCTGTTTTCTCCCCTGTTTTACGACTCCAAAAGTGTCCAAAAGAATCCCCCTTCAGCCCTAAAACACGCGTGTCTAGAATGGAAATTACACAGCGTCGCGACGCTAAGGTCGTAGCGTCTCGACGCTGTGACCGTTTCGCGCCTATTCAGATAAGCAATGCTAGCGTCAAGACGCTCAAGGGCTAGCGTCTCGACCCTAGTCTGCGTTTGACCCTATTTTTACTTTTTTCCTCTTTGACTCTTTTTCATTCCTTTGCATCTTTTCGCGTCCAAGCACTCGATTAACTCCACTATTGTGTTTTAGCTCCAATCAACCATTTCCTACATAATAAACATTGAAGCACAATAAAATGGCCAAAAAAATCATAAAAGACTAGCTAAATTGAATAGGGAAAACTAGCTAGCTATGCTCGCTATCAAAGAGATATAAGTTAATCCCGAGGAACCGAAGGCGAAAGCAAAGAAGAGAAGAACACTCGAAGAAAGGGAAGCCAAGAAAAGAAGGAAACAACAGAGGGTTGAAAATATTCAAGAAGAACCAGTGAATGTCCCAGAAACGGAGAGAGTTCAAAATCCTAAAGAAGAACCGATAATTCCAGATACGATTCAAGAAGAGAATGTTGAGAAGAATCAAGAATTAGAGGCTGATGAAGTTCGAGACGAACGGGCCGCAGTTGTGCTTGAAAAAGAGAATACACCGGAATCAGTGCAGGAGGCTCAGGTGAAGGTAATCATGCCTAAACCACAAAAGCGATGCCGCAACAGGGTGATTCGAAATACCCCATGGCCTCCATCGTTGGATTCTGAGGAAGAAAGAAGGGAACAGGAAAAGAAGGAGGCTGAAGACAAGGCAAGAGAACAAGAAGCAAAGAAGGCTGAGGAAGAGATTTTGCCCAAGCAGAGGGAAGACAAGGGCAAAGGTATTGCTGAGGCATCGGGTGCGGCTGACGAGGTTGAGGAACAAAGATTACCTTTTATTGGCTTCGTCAACAACCTTGCTCAAGCAAAATACCAGGAGATGCTGAAACGGGACTTCCTATTTGAACGAGGATTTGTCGATGATTTGCCACGGTTCTTGAGGACTGGAATAGAGAACCTTGGATGGAGCCAATTTTGTGCGAAACCGGAGCCTGTTAATTCCAACATTGTTCGGGAATTTTACGCAAATCTTGACGATCAGGAAGAATTTCAGGTTATAGTTCGGGGAATGCTCGTGGATTGGAACCCAGAGGCCATTAATGATTTGTTTAATCTCAAAGATTTTCCACATGCGGTCTTTAATGCGGCTGCTGATTAATGATTTGTTGCACCATCTAGCGATCAACTGAATGCAGCTGTCCGAGAGGTTGGCATTGAGGGGGCCCAGTGGAGGTTGTCGAAGACGTAGAAGCGCACGTTTCAGGCTGCTGATTTGAAAAGCGAGGCCAACACGTGGATGGGTTTCATTAGGCTGCGTTTACTGCCGACAACTCACGACTCCACAGTGTCTCGGGACCGAGTATTACTTGCTTTTGCTATTCTTCGCTTGATGAGTATTGATGTAGGAAAAATAATTTCTTCTGAGATTCTTGATTGCTGGCGGAAAAAGGTGGGGAAGCTGTTTTTCCCCAACACTATCATGATGCTATGCCTAAGGGCAGGGGTGCCAGAGTGTGAGGATGATGTGATTTTACCAGATAAGGGAATAATAGACACACCAAATCTGGCCAGGCTTTAGAGAATGCAGGAAGCACACCAAGGAGGTTTGGTGTGCGACATCCAACAAATACAAGAGCAGTTGTAAATGCATTCCAGCGAAATGGAATTCGCTGAGAGGCAATTTTAGACTTTCTGGAATTATGTAAAAAGGAGGGATGTCGCGTTAAGGGTAGCCTTGCAAATGAATTTTTCCAAACTGTATCTGGATTTACCCATATTCCCTGATGACCTCCTGAACCCCTGGATTCTACCGCCGCCTGTGGAAAGAGAAGGTGATGAAGAAGAAGAACCGGGTCAGGAAGACTGAAGGAGGAGAATTTGAGCGCACAGTCTTTTTGTTGAAACATTTTGTTTGCTCGTGCATTCCTGATTGCTTCTTCTTCTATTTCTGCTAGTTTTGTCTGTTGCTTTTGAATTTTTCTGCTTAAAAAATATATCTCTGCTATGTAATTTCTTTTCTTATGTTTTTAATGAAATTTCTAGATGTTTCTGTTCTATGAGCACTGAATAATTCTAACTTAACGAATTTTCTTCTGAAATTTTGAAGCTTGGACTGATTACGCTTAATTAGATCAGGGTATTTTGATCTCCATAAACCTTTTGCTTGAGCATTTCTTCTAGCCTGGACTGTTGCTGCGGCAAAGAAAATTCTGGAGGTAGTGTTGACTTATATGGTCCACTTTAAGCTTAGTTCTAGTCCCACGTGTAGTTTAAAAATTCAGATAGAAAAATTTAAGTTTGGGGGTATGATTGTAAAAATAATGATTCATTGGGGACAATGAATAATTCAAGTTTGGGGGACTTTTTGCTACTCCAATTGTTTTGCTCGAGCATTCCTCTCCTTCATTTATAATTTTTTTTGTTAGGTTGTTGAGTAACCGGGGACATTTGTGATACCCACAGTTTGTCTTCGCGTCAAAAGATGACCTGGGAAATGTGAAAAAATGAGAATTATTATTTGCTGAAAAAATTATTTGTTGGAAATTAAGCTGAGAAAATTCATGAGCAAAAGTTTTGAAGGATGAATGATGATCCAGCAGTTTTTCTGTCTCCCAGAACTTAGGTGAGGTTCATCATAAAATGTTGGCATTCTGAGGGGCAAGAGATGGAATGACTAAGGATTTTTTAGCTTTATAAAAAGTATTGAGCCTAGTTGGTGTTGAGCTTGAGGCAAGGGTATACTGCACCATAAAGTGGGTGATCCCATGCTTAATAGCTTATGACTGTAAGGCTGCTTTAAGTCTGAAAAACAAAAATAAACCCCTTGAAAATATGTTTTAAGATGTCTGGTAATAAAACTAAGCTGTGGCAAAGTTCTTAGAATTGAGTTAAAAATGGTGATTATTTGTCCATGTCGGAGGAATCATTTTGCTGCAGCAGAGCTCGGTTTTGCAGAGTGCTCAGGTAAAGGTCTAAGGTAGTGTTGGACTGTCTGGTTGGATTATTCTTTGTCTAATGTTTTGAATTCTTGAAGGAAGGTTGGTTAGCATTGCTCGGGACGCGCAATAGTTAAAGTTTTGGGGGTGTGATAACTGCCCAAAAGGTAGTTATTTAGGCCTCACTTCTATATTGATTTGTGTGACCTTTGTGCTTAATAGGGTGGTTTTAGATAAATATTACATGTTTTAAACCCATTTGGAAGAATGGAAGCTTTGGAAATCATCTTGTGCAGAATCTGTTGCTGAGCGACTTGAGGGAGCAAATTCTGTGCTGCAGCAAACCTAGGAGCAGAACTGCCACATTACAGCTTGTTAGCCAACTTCATGAACCGACTTCTGTTGAGTTATTTTCGGGATAAAGGAGCAAGGAGAGCCCTACACGTGTCCAAGTTGACCTAATTCAAGCCTCCTATCTTTCTATAAAAGGAAGTAGCCGCCCAAGTCAAAATGATTCCACTTTTGGGGAGAAAACATTCCATTCTTGGAAAGTTCCTTCCATCTTTGGGAGCCGAATAGAAGAGAGAGATTGGAGACCACCAAGAACACCATCATCCGCAAGCTGATTGAGGAGATTACTATTTTCTTTATTATCTTGTGATTATGGACATCCCTACTCAGATTGTAGTGTGTGTTTCCATGCATATTATGAACTAAGTAGCTTTAGGTGTTGGTTAGGGAATATGTAGTTGTTGTGTTCATCTCTAGTAGTAATATTGATTCTATGCATCTTGATTAATTGTTGTGTTCATTTATATTTTGTGCCCGCCTGGCCAGCCGGTATGAATACCTCTCTCTAGTTTCAGGGATGATTTAGAGAGTGTGTGGCGGTTAATCACACTACGATCATTGTGTATTGGTGAACGCCAGTGACTGAGCTAGGGATAGCCAGTTGCCTCGTGCTTGATCGGTCGTACTTCATTGGGGTTGAAACACATTCCAAAAGATCCGGAGTTCCGGGAGGAATCCGCTAATAATACTGCGAGAGTTTGCATGATCAATAATATTGCCAGAGCATCTTTTAAAACAAGTACTAAACCTAACCAGCGCCTGTCTCTAATATGTCTACCTATTTGTTTACTTGTTGTTCTGTCATTTCCTTTGCTTCAGCATAATTCTTATAAAACCCAATCATTTTTATTACCTTGAAACCATTAAAAGATTCATACAAAATAGATAGAGTGGAAGCTAGTTTAGGCCTTGGATTGACAATACTTATTACTTGCTACGGACTGTGTATACTTGCACAGGAATTCTAGAGTCTTTTCAAATCATAATTTTACTCACTCTAAGAACCCAACAATGGTATAGACGATGCGATCCTAAATCGTCCATGTAGAGACATGCAAGTGGGGGCGTCCTATGCAATGAGTTTGCATAAGGCGAGGACCGAGAAATAAGTCACTCTCGCTTTATAACAACGTTTACTGATGAGACTGACTATTTCATGCGACGACCTAGGTAACTCGATCTTAATCCTGAGCTAACTATGAACTCCTGTTTATTCAGCCTTATCCTTAGATCTGCATAGGTGAGAGTGGCTAAGTATCGTCGACTCAATAAGCCTCCCATTTCAGGGATAGGAACGGGTAGATAGCTGGGGACATAGTCATGTGAGAAAGAATTCACTCCTATCCAAATTAGGAATAATAGAGAGGTTGTTCCCTTAAGTACTAACTACGGGGCTTGAACAAAGGGATCCTGCCCTCTCATTGGCCTGAGAGGGACTCGGTTTATTGGTTGGACCATAAACCAATTGTTCATTAGAGGATCAGTGAGACTTAAGGAACTAGAAGTACTATAGGGGTGAAACGGACTTTTGACCTAGCTATAGCTACGTACAACCTGTGAAGGACCGACTTACTAATAATGGTTAAATCAAGTGGACGAAAATATATCTATAGTGAGGGGAGTGCAACTATCGGGCTATAGTGGAGTGTCCCGATAGTTAACGAATGTTGGCTAGCTTAGATAATGAGATTAGTCGGTTAGCCTCGAATCGTTGGAGCCGATGATCTATAGGTCCATTAGGTCCCCCTACTAGCTCATATCGGATTAAAGCCTAGAACATATTGATATGAATCTTTGAATCGTTTGAAATCGGGAAAAAGGGTATTATCGTAAAATTGTGTTTGAGACAGTGATTTAATTATGAATTAAATTAGAAATTGAGAGATAAGGTATTTAAAAGTGTTTTAAATACCATATATATGTATTAGGAATCATATATAATGAATGGCACTAGGTGACAATGATTAATTGGATTAATCATGTCAAATTACTTGGAAATGTCCCAAATTAATTACCTAGAAATCAAATTCAATTTACAATTGAAATAAGATTGAATTGCAAGCTGAAAGTTCCGAATTTAGATTCAATTGAGTGGATTTAGTGGGATTCCCACTCTTGCATGTTGATGCATAGTGGAAAACAACACAACCATGCACTAGTTGCATTTGTTGTGAATTAAACACCTAGAATCCACTTTGAGTTTCAATTTCACCATGTGCCTAGTGTCATGAAGCTTGCCTTCGCATGGAAGAGGTCTATATAAGGAATATGAATCTGATTCAACACTAAGTATCCCATTTTCCTTACTGTTATGCTGCTGGAATTTGGACTCAAACTCTCTCATTTCACATACTTCTCTATAGCTTGATCCTTCAAACAGTCCCTTCCCATTCCCTATCTTTATAGACTCCCACAAGATGTTCTTGGCCCGGAGAATAGTAGGGAAGACTCTAAGGGTTTTCCTAAGTAGATTGGAGAAGAAAAGAATCCAAGGAGGTCCACCTATTGAGCTGCAAAATGTTGGTTGTTCTAAACTCTCTGTTCTGTTTTCTTCAGGACATGCATGCTTAAGTTGTAAAATTGATGTAGTTAGGTGCTCCCGATCTTCAATTGTTTCCGCATGTGTTATATGAACACCTTCAATTGCTATCAGAGAATGATTAGAGCACTTAATTTGCAATAATTTTTTCGTGGTGGGTACCATTCTGAAAATGAATTTTTCTGGGTGCTAAAGTGGAGTTTTTTGGTTTGGCAAGTTTTTCAACTTTCATTTATTGATGAAATTTTAATTTCTCGAAAATGTTAAAGCATTAATGTGTGTTCTAGGGTATGTAATTTTTATAGAGTCAATATAGTCCATATAGGCTGTAAAATCGAAGAAATCTGGAGAAGACGCAAGCAGAAACAGGAACCAGCAGCTGCTGGTCGCGAAAGCGTCGGGACGCTGTTCAAGTAGCGTCCCGACGCTGTAGAACAAATCACCCAGGCACGCTGAAATTCCATAATTGGGTTTGGTCCAACAACTTGGTTTTGGGTCCGGTTCGGTCTGGAGCAAGCCGGTTCAGCTAATTTTCACACATTTCAAGTCTTGTTCAATCCTTAGGGGGTCGGTTCGGGGCGGTTCGAGTTGCTCGAGATAATTACAAGCTTTTGTTAATAATTATTATTGTAATAATTAGTTAATTGCTTGTTTAAAATAGCCAAACCAATCCACTTTAGGTTGTTTTTAATTTATTTATGCATTGTGAATGTGTGATTAAATTGAATTGATTATATGTGCATTATGAGCATGCCATATAGTTTTAAAATCCCACCATAGAAAAGCATGATCATGCAATTGTATATTTTTAATAAGTGTTATTAATTATTTCTAATGTATGATGGAAATTTCATGTTTAATTAATATAAGTGTTGTATTAATTAGGGAGATTCATGCTTGAATGGTTAATTTCCAAATTGATTAAATGATATAATTGTTATAATTATTAAAAGGATAAAATTAACCAAGCATGAAGCATGAAATTTCTTTAGTTTGATTATAAGTGTTATATTCAAATTAGGCTTGTTATGGATTGATTTTATAATTGTTATAAAAGAGATAGAAATCTAAAATCTATAACAAGATAAAAGCATGCTCACTTAGGTTAATGAACCTCTAAATCGATCCACTTGCATAGTTTAGGTCGATATCTTGTAAAACAACGGTTACAAGAGAACTCACCCGACAAGATGTTGTCTAAGGCTGGAGGTATTTAAGTTGACAGTTTACGGAACACCTCCTACCTGGGCATCGAGTCGGTTCTTGAGTTAAGTTAACTCGAGTTTTATGAGCATGCGTGAGCGATGTGAGGTTATACACACCTTGACATAGGTTGTTTCTAAATGGTGCTTTGTTTATAACTTGAATGATTGATTGTTATATGCTTTAAAACACCATTAGAAAGCATGTTATAGGGTTAATTCATTAGAAGTTATAAGAGTTATAAATGTTGATGAATAGAAACCGTAAAACCTATAACAAAGAGTTGCATGCTAACATAGGATCTTAGGATCTTGTCATTCTTTAAATGGTTTAAAATGAAAAAGACCTAAGATCGCCTTTTCTAATAGGATTAGAAATATGTCTTACTTAGATTTTTTAAATAGTTTTAAAATTCGAATAAGTAGGACATAAGACCTTGGTTATAAGGGAACTCTCCCGACAAATGGTTCGGAACCTGAGTTGAATTAACCATAGTCTTACTAGCATGCAATGTCACTAGGTTATTAAAAGAGTTTAATTCACCTAGACATTTAGTGTAAAGACCTTCTTTAATAAGGCATAGACTTAGATAGATTCATTTAGCCGGAAATTACCTAAGTAATAGACCCTAAAACCTTACGACACTTTAGTGGGAGGAAAAGTATAGAAACGAAATATTCATATTAAGTTTCTACTCTCACGTCCCCCTGTGTTCACATCGTGAGATCCATGCTTGGCCTCAAGGCGCCCTGGGAGTGTCCCCCTACGGATGGTGTTTGCATGGGTTAATATCAAGGTGAATGGGGAAAGTGTTCATAGTAAGTGGGAGAAGGAAATGTGTCAAACGTATCCTACGGTCTCCATCATTAGGTTGCATCGTGAGATTCCCATGCGCTGCCTGCGAGTCGACCTGGGAGCGATCACCCTACGGAGGGCTTGCGCATGGGATTCGGAACAATGCAAACTCAAGAAATGGATAGGGTTTCCTAGGGCCATTCCCGACATTAGCTCTTCCATACGGTGCCATTGTTGGGGTCGCCCTCTGCGATCTAAAAATGATTGGTAACACTTACAAGATGGTCTTGACCAAATTAACGTTAGCTAATAACTATTGGAGTAAGAGTTATTCTGCTAATAGTATTTGGCCGAGATTGTCTCGATTCAGAGGAGGAGTAGCTGACTGTCCTACGGTAGATGTTATTCTAAACCCCTGAAGTACTGTTGCAAATAAATCAATTGTATATATGGGTCGATGATTGCTTTTGCTAAAATCTAATTGGATAATATGATTAAAGGGTTTAGTGCTAGTTTCTAATAGAGATTAATTTGTTTGTTTCAGCAATATGTCGAAAAACGTATGTGCTTTGTCAAATGCAAAATTAAACGGTTTAGTACATACGACTAAGAATACTTTCTTAAACGCTAAACACGTGGCAAACAATTTAGGTTTGGTCTCAACTGAGGAATGTCCTCAAACTTACTGCTTAGCTAAGAAAAAGATGAACCACGACTCTAAATACGATTTATTAGTTTTGGAAATATGTTTAGTGGAGAACGACGATTCTGTCTGGATACTCGATTCAGGTGCCACTAATCACGTATGTTCTTCATTTCAAGAAATGAGTTCCTGGCAACAACTAAGAGCTGGAGAGATGACTCTTAAAGTTGGAACAGGAAAAGTCATCTCGGCTATTGCAGTGGGAGACATAAAATTATTCTTCACCAAGGAACGTTATATGATATTAGATAATTTGTACATAGTTTTGAAAATTAAAAGAAATTTGATTTCTTTATCTTGTTTATTGGAACAAGGTTATTCAATTTCTTTTACTGTTAATGAGCGTTCATAACTAAAAGAGCTATTGATGTTTGCTCTGCAAACTTGAAGAATAAATTGTATGTTTTGAGACCAATTGAGTCTAAAGCTATTTTAAATCACGAGATGTTTAATACTGCTGAGACTCAACCTAAAAAGCGAAGAGTTTCTCAAGATACCTATCTCTGGCACTTGAGGTTAGGCCATATCAATCTCAATAGGATTGAGAGATTGGTCAAAAGTGGACTTCTAAATAAGTTAGAAGACGACTCGTTGCCTCCTTGTGAGTAGTGCCTTCAGGGCAAGATGACAAAACGACCTTTTACCAGAAAAGGTTATCGTGCCAAAGAGCCCCTAGAGCTCATTCATTCAGACCTCTGTGGACCAATGAACATTAGAGCTCGAGGAGGATACGAATATTTCATCAGTTTCATTGATGATTATTCGAGGTATGGCTATCTCTACCTGATTCATCATAAGTCCGAAGCTTTTGAAAAGTTCAAGGAGTACAAGGCTGAGGTTGAGAACCTATTAGGTAAGACAATAAAAACATTTCGATCCGATCGAGGTGGAGAGTATATGGACTCGAGTTTTCAAGACTATTTGTTAGAGCATGGAATTACGTCCCAACTCTCAACCCCTGGTACACCTCAGCAAAACGGTGTATCAGAAAGGAGAAACAAAACCTTGTTGGACATGGTTCGTTTGATGATGAGTTATGCTCAGTTGCTTAACTCGTTTTGGGGTTATGCAGTAGAAACTGCAGTTTATATTTTGAACGTAGTTCCCTCAAAGAGTGTTTCTGAAACACCATTTGAGCTCTGGAAAGGTCGTAAAGCTAGCTTACGACATTTTAGAATTTGGGGATGCCTTGCATACGTGCTAGAAGCAAACCCAAATAAATTGGATCCTCGTTCTAGATTTTGCCTATTTATAGGCTATCCCAAAGAAACGAGAGGTGGATACTTCTTCAATCCAGAGGAAAATAAAGTACTTGTATCGACAAATGCTACATTCCTAGAAGACCACCTCAGAGACCACAAGCCACGAAATAAAGTCGTTTTAAGTGAACTATCTAACGAAGCTACAGAAACATCAACAAGAGTTGTTGACAATGCTGGCACCTCGAGTCAATCACATCCTTCTCAAGAAATAAGAGAACCTCGACGTAGTAGGAGGGTTGTTAGAAAGCCTGATCGCTATTTGGGTTTAACTGAAACTCCAGTCGTCATACCTGATGACGAGATCGAGGATCCATTAACCTTTAAACAGGCAATGGATGACGTTGATAAGAATGAGTGGATTAAAGCCATGGACTTAGAAATCGAGTCCGTGCATTTTAATTCAGTATGGGATCTTGTAGATCAACCTGAGGGGTTAGACCCATAGGGTGCAAATGGATCTACAAGAGAAAATGAGACGTTGTTGGAAAGGTACAGACCTTTAAAGCACAACTTGTGGCAAAGGGTTTTACCTAGTGGGAGGGAATTGACTATGAGGAAACCTTCTCCCCTTTTGCCATGTTGAAGTCGATTCGGATACTTTTATCCATTGCCACATTTTACGATGATGAAATATGGGAAATGGATGTCCAGACTACCTTTCTGAACAGCAATCTTGAAGAAAGTATCTAAATGTCTCAGCCAGAGGGGTTCATTACTCAAGATCAAGAGCAAAAAGTTTGCAAGCTTAAACGATCCATTTATGGGTTAAAACAAACGTCTAGATCCTAGAACATGAGATTTGATACTGCAATCAAATCTTATGGCTTTGAACAAAACGTTGATGAGCCTGGTGTTTACAAAAGGATCATCAACAAATCTGTAGCTTTCTTAGTACTGTATGTGGATGATATCCTACTCATCGGGAATGATGTAGGTTATCTCACTGACATTAAACTATGGCTAGCAACTCAATTCCAAATGAAAGATTTGGGTGAGGCACAATATGTTCTAGGGATCCAAATTATTCGAGACCGAAACAACAAAACGCTAGCCCTGTCTCAAACATCTTATATCGAAAAATTGTTGGTTAGATATAAAATGCAAATTTCCAAGAAAGGACTATTACCTTTCAGGCACGAAATTAATTTGTCTAAGGAACAGTGTCCTCAGACACCTCAAGAAGTTGAGGACATGAGTCGTTTTCCCTGTGCCTCTACAATAGGCAGCCTAATGTATGCCATGTTGTGTACGAGGCCTGACATTTGTTATGCAGTAGGGATTGTCAGTAGATATCAGTCCAATCCAGGATTCGATCACTGGACAACCGTTAAAAATATCCTCAAGTATTGATAACTGCCCAAAAGGTAGTTATTTAGGCCTCAATTATATAGAGATTTGTGTGTCCTCTATGCTTATTAGGGTTGGTTTTGGATAGATATTACATGTTTTAACCCATTTGGAAGAATGGAAGCATTGGAAATTATTTTGTGCAGATTATGCTGCTGGGCGACTGGAGGGAGCAGATTTTACGCTGCAGCAAAACTGGGAGCAGAAACTGCCACATCACAGCTCGTTAGCCAACTTCATGAACCGACTTCTGTTGAGTTATTTTCGTGATAAAGGATAAAGGAGGGCCTTACACGTGTCCTAGTTGACCTAATTCAAGCCTCCCATCCTTCTATAAAAGGAAGTAGCCGTCAAAGTCAAAGTCATTCCATGTTTTCCCTTGGAAGTCGAATAGTATAGGGAGATTGAAGATCATCAAGAACACCATCTACCGCAAGCTGATTAGGGAGTTTATTTTCTTCATTAACTTGTGGTTATGGACAGGCATACTCAGATTGTAATTCGTATTCCTATGCCTATTATGAACTAAGTAGCTTAAGGTGTTGGTTAGGAATAATGTGATTACTGTGCTTCATCTCTAGTAATATATTGATTATCGCATTTTGGTTAATTGTTGTGCTTATTCTTATTTTATGCCCGCTTGGCCAGCCGGTATGGATAACTCTCTCTAGTTTCAGGGATGATTTAGAGAGTGTGTGGCAATTATCCACACTACGATCATTGTGTATTGGTGAACGCCAGTGACTGAGCTAGGGATAGCCAGTTGCCTAGTGCTTGATCGGTCGCACTTCATTGGGGTTGAAACACATCCCAAAAGATCCGGAGTTCCGGGAGGAATCCACTAATAATACTGCGAGAAATGCATGATCAATAATATTGCTAGAGCATATCTTAGAACAATCACTAAAACCTAACCAACGCCTGTCTTTAATCTGTCTATCTATTTGTTTACTCGTTGTTCTGTCATTTATTTTGTTTCAGCATAATTCTTATAAAACCCAACATTTTTATTATCTTCGAAACCATTAGGAAGTTACGCAAAATAGATAAAATGGAAGCTCATTCAGACCTTGGATTGATAATATTACTTGCTACAGACTGTGTATACTTGCACAGGAATTCTAGAGTATTTTATACTATATTTTTACTCACTCTAGGAGCCCAACAAGTTTTTGGCGCTGTTGCCGGGGAATTGAATAAGTTTTTATCTGATATGTTGTGTGTATGTGTTTTAGTGGTTTGGTGCTAGAACTTTTTGATTGTTTCTTTTGTTTTTGCAGGTGTGATTTTTGTGTATGAGCGATCCGCCTGGGGTACGGTTTGAGCTTGATCTAGAAATTGAAAGGACATTTAGGAACAGAAGGAGGGAGCAGCGCAGAAACTAGATGGAGAACGCCCCGCAACTTCCACAGGTTCATGAAGGTCCAGCAGCAGCAAACCCCCTACAGAATCCGTTGCTGCAGCAAAACCCACTGTTTGAGCAAAATGAGCAGCGAAATAATCAGGCTGAGAATCCTATCTTGATAGCGAACAATAGGACCAGAGCCATTCGAGCGTATGCTGTCCCGATGTTTAATGAGTTGAATCCAGGGATTGCACGTCCCCAAATCCAAGCGGCGAATTTTGAAATGAAACCGGTAATGTTTCAGATGTTGCAAACCGTGGGGCAATTCCATGGTTTGTCATCTGAAGACCCTCATTTACATCTTAAGTCTTTTCTAGGAGTTAGTGATTCTTTTGTAATTCAAGGAGTGCCTAGAGATGCTCTTAGATTAACTTTGTTCCCGTATTCCCTTAAAGATAGAGCAAAGTCATGGTTAAACTCTTTTGCTCCAGGATCAATTAGGACGTGGGATGAGTTAGCTGAAAAATTTTTGAGTAAATATTTCCCACTTAATAGAAATGTGAAATTAAGGAGTGAAATACTAGGGTTTAGGCAACTTGAAGATGAGACTTTTAGTGAGGCTTGGGAGAGGTTTAAGGAGCTTTTACGAAAGTGTCCCCACCATGGGTTACCTCATTGTATTCAAATGGAAACATTTTACAATGGTTTAAATGGAGTAACCCAAGGTATGGTCGATGCTTCGACTGGAGGGGCCCTTTTGGCAAAAACTTTTGATGAAGCCTATGAAATTTTAGAAAGAATATCTATTAATAGTTGTCAGTGGTCGGATGTAAGAGGCACAAATAAAAAGGTTAAGAGTGTATTAGAGGTTGATGGTGTGTCCACCATTAGGGTTGATCTTACTATTATTGCTAACGATCTTAAGAATGTGACAGTGATTAGTCATCAGCAGCCACCAGCTATGGAGCCTGCAGTAGTGGTGAACAAAGTCACGGACGAAGCATGAGTCTATTGCGGTGAAGACCACAACTACGAGTTTTGCCCCAGCAATCCAGCTTCTGTGTTTTTTGTAGCTAATTAGAGGAACAACCCTTATTCTAACTTCTATAATCCAGGTTGGCGCAACCACCCCAACTTCTCATGGGGAGGTCAAGGAAATAACGTACAAGCGCAACAAAAGATGAACCAGCCGAGATTTGCTAAAGCGCAGGTAATGCCCCAGCAAAATAAACCGACTTTGCCCCAGCAAAATTCGGGAAATTCTCTCGAGGCGATGATGAAAGAATTTATGGCTCGCACAGACGCTGCAATTCAAAGTAATCAAGCTTCGATGAGAGCCCTGGAATTGCAAGTGGGTCAGCTAGCTAATGAGCTCAAGGCAAGGCCTCAAGGAAAACTTCCATCAGATACTGAACAACCTAGAAGGGAAGGTAAGGAGCAGGTAAAGGCAGTTACTCTTAGGAGTGGTAAGCCATTAGAAGAAAGAATTGAGCCTAGTAAAACCCAGGTTATAGATAAAAATGGTGATAGAAATAATGTTGTTGTCGAGGAAGAGTTGGAGTCTTGTCAGGGTGCTGGAGGCAGCAAAGAAGATGCTGGAGCATCTGGTTCTTTGCCAGATGTAGAACCACCATATGTGCCGCCCCCATCTTATGTACCACCTCTACCTTTTCCACAAAGGCAAAAGCCTAAGAATCAGGATGGTCAATTTAAAAAGTTTTTACAGATTCTTAAGCAGTTGAATATAAATATCCCTTTAGTAGAAGCTATAGAGCAAATGCCTAATTATGCTAAATTTCTTAAGGATATTTTGACTAAAAAGAAAAGGTTAGGTGAGTTTGAAACCGTATCTCTTACTGAGGAGTGTAGTGCTATTCTTAAGAATTGGCTACCCCCCAAGGCTAAGGATCCAGGGTCATTTACTATACCTGTGTCTATAGGTGGAAAGGAATAAGGTAGAGCACTCTGTGATTTAGGTGCAAGCATTAACCTTATGCCTCTTCCGGTCTATCGGAAGTTAGGTATTGGTGAAGCTAGACCTACCACAGTTACACTCCAACTAGCTGATAGGTCTATCACATATCCAGAGGGTAAAATTGAGGACGTCTTAGTAAAAGTTAATAAATTCATATTTCTTGTTGATTTTATTATTTTAGACTATGAGGCTGATAAAGATGTCCCAATTATTCTAGGTCGTCCATTTTTGGCTACTGGTAGGGCATTAATAGATGTTCAAAAAGGAGAATTAACAATGAGAGTCTGTAATGAGGAAGTGAAATTTAATGTCTTTAAAGCCATGAAATATCCAGACGAAATGGAGGATTGTTCCTTCATCAGGATTCTGGAGAGCACAGTTATTGAGACAACAATACAGGATTCAGCTGATAAGCATTCAGAAAAGCATGGAGAGGTTAGTGTAGAAGATTTTGAATTTTGTTCTTTAGATAGAAAAAATGAAAAAGAATTGTTTAGGTGTGAGGATGTTTTTGAGTCTTTAGATTTAGATCAAAGAAAGACTCCCCCAATTAAGCCATCCCTAATTGAGGCACCCACTTTAGATTTGAAACCTTTACCGGATCATCTAAAGTATGTGTATCTTGGGGAAAGTGAGACGTTGCCCATTATTGTTGCATCAGATTTAATGCCGGAGCATGAAGAGGCCTTAATAAAATTGCTGCAGCAATATCGCAAAGCTATAGGTTTGACATTGGCTGATATTCAGGGAATTAGCCCATCTTTTTGTATGCACAAAATCACTCTAGAGGAGGGATCCTTTAGGAGTATTGAGCAACAAAGAAGGCTTAACCCTGGAATGAAAGAGGTTGTTAAAAAGGAGGTAATTAAATGGTTGGATGCTGGGATCATTTATCCAATTGCCGATAGCAATTGGGTAAGCCCTGTCCAATGTGTTTCTAAGAAAGGAGGTGTCACTGTGGTGAGCAATAAAGATAATGAGTTGATCCCCACAAGGACAGTAACTGGCTGGAGGGTTTGTATGGATTACAGAAGGCTTAATAAAGCAACCCGAAAGGATCATTTCCCTCTACCATTTATCGACCAGATGTTGGATCGATTGGCTGGTCAGGCCTATTACTGTTTCTGGGTATAACCAGATTACTATTGCTCCTGAAGATCAGGAAAAAACCACTTTCACCTGCCCTTATGGGACATTCGCTTTTAGGAGAATGCCTTTTGGCCTTTGCAATGCTCAAGCAACATTTCAGCGGTGTATGTTAGCAATTTTTTCTGATATGATTGAGTCCACTGTTGAGGTCTTTATGGACGATTTTTCAGTTTTTGGAGGGTCTTTTCAGAGTTGTTTAGATAATTTAGGTAAGGTATTAAAAAGATGTGAGGATACCCATCTAGTTCTTAATTGGGAGAAGTGCCACTTCATGGTGAAGGAAGGCATAGTGTTAGGTCATTGGATTTCTAAGAATGGTCTAGAAGTTGATAGAGCAAAAGTTGAGGTTATTGAAAGATTAGAGCCACTAAATTCAGTGAAGGGAATTCGGAGCTTCTTAGGGCATGTTGGATTTTACAGGAGGTTCATAAAGGATTTTTCCAAAATCAGTAAACCTCTTTGTAACTTATTGTGCACTGATCATGTTTTTGACTTTAATGCAGATTGTAGGAAGGCTTTTGAAACATTGAAGGCTGCTTTAATCTCAGCACCCATTATCTGCACACCTAATTGGAATTTGCCATTCGAGGTAATGTGTGATGCGAGTAATGCTGCAGTAGGTGCAATGCTGGGGCAGAAGCAGGGTAAATTTATTCATCCTATATATTATGCAAGCAAGGTTTTAAATGAGGCACAGGTCAACTACACAACTACTGAAAAGGAGTTGTTAGCTGTTGTGTTTGCTTTTGAGAAATTCCAGCCATATTTGGTTGGATCCAAAGTCACGGTGTTCACGGATCATGCAGCAATAAGGTATTTAATGTCAAAGAAAGATGCAAAGCGTAGACTAATTCGTTGGGTTTTACTATTGCAGGAATTTAACTTGGAGATAAAAGACAAGAAGGGATCAGAGAATGTCATTGCAGATCATTTATCTCGTCTTGATCCATCATCATCTTTGCTGGAGCAATCTGCCATTTCCGATTCTTTTCCAGATGAGCAGCTTTTTGCTATTGAAGTAAAGGTAGTTAGGGATGTCCCTTGGTATGCTGATATTGCCAACTTTTTGGTAAAGGGAGTCACCCCTATTGACATGGATTGGAGGCAGAAGAAAAAGTTTAAGCATGATGCAAAATTTTTCTATTGGGATGAACCATTTATGTATAAGCAATGCTCTGACGGTATTATTCGTAGGTGCGTTTCAGGTGATGAAGCAACTGAAATCCTAGAGCAATGTCACTCTTCGCCGTATGGAGGCCATTTCAGCGGTTAAAGGACGGCTATGAGGATTTTGCATTGCGGATTTTTCTGGCCTACGTTATTCAAGGATGCCCATTGGTTCTGCAAGCGATGTGATGCTTGCCAAAGGAGAGGAAATTTGGGGCCTAGAGATGAAATGCCTCTTACTTACATTTTAGAAGTTGAACTATTCGATGTATGGGGTATTGATTTTATGGGGTCATTTCCCCCATCTAACGGCAATGTTTTTATCTTATTGGCAGTTGATTATGTGTCCAAATGGGTGGAGGCCATTGCATGCCATCAGAGTGATGCCAAGACAGTAGCAAGGTTTCTTCAATCGCACATCTTTGCGCGGTTTGGGACACCTAGGGCTCTAGTGAGTGATGAGGGTACACATTTTGTTAATAATATCTTAACTAAGCTTATAGCTAAGTATGGGATTAAGCATAGGATAGCTACCCCTTATCACCCACAAGCGAATGGTCAAGCTGAAATTAGTAATAGGGAAATTAAAGCTATTTTAGAGAAAGTAGTCCATTCATCTAGAAAGGATTGGTCCTTTAGGTTGGATGAGGCTCTTTGGGCTTATAGGACAGCTTATAAGACTCCTCTAGGTATGTCTCCCTATAGGTTAGTATATGGGAAAGCTTTCCATTTACCATTAGAGCTTGAGCATAAAACATTTTGGGCTTTGAAAAAGTTAAATTTTGATCTGAGTCGTGCAGGAGCAATAAGAATGCTGCAGCTTAATGAGTTAGAAGAATTTCGTCAATTTTCTTACGAAAATGCAAAAATGTATAAGGAAAAGACTAAGCCGTGGCATGACAAAAAAATTAAATCTAAGGAGTTTGTCAAGGGTCAAAATGTTTTGCTTTATAATTCTAGATTAAAATTATTTCCTGGAAAATTAAAATCTAAATGGTCAGGACCGTTTATTGTGATTGAGGTTTTCCCCAATGGAGCAATTACTTTGCAGGATGAAAAAGATGGGAGAGTGTTCAAGGTGAATGGACAGCGTGTGAAGCATTATTGGGGTGAGGAGTTTCGGATGAAATATCCTTCCCTAAGGTTGGTTGATGATTGAGAGAGCAGGATTTTTGCGGGAGCATTTCACAGAGCAAAATTTTGAGCTCCCAGGATTTGTAGTGATTTTATTTTTCGTTGATTTGATTTTAATTGCGGTTAGGTTAGATTTGGTTTTGCGAGATTTATTAGATTTTGTCTTTAAATATTTGATTAGATCTTATCTATTTTGTTTTGAATTTGATTTGATTTTCGGGTTATTTATTTAAATTATCTTTCAATTATCTTTTAATTAGTTAGATTTTATTAGATTTTATCTAGATTTTATTTTCAGTTATTTGAATTCTAGTTTTAATTAATAGAGATTTTCTCTAATTTATTCGGCTTCTTTTGAAAATAAAAGATTGGGATGATTGGTTAAAATTTAATTTGAATTTAAAGAGAAAAAATCTTTGATTTTTCTTGCTTTGAAATTCGAATTCCGTATCTAAGATTCTTCAGGTTCAGCAGATTGTTGCGGCAAGATATGGCGAAAGCAAAATCATCTAAATTACAAGGGTTTCCGTTGGAAATTTATTATTTTTACCGTTGAGATTTTCTTTGAATTTTCGCAGGTAAAATTGCATGCATCATCTGATGACGCCACGTGTCGCAGAGTAATCATTCGACGACTTCAATGATGGACAGCACACCAATTTTTACCATGGGCGTTTGGAATCCACGATTTTACCGTTGTTGGTTTCAAATTTTCAGGTTTGCATTTTTAAATTTAAACGGTAATATAATTAATGTGGAAAATCTTTTTAGTTAGGATTTGAATTTGCTGGAGCCTTATTTATTCACAAACGCTGGTAAGCTTCTCCCACTTCGTCTTCTTAATCCCATTTTTGCCATCTATATTCTTTTTTCTCTGTCAAAACCGTTCATACCTCTATGGCTAAGACTAGAGCTAGGAAAGAAAGAGAGAGTGAAGAAGAGGAGGTACCGGTCACACCGGAAGTGAAAAAAGGGAAAACCAAAAAGAAAAGAACGCCGGAGGAAAAGGAAGCAAAGAAAAGGAGAATGCAGTAAAGGGCTGCAGAACAGGAGGAAGTTCAGGAGGTGGCAGACGTTGTTGCCACTACTGCGGAAGAAGGAATTATTCAAGAACTTGAAGTACAAAACCCAGATATAGTTCAAGAAAAGATTGCTGAGAAAAATCAAGAAACAGAGGTTGAAGAGCAGGCTGAAGGTGAGCCTAACAAGGAGAAAACACCGGAGTTGGCGTAGGAGGCTCATTTTGAAGTCATTATACCTTAACCGCCCAGACGCCGCCGCATCAAGAGGAAGGCGGGTCGCGTGAGGGTGATTCGGAACACTCCATCACCTCCGACGTCAGACTCTGAGGAAGAAAAAAGGGAAGCTGAGAATAAGGAAAAAGAAGAAGAGGCAAGAAAGGCAGAAGAAGAGCGTTTGCACAAACAGAGAGAAAGCAAGGGCAAAGGAATTGCCAAAGCATCGGGAGAAATTGAGGAGCCGAGGGCACCATTCATTCGCTTCGTCAACGATCTTACTCGAGCAAAATACCAGGAGGTGCTGAAACGGGACTTCTTGTTCGAACGAGGATTTGGCAGTGATTTGCCCAGGTTCTTGGAGTCTGGAATAGTGAACCTCGGATGGAGGCAATTCTGTGCGAAACCAGAACCTGTCAATTCCAACATTGTTCGAGAATTTTATGCCAATCTTGACGTTAAGAATGATTTTGAGGTTATCGTTCGAGGAGTGCCTGTACAGTGGAGTCCTGAGGCCGTTAATGAATTGTTCGATCTCCAGGATTTTCCGCATGCCGTTTTTAATGAGATGGTGCTTGCACCATCTAATGATCAACTGAGTGCGGCAGTCCGGGAGGTAGGCATTGAGGGGGCTCAATAGAGGGTGTCGCAGACGCGGAAGCATACGTTTCAAGCTGCTTATTTGAAGAGTGAAGCCAACACTTGGATGGGTTTCATCAGGCTACGCTTGCTACCGACAACACACGACTCCACAGTATCTCGGGACAGGGTATTGCTTGCCTTTGCCATTCTTCGCTCGATGAGTATTGATGTAGGAAAAATTATTTCTTCTGAGATTGTTGATTGCTGGAAAAAGAAGGTGGGGAAGCTGTTCTTTCCAAACACTATCACAATGTTATGCAGCACGACAGGAGTGCCCACGGTTCCAGAAGATATGATCATGACTGATAAGGGAATCATTGACACACCTTATCTGGCGCGGCTTCAGCGTACGCAAGAGGCTCGCCAGGGAGGGCTGGTGTATGGCGTTAATCAAATCCTAGAGCATCTGACAGTGTTGACCAGTAGGTTAGAATTTGCTGAAAGGCAAGCTCAGACCTATTGGACTTATGCTAAAAGGAGAGATGATGCGCTCAGGGGGGCCTTGCAAACCAATTTCTCAAGACCATATCAGGCCTTTCCAGTGTTTCCCGATGATTTGTTTAATCTTTGGATACCACCCCCGCCTGTTGAACGAGAAGAGGATGTTGATGAAGAGCAGGGTCAGGAAGATTGATGGATGGAATGATCTTCAGCGAGCATTATTTTTGTTCTTATCATTTTGTTTGCTCGCGCATATCTGACCCCGTTTGATAAATATGTTTGCTTGTTCCTTTTTAATTTTTCTGCTTTAAAAATATATCTCTGCTATGTAATTTCTTTTCTTATGTTTTTAAATGAAATTTCTAGATGTTTCTATTCCATGAGCATTGAGTAACTCTAACTTAACTAATTTTCTTCTGAATTTTTGAAGCTTGGACTGATTACGCTTAATTAGATTAAGGTATTCTGATCTCCAGAAACCTTTTGCTTGAGCATTTCTTCTAGCCTGGACTATTGCTGCGGCAAAGAAGATTTTGACGGTAGTATTGACTTATATGATCCACTTTAAGCTTAATCCTAGTCCCATGTTTAGTTTAAAAAATTCAGTTAGAAAAATTTAAGTTTGGGGGTATAATTTGCAAAATTAATGATTCATTGGGGACAATGAATAATTCAAGTTTGGGGGACTTTTTGCTACTCTAATTATTTTGCTCGAGCATTTCTCTCCTTCAAATTAAAATTTGCTAGGTTATTGAGTAACCGGGGACATTTGTGATACCCACAGTTTGTCTTCGCGTCAAAAGATGACTTAGGAAATGTGAAAAAATGATGAGAAAAATTATTATTTGTGGAAAAAAGATTATTTGTTGAAGATTTTGCTGAAAAAATTGACGAAGCAAAAGTTTTGAGGGATGAATGATGATCCAGCAGTTTTTCTGTCTCCCATAACTTAGGTGAGCTTCATCATAAAATGTCGCCATTCTGAGGGGCAAGAGATAGAATAACTAAGGATTTTTGAGCTTTATAATGAGTATTGAGCCTAGTTGGTGATGAGCTTGAGACAAGGGTATACTGCACCATAAAGTGGGTCATCCCATGCTTAAGAGCTTATGACTGTAAGGCTGCTTTAAGTCTGATAAATAATGATATAAAAATATGTTTTGAAATGTCTGATAATAGAGCTAAGCTGTGGTGAGTTCTTATGATTAAGTTGAAAAGTGGTGATTATTTGTCCCTGCTGAAGGAATCATTTTGCTGCAACAGAGCTTGGTTTTGCAGAGTGCTCAGGTAAAGGTTAAAGGTAGTGTTGGACTGTCTTATTTGATTAAGCTAATTCTTTGTCTAATATTTTTAAATTTTTGAAGGAAGGTTGGTTAGTATTGCTCGGGACGCGCAATAGTTCAAGTTTGGGGGTATGATAACTGCCCAAAAGGTAGTTATTTAGGCCTCAATTATATAGAGATTTGTGTGTCCTCTATGCTTATTAGGGTTGGTTTTGGATAGTTATTACATGTTTTAACCCATTTGGAAGAATGGAAGCATTGGAAATTATTTTGTGCAGATTATGCTGCTGAGCGACTGGAGGGAGCAGATTCTATGCTGCAGCTAAACTGGGAGTAGAAACTGCCACATCATAGCTCGTTAGCCAACTTCATGAACCGACTTCTCTTGAGTTATTTTCATGATAAAGGATCAAGGAGAGCCTTACATGTGTCCTAGTTGACCTAATTCAAGCCTCTCATCCTTCTATAAAAGGAAGTAGCCGTCAAAGTCAAAGTCATTCCATGTTTTCCCTTGGAAGCCGAATAGTATAGGGAGATTGAAGATCATCAAGAACACCATCTACCGCAAGCTGATTAGGGAGTTTATTTTCTTCATTAACTTGTGGTTATGGACAGGCATACTCAGATTGTAATTCGTATTCCTATGCCTATTATGAACTAAGTAACTTAAGGTGTTGGTTAGGAATTTGTGATTACTATGCTTCATCTCTAGTAATATATTGACTATCGCATTTTGGTTAATTGTTGTGCTTATTCTTATTTTATGCCCGCCTGGCCAGCCGGTATGGATAGCTCTCTCTAGTTTCAGGGATGATTTAGAGAGTGCGTGGCAATTATCCACACTACGATCATTGTGTATTGGTGAACGCCAGTGATTGAGCTAGGGATAGCCAGTTGCCTAGTGTTTGATCGGTCGCACTTCATTGGGGTTGAAACACATCCCAAAAGATCCGGAGTTCTGGGAGGAATCCGCTAATAATACTGCGAGAAATGCATGATCAATAATATTGCTAGAGCATATCTTAGAACAATCACTAAAACCTAACCAACGCCTGTCTTTAATCTGTCTATCTATTTGTTTACTCGTTGTTCTGTCATTTATTTTTCTTCAGCATAATTCTTATAAAACCCAACATTTTTATTATCTTCGAAACCATTAGGAAGTTACGCAAAATAGATAAAGTGGAAGCTCATTCAAACCTTGGATTGATAATATTACTTGCTGCAGACTGTGTATACTAGCACAGGAATTCTAGAGTATTTTATACTATATTTTTACTCACTCTAGGAGCCCAACAAGTATCTAAGGAGAACGAGGGACTATGTGCTCATGTATGGTTCTGAGGATTTGATCCTTACAGGATACACTGATTCTGACTTTCAAACCGATAAAGATTCGAGGAAATCTACATCGGGGTCAGTATTCACTCTAAATGGAGGAGCAATAGTATGGCGTAGCATCAAGCAATGATGCATTGCAGACTCGACCATGGAGGCCAAATATTGTATTTATACATTGTAATACGTTTTATGTAATATACATGTATTTTATGCACCCACTGCTGTTATGGATTATAATACATCCCACTGAACTAGAGTTTTAGTTCAAGTGGGAGATTGTTGGGATTGGTGCGCTAAAACTAGTAGATAATGAATGTTAAACAAAATTATTCGATAAAGGCGTTATCGAGATTAATTTAGTAAAGTCATTACTGAATAAAGTAAATTGCACTTTTAATAAACCCAAATACAATAAACTAAGATCCATGGCTATAGGATGAACACTTGAGCTTTATGTAGAGACATAAAAGTGGATCAAACTCGAGTAATAGCCAAAATGGTCTATAGTATAGGGATAGGGTTGGGTACCTTATTCTGGGGACACTATGAGACGTGACCCAATTTATAGATGGTATAGACGATGTGATCCTAAATCGTCCATGTAGAGACATGCGAGTGGGGGCGTCCTATGCAATGAGTTTGCATAAGGCCAGGACCGAGAAATAAGTCCTCTCGCTTTATACCATCGTTTACTGACGATACTGATTATTTCATGCGATGACCTAGGTAACTCGATCTTAATCCTGAGCTAACCATGAACTCCTGTTTATTCGGGCTTATCCTTAGATCTGCATAGGTGAGAGTGGCTAAGTATCGCCGACTCAATAAGCCTCCCATTTCGAGGATAGGAACGGGTAGATAGTTGGGGACATAGTCGTGTGAGAAGGAATTCACTCCTACCCAAATTAGGGATAGTAGAGAGGTTGTTTCCTTAAGTACTGACTCTGAGGCTTGAACAAAGGGATCCTGCCCTCTCATTGGCCCGAGAGGGACTTGGTTTATTGGTTGGACCATAAACCAATTGTTCATTAGAGGATCAGTGGGACTTAAGGAACTAGAAGTACTATAGGGGTGAAATAGACTTTTGACCTAGCTATAGCTACGAACAACCTGTGAAGGATCGACTTACTAATGATGGTTAAATAAAGTGGATGAAAATATATCTATAGTGAGGGGACTGCAACTATCGGGCTATAGTGGAGTGTCCCGGTAGTTAATGAATGTTGGCTAGCTTAGATAATGATATTAGTCGGTTAGCCTCGAATCGTTGGAGCCCATGATCTATAGGTCAATTAGGTCCCCCTACTAGCTCATATCGGATTAATGCCTAGAACATATTGATAGGAATCTTTCAATCGTACAAAATCGGGAAAAAAGGTATTATCGTAAAATTGTGTTTGACACAATGATTTAATTATGAGTTAAATTAGAAATTGAGAGATAAGGTATTTAAAAGTGTTTTAAATACCATATATATGTATTAGGAATCATATATAATGAATGGCACTAGGTGACAATGATTAATTGGATTAATCATGTCAAATTACTTGGAAATGTCCCAAATTAATTACCTAGAAATCAAATTCAATTTAGAATTGAAATAAGATTGAATTGCAAGCTGAAAATTCCGAATTTAGATTCAATTGAGTGGATTTAGTGGGATTCCCACTCTTGCATGTTGATGCATAGTGGAAAACAACACAACCATGCACTAGTTGCATGTGTTGTGAATTAAACACCTAGAATCCACTTTGAGTTGCAATTTCACCATGTGTCTAGTGTCATGAAGCTTGTCTTTGCATGGAAGAGGTCTATATAAGGAGTATGAACCTGATTCAACACTAAGTATCCCATTTTCCTTACTGGTATGCTGCTGGAATTTGGACTCAAACTCTCTCATTTCACATATTTCTCTATAGCTTGATCCTTCAAACATTCCCTTCCCATTCCCTATCTTTATAGACTCCCACAAGTCGTTCTTGGCCCAGAGAATAGTAGGGAAGACTTTAAGGGTTGTCCTAGTAGATTGGAGAAAAAAAGAATCCACGGAGGTCCACCTATTGAGCTGCAAAAGGTTGGTTGTTTTAAACTCTCTGTTATGTTTTCTTTAGGACATGCATGCTTAAGTTGTAATATTGATGTAGTTAGGTGCTCCCGATCTTCAATTGCTTCCACATGTGTTATATGAACACCTTCACAAACAATGCTGAAAAGACCCTCAAAAAACTGAAAAATCGTCCATAAATACCTCAACAGTGGACTCAATCATATCTGAAAAAATTGCTAACATACACTGTTGAAATGTTGTTGGAGCATTGCAAAGGCCAAAAGGCATTCTCCTAAAAGAAAATGTCCCATAAGGGCAGGTGAAAGTGGTTTTTTCCTGATCCTCAGGAGCAATGGCAATCTGGTTATACCGAAAATAACCATCTAAGAAACAGTAGTAGGCCTAACCAGCCAATCTATCCAACATCTGGTCAATAAATGGTAGAGGTAAATGGTTCTTATGGGTGGTTTTATGAAGCCTCCTGTAATCCATGCAAACCTTCTAGTCAGTTACTGTCCTGGTTGGGATCAACTAATTGTCTTTATTAGTCACTACCGTGACACTTCCTTTCTTAGGAACACATTGGACAAGGCTTACCCAATTGCTATTTGGATAGATAATCCCTCCATCCAACCATTTAATCACCTCCTTTTTAACAACCTCTTTCATTGTAGGGTTAAGCCTTCTCTGTTGCTCAATACTCCTAAAGGATCCCTCCTCTAGAGTGATTTTATGAATACAGAAAGACGGGCTAATTCCCTGAATGTCAGCCAATGTCCAACCTATTGCTTTGTGATATTGGTGCAGTAACTTTATTAAGGCCTCTTCATCCTCCGGCATTAAATCTGATGCAACAATAATGGACAACGTCTCACTCTCCCCAAGATACACATACTTTAGATGATCCGACAAAGGCTTCAAATCTAAAGTGGGTGCCTCAATCAGGGATGGCTTAATAGGAGGAGCTTTCCTTTCATCCAAATCTAAAGACTCAAAAACATCCTCACACCTAGACACTTCTTTTTCACTTTTTCTTTCTAAAGAATAAACTTCAAAATCCTCTATACTAACCTCTCCATGATCTTCCAAATGCTTGTTTGCCAAATCCTGCATTGTTGTCTCAACAATTGTGTTCTCCAGAATCCTAATGAAAGAACAATCTTCCATTTCGTCTTGATATTTCATGGCCTTAAACACATTAAACTTCACTTCCTCATTATAATCCTGCATTGTTAATTCCCTTTTTTGAACATCTATCAATGCCCTACCAATAGCAAAAAATGAACGACCAAGAATTATTGGAACATCTTTATCTGCCTCTAATCTAAGATAATGAAATCAACAGGAAATATGAATTTATCTACCTTCACTAAGACATCCTCAATTTTACCCTTAGGATATGTGATAGACCTATCAGCTAGTTGGAGTGTGACTGTGGTAGGCCTAGTTTCACCAATACCTAACTTTCGATAGACCGAAAGAGGCATAAGGTTAATGTTTGTGCCTAAATCACAAAGTGTTCTACCTAACTTTTTTCCACCTATCGAAACAGGGATAGTAAATGACCCTGGATCCTTAGCCTTGGTTGGTAGCCAATTCTTAAGAATAGCACTACATTCCTTAGTAAGAGACACAATTTCAAACTCACCTAACCTGATCTTTTTAGTTAAAATATCCTTGAGAAATTTAGCATAATTTGGCATTTTCTCTATAGCTTTTACTAAAGGGATATTTATATGAAATTGCTTTAGAATCTCTAAAAACTTCTTAAATTGATCATCTTGACTCTTAGGCCTTTGTCTGTGTTGAAAAGGTAGAGGTGGTACATAAGGTGGGGGCGGCACATAAGGTGGTTCCACATCTGGAACAGAACCAGATGCTCCAGCATCATTATTGCTATCGCCAGCACCTTTATCAGTCTCCGACTCTTTCTCAACAACAACATTTTTATCACAATTCTTCTCTACATCTTGGGGTTTACTAGGCTCTTTTCTCTCTTCTAGTGGCTTACCACTCCTTAGAGTCACTGCTTGTACCTGCTCCTTACCTTCCCTTCTAGGGAGTTCAGTGTCTAAAGGAAGTTTCCCTTGAGGCCTTGCCTTCAGCTCATTAGCTAGCTGGCCCACTTGCAATTCCAAGGCTCTCATTGAAGATTGATTACTTTGAATTGCAGCATCTGTACGAGCCATATATTCTTTCATCATTGCCTCAAGAGAACTCTCTGAATTTTGTTGGGACAAAGTCTGCTTATTTTGCTGGGGCAATACCTGCGATTTAGCAAATCCTTACTGGTTCACCTTTTGTTGTGCTTAAGGGGATTGAAAATTGCTTCATTTCCCTCCCCATGCAAAGTTGGGATGGTTACACCAACCTGGATTATAAAAGTTAGAATAAGGGTTATTCCTTTGATTACCTACAAAAAACACAGAAGCTGGATTGCTGGGGCAAAACTCGTAGTTGTGTTTTTCACCACAATAGACACATACTTCCTCTGCAACTTGTTTCACCACTGCAGCAAGCTCCACCACCGGCGATTGCTGATGACTAACCACTGTCACATTTTTAAGAGCGTTAGCTAACATTGCAATAACAGCCCTAATGGTAGACACACCATCAACTTCTAACACATTCTTAACCTTTTTATTTGAGCCTCTAACATCCAACCACTGAAAACTATTGGTTGATATTCTTTCTAAAATTTCATAGGCTTCATTAAAAGTTTTTAGCAAAAGGGCCCCTCCAGCCGAAGCATCAACCATACCATGGGTTGCTCCATTTAACCCATTGTAAAATGTTTCCATTTGGATACAATGAGGTAAACCATGGTGGGGACACTTTCGCAAAAGCTCCTTAAACCTTTCCCAAGCCTCACTAAAAGTTTCATCTTAGAGTTGCCTAAACCCTACTATCTCACTCCTCAACTTGGCATTCCTAGTTGGTGGAAAGTATTTACTAAGAAATTTTTTCGCTAACTAATTCCATGTCCTAATTGATCCAGGAGCAAAAGAATTTAACCATGCCTTTGCTCCATCTCTGAGAGAATACGGGAACAAAGTTAATCTAAGGGCATCCCTAGACACTCCTTGAATTACAAACGAATCACTAACTCCTAGAAAAGGCTTAAGATGTAAATGAGGGTCTTCATATGACAAACCATGGAATTGACCCATGGTTTGTAACATCTGAAATATTACCGGTTTCATTTAAAAATTTGCTGCCTCAATTTGAGGACGTGCAATTCCTGGATTTAACTCATCAAACATTGGAAAAGCATACGCTCGAATGGCTCTGGCCCTATCGTTTGCTACCAAGATAGGATTCTCACCCTGATTATTTTGTTGTCCATTTTGCTCCAGCAGTGCATTTGGTTGCAACACACGTTTCTGGGGATCTAATGGATCTTCTAGAACTTGCGGGAGACGCGGCATGTTATCCATTGGATTTTGATTTCTACGTTGCTCTCTCCTTCTTCTCCTGAATGTCCTTTCGATTTCTGGATCAAGCTTGAACGTCACCCTAGGCGGATCGCTCATGCACCAAACTCACACCTGCCAAAAAAAAGAAACAATCAAAAAGTTATAGCACCAAAACCACTAAAACACATACACAAAATAGATCAGATAAAAAATTATTCAAGTCCCAGACAACGACGCCAAAAACTTGTTGGACTTCCAGAGTGGGTAAAAATATAGTAAAAATAGACTCTAGAACACTATGCAAGCATACACAATCTGCAACAAGTAATAAGTATTTATCGAATCCACAGGGCTGAATAGCTCTCACTTTATCTATTTTGTATAACTTCTTAATGGTTTCAAAAGTGGTTAAAATGATTGGTTTTGATATAATGCTGAAGCAAAAGAAATGAAAGAACATAAAGTAAACAAATAAAGCAGATAGATTGGAAACAGGCGTTGGTCAGGATTTAGTAATTGTTTTAAAAGATGCTCTAGCAATATTATTGATTAGGAAAAACTCTTGTAGTCTTATCAGCCGGATCCTCCCGAAACTCTGGATTTTTTGGAATGTGTTTCAACTCCAATGACGTGCTACCTATCAAGCACTAGGCAGCTTGCTATCCCTAACTCAGTCACTGGCGTTCACCAATACACAATGATCTAGTGTGATTAAATGCCACACACTTCTCAAATCATCTCTGAAACTAAAAAGTGGTATTCATACCGACTGGCCAGGCGGGCACAAAATATAAATATGTACAACAAATAATCAAGATGCTCAAATCAACATATATTGCATAGAGAATAAAGCACGATAATTACATAACTTCTAACCAACACCTAAGCAAATTTAGTTCATAAAGCTCATGATAACACACGCTACAATCTGAGTATGTGCAACCATAATTACAAGAAATTTACAAGAAAATACTAATTCCCTTGGTAAAATCCGTAATTGATGGTCTTCTTGAAGTCTCCAATCTTTCCTCCTCTATTCAGCTCCCAAAGATGGGAAGAAAGCCTCCACGAATGGAATAGGACTTCCTTTTCCAAGGATGGAATGATTTTGACTTGAGATGGCTCTTCCTTTTATAGAGTGATAGCAAGCCCTAATTAGGTCAATTTGGGCACATGGCAGGCTTTTCAAGCTTCATAAATCTGAAAATAGCTTTACTGGATTACAGATTTTGCTCTCTCAAGTCGCTCAGAAATATATTCTACACAAAATAACTTCCAAAGCATCCATTCTTCAAAATAGGTTAAAACATATAATATACATCTAAAAGCAACCCTGTTTAGCACAAAAGACACACAAATCACTATAGAAATAAGGCCTAAATAACTCCCTTTTGGAGATTTATCTTGGTGAGTTATCAAGATCCATAGCTGCTAACGAAAGAAGGTAGGGAAATGTTTTTCCCGAATACAATCACGATGTTATGCAATCGACCGTGGGTTCCGAAGAGTCTGAATGACATCAAACTACTTGACAAGGGAATAATCGACACAACAAACTTGGCCTGACTTCAGAAAGCAGAAGCGAACAAGGGTGGTTTGCTGTGTGGCGTCCACCGAGTGCAGGACCAACTCGAAGTGGTGCTCAGTAGATTGGAGTTCACTGAAAGAAAACTCCAAACTTACTGGAGCTATGCAAAACGGAGGGACGCCACATCAAGGAAAGCTATGCAAGCCAACTTTTCCAAACCTTACCAAACTTTCCCTGTATTCCCAGATGACTTGATGAACCCCTAGATCCTGCCAACGCCAATAGTAAGCGAGGAAGAAGAAGAACAAGAGCCCGAGAACGAAGACTAGTGAAAAGGGGAAGGCTCTGTTTGAGCGAGCAAATATTATTGTTTGATCATTATTTAATGCTTGCTTATTCTTTTGTTTGTTTTCTTTATGTTTTAAATTCTTTTATTTTTCTGTTGGTGCTTCAAAATTATCTCCAGTTATGTAAATCTCTGTTTCAATTCCTTTTTAATGAAATCAATCTTTGTTTGCTTTTGTTGGCATATCTGAGTACATACCTAACTTCTTTTTTTCTGAATTTTTGAGCTCTAGACTAATCAGCTTAGTTAGATCAAGGTATTCTGATCTCCAGAAACCTTTTTGCTCGAGCATTCCTTCTAGTCTAGTCATAGTTGCAGCAAAAAGTTCTGAGGTAGCATTTTCTTATTGATCCACCTTAAGCTTAGTTCCAGTCCCACGCTTAGCTTAAATTCAATGAAAAAATTAAGTTTGGGGGAGCGGTTATGTGTTAATAATTCATTGGGAACAATGAATAATTTAAGTTTGGGAGACTTAGAGACACTCCTCTTGTTTGTTCCGAGCATTCTTCTCCTTCATAATTTTTCTAGGTTGTTGAGTAACCAGGGACATTTGTGACACCCACAGTTTGTCTTTGCGTCAAAAGGTGACCTAGGAAAATGCTGAGAAAAAATGATGAATGGAAAAGATATGTGCTCAAAAGAAAATAATTTTGCTAAAAAAATTTGACAGAGCAAACCTTTTGAACGATGAATGATGGTCTAGCAATTTTCTATCTCCCATGGCTCATGTGAGCTTCATCATAACATGTCACAATTTTGAGAAGCAAGAGATATATAACTAAAGAGCTATGGTGCTAAGCAATGAATGTTAGCCTATAGGGTGATAAACTTGAAGGCAAGGGTATACTGCATCATAAAATGGGTCCTCTCGTGCATAAGAGATTATGACTGTAGGGCAGCTCTAAGTCTGAAAAATAAAAGAAAAATCCCCTTAAATTTATGAAAAATCTTTTAATATAGTTAAGTTGTGGTAGTTCTTAGGATTGAGGTAAGATAGTGATTGTTTCTTCAATGCTGAAAGAACTATTTTACCACAGCAATGCGTGGTTTTGCATGGTCCTCAGGTAAAAGAAGAAGGGAGTGTTGGAATATCTATTTTTGATTGAGTTATGCCATGTCCGTTGTTCTGAATTTCTAAGAATGAGAGTTTGGCATTACTTTGGACGAGTAATAGTTCAAGTTTGGGGTGTGATAACTCTCCAAAAGGGAGTTATTTATAGAGTAATTGCACTGGGTGACAAATTGATTATATATAATAGCAAATTTAGCACAAGTTAAAAAGAATTGCAAATATGGCAAAAAATTAGAATACATTTTAATAATTCCCTTTTACCCTGAAACAACTTTTTGGCAAAAAAATCAGCACCATTTCTCTTTTTTTTTTCTTTTTCTTTTTTATTTATTTGCCTCACCATTCCTGAGGCACAAGGCAAGGATGATGTGCTCGCATCTGGGGCGCAAGTGCAGCTTCAAGCCTCCACAAGGCTAGCTGTTGATCCAAATAAGACAAGAAACATGAGGAAATCTAGATGGGGTCCAAAGTTGGAACGTCCCTTTGAGCAGAATGACTGGGACCAGATAAAAGAGAACGCCTTGTGGCATGCAAAGGCCATGGCCCAACAGATCAAGGATCAGCAATGGGAGGAAGAGAAAAGGAAGAAAAATGAGGCCAAAAAGAGGGCCAAAAGAAAACAAAAGGAAGAAGAAGATAGATTTCAATTAAATTGATATCTATCAGTAACAATCATTGGTAGACTTCAATTAAGTGATAATTAACTGATTTCTATCAGGGATAGAAACTAATAGATTTCAATTAGCTGATTTCTATCCTCGATAGAAAATGATAGATTTGAATTAAACTAATTTCTATCAGTGATACAAGTCAATAAACTTCAATTAAATTGATTTCTGATAGAAACTGATAAACTTCAATTAAATTGGTTTCTATTGGTGATAGAAACTAATAGTCATGAATTGAATTGATTTCTATCAGTAATAGAAACTAATAACCTTGAATTAAAATTGAATTGATTTCTATCAGTGATAGAAACTGATAACCTTGAATTAAACGATTTTCTATTAGTGATTATAGCTGATAGACTTAAATTAAACTGATGGATAGAAACTGAAGCCTTGAGTTAAACTGAACTAATATCCTTGAATTAAATTGTTTTCTATCAGTGCCTATCACTGATAGGCTTGAATTAAACACGATAAAAACTTATAGATTATGATTATCAGAGTCTATCAGTGATACACACTGATGGACTTCGATTAATCAAAGTCTATCAGTGTCTATCACTAATAAACTCCAATTAATTGAAGCTTATCATCAAAGTCTATCAGTATTTATCATTGATAGACTCCGATTAATCGAAGTCTATCGGTGACTATCAATAATAGGGACTGATAGACTATTGGAGATACTGAGGGTAATTTCGTAATTTAACGTATTTTTTGCTATTTTCGCAAATAATTTTATTTTATTTTTTTGCTATTTTTGCAATATTTTTGTCGGGTTTTGCTATCTGTGCAAAGCCCCCTTATTTATAGCCCATTATTTGTTGATTTGTATGTTAATTGTGCCATTTGGATGTGTTTATTAGATGGATTTATTGTGTTTTAGCCTAATTATGAGAATTGATACTTTGGAGTTTCTTTGCAAGAAAATGTAAATGCTGACCAAGTTGAGAGAACAAAGTCTGACGATCTAGCAAAACTTTAGCAAAACGGGTCACGTGAGTTACATGTGATTCATTAAATGAGGTGGCGTTTTTCAGCATAGATCTCGGATTTATCAAGCTTGGAAAGTGTTCCACGTGTCCTACTTAACCTAATTAGGTTAAACTCTTCATCTTATAAATAAGGGTCGTCGTATTAAATGAAGGTATTCCATCCTTGGAGGCCGATTAGAGGGAAAAATCGATTGGAGACCACTAGAAGACCATCCTGTGAATTCTCTCAAGGAAGACAAAGTCTTTTCATGTTCTTAATTGAAGGTGTACATATTACACATGCGGAAGCAATTGAAGATCGAAAGCACTTAAGACGTTCAATTTTACTCCTAAAGCATGCATGTTCTAGAAAAGACAGAATAGAGAGTTTAGAAAACACCAACCTTTGTAGCTCACTTATGTTGAACTCCTTGTGGTGTTTGCCTCTCCTATGCTCCTTGGACAACCTCTAGAGTCTTCCCTACTATACTCCGGGCCAAGAACGACTTGTGGGAGTCTATATAAGATAGGGAATGGGAAGGGAATGCTTGAAGCATCAAGCAATGGAGAAGAATGAGAGATGAGAGAACTTTGAGTCCAAATTCCAGCAGCATAACATTAAGGAAATGGCTCTCTTATCTTTGAATATGATTCCAACTCCTTTTAAAGACATTCTCCATGCAAAGCCAAGCCTCAAGACACAAGACACATGGTGTATTTACAAGCTCAAGTGGATTCTAGGTGTACATTACACAAGACATGCAACAATGCATGAGTGAGTTGTCTTTCCACTTTGAATGATCATGCATTAAGTGGATTTCCAACTAAATCCACTAAATTCAAATTGAAATCAAATTTCAAGCTTGCAAATTACCCCCAATTTCAATTCTAAATTGAAATTGATTGCTTGGTAATTAATTTGAAAATTTTCAAATTAATTTTGATATGATTAATCTAATTAATCTTTGTTATCTTGTGCAATTCCATATATATGATTCCTAATACATATATATAGTATTCAATACACTTTTAAATACTTCATCTCTCATTTTCTAATTTAATTCATAATTAAATTATTGTGTCAAACACAATTTACGATAATACCCTTTTTCTCGATTTTGAACGATTCAAAGCTTCCTATCTTTTGTTCTAGGCTTAATTCCGATATGAGTTAGTAGGGGGACCTAATGGACCTATAGATCATGGGCTCCAACGATTCGAGGCTAACCGACTAATCTCATTGTCCAAGCTAGCCAACATTCGTTAACTATCGGGACACTCCACTATAGCCTGATAGTTGCACTCCCCTCACTATAGATATATTTCCGTCCACTTGATTTAACCATGATTAGTAAGTCGATCCTTCACAGGTTGTTCGTAGCTATAGCTAGGTCAATAAGCCGTTTTACCCCTATAGTACTTCTAGTTCCTTAAGTCCCACTGATCCTCTAATGAACAATTGGTTTATGGTCCAACCAATAAACCGAGTCCCTCTCGGGCCAATGAGAGGGCAGGATCCCTTTGTTCAAGCCCCGGAGTCAGCACTTAAGGGAACAACCTCTCTACTATCCCTTATTCGGGTAGGAGTGAATTCCTTCTTGCACGACTATGTCCCCAGCTATCTACCTGTTCCTATCCCTGAAATGGGAGGCTTATTGAGTCGGCGATACTGAGCCACTCTCACCTATGCAGATCTAAGGATAAGCCCGAATAAACAGGAGTTCATAGTTAGCTCAGGATTAAGATCGAGTTACCTAGGTCATCACATGAAATAGTCAGTCTCGTCAGTAAACGGTGTTATAAAGCGAGAGCGACTTATTTCTTGGTCCTGGTCTTATGCAAACTCATTGCATAGGACGCCCCCACTCGCATGTCTCTACATGGACGATTTAGGATCACATCGTCTATACCATCTATAAAGTGGGCCGCGTCTCATAGTGTCTCCAGAATAAGGTACCCAACCCTATTCCTATACTATAGACCGTTTTGGCTATCACTCAAGCTTGATCCACTTTTATGTCTCTACATAAAGCTCAAGTGTTCATCATATAGCCATGGATCTTAGTTTATTGGATTTGGGTTATTATATCTGCAATTTAATTTATTCAGTAATGACTTTTACTGAATCAATCTCGATAACACCTTTATCGAATAAGTATATAATTCGTTTAACATTCACTATCTACGAGTTTTAGGGCACCAATCCCAACATTAATTGTTTTGAGCAACCGTTTCAGCCGCAATTACTAGAAGGATTAGTATTTTCTTGTTAGATTTACATTATGGATGCATTTACTGTTTTACATTATGAACTATTTCACTTGTAGGCACGAGTTGAGAACTAAGTAATTGTCACTTTGATTAAATCTGGGAATTCTTATTGATTATGATCATCTTGATTACTTGTTGAATCCCAAGCGGAAGCGAATTAAATCGTGTGTAAACCAATATCAATTACATAGAATATCGGTACAATGGGCAAACAAATTACAGAAATAATTTCTACAAGTAAATCTATGTTAAGCATGTTTTCTAATCTCTAAACTATTCATAGATTTGTGTACTTACGTGTTGATGCCAAAATTAGCACTATGCTCCAAAATCACGTTCATACAAAGTATCCCAAGAACACCACCAAAAAGGATCACCTGCTATAACTTTGAATCCTTGAGATTACGATTATGGGATCGCCTTTGTCTTGAAAAGGGAATTGTTACATCAAGAATTGTTGTGTTCTTCAGTGAAATTTTGAGAGAGAAAATTGATTCTTGAGAGAGAGAGATGAAAGTGATGTTTTGTATATCCTTCACTTACAAGTACATGGGATGAATATCGAGGGGGGGCGGGAGTTATACGATTAACTCCCCACACATGGCAACTCCTAGCAACAGTGGGGAGTTTATTAAATTTAATTTTAATTTAATTAATTAATAAAAATTAATTAAATCATATAATTATTAATATCATTTAAATCATATTTAAATGATTTTCCCACATAACCTATAAGTAATAATTCAACTTAATTAAATAATATTTAATTAAATTAAATTGATAATTAATTAATTGTTAAATTAAATATATCATATTTAATTAGGTTCACATTTGAATCATATTCAAATGTACATGCCTCTCATATACTATAGTTTTAATATGAATCTCATTCATTTTAAATTTAACTTATAGTATTAATATATTTCCTAAAAAAAAAACTTATAGTATTAATATGAATCTAATTCATACTTAATATTTGAACCCCTTCATATATTTATTTCTCTCTTTAATTAGTTTTGAATTACATCCAAAATTAATTTTATATTATAAAGTTTAATTCACTAATTAAACTTATATTATAATGTAACTCTATACATTATATTAATTGCATCACATACAATTAACTTAAATTCCCTTATTGAATTTGAACACTTCAAATTCTATTCAAGACTATTTAACCTCAGAACCCTTTACAAGTTAGCGGGTGGACCTAATGGACCTACAAATCAGAAGCTCCAACGATACAAGATTTATTGGCTAAACTCATTAACCAAGTTAATCAACATTCATTAATTGTGGGTCACTCCACTAAAGACCCACATCTGCACTCTTCTCACTATAGAATATTTTTATGTCCACGGATATCGACCATACAGGTAAGTCAATCCTTCACGAGTGTTTGTAACGCCAGCTGAGTCAAGTTACCGTTTTCGTTTACCTTTGGATCCTTAAGTACCACTGATCCCTCTAATGAACAAGTCGTTTATGGTTCAACCACTAAATAAAAGTTCCTCTCGGACTAGGAGAGGACGGCGTGCCTTTGTTCAAGACCCGGAATCAGCCCTTACGGGAACACTCATCACTTACCCCAATGAAATGGTAGGTTTATTGAGTTGGCGAATTGGTACAACTGATCCTTAAGTACCACTGATCCATCTTGTAAACTTATGTTTCCAACCCCAAATCGGTCTTGCCCATGAAATGGTAGGCTTATTGAGTCGGCGAATTGGTCACTCTCACCCATACAAATCTAAGGACAATCTCTCATGAAAAGGGGTTCATAACATACTCAGGATTCAAATTGAGTTACATAGGTCATCCTATTGAAATGAAAGCCTATCTAGTGGTTACTATTTCGCGGTCCGGTCTTATGCAAACTCGTTGAACTGGATACCCCCACTCGCATTTTTACTACATGGATGCTTTAGATCATTGCATATGTATCGAATACAAAGCGGATCGTATCACATAGTGTTACCAGGATAAGGTACCCAACTTTATCCCTATACTGTAGACCTTTTAGGTTGTTACTTGAACACTGATCCCCGTGTGTCCCCACATACTAGTCCAAGTTTCATTTAAACAAATTTGGATATTAGTTTATGGGATTTAGGGTTAATTAATGCAAAACTCGAATATTCAATAACAATTTACTAAATCACTCAAATTACATTTTATTGAGATTAATTAATTTGTTTCATTTACTATACACGAGTTTTTAGGGCATAAAACCCAACAACTCTCATCTGAACTAAAACCCTAGTGGGGATGTACATCAACAATAATAATCCAACAAAGTAGGAATAAAAAAGTACAAATACAATAAACTAGGGCATTCACAATATTCATTACATTTCTCCCACTTGCCCTAGATTATTCTATGTACATATCTCGCAGACCTAGACTCTCTAGATGATCCTCGAATACTTTAGCCGTGAGAGCCTTTGTAAATGGATCAACAATGTTGTGCTCCGAAGCTATCTTCGTGACGATCACGTCCCCACATTACACGATCTCTTGGATTAGATGATATATGCGCTCTATGTGTTTGTCTCTCTTGTGGTTGCGAGATTCTTTAGAATTTGTCACAGCACCACTATTATCACAATAAAGGGTGACTGGCAAGTTCATATTTGGAACAACTTCCAAATATGTTAAGAACTTCCTAAGCCATACTGCAACATATTTGGAACAACTTCCTTAGCTGCTTCACAAGCAGCGACATATTCGGTCCCATGGTGGAGTCTTCAATGCATCCTTGCTTGATGTTACGCCAGACTATAGCTTCCCCGTTAAGAGTAAAAAATGACCCTGATGTGGATTTCCTAGAATCCTTATCAGTCTTAAAGTCAAAGTCTGTGTATCTTGTAAGGATCAAATCTTTAGTGTCATACACAAGCTGATAGTCCCTCGTTCTCCGAGATACTTGAGGATTTGTTTCACTGCAGTCCAGTGGTCTAACCCTGGATTAGACTGGTATCTAGTGACTATCCCAATTGCGTAGCATATGTCAGGCCTAATACACAACATGGCATACATAAGGCTATCCACGGCTGAAGTAGAAGGGATCCGTCTCATATCTTAAACTTCTTGAGAAGTCTTAGGACATTGTTCCTTAGACAAATGAACTCCATGCCTGAAGGGCAGCAAACCCCTCTTGGTATTATGCATCTTATATCTAGACAACATCTTGTCTATATAGGATGTCTGAGACAAGGCTAACGTTCTGTTCTTACGATTCCTTATAATTTGAATCCCTAGAACATACTAAGCTTCTCCCAAATCTTTAATTTGGAACTCAGTTGATAGCCAGGTTTTAACGTCAGTAAGATATCCTGCATCATTCCCAATGAACAGGAATCATCTACATACACACTAGAAAAAATACTAAACTGTTGATGATCCTTTCGTAAACACAAGGCTCATCAACGTTATGGTCAAAGCCATAAGATTTGATCGCTTTATCAAACCTTATATTCCAAGACCTGGAAGCTTGTTTCAACCCATAGATGGATCGTTCAAGCTTGCAAACTTTTTGCTCCTGACCTTAAGCAATGAACCCCTCTGGTTGAGACATAAAGATGCTCTCTTCAAGATTGCCATTCAGAAAGGAAGTCTTGACATCCATTTGCCAAATTTCATAGTCATAAAACGTGGCAATGGATAAAAGTATCCTTATCGACTTTAACATGACAATTGGAGAGAAGGTTTCTTCATGGTCCACTCTCTCCCTTTGGGTATAACACTTTGCCACAAGTCGAGCTTTGAAGGTTTGTACCTTCCCAGCTACGTCTCACTTTCTCTTGTAGATCCATTTGCACCCTATGGGTCTTACCCCACTACTACAAATTCAATGTTACTTGACACTTGTAAATTTTAATTACTTGACAATTTTATGAAAAAAAATTGTCAAGTAATATACATTTTTAGAAAGAAAACGTCAAAAAAAACACAAAAAGGTGGAGGTCGACGGAAAATTTCAGATTTTTTGTACGCTAACCAAAAACTTGACGTTTCTAAAATGTCGAGCTAATCATTGACTTACTTGACACGTTTTAAATATCAAGTGTGATATATTTTTCAATTAACTTTCTTTTACTGAAAGTTTTCGTGAAACCCTAATTGGTCGCAAGGTTTTACCCATCACACCTTTCGTTTCATTTTGGTAAACTTCCATGTCCATTCACACTATCCGTTTTGCAATCCTCTTTGTTGGTTGTTCACCGTTCACCAGAGCATAGTGGCAAAAACGTCTTCCATTTACATGTTCATCCTTTGGTAGCGATCCAAAATGTCTACTTCCTCTCTCTGTGTAGTCAATTCTAAGTCTACCCATGAGCTCTGGTATCTCGTTCCTAAAAACTCCCACAAGCAATGTGATTTTCTTCATTTGATAGTGACCCACGAACGGCGGAGTGTCTTGTTGTAGCAACGAGCTTCATGAAGGATTGGAATTCTCAATTCTGTTAAAGCAGAAGCGGAATTGGACCGTCTGTAATTTTAATTTCGTTTAATCAAAATATTGATACATTGGCAAAATTTAGAATAGAAATTTCTAGGCTAAGCAATTAGATCTAATCTAATAAGAATGAGAAGCAAACCTCCGTTGACGTTCAACGGACACCACCACTTGGTTTCCCCGCTATATCTCTGAGATTGGGAACAAAGTGGTGGGACTCCATTCTTGAATTTTAGAATCAAACCACAGAGAAAATCAATTTTCTGTCTTTCTTTTGGTTGAGAGAAAAGTGGGAGTGAGGTAGAGTTGAGAGAGAAAGATCCTTTTTTCTTTCTTAGAATATGTGAGAATGAAGCAGTCTTGGGAGACCCCTATCATACTGTAACTAAACGTGAGGGAAAGGATTCTTCTAACCATCTGATGGCTTTTCTTTTTAATTACATAGAGGGAAAAATACACTTTTGGTCCCTGAGGTTTGGGTTAAGTGACACTTTGGTCCCTCAGTTTTCAAACTCAACAAAAATACCCCCGAGGTTTGAGATAAGGAGCACTTTGGTCCCTGCCGTCAAATTTTCTGTTAACTTTTAACGATTGCTGACGTGGCACTATTATTTTAATATAAAAAATTATTTTTTTATTTTTTAAATAAAATAATTTAAAAAATATTTTATTATTATTATTTTTTCTTTCTCTCTTTCTCTCCCTCCTCCTTCTTCTTCTCCATCTTCTCCCTCCTCCTCCTTCTTCTTCTTAAGTCCGACGACCGGCGACCACCGCTCGCCGCCGGCAGCCGGCAGCCGGCGACTAAATTTTTTTTTCTCTTCTTTCTTCTTCTTCTCTTCTTTCTTCTTCTCTTCTTTTTCTTCAATGGATTTTTTAAAAAAAAGTAAAAATTGAGAAGGGGGAGGGAGGGACCTCCGTTTCTGGCGTCGAAGACGGAGGAGGGAGGTCCCTCCTCCCTCTCCTTTCTCATTTTTTATTTAAAAAAAAACATTGAAGAAAAAGAAGAGAAGAAGAAAGAAGACAAGAAGAAGAAAGAAGAGAAAAAAAAAATCAGTCGCCGGCGGCCGGCGGCCGGCGGCGAGTGGTGGTCATCGGTCGCCGGACTTAGGAAGAAGAAGAAGGAGGAGGGAGAAGATGGAGAAGAAGAAGATGAGAGAGAAAGAGAGAAAGAATAAAAATAATAATAAAATATTTTTTTAATATTTTTTATTTAAAAAAATATAAAATAATAATTTTTTATATTAAAATAATAGTGCCACTTCAGCAACCGTTAAAAGTTAACATAAAATTTGACGGCAGGGACCAAAGTGCTCCTTATCTCAAACCTCGGGGGTATTTTTGTTGAGTTTGAAAACTGAGGGACCAAAGTGTCACT
Organism: Luffa acutangula; assembly: GCA_036850905.1. Classification (NCBI taxonomy): domain Eukaryota; kingdom Viridiplantae; phylum Streptophyta; class Magnoliopsida; order Cucurbitales; family Cucurbitaceae; genus Luffa; species Luffa acutangula. The sequence goes on from CM072098.1 coordinate 28,414,973, forward strand.
TAACCCAAACCTCAGGGACCAAAAGTGTATTTTTCCTTTAAATAAATGAACATAATTTATTTAACTAATCAAAACAATTAATCATATTAATTAATTAGGTTTATTAAATATCTCATATTTAATAACTTGTTCATCTATATTATATTTAGATGCAAATCCCTCACTTGAGTTATAGTTTTAATAGTTTTAATTCAAATTAATTAAATCACAAAAAAATTAATTAATCACATTTAATTAAACTAACAATTAATTAATTCATAATTAATCAATTCTTTGATCAATTAAATATCAAATGTTTAATTAATCAAATATTTGAATCATATTCAAATGTGCATCTCACATATAACCTATAGTTTTAATATGAATCAAATTCACATTAAAATTGAATTATATATTTAATTTAATTAAATCATATCTAACTAAATTAAATTTAACAATTAATTAATTCAAAAAATTAATAAATTTTATAATTAATTAAATATCAACCATATTTAACTAATTACATATTAGAATCATATTCTAATATATCTCTCATATAATATAGTTTCATTAAATCATATTTAATTTAAACTAAATTGAATAATTAATTATGTAATGCCCCAGGTTTTTGTTAACTGCTAACCTAGTGACATTACTAACTCATAATGTAACCAACCGAGTGCTCCGAAAATTTCGGCAGCATAACGACATATAACAGCTAACCAAAAATTTTCCAAAGACCTGTTAGGACAAAAATAATACTTCTAATATCAAACCACCCACAACCACACCACAACGCCTCAGGTTCACAACAGAACTTCCACAACAAACGAGTCAGATCTCGCAATAATATAAATCAAAACTACACTGTAACTTATTAGAAACAAACTTAATAATTATAAACTGAAATAAGAGATAGAGTTTATTAAAACCAGCTCAACTAAGCCTAGAGTCTCAACAAGAATAAATTCAAAACTAAAACAATTAGGACAAACAGTTGTCCAACCAATGAAAACAATACTACCCTATCTAAGATAAAAATGAAAGAAAATTAGCGCTATCCAACTTCGGTCCTTCCTCATGCGTCTCCTTTGCAGCATCAGGCTCATTGCAGTCCTCATAACCTACATAATCTAAAATGTTGGGGGAAAGGAGGGGAGAGGGTCGATACAACCACGATATTGGTAAACAACCCTTACCTAAAAAGCCATCAACCACAACAAGCAAACATACTTTTCATGCGCAAACAACATGCTTCTTTAAGCGATAACATAACGACATGCTCAAAAGCTAATAAAGTGAGTGACTCTCCTAAGCCATAACTCATGAAACTCTCTATGCAACTCGAAACTGCTCATCAAGCTTATTTACAAATTAATTCACAATTAATTAATTAATTTATTCACTAATTAAATATCATATATTTAATCAGTCATAATTTGAACTCTTTCAAATATATTACTCTCTCAATTTAATAAAGTTTAATCACATATTAAACTTTATATTATAATGTATCACTATACATTATATTAATTGTATCTCATACAATTAACTTGACTCTCAAATTGAATTTGAACTATTCAAATTCTTTCACGATAAATTGTTCTCAATTACTCTTTACGAGCTAGTAGAGGGACCTAATGGACCTACAAATCAGAAGTTTCAATGATATGAGGTTAACTGACTAAACTCATTAATCAAGTTAACCAATATTCATTAACTATGGGTCACTCCACTAAAGACTCTCAACTGCACTCTTGTCACTATAGCATATTTTTGTGTCCACGGATATTGACCAATAAAGTTAAGTCAATCCTTCATGACCATTCGTAACTACAACTAGGTCAAATTACCGTTTTACCCCTGAGTTACCTCTGTATCCTTAAGTACCAGTGCTCCTCTAATGAACATGTTTATGGTCCAACCATTAAACAGAAAGTCCCTCTCGGGCTAGTGAGAGGGCGAGATCCCTTTGTTCAAGACCCGAAGTCACAACTTAAGGGAACACTCATTTATTTCTCCTAGAAGTGTGAAGGAGTGAATTCCATCTTGTGTTGTCATGTCCCCAGCCCCCCATTCGGTTTTGTTCCCAAGAAGGTAGGCTTATTGAGTTGACGTGCAAGTCATTCTTACCCGTACTAATAAAAGGACAATCCCTCATGAGAAGAAGTTCATGACACACTCAGGATTAAGACTGAGTTACCTAGGTCATCCTATTGAAGCAGTAACCTAACTAGTTAACGATGTTACATCTAGTGGTTTACTATTTCGTGATCTGGTCTTATGCAAACTCATTGCATAGGATACTGATGACATGCAAAAATGTCATCATTTTCCTATTAATTTAAGCTAGTTTTATGCTTGAATTGTGTTCTTTAATGCTATTTTCTATTTAAATTTCAGAAAACCGAGCCAAGGAAGCAAAACCGGAATTTTGAGAGATTTTGGATGATTTTGGAGGCTTTTGGAGCAATTTTAAGAATTACATTGAAGATCCGAGTCCAAAAAGCCAAGAAGAATGAATTAGAAGCCCAAATTCATGAATTTCAAGTCTTAAAGTATCAATTTGGGTCAAGAAAAGTGCCCAAACTCCATTACAAGAAGTATTTGGGCCAAAAGAAAGTTGGAGGCCCAAAAATGGAGTCAAAATTGGGCCTTTATTGAAGATTCAGGGCCTAGCGTCTCGACGCTAAGCCTAAAACGTCCCGACGCTAGGCAGCTGCATGGAAAAATCCGGAATCGCGAGAGCGTCGCGACGCTATCCAAGTAGCGTCTCGACGCTGAGACGTCTTGGAGCCCAAGAAAAGATGACGTCAGAGCGTCTCGACGCTGTCCTTGTAGCGTCTCGACGTTGTGCCTGCTGGGAGCCTATAAAAGGAGCCTTTTGCATCCATATTTTGTGTGCCAATTTGTGGGTTTTCACCCCATTCTAGAGTTTACACTAAAATTTGGGATTTTTGGGAGAGTTTTGGAGCTTTGTTGAAGATCTTTGGAGCTCGGGATCGAAGGAGGTCGGCGCGGGATCGAGGAGATCGACACTTTTATGAGCATTTCTCTTCCCTTTTCCTTTATGTTTTAGTTTCTAGAATTGTTGTGATTAGGAATTATTGAATTTTAGTGATTATGAGTAGCAAATTCCTAAATTCTATGAGATTGATTTAGATGTTGAACCTCTGCTGAATTAATGAATTGATGTGGTTTAATTGTCATTATTGTTCATTTGTGCATTTTGTCCGTAATGCTTTTAATCAACTGATCACTGATTAAATGAATTGTTACTATGTGGAAACTCGACGGAGAGAAGCTTAGACTAGAACTGAATGCATGACTAACAGTTATTTACCCGGGTGACACGGGATAAAATAAATAACGTTAGAGGTTGTACTGAAGGGTCGTAATGTCATGCTAAGTAAATAAAGATGAGACTGAAAGGAGATTCTTTATTGAATGGTATGAGATAGGAGGAGACCGGCAGGAGAGTCCTTGTTATTAGGCTTCTAGACTTATGAATCAAATGATTTGTTAATCCGCATTAGTTAATTGATTAAGCATTAAAGGTCCAATTGATAAAATCAACAACTCTAGAATTATCCCTCCAAATTGTGTCACCATTTATCTTTTTCTTTCTAGATTAGCTTTTTGTTATTCTTTTCAGCATTAGATTTTGTTCTCTAAATAAAGCTAAGCAAGATTACTCGTGGTACTTAATTGAATAAATCCAATCCCTGTGGAGACGATACTCTATACTCAAAATCACTATATTACTTGTCACGACCCGTACGCTTGCGGAATTTAAAATCGTGCGAACAAGTTTTTGGCGCCGCTGCCGGGGATTGGTTAATTTCATTCAATTAATATTGTGAAGAAATTGCTTGCTTTAGATTAGAATTTTTATTTTGCTTTCTTTGTTTTATTTTTATCCTGGTCCATTGTTCTTGTTGTGCATTTAATTGGTGTTTGCATCTGACTGAAAGCCTGATTATTGTTGATTTATTATTTTTAAATGGCTTTTTATAATTTTGGGTGGCCCTTTAGGGAATCTGAGCCCGAAGAACCAACACCATCATCCAATTTTTTTTATTCAAATTATTCCCCTTTAGAAGAAAAATCTCCCCTAGAAAATTTGCTTCAAGATTATATCGAGGATACTAGAGCCACTCAATTAGCTCTAGAAAAATCCCTACGGAGATTGCATCCCCAAGAGGATGAGAGTGAAGTGCAATCCGCTTCCATAGAAGAAAAATCTTCCTTAGAGAGCTTGCTTGAAAATTTCATCCAAGAGTCTAGAGCCATGAATTTAGAATTAGAAAAATCTATGGAGAGACTCAATACCCAAAAGGAAGATAGGGAAGTAGGATCCACTTCCATAGAGTGTTTAGTGAGTCATGTGGCCACTGATTCATTAGCGCCCATTCAAGAGCCAAATTCTTTCGATTTTGCTAAGTTTGAGCATATAGGGGTGAGTAGTTTAGATAGAAAGGAAGAATTGGATAGTTCTAACACCCATCAAGAACAAGTTTGTGAGGAAGAAAAAGAAAATGAGCCTATAATGTTTGAGGAGTTTCTTGAGGTAGAGTTTAAGGTTGAAAGGCCTTTGTCTGTTCTATCCCCTCCATCCTCTCTTGATAATGAGTGTTCTTTTTCTTGTTCTCACATGTTAGAGTCAGAGTCTTTTTATTTTGATCTTTCTCCTTTTATGCTTTTATTAAATGAAAATCCCAAAAATATTTCTGCTTCAGGGTCCCATGAAAAGCTAGTAAGCTTACTAGCAATAGTCTGCTTCATTGATTCAAGGAAGAAGGGCCCGAAGAAATACGAGAATTTTTATGTGCCTTGAAAGCCCGCACAAACTCGTCTAGCTAAGAGACGTTAAACAAGCGCTTCTTGGGAGGCAACCCATGTTTATTTTTCCGTTAATTTTCTCTTCTTTGTTTTTCAGTTTTTTTTTTTTGTAGTTAGAGCATGTTGATCTTTCGTTCCGGTTGATCAATTTTTGAAGGAGCTCAAGACCACATTTTCTTCCAAAAACAACCCCAATGAATGTTGAAGGCTGACATCCTTGGTTTCTCTCACACTTCAGGGCAATACCGTTCTCCCTTTATTTTTTTAATTGTCCTTATGCATGCTTAATTAGTCTGAATAATTAATACATTAAGGACAATGTATGATTTAAGTTTGGGGGGGAGGCTTTGCTGTTCTGATCTGAGCGAAAAAATTTTCATGATGATTCTATTGCATCTATTTTGATGAGGACGGTCTATGATATGATCTAGATAATGAATTTTGTTCAATTTTTGTGAAATATCAAAACATGTTCAAGATTCATGTAAATTTAAATTTTTTCTTTGATTTCCTTGCACATGTTGAGCACCTAGCCCACTTATATGGTTTTGAATGCTTAGAACTGGATTATATTATCTAGATGTTTGTTGTCACTCCGATAGGCTTAAGATCTAATTTGAAAGATGAACGACATGAGAGTCTGTAATGTTTTACTTGGGAGAAAAATCATGTTTATTAGCCTGCAAAGAAAAGAAAAGTGTGAAAAAAATATATATGAAAAAAATATATATATGAAAAAAATATATATGTATGAAAAAAAAAAAAAAGAATGCTCCACTTTCTTGAGAGCGTTAGTAACCAGGGGCATTCATGACACCCATCGTTTGCCTTTGCATGAAAGCGCTGGAAAGAAATGAGCATGCTTCGACAACCTGAAAGATGAGGCGCTCGTAGTTGGATGCTTTCATCACCAATGTTGGCAAGCCAGAACGAAGGCGCTACATCTAAAAGGATTCAAAAAAAAAATGCAAGTTTGGGGGAGGCATACCTCGTTGTTTCAGGCACCTTAGTGGGATATTGCTTTCTTGATTGTTGGGAAGCTGGATAATTAGAGCTTAGGGCCAGTGTAGGGGGAAGATGAACTGAGGATTTTATAAACCTTTTCTAGGTTAGTAAAGACCTAATAAGGAGGCTCGCACACACACACGCAAGGGATGAAGAGTTTAAATTCAAATTTCATGATGAATGAATATGTTTTAATATTTCCTTTAATTGTTATAGTTCATTATTTTGATCATTGAGCTTAGAGTCATGCATTTGCAATAGTTGATTCATATATATGGTTTTAGCTTTGCTCAGGACTAGCAAAGATTTAAGTTTGGGGGTGTGATGACATGCAAAAATGTCATCATTTTCCTATTAATTTAAGCTAGTTTTATGCTTGAATTGTGTTCTTTAATGCTATTTTCTATTTAAATTTCAGAAAACCGAGCCAAGGAAGCAAAACCGGAATTTTGAGAGATTTTGGATGATTTTGGAGGCTTTTGGAGCAATTTGAAGAATTACATTGAAGATCCGAGTCCAAAAAACCAAGAAGAATGAATTAGAAGCCCAAATTCATGAATTTCAAGTCTTAAAGTATCAATTTGGGTCAAGAAAAGTGCCCAAAATCCATTACAAGAAGTATTTGGGCCAAAAGAAAGTTGGAGGCCCAAAAATGGAGTCAAAATTGGGCCTTTATTGAAGATTCAGGGCCTAGCGTCTCGACGCTAAACCTAAAGCGTCCCGACGCTAGGCAGCTGCATGGAAAAATCCGGAATCGCGAGAGCGTCGCGACGCTGTCCAAGTAGTGTCTCGACGCTGAGACGTCTTGGAGCCCAAGAAAAGATGACGTCAGAGCGTCTCGACGCTGTCCTTGTAGCGTCTCGACGCTGTGCCTGCTGGGAGCCTATAAAAGGAACCTTTTGCATCTATATTTTGTGTGCCAATTTGTGGGTTTTCACCCCATTCTAGAGTTTACACTAAAATTTGGGATTTTTGGGAGAGTTTTGGAGCTTTGTTGAAGATCTTTGGAGCTCGGGATCGAAGGAGGTCGGCGCGGGATCGAGGAGATCGACACTTTTATGAGCATTTCTCTTCCCTTTTCCTTTATGTTTTAGTTTCTAGAATTGTTGTGATTAGGAATTATTGAATTTTAGTGATTATGAGTAGCAAATTCCTAAATTCTATGAGATTGATTTAGATGTTGAACCTCTGCTGAATTAATGAATTGATGTGGTTTAATTGTCATTATTGTTCATTTGTGCATTTTGTCCGTAATGCTTTTAATCAACTGATCACTGATTAAATGAATTGTTACTATGTGGAAACTCGACGGAGAGAAGCTTAGACTAGAACTGAATGCATGACTAACGGTTATTTACCCGGGTGACACGGGATAAAATAAATAACGTTAGAGGTTGTACTGAAGGGTCGTAATGCCATGCTAAGTAAATAAAGATGAGACTGAAAGGAGATTCTTTATTGAACGGTATGAGATAGGAGGAGACCGGCAGGAGAGTCCTTGTTATTAGGCTTCTAGACTTATGAATCAAATGATTTGTTAATCCGCATTAGTTAATTGATTAAGCATTAAAGGTCCAATTGATAAAATCAACAACTCTAGAATTATCCCTCCAAATTGTGTCACCATTTATCTTTTGCTTTCTAGATTAGCTTTTTGTTATTCTTTTCAGCATTAGATTTTGTTTTCTAAATAAAGCTAAGCAAGATTATTCGTGGTACTTAATTGAATAAATCCAATCCCTGTGGAGACGATACTCTATACTCAAAATCACTATATTACTTGTCACGACCCGTACGCTTGCGGAATTTAAAATCGTGCGAACAGATACCCCAGTCGCATGTCTCCAACATGAACGCCTTGGATCAATGCGTCTGTATCGAATACAAAGCGGACCGTATCACATAGTGTTACCAAGATAAGGTACCCAGCTTTATCCCTGTACTATAGACCTTTTAGGTTATTACTTGAACACTGATCCCCATATGTCCCCACATACTAGTTCAAGTTACATATATGACGTGGGTTGACCGTAAGCGCACGGGTCGTCAAGTAATAAAGAGACAGTAAGTATACCGAATATCGTATCCATAAGGAGAAGCGTAAATTTAGGCAAAGCAAAATTCTAATCACTAAAATTACTAAGGCTGCCTATTATCTAGGGAACTCAACATGATCAAAGATGGAAAAAATTAAACAATTAAACAAGGCAGTAAAGTGATGTGTGTCGGGCTGAAATGTGGAGTTTAGAAAAGATGGTAAATAGTGATTAAGATAAATTCGGCCAACCTAGTGCAAGTATACACTATCGCATGCAGTAATAAAAACTTTATAAGTATTCCAAGGGTATCGATCCCATGAAGACTAAATTGGGAACACAGATTTGAGGAAGAAATTGTTCAAGGATTGCTTACATAAGGTAACCAAAGAAATAATTGATGATGATTTTTGGAAAATAAACAAAATAAACAAGTAAAGAAAACAATGATAAATAAACGAGGTAGTTTCAACACTAAGGTAAAATAACTCTAATCCTTGCTTATTAAACCTAAGTCTATTCATGCATTGGGTTAGATTTAACTTCTATTTGGCCTTGCTCCCAAGTACCGTTAGAAGGCTAAGCGAGTACTGTTATGCACATGTCTGTGACTCGACTCCGACATAGATAAATCAAGCATGCAATCTATAACCCTATAGTTGTTATAGAGTGCCTTAGGCAACCTCACCCTATAATACTGAATACACTCTTTCGAGCCATTTTTCCTATATCCACTTATAAGAACCGATATCGTTTGTCCCTTTCGAATATCAAACTCACATAGCAAGCAAAGTCTAAGTGATCAATTTAAACTCAGCAAGATTCAGGATGATATTCAATAAAGAATGACATGCGATGAATAGAACTTAAGTAAATAAACACATTCAAGCTACTTTAACCATAAGGGAATTCACTATATTGAACCCCTCAACGGGATTTAGCTATGCGTGATTGAATAAGATGCAAAAGAATAACTTTTCATTGACATAATGAATGTAAGAATACAGAAATAATGAAAAGAACATTTGCTGGAAATAAGGTGCAGTAGCTAAAACTAGGGTTTTTTCTTTTATCCAATCCTTCTAGAATTCGCTCAACACTCTACTCTCCTTTACAAGTGGAAATAGGGTGAAAATCTCTACAAACACTCAGGTAAGATCAACAATAATTCAAAATGATCATGATTAAATAGAATTTCTAGATTTTATAAATATAACAATCACATAATTCTTAACCTATGCCTACAAACAATTAGTTCATGATTGAAAACATAAAACACGTTACAATCTCGATAAGCACATCCATAATACGAAATACACAAGAAATACTAATCCTTTTAGTAAATGGGGATGAAACGGCTGTTCCAAACCACCAAGAACATAGAAGAACTTTGTGTTCTTGAGTTGAATCGCAAATGGTCTTCTTAGATCTCCATTCTGCCGTCAATTCGACCTCCAGCCGATCGATTCGGTCTCCAAGTCGTGAATGAGTTATCTTTGACGGCTCCTCCTTTTATAAGATTAGGTTTAACCTAATTAGGTTAAATTGGACACGTGGAGGGCTCTCCAAGCTTCTTAGATCCGAAAATAATTCAGCTAACACCACTTTATTAAAATGGATAACGAGTTGTGACGTGGCAGTTTTGCTCCCAGCTTTGCTGGATCATGAAAATTGCTCCCTCAAGTCGCTCAACAATATTTTCTGCACAAAATAACTTCCAAAGCCTCCATTCTTCCAAATGGGTTAAAACATATAATATTCATCTAAAAGCAACCCTATTTAACACAAATGACACACAAAATACTATAGAACTAAGGCCTAAATAACTCCCTTTTGGAGAGTTATCATACCCCCAAACTTGAACTATTGCGCGTCCCGAGCAATACTAACTCACCTTCCCTTGAAAATTCAAAACATTAGTCATAGCACAACTCAATCAAAACAGATATTCCAACACTACCTTCAACCTTTACCTGAGCATCCTGCAAAACCAAGCACTGTTGCAGCAAAATAATTCTTTCAGCTTTGAACAAATAATCACCACCTTTAACTCAATCCTAAGAACTTGCCACAGCCTAGTTCTATTATCAGACATATTTGAACACATATTCAAGGGGATTATATTTTTTTTTTTCAACTTAAAGCAGCCTTACAGTCATAAGCTCTTAAGCATGGGATGACCCACTTTATGGTGTAGTATACCCTTGCATCAAACTTATCACCAATTAGGCTAAATACTCATTGCTAGCTAAAAAATCTTAAGTTATTCTATCCCTTGCTTCTCAGAATGGCGACATTTTATCATGAAGCTCACCTAAGCCCTGGGAGACAGAAAACTGCGAGATTATCATTCATCCTTCAAAACTTTTGCTCCGTGAAATTTCTCAGCAAAATTTTCCAAAATTTTTCTTTTCAGCAAATAATTTTTATCATTTTTCCAATATTTCCTAGGTCATCTTTGGACGCAAAGACAAACTGTGGGTGTCACAAATGTCTCTGGTTACTCAACAACCTAGAAAAATAATTATGAAGGAGAGGAATACTCGAGCAAAACAAGCGGAGTAGCTAAAAGTCCCCCAAACTTAAATTATTCATTGTCCTCAATGAATTAGCAACATGATAAGTATACCCCCAAACTTAATTTTTTCTATATGAATTTTAAACTAAGTGTGGGACTAAGACTAAGCTTAAGGTGGATCGAATAAGACAATGCTACCTCAGAACTTTTTGCTGCAGTCAGGACTAGGCTAGAAGGAATGCTCAAGCAAAACGTTTCTAGAGATCAAAACACCGTGATCTAATTAAGCTAACTAGTCCAAGCTTCAAAAATTCAGAAGAAAATTAAGTTAGATACTCAGATGTGCCAAACAAAACAATATTTGATTTCATTAAAGATCAAGATCCCAGATTTACGTAATCATGACAGAGATAGATTTTAAAGCAGTAGATAAAAACAAAGAAACAGAACATAACATAAGCAGAAAGAACAAAACACATGCAAGGCGAGCAGAAAAAATCATTCATCAAAATATCTGCTCGAAGAAACTGAAACTTCCCTTTAATTCTTCTTTATGTTCAGGCTCTGGGTTTTCTTCTTTCTCTCAAATGATGGGTGGGGTTGAATGCATGGGTTCATAAGATCATCAATGAAAATTAAGAAGGCTTGATATGACTTAGAAAAATTCACTTGCATAGCCTTCTTTAGTGTGGTGCCTCTTCTAAGATCATATCTCTCGTAGGTTTGAAGTTTTCTCTCAGTGAATATTGGCCTACTAAACACCCTCTCAAGTTGCTCCAACACTCTATGGACACCGCACAACAAACCACCTTAGCACGACTCACCTTTTTGAAGCCTAGCCAGATTGGCAGTGTCAATAATCCCCTTGTCAAACAAGTTTATATCATTGGAACTCTTTGGGACTTTGTATGCAATAATCTCTACTTGAACAAAAACTGAGCTAAGTGTTAGCCTCAATCTTCAGGTATGCTGACTGGATTCTTTTTGCCCTCGTCTTAGACATCCTCCACTGAGCATTCAATTGCTCATTTGAGGAAGCAACTAATATTTCGTTGAAAACAGCGTGGTGGAAGTCTTGCAAACTAAATAGAGAATTAATCACTCCATGGCTCCAGTCGACAACAACTCTACGAACAATAACCAAGAATCCTTCATTTCCATCAATGTTGGCGTAGAACTCCTGTTCTAGTTGATCAACAGTGGGCTCCGCCTTTGCGTACAACCGTTCCCAACTGTGATTAGTGATGCTTGCTCAAAGAAAATCTTGGAGCTCTTTGCCACCATTGAAGCCGCGCTCCATTAGAACATCTCGCTTTAGGGCTTCTTGATATTTTTGTCTTGTCTCTTCATTAATGAACCTCTAAAATCATTCATCAAGCTCAACTTCTTCACTCAGTTCCATCTCAGTCTCAACTTCATTCCCCTTATCTTCTTTTTTCCTCTACTGGCTTTTCTTTTTGCATCTCTCTTTCTTTCCTTGCTTGTGTTTTTTTCCCTCACAATAATAATACACACAGAAAAATGAATCACATTAGTAGTAATAAAAGATGAGAGTGAAAAACGTACCTGATGGGAGCTCGTATAAATAGGGCACTAACTCAAAGATCTTCAGTAAATAATTAGCTCTTATCTCCTAATTAATTTAAGTTACCGTTTTAACTTCATGGTTTCGTGGAAAACTTTGATATGTCAAACGGTAAGATCTTCCCATTTACTGCGTTTTCTTTGTGTCTAACGACCATAATGTCAGCTTCTCTCTGCTCAACACATGACATCTTTGGTAATTTACTGCATGCCCACTTAACTATCCTGCTAATAACAATAAAATCTCAACGGTAAAATTATAATCTTATCTCACAAAAAAAAAATCTTAACCGAATAAAATCTCTGATCTTTTCAACAAAACTATGAAATCAAATCTTTTTTTTTTTTTGTTTTAAATAACATCCACAAGATATATTATTTTAAATCTGGAAAAATCTTTCGAAAATAAAATTCTTCAAAATCAAATCTAAACTAACCTAAAAAAATAAAAATAAAATAAATAATAAAATAAAAATCTAACGGAATAAAAATCATATCAAATAAAAATAATATCAAAACAGAAAATAAATTAAAATAAAAAAAATGTAATCCAATAATGGGAGCTTCTGATTAGAATGCTGAAATTTTGCTCCCTCAAAACCTGCGCTCCCTTAATCTTCCAGCAACTTCAAAGAAGAATATTTCATAATTAAATCAGAAAGATAGATTATTAAAAAAACTAATCTAAACAAAATTTAAAAATTCAAACTACAATTAAATCTAAACAGAACTAATCCGATTAAATTAAGAATTAAATCGACCAAAATAAAAATAAATAAATAAAAGGAACATAAAATCTACGAAAATACCAACGAATTAAAATGAATCAGATAAAATTGAAATCAATAAAATCTAATTCAAATTAATTCAAACCAGAATAAAATCCACGAGATAAAATTAAATCGCAACAACACTAGAAGCTAAAAATTTTGCAATATGAAATGCTCCCGCAAAACTCTTGCTTTCTCATTCATCGACCAATTTTATGGAAAGATATTTCGAACGAAACTCCTCCACCATAATGCTTTATTCGCTGCCCTTTTACTTTAGACTCACAACCATCATCAACACATTGTCTAACCATAGATGCATCATTCGATGAATAGAACTTCACCTCATGGAAAAATTCTTTCATTTGTCTTTTTGATAAACCAGGAGGAAAATTTCCAAAATCAAGGTAATCAGAAAAGTCATCATACCAAGGTGTTTTCACTGCCTTAATATGAGCTACACTAAATAACCGCTCATCAAGGAAGGACTTCCTAATCTCAGGTTGTTGGAGCAATGTTAATGAAATATAAGGTTCAATAGGCTTGGATTTCTTATCTATTGGCTCTAAGGATTCAAAATTCCTCTCAAAACTAGAAATCTCACCTACATCTTCATACTCATGCTCCAATCCACCTATTTCCAAATCCTCAATTTGGATTTCTCCAAATTTTTGGGTATGGTACTCCATCAATTCCTTCTCAAAGTGGTCTTCAACAAACTCATCCAACACTTGAATGCACGAGCAATCCTCAAAATCATTTGGATATTTCATTGCATCAAACAAATTAAACTTCACCTCTTGATCATGCACCTTCATTGTAAGCCCCCCTGTTGGACATCTATCATTGATCTACCAGTTGCCAAAAATGGACGACCAAGAATAATTGGGACATTCTTATCTGCCTCATAATCTAGAATAATGAAATCGACAGGAAAAATAAATTAATTGGAGTGTGACTGTTGTAGGCCTAGCTTCACCAATACTTAGCTTTCGATAAACCGAAAGAGGCATAAGGTTTATGCTCGTGCCTAAATCACAAAGTGCTCTCCCCAACTCCTTTCCACCTATAGAGACAGGAATAGTGAATGATCTTGGATCCTTAGCCTTGGAAGGTAGCTCATTCTCAAGAATAGCACTACATTCCTCAGTAAGAGTCACAGTTTCAAATTCTCCTAATCTCTTCTTTTTAGTCAAAAGGTCCTTAAGAAATTTTGCATAATTTGACATTTGTTCTAAAGCCTCTACTAGGGGTATGTTTATATGAAGTTGCTTTAGAGTATCCAAAAACTTCTTAAATTGAACATCCTGGTTCTTAGGTTTTTGCCTTTGTGGAAAAGGTAAGGGTGGGTCATAGGGTGGAGGCAGTACATAAGGTGGGGGTTCTACATCTGGAACAGAACTAGTTGCTCCAGCATCTTTGCTGCTGCCTCCATCATTTTTACTAGACTTCAACTCTTTTTCGACAACATTACTATCACTACTCTTTTCTACTTCATGCGGTTTACTAAGCTCTTTCCTCTCTTCTAGTGGCTTACCACTCCTTAAAGTATCTGCCTACACCTACTTCTTACCTTCCCTTATAGGGTGTTCAATATCTGAAGGAATGTTCCCTTGAGGTCGTGCCTTTAGCTCATTAGCTAGCTGACCCATTTGCAATTCTAGGGCTCTCATTGAAGCTTAATCACTTTGAATTGCGGCATCAGTACAAGCCATATATTCTTTCATCATTGTCTCAAGAGAACTCTCTGCATTTTGCTAGGGCAAAACCTACTTATTTTGTTGGGGCATTCCCTACGGTTTAGCAAATCCTGACTGGTTTGCCACCTTCTGCTGTGCTTGGGGGGTTTGCAAATTGCTTCCTCGCCCTCCCCAGGCAAAGTTGGGGTGGTTGCGCCAACCTGAATTATAAAAATTTGAATATCGGTTATTCCTCTGATTACCTGCGAAAAACACAGAAGCTGGATTGTTAGGACAAAACTCATAATTATGCTCTTCACCACAATAGACACGAGATTTGGCTGCCACTTGGTTTACAACTGCAGCAGACTCCACCACTGGCGGCTGCTGAACATTGCTTACCACAGTTATGATTTTAAGAGCGTTAGCTAATGCTGCAATATCGGCCCTAATGGTTGATGGAAGAGATTGTCGAGGTCTCTTATCAAATAAATTTATAATCCACAAGCTCTAAAGCTAACCTGTAGCAGTAATGGTCGGGGTCGAACACAGGGAGCACGATTATAACTTGTTTATCTTAGATTTATTGTGATGACCCGACTAATGGGGGGTTTTATATTTGGAAAAGAAAGTAAACAAGGAAAGAAAACTAATTATGGAAAATATTGCAAAAGGAAAGTAAAAGAATCAAATTAAGGAAAGAAATCAATACCTTAAAGATCATGCAACCGGGTAAGTCATGGTAAGTTCAATTCAATTAAATCATCAATTTCACTAATAAGTCAAAACAAGTTTTAGCAGCCCAGCGTATTCAGGCAACAAACCGAGAATCATGATCCACTATCACAAACATGCAAATGCTAAGTTTGATTCTAGTTTAAATTAATTAATATGTCTGTTAACTAATCTAAACCGCATTGGGATCTAGCCGAATTAATTCACATGCAACGGGCAACAAACCACAATTACAATTAATTAAATCATTTAGTTCTAGGGACGCATGCGTAAAGGCTTAACGTTAACCTATATGCTACTACGATTTAGCAAGAAAATTTAGAGAGGGCGCGGTCAAGGTTGTCAATCTTTCCTACCACAGTCTAAACTTATAGAAAAAGAACTAAAATCACATAAACATGCTTTGATAATTCAAACAAGAAATTTCATTAATAGAATATGAACTTACTCTTGACATCCTGGTTACATGTATGAAGAATCTAGCCTCTTATGGAGCAAGAACAAGCTTGATACATAAAGGAAAGCAAGAATAACTAAGAAGAATGGTGGAGAGAGATGGACTACAATGTTGTAGTGAATTGTGTATTGAGGGATGATTCTAAACCTACATCAAAGGCCTCGATTTATAGGGATTCTTGGCCTTCAATTCGTGGTGGAATAATGCTGAATTGGGTCGTCAAAGAAGGAAAGTTTCCAGTCAAAATAGGAAAAAATTAATTCTGGAAAACTGCCTAGCGTCGCGACGTTGTGCAGCAAGCGTCTCGACGCTGTCACTTCAATTTTGGAAAATATTTCTCGGATTGCCCTAGCGTCGCGACGCTGTTGAGCAAGCATCTCGACGCTGTAGCGTCTCGACTCTGTATGACGAGTGTCTCGATGCCGATGAGGCTCAAGGGGCAGAATTGTCATTTTACGCTCCGGTTTCGCTCGTTTAAGCCCCGAATTGCTTCCAAAGCTCCGGTGAGGACCTATAGACATATTATACTCATTTTAAAGCATTTTTTGCAAGGAATTCAACTAAGATAAGCAAATTGGGAGATTCTAACTGTACAATAAATTGGACTTATCAAATACCCCCAACCTAAACCTTGCTAGTCCTCGAGCAAGCATATAATAAGATCAAGAATAATTGAGATTGATTTATTTGCAATTCATATAGCTCCAACCTTAACATTCAAAAGAATCATTCAACTTATTCGAGGCATGGTAACACATTTAAGCAATAATTAAACAACTCAAAATTTTTTATGAATTTCTCTTGTGTGTGTGTGGGGAGCTTTCCTAAGGTGCTTTTACTAACCCGGGATAACCATATGAGAACCTCAACTCATCTTCCCCCTACACTGGCCAAGGACCTAACCATTAAGTAATCCAAATAGTCAAAGGAGTAATAAATTACTAGGCGCCTTAAAATAGAAACAAATTATATTTTGCATTTATAAGATGGCACTAGCTTTCACACATCTATTGCAGGGACCCATAACCCGAGTTTAACCGTTTGGTTGGCCTAACTGATCACAACAGGAGTAGCTCTTTTTGCCTTAACATTTTTAAACACTGTAGAGCGCTCATAAGACATCTTTTCTTTTCTTTCATTTTTCTATATAAGAATATTTTTCTTTTAAGCACACCAGGCATATTTTCTTTTATCATTCCTAAGCAAGGCATTACAAGCAATCATTTTTTAAATTACCATCTAGTTAGATCTAGCATATCGAGGTGACAACGAACATATGGAACCCATAAGATGGTCCTAAGCTTTCATAACTACCTAAGGAAAAGCTAAGTGCTCAATATGTGCAAGAAAAAATCTAGAAAAATTTTAAAAATTGGTCAATTTTTGGGTTAATGTTTCACAATGCTTAAAACAAATAGAACATTTCAAAAGAATGTCTCATTGATTTTCATAACTAAACTTCAAGCAACCTAATAAACTCAACAATTCATCTTATTTTAAAATTGCTCGAACTCCGATTCAGATCAGTTCCTGGGTAGGACGTGTTCCGTAAACCGTCATCTTAAATACCCCCATCCTTAGACAGAACTTCACCTATTCGGGTTCTAATTTTTTTTTATTGCTTCAAATAATAGGTCAATCAAAGCATAAAACAGACATGCATATGTTTCCACCCCCAACCTAAACATTACATTGTCCCTAATGTAAACTAAGCATGCAACCTAAAGGACAAAAAGTAAAAGGGAATAGAAAACCTCCCCTATTTAAGCATTGGATTGGAAAGGATGGAAACTTCCACAGTTGGCAAAAATTGAAGAGATTTGGTGTAGAGGTCCTATAGAACAATAAAGAAAGACAATTAAAAAAACATTTAAAGGAATAAACTATTAAATTGAAAAGAAAGGGATAGAACTAATTGGGTTGCCTCCCATATGCGCAATTTTTTTAGCGTCGTTATACTCGACGGGATTCTCATCTTCCTGTTAGGGTACATAAAAATTCTCATATTTCTTTGGGTTCTTCTTTCTCGAATCCACGAAACCTTCAAACAGAAGCAGACTTGCCCATTTTTCATGGGACCCAGAAGATGCATTATATTTTTTTAATTTTTGAATATATGAATAAGAGGAAAATTTAAAAGAAAAAGACTCAAAGGATAAAATTTTGTGAGACAGCTTAGAAGATAAATTAGATGAAGGGAGATCAAGGGGAAGAACAAATTCAGACTCGTTAGTCTGAAACTCTATCACCTGAATTTCCTTGCAATCTGGTTCAGACTCTTCTTTAACCTCACATGATCGATCAAGAGATGGCAATGGACATCCAATTTCTTTATCATCAACCTTTGCAGTGAAGGGAACTTCTGTTGTAAGGATTGTCTCTTGGGTCAGTTGTGCTTGTTGCTCTACATGCTTCTCCAGTTTTGTCACATATGTTTCTATCTTATCAATATTGTCAGACATGTCTTTCAACTCAGCTCGAGTACTGTCCTGAAACTAAAGATTATTTTTAGCAAGCTCATAAATTTGATCCTCGAGAGATTTACCTAAATTGGAAGGTCGATAGTGCTGATGTGGTTGTTTGATTTTATATCCATGCACTAATTTCTCGCATAAAGAAGTTAGTATTGATAGTTTATAGTCGAGCAATCCTACCTCCTTCACTAATTGGGCTTCTCTTTCCCTCCTCGAAGGATATGCCATAAAAAATCGACTCAATTAAAAACAAACAATAAGAAAAATTAAAAGCAGATATCACAGTAAACCTATGGTAAACAACTTAAACTTGGCTCCCCGACAACCGTGATAGCGAGCATAGCTAGCTATCTTTAATTATTTAATTTAGCTTGTCTTTTATGGTTTTTGGGTCATTTTATTGTGCTTTAATGTTTATTTTGTAGGAAATGGTTGATTGGAGCTATAGCACAATATTGGAGTTAATCGGGTGCTCAGGACGCGAAAAGATGCAAAGGAAGGAAAAAGAATCAAAATGGAAAAAAGTCAAAATTCGGTCAAAAGGTGACTAGCGTCGAGACGCTAGTCCTTAGGCGTCTCGACGCTAGCATTCCATATCAAAACAGGCGCGAAATCGTCACAGCATCGAGACGCTAAGGTCGCAGCGTCTTGATGCTGTGTAATTTCCTTTCCAGATCACGCGTGTTTAGAGGCAGCGTCTCGATGCTACGGCAAAAATCTGCAACATAAGCATCCTTTCGGCTAGGTTTTAGGGGGACTTCGATTTGGGATCTTTGGGAGCCGTAAACAGAGCAGAACAGAGCACTTGGAGGCTGAAACAAAGGGAGGAAATTGGAAATCAACCCATCGTTTGTGGGGATCGTGACGGGAACGTTCGGTCTTGGCCTACATTGAGTTTTCTTTTCCCTTTCCTTTTCTTTAGCTAGACTTTATGGCTTTATTATGTTTAGTGGAGCTTGTATTTACATTCATGAGTAGCTAAACTTATAGCTTAGGGATTGATGTAGCCAATTGAATTTATGGATTGATTTATGGTTTAAGTTGTGCAATGTTTATTATGTTTGTAATCTTGATTTAATGCTTTCAATTAATTGGCCATTAATTGGATGATTTAAGTGTTGATTCTTGCTCGGGAGAGGGGATTTAGCATAGACTTACTCAAGATTGCATGACTAAAGTTTAGTTTCTAATTCGTGACGGTTTTAGATTAACTTTAGAATTGGTTAAAAGATCTCATTGCCTTGCATGATTAATAAACTTAGATAGGGATATCAAGTTGGTTAATTTGCATGAGAATCAATTATACTCGGGAGAGGTAGTTGTGATTAAAGGGTTTTTTGGCTCATAATTCCATTGTGCATAATAACTTATTCCTTAAAATCAATCCTAAACTAAATCGGCGAAATCAATTCCCTAAGTAGTTTTCCCAATTGAAATTCCACATTTTTTTTACTTGCTTTGATTTGGTTTTCTAATTATTTAATCATCACTTTTTGATCCCTAAATAAAATTGGGCAAGATAATTCACAATACTTGATTTGCTTAAAAATCCAATCCAGAGGACGACACTCGTATATACGAACTCTTTATTATTACTTGACCTGTGTGCTTGCGGTTAGGAAAAGTCCACATCAAATGGCGCCAAATTGATGGAAGAGATTGTCGAGGTCTCTTATCAAATAGATTTATAATCCACAACCTCTAAATCTAACCTGTAGTAGTAGTGACTGGGGTTGAACACAGGGAGCACGATTATAACTTGTTTATCTTAGATTTATTATGATGACCAGACTAATGGGGGGTTTTTATATTTGGAAAAGAAAGTAAAAAAGGAAAGAAAACTAATTATGGAAAATATTGCAAAAGGAAAGTAAAAGAATCAAATTAAGGAAAGAAATCAATACCTTAAAGATCATGCAACCGGGTTAGTCATGGTAAGTTTAATTCAATTAAATCATCAATTTCACTAATAAGTCAAAACAAGTTTAAGCCCAGCGTATTCAGGCAACAAACCGAGAATCATGATCCTCTATCACAAACATGCAAACGCTAAGTTTGATTCTAGTTTAAATTAATTAAAATGCTTATTAACTAATCTAAACCGCATTGGGATCTAGCCGAATTAATTCTCATGCAACGGGCAACAAACCACAATTACAATTAATTAAATCATTTTGTTCTAGGGACGCATGCGTAAAGACATAACATTAACCTATATGCTACTAAGATTTAGCAAGTAAATTTAGAGTGGGCGCGGTCAAGGTTGTCAATCTTTCCTACCACAATCTAAACTTATAGAAAAAGAACTAAAATCACATAAACATGCTTTGATAATTCAAACAAGATATTTTTTTAATAGAATATGAACTTACTTTTGACACCCCGGTTACATGAATGAAGAATCTAACCTCTTATGGAGCAAGAACAAGCTTGATACATTATGGAAAGCAAGAAAAACTAAGAAGAATGGTGGAAAGGGGGAGAGAGGGACTACAATGTTGTAGTGAATTGTGTATTGAGGGATGATTCTAAACCTACACCAAAGGCCTCTATTTATAGGGATTTTTGGCCTTCAATTCGTGGTGGAATGGTGCTGAATTGGGTCTTCAAAGAAGAAAAGTTTCCAGCCAAAAGAGGAAAAAATTAATTCTGGAAAATTGCCTAGCGTCGCGACGCTATGCAGCAAGCGTCTAGACGCTGTCCCTTCAATTTTCGAAAATATTTCTCGGATTTCCCTAGCGTCGTGGCGCTATTGAGCAAGCTTCTTGACTCTGTATGACGAGCGTCTCGACGCTGATGAGGCTTCAGGGGCAGAGTTGTCACTTTACGCTCTGGTTTCGCTCATTTAAGCCCCGAATTGGTTCCAAAGCTCTGGTGAGGACCTATAGACATATTATACTCATTTTAAAGCATTTTTCGCGAGGAACTCAACTAAGATAAACAAATTGGGAGATTCTAAGTGTATAATAAATTGGACTTAACAATGGTAAGACACACCATCAACTTCTATCACACTCTTAACTTTCTTACTACAGCCTTGAACACCTGACCATTGACAACTGTAGGTTGATATTCTCTCTAAAATCTCATAAGCTTCATTAAAGGTTTTTGCCAAAATAGCCCCTCCCGCAGAAGCATCAACCATACACTGGGTTGCTATGTTTAACCCATTGTAAAATGTTTCCATTTGAATACAATGTGGAAAACAGTGGTGGGGACACTTTCACAAAAGCTCCTTAAACCTTTGACAAGCCTCACTAAAAGTTTCTTCCTCATTCTGCCCAAATCCCACTATCTCACTCCTCAACTTGGCACTCCTAGTTGGTGGAAAATACTTAGTAAGAAATTTCTCCACTAACTCATTCCAACTACATATCGACCCTGGTGCAAAAGAATTTAACCACGCCTTTGCTCCATCTCTAATGGAATAAGAAAATAGGGTTAACCTAAGGGCATCTCTCGACACTCCCTGGATAACAAATGAATCACTAACTCCTAGAAAAGACTTAAGATGAAGATGGGGGTCCTCTGATGATAAACCATCGAATTGGCCAACCATCTCTAACATGTGAAACATGACCGGTTTCATTTCAAAGTTTGTTGTCTCAATAACTGGACACACTATCACTGGATTTAACTCGTCAAATATTGGAAAATCAGACTCTCGAATGATTATTTTTGCTACAAGAATAGGGTTCTCAGCCTGGTTATTTTGCTACAAGAATAGGGTTCTCAGCCTGATTATTTGCTACAAGAATAGGGTTCTCAGCCTGATTATTTTGCTGCCCATTTTGCTCCAGCGGCTAACTTTGCTGCATCGCACAGATCCTCTTTGAGATTCACTTGAATTTTTTTTTTTTTTTTTTTGAAAATCTAATCCCTCATACACCAAAGTCACACCTACAAAACAAAAAGAAACAATCAAAAAGTTCACTCACCAAATCACCAAAAATACACACAAAAAAAAATCAATCAAATACAACAATTTCAAGTCCCCGACAACGGCGCCAAAAACTTGTTGCAATTTTGAAGTGGTTAAAATTATAGATAGAATTCACCTCAAAATACTGTGCAAGTATACACAATCTAACAGCAAGTGATCCACAGGGTCTTAAAATTGCATACCTCTATTGATTTAATATGACTTTTTAGTGATTTCGAAAGGTTGGTTAAATTGATTTGGGTTTTTAAAATGCTGAAACAAAAGATATACAAAAGCAGTAAATGATTTCGATTAGAGAAAACAGAATGGAAACAGACACAGGTTAAGACTTCTGTAATTGTTTATAAAGATGTTCCAACAATTCTTTTGATCCGTCAATCTCATGCAGTATTATCAGCGGGATCCTCTTGGAACTACGAATTTTTTGGAATATATTTCAACTCCAATGACGTACTACCGATCAAGCACAAGGCAACTGGCTATCCCTAACTCAGTCACTAGAGTTCACCAATACAAAATGATCTAGCGTGAATTATCGCCACACAACTCCTAAATCATTCCTGAAACTAGGAGAAGCTATACATACCGGCTAGCTAGGCGGGCACATAATGAAATTAAAGATCAACAATAATTCAAGATGATCATGATCAAATAGAATTTCCAAATTTTATAAATATAACAATCACATAATTCTTAACCTATGCCTACAAACAATTAGTTCATGATTGAAAACATAAAACATGTTACAATCTCGATAAGCACATCTATAATACGAAATACACAAGAAATACTACTCCTTTTAGTAAATGGGAATGAAACGGTTGCTCCAAACCACCAAGAACATAGAAGAACTTTGTCTTCTTGAGTTGAATCGCAAATGGTCTTCTTAGATCTCCATTATGCCGTCAATTCGGCCTCCAGCCGATTGATTCGGTCTCCAAGTCGTGAATGAGTTATCTTTGACGACTCCTCCTTTTATAAGATTAGGTTTAACCTAATTAGGTTAAATTGGACACGTGGAGGGCTTTCCAAGCTTCTTAAATCAGAAAATAATTCAGATAACGCCACTTTATTAAAATGGATAACGAGCTGTGACGTGGCAGTTTTGCTCCCAGCTTTGCTGGATCATGAAAATTGCTCCCTCAAGTCGCTCAACAATATTTTCTACACAAAATAACTTCCAAAGCCTCCATTCTTCCAAATGGGTTAGAACATATAATATTCATCTAAAAGCAACCCTATTTAACACAAATGACACACAAAATACTATAGAACTAAGGTCTAAATAACTCCCTTTTGGAGAGTTATCAGAAGGACAACGGGCATCCTTACTCATAGACGTCTACTAGGGTTCTGTCACCACCCTCTTCTTTCCAGTGAGTTCTGCTTGGATTTATCTTCGAATCAAGGTCTTATATAGTGTGGGGAGTAGTTGAGGAGCCACGAAATAAGTGCTGGTAGGTAGCCCAGTCAGTTTCGGGGTCAAAACAGTCGGTTAGGTGCGTGAAACTCTCGTTCAAAATGACCCGCGATGGACTCAGAACTACCTCTGTCTGCCCAAAATTGCCGTCGCATTTGCATTTTGCCTTCCCAGAAATGCGGTCGCATTTCTGGGTTTTTCCAAATTTCTTCAATTTTTCTGCACAACACCAAATTATGTCAAATTCATATCAAAATAGATCTTTTTAAGCACTTTTAAGCATAATTTGACATATGTGACTCTCAACTCCCTAATTCATCAACTTTAACACTTTTAGAGCTCGAGAATAGTAAATTTGATCTAAAACATGCAACTTTGACAAGAAAATGAGTTAAATATAAGGGTAAAATAGGTATTTTTTTACCCTTATCATACCCCCAAACTTAACTCATTGCTTGTCCTCAAGCAATAGCCAATCAGAATGTTAGAGATCAGTTTTTAATTGCCAATCAAAATGTGAGAGCTCAACAATAATTGTAAATCAAATTATTATGAATCATATTTAATTGCCAATCATGGTACTAGCATCTAACTTAGTTGCAAGTCAAAGTGTTATGAATAAACCATATGGAATCAAGTAAACATGTTTCTCAAGATGGTTTCCTAAAAAGTTTGCCTTTCAGGAGAGGGTTCTACTCTAGTGCCAGTCACAACTTCTAAGTTTCCTATGCATGAAGATTTCTATTGTTCTTTTTCAAAGCAAAACTCTCCCTAGTCCATTCTAACTAATGTGTTTAAACTACCTAACTACTACTCATTTAGCCTAGTGTAGTCCTTTTAGTTAAGAAAAACATGACTTGAGGTTCCTTGAGCATACATGAGTTACTAGACCTTTTTCTATCTCGCCCAAACTTATTTGATTGTCGGTGCTCTTTTTATTCAACTTTTTTCTCCCAAGAGTATCCTTGCTATCACATTTACCTTCGTTCTAGCTTATCGACACTTTGTGGTGAAGATATCTAGCTACGAGCAAAGCTCACAAGCTAGGATTAGTACTCACTTCCCTAAGTAAACCTTTCATTCAATGGCAAACCATGGGTGTCATGAATGCCCCTGGTTAGTCAATAAACTCTAGGAAGGAGAAGTAACTCTCGATTTTTCTTTCTTTTTTTTTTTTTTTTGATGATATATACTGAGCATATACTTCTTTTTCAGCAGTACAAACTTACACAAAACATATATATTACAAAGTAAAGTAAAGCACCCCCCCCCCTCAAACTTAAGATAGACAATGTCCTCATTGACTTGTTTTTTAGGCATGGGCTTAACATGAGGCTATTTTCTCTCAAAACATCAAGGCTAAAGTCTCCTAATGTGTTAGAAAGGTTAAACATGAGGAAGTTTAGACTCAAAAAAATTCTGTAAAGAAAAAGACTAATGGAAAGCCTATGACTAGAAAACAATTAGGTTGTGACGGTGGCACTTTTGAGATAGAACTAAGCCCTAATTATCATCATCAAGGGCTTAAAAGAAAGCTCAAATGAAAACATGTTTTTCCAAAACATTTTTCAAACAATTATTTTCGATAAAGTTGATTTTTTTCAAAGAAATTTCATAGGTTTGACATTAAAAACAACTAGCAGATTTTTCAAAAAAGATTCAAAAACCCAAGTTTATCTAAACTAATCTAACAGCAAGCTATCTAAAAACTACCCTATGAACATAACTAACAAGTAACTAAACATTTAAAGCTATAAAATCAGAAACTAAACCATTAAAAAAAAAACTATGCATGCTAAAAACTAAAGGACAACATCTATCTATACAGAAAAAAATTAATTATTCACAAAAACAGCAGATAGAGGGGATCAGAAAACTCCCATATTCCTCATTCGAGGAACTCTCTCTTTCATCTTCTTCATCCTCATCTTCATCTTCAAATTCTTTCTCTTCTTGAGGCATCAGTGATTGAGGGAAGTCAAGGAACACGGGGGCGATGCTGGGGGCGATAGAGAGGTAGAACTCTCTAATAGCTTCATCTCTCTCCTTAGCATAGACCCAACAAGCCTTCAGCTTGTCTTCGATCCGGTCTAACTATTGGAAGGCGAATGCAAGGGCCTCTGATGATGGTGTAGACCCTGTAACAGGAGTATGCTCAGAAGGTAAAGCTGGTGTCAACCCTGATGGTGGAGTAGCTTGGGAAGTTGAAGCCTTGTCCTTTATTTGGGCATTGTTCTATTGAAGCTTCCCAATCAAAGGTAGGTCAATGGTTGGCTTGAAAAAGTGACGTTCCTCATCTTTCCCAGGAACTATCTTCACCCTCTGACACAATTGGGTAATCAGTGACCCAAAGAACAACTTCTCTACTCTCTTCCTTCCACATGAAAGGATCTCTTCTCTGATGATGCTCCCTATGTTTATCTCCAACCCATTCATGATGTTGTAGAGAAACATAACCCTCTCTATTGAAATGGTACTGTCGTGGGTTGTGGGCATCAGTCTGTTCTTGATAAAGTGAAGCCACACTGCCGATTCTGGCTTGAGATTGCTAGGCACTAATGTCTTCACCTTTGTTTGAGACTCTTTCCATTGAACTCCCTTGTTGGCCACTAATTCCAATGCTTCTTTCATCTGCTTGGCCAAGGGTTCTTAATCGCATCATTCCCTCTTGGATGTAGGGGTATCTTGAACTCGTACACCCTGTTGATGTCAACAGAAGAAAAACTGACCATCTTGCCTCTCACCACTGCCATGCTCATGCTCTCTTCCCTCAAACCAGCATAGAATTCTCAAACTAAAGGCACCATGGCCTCTTGAGGATGAACACAGAACTCCTGCCACTTGTACTGGGTAATGACCTTGGTCACAAAGTCTGGCAAGGTTCCTGCTCTGTTGGAGAATCCCTTCTCATTTAGGAAGTCTCTTTTTCTCATAATTTCCATCTTCTCCTGGAAATTGACATCCTTGAAGACTTCAGAGAACTAATTCTTTGGAGCTTTAGGCGATTTGGTCCTTGGTTTGACAGGTGTGGAGGTGGGAGGAGCTGTAGGAGAGGCATCCATGAACCTTGTCATCGGCCTCTTGGCAAAAATAGGGTCATTTTTATTTTTCGTCCTCCTTTTGACTCTCAGTTCTCTTCTTCTTTTCTTCCTCAAAGCTACAACGATAGGAATTTGGTCATCATCTAATTCCTTTATCTCAGAATCTAATTTGGTTTCTGTATCACTAGAGGTCTCGGTCTCACCCTTTTCAATTTTCTCTTCATCCTTCTTCTCTCCTGAAGAGGTGCTATCAGCAGCTAGTGGAGGTCCCCTAATGTCATATTCAAACAGCGGGTCAAGGGCCTCATCAGCCTGGTCTTCTTCAGTAGCCTTTTCCTGGCCTTCCTCAAAATGCGGCCCAAATGCGGTCGCATTCTGGCCTTCGATTTCTTCCTCCTTTTATTTTTCAGATTTTTCTACACTTGGCCCTTCAAGGGCCTCTTCTTCAACTTCCTGCAACTGTTCAGCCTCGCATTGAGCCTTGTGTAATGGCTGAAAGGCTGCAAGGAAATCTTTAGCCTCTTTTTTTCTTACTTCTTCTTCTTTCAAATTTTCTCTTCTTTCTTTTTCTTGCTCGAGGAGGTGATGTTCAGCAGCCACTCTCCTAAGTTCTTCTTTTTCTTTTCTCTCTTTCTCAGCTTGTACGGCCCTCTTGACCTCTTGTTCTTCTTCTTTCTTCTTTTTCTCAGCTTCCCTTTCCTCTTCCAAGTCTCTTTTTCTTGAAAACTCATCTGCTTCCCTCATACTCTGATTTTCCTTCTCTTTTTCAGCCCTTATCTCTTTGAGTGCATTTTGCTCAACACTATAACCTTCGACAATAATGAGGGCTTGTGCAACGGCCTGTCGGATCATCTCTTCGAACACATATGGTGGAATTCTAGCTACTTTGAGGGGCTCGATGATCAAAGGCTTTTCAGGTGCAGCCTTCTTTGATTCCTTCCTTTTTGCACTGTAAGTCACAAACGTCTTGTCCCTGCAAGAAGAAGCTGGGTTAGTAGAAGGGTTAGAAACCTTACCTGTTGGAGTCTCTTTTTGCCAAGACCTCTCTCTCACTTTGGCAGCTTCTTCAGCATCACGCAATCAGGCTTCTTCTAGTGTCGCGCGCCTTTGGGCTTCCATCTCCTGAATCATCGCAAACCATTCCCTCGAGCATTTTATCAGTTGTTGGCCCACGGGTTTTTGGGTTTTGTGGAGGGAATCTGTGCGTGTGGACCTTTTTGGACGAGAACTACTCGGATTCTCCCTCGAGGTGGTCGACATTGTTGAGAAAGAAGGATTTTGAGCAGTGGTTCGTTGGTCCACCACTGTCGGCAAGAAACTCGTGGGTCTCGCTCCTCTAGTTCTGTGCATGCTTACTTCAGGTTGATCTTCTTGGCATCGAGCACCTTGATGGGCACGTTGGTCACTCTGAGATCGAGTAATCTTGCGAGATGAGGATGATTTTGGTGTGTTCTTCATGGTGCTTGGTTGTGGGTTTCGGTTTCAAGAGAGTGAAGGTGGAGAGTTTGTGAAGTTGACTTGAAGGCAAAAGGTCTAAGTGTTTGGCAAGGAAGAAAAACACTTAAGTCAGTTATTTATAGGTTTCTCAAAATTAGGTCACGTGATAGTCATTTAAATGACGTCACTGCCCTTGAGCATCTGGGAAATGTGGTCACATTTCCAAATACACTGGGGAGAAATGTGATCGCATTTTCCCCAGTTTTCTTCCTTCTTTATTTTTCTAACTTCTCTTATTTTCCTTGGTTTTTTCTTTCTTCTTTTTTTAATTTCTAAAATAATCACAAACTTGTTAGAAAGTTCACATACTAAACACATGGTTATTCATTTTTTTTCTTTAGATAGATACAAAATAACTTGGACTTTTCAAACTCCCAGGTAAATCTCCAGGAAAAGGTGTTCCTTACGATCAACTTAAGTACCTTTTCCTAGACATGATTTTTCTAGACAGAGTTTTACTCTTGTCCATATATTTTGTTATCCTATCTATTTTATTTTTATCATTTATTATAAATTCACATAATGTACAAAAGTAAATTTTTAGAGATAGAAATCATACCAGATAAATCACAGCTATTGGGGCTTCTTCGGCTCCAACATTCTTCCCCCAATAGGGTTTAATTCTTTGTTCATTCACCTTGAAATGCATGACTTGATTATCCATCAACTCTATTGTTCCATAATCAAAGATTCTCATGATCTCAAATGGTCCCGACCATCTTGATTTTAGTTCTCCCGAAAATAACTTAAGTCTAGAATTAAAGAGTAGCACTTATTGACCCTTGTGGAACTCCTTAGGATGAATTCTTCTATCATGCCATCTTTTGACCTTCTCCTTGTATAGTTTTGCATTCTCATAGGAGAAGTGTTAGAGTTCTTCCAGTTCATTCAGATGTAACCTTCTCTTGATTCTGGCTTTGTCCATGTTGAAATTGAACTTTTTCAATGCTCAGTAAGCTTTGTGTTCTAACTCAAGCGGTAAGTGACAGACCTTTGCAAATATGAGTCGATATAGAGACATACCTAACGGCGCTTTGTATGCAGTTCTGTGAGCCCATAACGCCTCGTCAAGCCGCAATGACCAATCCTTTCGAGAAGGGTCCACCGTCTTTTCCAAAATAGCTTTGATCTCCCTGTTAGAGAGCTCTACTTGACCATTCGTTTGAGGATGGTAAGCAGTGGCTACTCTATGTCTGATATTGTATTTGGAAAATAGGTTGGTGACAACTCTCCAAAAGGGAGTTATTTAGGCCTTAGTTCTATAGTGTTTTGTGTGTCATTTGTGCTAAATAGGGTTGCTTTTAGATGAATATTAAATTTTTTAACCCATTTGGAAGAATGGATGCTTTGGAAGTTATTTTGTGCAGAATATATTGTTGAGCGACTTGAGGGAGCAAAATCGGTGATCCAGCAAAGCAAGGAGCAAAACTGCCACGTAACAGCTCGTAATCCATTTTAATGAGTCAAAGTTAGTTGAGTTATTTTCGGATCTAAGAATCTTGGAGAGCCTTCCAAGTGTACAATTTGACCTAATTAGGGCTTGCTATCACTCTATAAAAGGAGAGAGTCGTCTCAAGTCAAAAACATTCCATCCTTGGAGAAGGAAAGTCCTATTCCATTCGTGGAGGCTTACTTCCCATCTTTGGAAGCCAAATAGAGGAGGAGAGATTGGAGACTTCAAGAAGACCATCAACTACGAATCTAATCAAGGGAATTAGCATTTTCTTGTAATTTCTTGTAGTTATGGATGCACGTACTCAAATTGTAGCATGTGTTATCATGAACCGTATAAACTAAATTTACTTAGGTGTTGGTTAGGAATCATGTAATTGTCGTGCTTTATTCTCTATGCAATATATCTTGATCTAAGCATCTTGATTATTTGTTGTGCATATTTCTATTTTGTGCCCGCCTGGCCAGCCGATATGAATATCACTTCTTAGTTTCAGGGATGATT
Source organism: Luffa acutangula (assembly GCA_036850905.1). Classification (NCBI taxonomy): domain Eukaryota; kingdom Viridiplantae; phylum Streptophyta; class Magnoliopsida; order Cucurbitales; family Cucurbitaceae; genus Luffa; species Luffa acutangula. The sequence continues at coordinate 28,444,910 of CM072098.1, forward strand.
TGAGAAGTGTGTGACATTTAATCACACTAGATCATGGTGTATTAGTGAACGCCAATGACTGAGTTAGGGATAGTCGGTTGCCTAGTGCTTGATCGGTAGCACGTCATTGGAGTTGAAACACATTCCAAAAAATTTAGAGTTCCGGGAGGATCCTGCTAATTAGACTGCAAGAGAATTGCCTAATCAATAATATTGCTAGAACATCTTTTAAAACAATTACTACAATCCTGACCAATGCCTGTTTTCAATCTGTCTGCTTTATTTGTTTACCTTCTGTTCTGTCATTTCTTTTGCTTCAGCATTTTATCAAAAAACAATCATTTTAACCACTTTTGAAACCATTAAAAAGGTACACAAAATAGATAAAGTGAGAGCTATTCAGCCCCGTGGATATGATAAATTACTTATCACTTGTTGCGGATTGTGTATGCTTGCACAGTGTTCTAGAGTCCATTTTTACCATATTTTTACCCACTCTGGAAATCCAATAGTTGGCTATCATCTTGTTTAAAAAATGAGATCCTTCGTCGCTTATGATGAAACGAGGGGTTCCGTATCTTGTGAAAATATTCTTCATGAAAAATTTCTTCACCACCTTTGCATCATTTGTTGTTGTAGCTATGGCCTTGATCCATTTCGATACGTAGTCGATTGCAAGCAAAATGTAAATGTTTTCGAAGGACGGTGGGAATGGGCCCATAAAGAAATTTCAAAAATGAAACTTAGCATTAACAAATATCATGCTCAAAACTTATCTAGTGGTTCTTTTATTAACCTAGATTAATTTTATGACTTTTTCCATTTTTCTTCCCCCTACACTGGTTAAGAGTCCTAACAGTTTGGAATTTTAGCTATTGTGCAAATAAGAAACTAGAGCGCCTGATTCTTTTCTTTTTCTTAAGGGTCCCCCCCCCCCCCAACTTGCATTTTATGATCTTAAGGGCACTAGCTTTCACACACCACTGCAAGAACCCATATCCCGAATTTTATCCTTGGATGATCCTAACTGATCACAACAAAAATAGCTCTTTTTACCCTTAGCTTTATTTTCTTTTTTCAAGCAAAAACTATTTTCTTTCTTTCTTTTCAACAGATAAATCTTTCTTTTGTTGCTTTTTCTTTTTGCAGGCATAGTAGTTTTTCTTCTCTTTTTCACCTAGCTCTTGGAACAGTCAAACATAAACTCCTAGTACTAGAGACTAAGCCTATCAGAGTGACAACAAACTTATAAAAGCCATAATAAGAATCTAGATTTTCAAAGATCTCACAGGATAAGTTTATTGCATGTTTTAGACATTAATACTACGCAAAAAAAAAAAAAAAAAAAAAAAAAATTCTCAGTTTTCTGCTATGCTCCCGAATTCCACATTCATATAAACCACATCCCCCCAAAAAACTCTAACTCAAATCCTAGGTTGTCCTCGCTATCCTAAACATGCATCCAAAAGAATTCAAATGAGCTCAAAAGCAACGAAAGCCCCCCCCCCCCAAACTTAAAATAAACATTGTCCCTAATGTTTAAAACAATTAAAGCTAAAGGGGATATTGAGACTTCTCTGACTGCTTTTTGGAGAAATTCAATATCTTCCAGATTGGGAGAGCGCACTTTTTGGATTTTTCGGGGTTTGCTACATGGATCCTACAAAACCAAATTTGATCAAGAAGCAAGGGGTTTATTTGCATCTGCAAAAAAGAAATAACAACTAACTATTTAATCATTGGGTTGCCTCCCAAGCAACGCTTATTTAAGGTCTCTAGCTAGACGAGGCTCGATCCGCTCATGGAGGCTCGAAGATAAAATTTTCGTCCTCCTCTGGCCACTAATAAAGTCTTTTACAGTAGCACTCATAGCAAATAGGGGATGGAAAAAAATACTCCCCTGGGCCCTCATCAAAAAATATTTTTTTCAAATATGAATCCATCACAAATGCCATCAAATCAAACATTTTCTCTAAATCTCGATTCTCAAAACAGTTATTTAGAGAATCATCAAACATCATTACATCTATGGGTATCTTATCCTCAGATAGTTTCTCAAAAAGGACCATCCTTTCATCAGGAGTAGTGTTTTGTACAGATTCATCTATGTGAGACTCACTATCTATACTATGTTGTATGGCGCTGTCATCTAATTCATTAAAGGGCAACAAAACAGGTAATTCAAAATTTTCTAACATCTCCTCATCATCAAACATAACATCATCAAAAAAATTCATCAGGGTCAAAATCATCACCATCAGGCAAACCTTCTAGTTCTAACTCTAAGTCTAACTCATTGTCACTAGTTGGTAAAAAAGCATGGCCTACTGAAAAGCATGTATGAATACTACAAACAGATTCGTCTTGGCTAAATATACTAAATACCATTTTCTCATCATCAATATTTAGAGTTAGTTTACCTGTTTGTACACTGATCTCGGCCTACCTGTGGCCAAGAATGGTCTAACTAGGATGATGGGAACATTCTTATCTTCCTCCATGTCAAGCACCACAAAATCAACTGGGAAAATGAACTTATTTATCTTGACCAAGACATCCTCTACAATCCCCATGGGTTGGGTGATAGATCGATCTGCTAGCTATAGGGTGATGTCATTCTCTTTCAAGCCTGCAAGTCCTAGCTTCCTGAAAAGAGAATAGGGCATTAGATTGATACTTGCTCCTAAATCACACAGAGCCATATCAAAAGATAAGTGACCAATGGTACAGGGAACAAAAAAACTCCCTGGATCTTTTATTTTTAGGGGCATCTTCCCTTGAACAATGGTGCAACTACTCTTAGACAATCTCAAAACTTCTTCTTTTTTTAACCTTTTCTTCTTTGCCAACATTTCCTCCATGAATTTTTCAAAATTAGGCATATTAGATAGAGCATCTACCAAAGGAATATTCACAGTTAATTTCCTAAAAATTTCTAAAAATTTGGTAAATTGCTCATCTAATTTCACATTCTTAAAGTGTTCAGGAAAAGGCAACTCCCTGTAGTCAAAGGTCGGACATTCGCCCCTCCTCCTGAGCAGGCTAATTGATAGCGAGCAGAAATGTCGCTATTTTAGCCTCAAATTATTAAGCTTTTTGGTGCTTTAATCGTGATTTTAATGAATATATTTATTGAATTTTGTTATTTTGTCTTTAGGAGCATAAATGATGATTTTGGGAGAAAAAGAGCCAAAATTGATGGAATTATAGCCCAAATCAAAGTTTGAAGCATTTGGAAGCCCAAAGAAGGCATCCATGAGGAATACACCAAGAGAAATGAAGAAGAAGGCCCAAAAATCAGCCCAAAAGGAAGCTGATTTTCTGGAAAATCTGGACAGCGTCGAGACGCTTAGCAAGGCAGCGTCGCGACGCTGCCCTTTCTTGTTGCCCAAGCCGCGTGCGCAGCAGCGTCGCGACGCTTGGCAAGGCAGCGTCGCGACGCTACCCCTTTTCCAGGCCTATAAATAGGCGCCCTTGGTGCCTCATTTTCTCATCAATCACCAATCAATCATTACTCACTCATTCCTTTCTCTCCTAAGACTCCTTTTTTGGAGCCCCTCTCAAGGCTTTTGAGCCTTTTTGAGAGGGTTCTTCTAGTGGGAATTTTTGGGGAATTTTGGGGAGCAATCTAGAGGCTCGAGGAGTAGTCAGCGGGGGCTCCAAGCGTCAGCAAGGGGTTTTTCGACGGTCAATTCCTTTTCCTTTATGCCTTTTAATATGCTTTCCCTTGTAATTATTGTGAATATTATGTGTAACTAAACCCCAATTTGGGGTCTTGAAATGAAATGTTAGTGGAAATATTGTTATAATTTCTTGTCTCTTGCCCATGTCCTAATTATTTGTATGGATGTGCTTAATGCTTTACTCAATCTGGCCAATTGTGTAATGATTCGATTCTTAATGGAAACTCGACGGAGAGAAATTAGGATAGATCATAATCCATGCAACTAGTTTAATTGCCCGTTGTGACACCGGGATTAGTTGATTAAACATAGATTCCTAAAATGAATCAGGGCGTAATAATTAACGATTTTTAATAGCGCTAAGGACACTTAGGTTGTTAAAATGAATTAATTGCAATTAGGGGAAACCGACAGGAGAACCTATGTGATTAACGGAGATTCTAGGTTTATAATTAGTTGGGCAATGAGATAGGATAATTGTAGCAATTATTTAGCTAATCGTTGATTTTCAAGACCCCTCTTCCCATTTCAAGAAAAACCTCTTTGACCACATTTTATTTTTGATTGATCAAATTTGTTTTCATTAAGTCTTTTTAAATTCGAATTCTTTTTATCACATGAACTTGGTTCCTAAATATTATTTCACCTAAGTATTTTCAGTGCTCAAGAATTTTAATTAATTGCTTAAGTTTCGCTTCGCCTCCCTGAGGATTCGATACTCGGAATACTTTCCGTTTTATATTACTTGCGGCCCGTGCACTTTGCGGTCAACAAGTTTTTGGCGCCGTTGCCGGGGATTGGCTAATTTCATTCAATTAATATTGTGAAGAAATTGCTTGCTTTAGATTAGAGATTTTATTTTGCTTTTTTGTTTTATTTTTATCCTGGTCCATTGTTCTTGTTGTGCATTTAATTGGTGTTTGCATCTGACTGAAAGCCTTATTATTGTTAATTTAATTATTTTAAATGGCTTTTAATAATTTTGGGTGGCCCTTTAGGGAATCTGAGCCCGAAGAACCAACACCATCATCCAATTTTTTTTATTTAAATTATCCCCCTTTAGAAGAAAAATCTCCCCTAGAAAGTTTGCTTCAAGATTCTATTGAGGATACTAGAGCCATGAATTTTTCTCTAGAAAAATCCCTAGGGAGATTGCATCCCCAAGAGGATGAGAGTGAAGTGCAATCCGCTTCCATAGAAGAAAAATCTTCCTTAGAGAGCTTGCTTGAAAGTTTTATCCAAGAGTCTAGAGCCATGAATTTAGAATTAGAAAAATCTATGGAGAGACTCCAAACCCAAAAGGAAGATAGGGAAGTAGGATCCACTTCCATAGAGTGTCTAGTGAGTCATGTGGCCACTGATTCATTAGCGCCAATTCAGGAGCCCAATTCTTTCGATTTTGCTGAGTTTGAGCACATAGGGGTGAGTTGTTTAGGTAGTGAGGAAGAATTGGATAGTTCTAGCACCCATCAAGAACAAGTTTGTGAGGAAGAAAAAGAGAATGAGCCTATAGTATTTGAGGAGTTTCAAGAGGTAGAGTTTAAGGTTGAAAGGCCTTTGTCTGTTCTATCCTCTCCATCCTCTCTTGAAAATGAATGTTCTTTTTCTTGTTCTCACGAGTCAGTGTCAGAGTCAGAGTCCATTTATTTTGATCTTTCTCCTTTTATGCTTTTATTATTAAAAAATCCCAAAAATATTTCTGCTTCAGGGTCCCATGAAAAGCTAGTAAGCTTACTAGCAATAGTCTGCTTCATTGATTCAAGGAAGAAGGGCCCGAAGAAATACGAGAATTTTTATGTGCCTTGAAAGTCCGCACAAACTCGTCTAGCTAAGAGACGTTAAACAAGCGCTTCTTGGGAGGCAACCCATGTTTATTTTTTTTGTTAATTTTCTTTTCTTTGTTTTTCAGTTTTTATGTAGTTAGGGCATGTTGATCTTTCGTTCCGGTTGATCAATTTTTGAAGGAGCTCGAGACCACATTTTCTTCCAAAAACAACCCCAATGAATGTTGAAGGCTGATATCCATGGTTTCTCTCACATTTCAGGGCAGTACCGTTCTCCCTTTATTTTTTTATTGTCCTTATGCATGCTTAATTAGTCTGAATAATTAATACATTGAGGACAATGTATGATTTAAGTTTGGGGGGGAGGCTTTGCTGTTCTGATCTGAGCTGATTGAAAATTTTTTTCATGATGATTCTATTGCATCTATTTTGATGAGGACGGTCTATGATATGATCTAGATAATGAATTTTGTTCAATTTTCGTGAAATATCAAAGCATGTTCAAGATTCATGTAAATTTAAATTTTTTCTTTGATTTCCTTGCACATGTTGAGCACTTAGCCTACTTATATGGTTTTGAATGCTTAGAACTGGATTATATTATCTAGATGTTTGTTGTCACTCCGATAGGCTTAAGATCTAATTTGAAAGATGAACGACATGAGAGTCTGTGATGTTTTACTTGGGAGAAAAATCATGTTTATTAGCCTGCAAAGAAAAGAAAAGTGTGAAGAAAAAAAATATATATATATATATGAAAAAAAATGAAAAGAAAAAAAAAAAAAAAAAAAAAAAAAAAAGAATGCTCCACTTTCTTTAGAGCGTTAGTAACCAGGGGCATTCATGACACCCATCGTTTGCCTTTGCATGAAAGCGCTGGAAAGAAATGAGCATGCTTCGGCAACCTGAAAGATGGGGCGCTCGTAGTTGGATGCTTTCATCACCAATGTTGGCAAGCCAGAACGAAGGCGCTACATCTAAAAGGATTCTCAATTAAAAAAAAAAAAAAAAATGCAAGTTTCGGGGAGGCATACCTCGTTGTTTCAGGCACCTTAGTGGGATATTGCTTTCTTGATTGTTGGGAAGCTGGATAATTAGAGCTTAGGACCAGTGTAGGGGGAAGATGAACTGAGGATTCTATAAACCTTTTCTAGGCTAGTAAAGACCTAATAAGGAGGCTCGCACACACACACGCAAGGGATGAAGAGTTTAAATTTAAATTTCGTGATGAAAGAATACGTTTTAATATTTCCTTTAATTGTTAGAGTTCATTATTTAGATCATTGAGCTTAGAGTCATGCATTTGCAATAGTTGATTCATATAAATGGTTTTAGCTTTGCTCGGGACTAGCAAATGTTTAAGTTTGGGGGTGTGATGACAGGCAAAAATGTCATCATTTTCCTATTAATTTTGGCTAGTTTTATGCTTGAATTGTGTTCTTTAATGCTATTTTCTGTTTAAATTTCAGAAAACCTAGTCAAGGAAGCAAAACCGGAATTTTGAGAGATTTTGGATGATTTTGGAGGCTTTTGGAGCAATTTGAAGAGATACATTGAAGATCCGAGTCCAAAAAAGCCAAGAAGAATGAATTAGAAGCCCAAATTCATGAATTTCAAGTCTTAAAGTATCAATTTGGGTTAAGAAGAGTGCCCAAAATCCATTACAAGAAGTATTTGGGCCAAAAGAAAGTTGGAGGCCCAAAAATGGAGTCAAAATCGGGCCTTTATTGAAGATTCAGGGCCTAGCGTCTCGACGCTAAGCCTGGGAGCGTCTCGACGCTAGGCAGCCGTGTGGAAAAATCCAGAATCGCGAGAGCGTCGCGACGCTGTCCAAGTAGCGTCTCGACGCTGAGACGTCTTGGAGCCCAAGAAAAGATGACGTCAGAGCGTCTCGACGCTGTCCTTGTAGCGTCTCGACGCTGAGCCTGCTTGGAGCCTATAAAAGGAGCCTTTTGCATCCATATTTTGTGTGCCAATTTGTGGGTTTTCACCCCATTCTAGACTCCACTCTAAAATTGAGGATTTTTGGGAGAGTTTTGGAGCTTTGTTGAAGATCTTTGGAGCTCGGGATCGAAGGAGGTCGGCGCGGGATCGAGGAGATCGACACTTTTATGAGCATTTCTCTTCCCTTTTCCTTTATGTTTTAGTTTCTAGAATTGTTGTGATTAGGAATTATTGAATTTTAGTGATTATGAGTAGCAAATTCCTAAATTCTATGAGATTGATTTAGATGTTGAACCTCTGCTGAATTAATGAATTGATGTGGTTTAATTGTCATTATTGTTCATTTGTGCATTTTGTCCGTAATGCTTTTAATCAACTGATCACTGATTAAATGAATCGTTACTAAGTGGAGACTCGACGGAGAGAAGCTTAGACTAGAACTGAATGCATGACTAACGATTATTTACCCGGGTGACACGGGACAAAATAAATAACGTTAGAGGTTGTACTGAAGGGTCGTAATGCCATGCTAAGTAAATAAAGATGAGACTGAAAGGAGATTCTTTATTGAAAGGTATGAGATAGGAGGAGACCGACAGGAGAGTCCTTGTCATTAGGCTTCTAGACTTATGAATCAAATGATTAGTTAATCCATATTAGTTAATTGATTAAGCATTAAAGGTCCAATTGATAAAATCAACAACTCTAGAATTATCCCATCAAATTGTGTCACCATTTATCTTTTGCTTTCTAGATTAGCTTTTTGTTATTCTTTCCGGCATTAGATTTTGTTCTCTAAATAAAGCTAAGCAAGATTATTCGCGGTACTTAATTGAATAAATCCAATCCCTGTGGAGACGATACTCTATACTCAAAATCACTATATTACTTGTCACGACCCGTACGCTTGCGGAATTTAAAAACGTGCATGAACAAGTTTTTGGCGCCGTTGCCGGGGAGGCTTGATTTTTAAGCAAAAATTAATTTTTCTTGACATCAAAAAGAAAAGGGTAAATGGTAATTTAGGTGTAAATATTTTTCTTTTATCGTTTTGTGAATATTATTTTCATTTTTTTTTTGGTTCTTTTATTATCTGGGAGCATTGTATGCGAAGAAACAAGGTGGTTGATCTGTTTCAGTTAGATCTTGAGATTAACAGGACTCTAAAATTCATTAGAAGAGAAAAAAGATTAACAGAAACGATGGCCCACCAAGAAGAAGCTCCCAAGGCAATTAGAGATTTTCTGCAGCCAGTTCTTCCTACCGAGAATTCTGGAATTGTTTACGCCCCCATCCAAGCTACAAATTTTGAGCTAAAAACAGGATTAATTCAGATGGCGCGCGATAACTCGTTCAAGGGACATCCTTCCGAGGACCCCCACTCTCATCTGCGATCATTCCTAGAAATATGCGGGACAGTAAAGATGAATGGAGTTCCGGCAGACGCAATCAGATTGAGGCTATTTCCATTTTCTCTATAGGATAAAGCAAAAGATTGGCTCGAATCAGTCGAGACGGGCAGCATCAGTACTTGGGACGAGCTTGCCCAGGCTTTTCTGACAAAATTTTTTCCACCAGCTAAGACCACCAAGCTGCGGACTGAAATTGGAACATTCAGACAGCTTGACGAAGAACAGTTGTACGAAGCGTGGGAAAGATATAAAGAAATGCTTAGGCGGTGCCCCCAACACGGATATCCTGATTGGCTTCAGGTACAGTTATTCTATAATGGATTAAACCCCTCCACGAAGACAGTCCTAGACACATCAGCAGGAGGGAGTTTTCTTTCAAAAACAGTGACAGAAGCCAAAGACCTGCTTGAGGAAATGGCGGCAACAAGTTATCAATGGCCAACGGAGAGAGGAACAGTTACAAAAAAGGCTGGATTGTATGAACTGGATGAGTCAAGTTCACTGAAAGCACAACTGGCATCTCTGACCAATGCTCTAAACAAATTGACGTCATCTGAGGTGGTTAAGTCCATTTCCACCTTAGCTGAAGGTCATTCGAAGAAAGAAGGTCAAGATGTGGAAGAAGTTCAATACATAGGAAATAGATCATATACTCAAGGAGTACCGAACTTCTACCACCCCAGTCTGCGCAATCACGAGAACTTCTCATATGCGAATACGAAGAATGTTTTGCAGCCACCCCCAGGTTTTGCATCAACGAGTACTCCTGAGAAGAAAAATAATCTGGAGGAGATGGTGGCTTTATTCATCAAGGAACAAAGAATATTGAATGTGAGTCTCCAGACATCAGTAAACAACCACGACGCAGCTCTAAAGAATATGGAAGTGCAGACAGGTAGATTGCTTCAGCAGTAAATGCCCTGCAAAAGGGAAAATTTCCAAGTGATACTGAGCCTAACCCGAAAGAGCAGTGTAAGATGGTGGTTCTAAGAAGTGGCAGAAGACTGGAGGACAGTTCAGAGAAGAAAAAGGAAGAAGAAAAGAGAAGGGATGAAGATGAAGGGGCTGAGGCACAAAAAACCTCCTCTGAAAGGTTCCAACATCCTCCTAACTCTATTGAATTAAAATGTGATTTTTCTAACAGCTGTGCAGGTAAAAAAGAAGAAGAGAGGCAGAATGACAAAGAAAAGATGACTGAGGAAGAAGTGGTTCCATGCAACCACCATGACAGAGGTTCGCATATTAGCCCGCCCAAGCGGAGGGGCGAATGTCCAACCTTTGATTACAGGGAGTTACCTTTTCCTCAGAGATTTAAGAATGTTAAATTAGATGAACAATTTCAAAAATTTTTAGAAATGTTTAAAAAGTTGACTGTGAATATTCCATTGGTAGAAGCTTTGTATAATATGCCAAATTATGGAAAATTTATGAAAGAAATGCTTTCTAAAAAGAGAAGTCTGAAAAAAGAAGTTTTTAATTTATCTGAAAGTAGCAGTACCATCATTTCTGGTAGGATACCCTCTAAGCAGAAAGACCCAGGGAGTTTTACTGTTCCCTGCACCATAGGAGAAGTATCCTTTGATAGGGCCTTGTGTGACTTAGGAGCAAGTATAAATTTGATGCCCTACTCTGTATACAGGAAGATTGGTTTATCAGGTATGACAGACACTGACGTCACTCTCCAGCTTGCCGACAGATCGATTACCCACCCGATGGGTGTTGTGGAGGACGTGTTGGTGAAAGTCAACAAATTCATCTTCCCTGTAGATTTCGTGGTACTGGACATGAAGGAGGACAAAGAGGTGCCAATTATCTTAGGCAGACCTTTCCTAGCCACTGGTAAGGCCGAGATTAGCGTGCATACAGGTAAGCTTACCTTGAACATTGATGATGAAAAAGTCGTATTTAGTATTTTTGGCCAAGATGAATCTGTTTGTAGCTTGCATACATGTTTTTCTGTTGGGCCTGAATACTTGACTGATGACGATGAAGAGGTAGACTATAATCTTGGCCTAGGCTTAGGAGAAATGCTTGTTGATAATGTAAATTTTGATCATGATGCATATATGGATAATCCTCTGTTTGAAAATGATTTGGATCTGCCTGACTTTGAAAATGAATTAGACTTGCCTGCTTGTGAAAATGAAAGATCTGCTGTTGATGATTTACCTTCCTTTGAAAATGAATTAGAATTGCCTGAACTGAATAATTTTGATGATGATATTGAATTGCCTGACATTGAGCATGAACATAAAAGGCAGAAAAAAGATTGCTCGATAGATAATTTTGAGTCTGATCGTGATTACAGTGAATCTATTGAGTCTGATCTTGACATTCCTGAATGCATGAATCCTGACAATGTGAATACTTTCTTTTCATGTCCTGATGATGTGTATAGAATAGAATCTGACCCAGAAGAACTTGAATCTGTGCATAGTATAGAATCTGATCCTGAAATTCTTGAATTTTTTAATTCTTCTGATGATGAGTCATATGATAGCTTAGTTGAATCATTTTTTAATTCTGAGTCTGAAGGATCTACTGAGCATGTAGATATTTTCTCTGATGAATGGACTGGCATGATTGATAGGCCACCTATAGATCCTAGACCAGTAGACATTATAACGCTTGATGACTCTGTTAACAATTGTTTTGAAAATAGAGATTTAGAAAAGAGATTTGATGCGGCTGATTATTTTCTGAAATGTTATTATGAGAATCTCTTTAGTGAAGATGGGCCAGGGGAAAGTTTTTTTTTCTCCCCTGTTTGTAGTATGCAATTCGGTGCGTGATTTCTTGCAGGGTCCGGAGGATGATGAAAATTTTTATTTTGAGCCTCCGTAAGCGTGCCGAGCCTAGTCTAGCTAAAGACGTTAAAGAAAGCGCTGCTTGGGAGGCAACCCAAGGATTAAAGTAGTTAGTTGTTTTTGCGGTAAATAATTTTCTTTGCTCCGTGATCCAATTTTGTTTTGCAGGATCACCTTAGCAAATCCCAAAATTCCACATTTCCCATTTTTCATGGATCCAAAGGAAGAGGATGAAGCGCTCCTAGCTCAGGGAAGACTCAGTATCTCTCTTTATGCTTTTCTGTTTTAAAACATTGGGGACAATGTTTAGTTTAAGTTTGGGGGGGAGGCTTCCGCTGTGTTAAGCATATTTAAATTCTGTTGGATGCATGAATAGATAGCCATGAAAGCCAAGGATGTGATTTTTGAAATTTTGGGAGAAAATGGTTTATATGATTGTGGAATCTGGGAGCATGGCAGAAATCGTGAAATTTTAAAATTTTTTGATACTTAGTTTTGATGTCTAAAGCATGCAATAGTCTTATCTAATGACGTCTTTGAAAATCTAGATTCTTATTATGGTTTTCAAAATTGTTGTCACCCCGATAGGCTTAGTTTCTAATATCAGGAAGTTCATGCTTGATTGCTCTAAAGAACTAGGTAGAAAAAATGCTATGCCTGCTGAGAGAAAAGCAAAAGCAACAAAAGAAAATGTGAGAAAAAGAAAATCTGTTGAAAAAGAATTTTTGCTTGCTCAAAAGAAAAAAGAGCCTAGGGGTAAAAAGAGCTACCTGCGGTGTGATCAGTTAGGCCAACCAAAGAATAAAATTCGGGTTAAGGGTCCCTGCACCGTAGTGTGAAAGCTAGTACCATTAGATATCAAAATGCAAGTTTGGGGGAGGAGCAAAAGAAAAAGAAAAGAAAAAGCAAAAGAAAAGAAAAATCATGTGAGAATTCTGCTCCCCCATAAAAAAAAAGAAAAAAAGATGACAGGCACCCTAGTTACTTTTTTTTGCATGATAGAAGGACTCCGAAGTATTAGGGGCTCTTAGCCAGTGTAGGGGGAAAACAAATGGAGAAAACCATAAGACTAATCTAGGTTAGTAAAAGAATCAATAGATAAGTCTTGAGCATGCTATTCATTAATCTTAAGTTCAAACTAGTTTAAGATTTCTTCAAGAGTATGCGGTGCTTGCTTATTCCACTTGCATGTTTTCCATTCGATCCTAAGAATTCAAAAATCATTGAGGGTTGAGCGATTCTATTTCATGCATCTTTAGAATTTATTTTGCTCGGGACTAGCAAAAGCTTAAGTTTGGGGGTGTGATAGCGAGCAGAAATGTCGCTATTTTAGCCTCAAATTATTAAGCTTTTTGGTGCTTTAATCGTGATTTTAATGAATATATTTATTGAATTTTGTTATTTTGTCTTTAGGAGCATAAATGATGATTTTGGGAGAAAAAGAGCCAAAATTGATGGAATTATAGCCCAAATCAAAGTTTGAAGCATTTGGAAGCCCAAAGAAGGCATCCATGAGGAATACACCAAGAGAAATGAAGAAGAAGGCCCAAAAATCAGCCCAAAAGGAAGCTGATTTTCTGGAAAATCTGGACAGCGTCGAGACGCTTAGCAAGGCAGCGTCGCGACGCTGCCCTTTCTTGTTGCCCAAGCCGCGTGCGCAGCAGCGTCGCGACGCTTGGCAAGGCAGCGTCGCGACGCTACCCCTTTTCCAGGCCTATAAATAGGCGCCCTTGGTGCCTCATTTTCATATCAATCATCAATCAATCATTACCCACTCATTCCTTTCTCTCCTAAGACTCCTTTTTTGGAGCCCCTCTCAAGGCTTTTGAGCCTTTTTGAGAGGGTTCTTCTAGTGGGAATTTTTGGGGAATTTTGGGGAGCAATCTAGAGGCTCGAGGAGTAGTCAGCGGGGGCTCCAAGCATCAGCACGGGGTTTTTCGACGGTCAATTCCTTTTCCTTTATGCCTTTTAATATGCTTTCCCTTGTAATTACTGTGAATATTATGTGTAGCTAAACCCCAATTTGGGGTCTTGAAATGAAATGATAGTAGAAATATTGTTATAATTTCTTGTCTCTTGCCCATGTCCTAATTATTTGTATGGATGTGCTTAATGCTTTACTCAATCTGGCCAATTGTGTAATGATTCGATTCTTAATGGAAACTCGACGGAGAGAAATTAGGATAGATCATAATCCATGCAACTAGTTTAATTGCCCGTTGTGACACCGGGATTAGTTGATTAAACATAGATTCCTAAAATGAATCAGGGCGTAATAATTAATGATTTTTAATAGCGCTAAGGACACTTAGGTTGTTAAAATGAATTAATTACAATTAGGGGAAACCGACAGGAGAACCTATGTGATTAACGGAGATTCTAGGTTTATAATTAGTTGGGCAATGAGATAGGATAATTGTAGCAATTATTTAGCTAATCGTTGATTTTCAAGACCCCTCTTCCCATTTCAAGAAAAACCTCTTTCACCACTTTTTATTTTTGATTGATCAAATTTGTTTTCATTAAGTCTTTTTAAATTCGAATTCTTTTTATCACATGAGCGTAGTTCCTAAATATTATTTCACCTAAGTATTTTCAGTGCTCAAGAGAATTTTAATTAATTGCTTAAGTTTCGCTTCGCCTCCCTGTGGATTCGATACTCGGAATACTTTCCGTTTTATATTACTTGTGGCCCGTGCGCTTGCGGATATCGCCCAACAGGCATACTCAGATTGTAATTCGTATTCCTATGCCTATTATGAACTAAGTAGCTTAAGGTGTTGGTTAGGAATAATGTGATTACTGTGCTTCATCTCTAGTAATATATTGACTATCGCATTTTGGTTAATTGTTGTGCTTATTCTTATTTTATGCCCGCCTGGCCAGCCGGTATGGATAGCTCTCTCTAGTTTCAGGGATGATTTAGAGAGTGTGTGGCAATTATCCACACTACGATCATTGTGTATTGGTGAACGCCAGTGACTGAGCTAGGGATAGCCAGTTGCCTAGTGCTTGATCGGTCGCACTTCATTGGGGTTGAAACACATCCCAAAAGATCCGGAGTTCCGGTAGGAATCCGCTAATAATACTGCGAGAAATGCATGATCAATAATATTGCTAGAGCATATCTTAGAACAATCACTAAAACCTAACCAACGCCTGTCTTTAATCTGTCTATCTATTTGTTTACTCGTTGTTCTGTCATTTATTTTGCTTCAGCATAATTCTTATAAAACCCAACATTTTTATTATCTTCGAAACCATTAGGAAGTTACGCAAAATAGATAAAGTGGAAGCTCATTCAGACCTTGGATTGATAATATTACTTGTTGCAGACTGTGTATACTTGCACATGAATTCTAGAGTATTTTATACTATATTTTTACTCACTCTAGGAGCCCAACAATAAACAACGCCACCATTTCCTCCAGGTTACTCTTTTTCTCTTGGGAATTTGATGTGGATGCAAAACTTGGGGGTGGTTGCAAAACTGTTTTCGAGTTAGCATAAGAAAACTTTTCGTGATTACACAAACCTGGGTGGTAAAAGTTCGAAAGGTTCTGGCTTTTATTGAATCCTCTATTGCCAATGAATTGAACTTGTTCCACCTCATGGTCTTCCTTCTTTGAATGGCTTTCAGCTAAAGCGGCGATTGATTTCACCACCTCTGAAGATGAAAGCTTGTTCAGGGCACTCGTCAGGGAAGCCATTTGCGCTTTCAATGAACTTCATTCGTCCAACTCGTAAATTCCAGCCTTTTTCATCGGGGTCTGCTCCGTGCGCCACTGGTAGCTTGTTGACACAATTTCCTCCAATAGCTCCTTTACATCATTAACAGTCTTGAAAAGTAAACTTCCACCTGTAGATGTATCCAAAATAATTTTAGTGAAACTATTAAGCCCGTTATAAAATAACTATACTTGGAGCCAATCTGGGTAACCGTGCTAAGGACATCTCCTTAACATCTCTTTATACCGCTCCCAAGTCTCGTACAACTGCTCATCATCATCTTGCTTGAACGTTCCAATCTCCGTGCGGAGCTTGGTGGTCTTAGCAGGCGGGAAAAATTTTGTAAGGAATGTCTAGGCCAGCTCATCCTAGGTATTGATGCTTCTAGGCTCCAAAGATTCGAGCCAATCCTTCGCTTTATCTTGTAAGGAGAAAGGAAATAGTCTCAGTCCAATGGCGTCCGTCGTCACTTCGTTCATCTTTTCTATCTCACATATCTCTAGAAAAGACCTAAGGTGGGAATGAGGGTCCTCAGAAGGATGCCCTTTGAATGAACAATCCCTTGCCATCTGAATCAATCCCATCTTCAATTCGAAATTATTTGCTTGAATGGGAGCATAGACAATTCCTGAATTTTCCATAGGGAAAACAGGCTGCAAAAAGCCTCTAATAGCCTTGGGCGCTTCTTCTTGTTGGGTCATCTCTTCAATTAGTTTTCTTCCTTTTCGAATAGCTCTAATAATCCTATTAATCTCAAGATCTAATGAAAAAAGATTAGTCTCTTTATGCCTTCACATACAATGCCCCAAGATTACCAAACAAGAAATTAAACTATTCACAAAAATTTGAAAACTTAACTATGTACAACCTAGATTAACATTCATCCTTTTCTTTTTAATGTTAGAAAATTAATTTGCCTAAATTCATTACTACTCCCCAGCAACGGTGCCAAAAACTTGACGTGGATTGACCGCAGGCGCACGAGTCGTTAAGTAATAAAGAGACAGTAAATATACCGAAATCGTATCCACATGGAGAAGCGTAAATTTAGGTAAGGCAAAATTCTAATCACTAAAATTACTAAGGCTACCTATTATCTAGGGAACTCAACATGATGAAAGATGGAAAAAATTAAACAATTAAACAAGGCAGTAAAGCAATATTGGTCAAGCAATTTAATAACAAACGAGGGAGATCGAGTCAATTGAGAGGCAGGGTCTTGAATTCCAAAATACAGTATAATAATTATTTTGATTACTAAATATCGTGTCTGACTAATTATAGATCTAGATTCTCATTTAATAACATAGGTAGTTGGTTTCCCCTAATTATAATTAACTCAGTTTAACAACCTAAGTGTCCTTAGCGCTAATAAATGGACTAATTAATAAGTTCTTATTCATTATTGATCTCTAAGCCTAAGCAACTACTCTCACTGTCACTACGAGCAATTAAGCCTAGTTGGATGGGTTATGATCTGACTTAGTTTCTCTCCGTTGAGTTTCCACTAAGTATCGATTCACTATAAATTTGGCCAGAATCCATAGAGCATTAAGAACACCCAAACAAATAACTAGTAAAATTGGACACAATATAAGGCAATCAGAATAACATTATAACTTTATTCCTTCATTCAAGACCCGTAAGTCGGGATTTAGCTATACATTGATGCTATAAGTATCAAAATTTCTCATCTATACATTTATAAAGCAATAAATGAACAAGAATAGGGAATAGGAACTAAACCGTCGATGAATCCCTCGCTTACAACGTGATCCACCACGAACAAGCTCTCGATCTTCCCCAAAAAATGCCCAAAAACAATATTTAAACACTCCTCTCACTAACTCTCATCCCTCTCCTCAAAAATGGCACAAAGAGCCTTTAAATGATGATGGGAATGCTTGCTTGATGCCTAAAACCGAGGCCAAACCGCGCCTTAAATAGTGCTCCAGGACCGACAGGGTTGTGACGTATGCTTCGTGTTGCCCAAGTCTTCCCAGCGTCGCGATGCTGTTTCGCGAATTCAACTTCCAGCTCTTGGTCCTTTAGCTGATTTTTGGTTGGTTCCTTCATTTTATGGCCCAATTCTTTTCCTTCCAAGGCCTTGGACTCCTCCAAATGATCCATCTTTGATTTTCCATGAATGCATTTCCATAAATTGGGCCTCTTTTCCTTCTTTTTCTCCAAAAATACATCAACAAGCTACTAGGGACAAAAATTCATAATTAGTCATATTTGAACATTAAAACCACAATAAAACCCAATAAAAACTATTAAATTTAAGGATAAAATGATGAAATTTATGCATGCTATCAATATACACAACCTTGGATCTTAGTTTATTAGATTTGGGTCAAATTTTGCAATTTTAGACTTAATATGAGAATAACACTTTATTGCATAAACCTCAATAACACTTTATTGATACAAGTGTATAATTCGTTAACATTCACTATCTACGAGTTTTAGGACATGAAACCCAACACTTCAGTCGTGGTGTAGCTGCAAAATTCCAAACTTCGCGAACCAAATTTGGTGTTCAATCTCGACAAGCTGCATCTTAATCTTCAACAACTGTGTAAAGGTACTAACACCCAAAAGTTTGATCTGCGAAGAAGTTAAACGTCGTCAAACATGAGCCAGACTCAACCTTTGCATTGTAGTTTCAGTAAGGATTAGTAGGTAGCTAAACCCCAAACCCCTTTCAGATTAAAAAATAATAATTTAAATTAGATTCGAACAGATGGATTAAACTAAAAGTTGGGTTAGAATATTCAATACTTAGTAGTCACTCTCAAAGTTATCTATTGGTTTACAATCTTTTTGTTAGAAATCAATTGATAAGAAATTCTTTTACGAGTTGGATCAATGTATTAACTTGGTATTGGATATTTATTATCATGTTGTATGGATGCATTTAGTTTTATTGCTAAAACTTCTTGAAATATTCTATAATTATGATGTGAAATTGTTGGCACTGTTATGTTCATCTTGATTTGGAGATAATAAGCATGTTGGAAATTTTGTGAGGATTGTTGTTTTCCTTGATTTGAGTTAATGATATATACCGTCCATACTCTAAAGACTTTGGAATTGCAAGCCCACACCCTTTGAAGGTAATTTCTTTTTCTTTGTGCATTAATGGTTGTTGGGTTCTAATTGAATTGAACTTATTAATGTGATTGGGTGCTGTTATTGAAGTAAAAGTATGAATTGACTTGATGAGAAACATGTTGTATAATAATTGTGGTAAAGGTCGATTATGGAACATGTTGTATAAGTGATAGCGAGCATAGCTAGCTATCTTTACTTATTTAATTTAGCTAGTCTTTTATGATTTTTGGGCCATTTTATTGTGCTTTAATGTTTATTTTGTAGGAAATGGTTGATTGGAGCTGGAGCATAATATTAGAGTTAATTGGGTGCTCGGGGCGTGAAAAGATGCATCGGAATGAAAAGAGTAAAAGTGGGAAAAAGTCAAATCTCGGTCAACAACAGACTAGCGTCGAGACGCTAGCTCTTGAGCGTCTCGACGCTCACATTCCATATCAGATTAGGCGCGTAAAGCTCACAGCGTCGAGACGCTATGATAGGAAGCGTCCCGACGCTACCGTTTTTCCTTATTCAGAACGCCCGTATAAGAGGCAGCGTCGAGACGCTAAGACGAAAAATCAAAATAAAAGCTTATTTTCGGCTAGGTTTTTTAGGAGTTCGATTTGGGACCTTAGACAGCCGTAAACAGGGCAGAACAGAGGACTTGGAGGCTGAAAACAAAGGGAGAGACTTGGAAATCAACCCATTGTTCGTGGGGATCGTGACGGGGACGTCGGGACTCGACCTACATTGAGTTTTCTTTTCTCTTTTCTTCCTTTAGTTAGATTTATGGCTTTCACATGTTTAGTTGAGCTTGTATTTACATTCATGAGTAGCTAAACTTGTAGCTTAGGGATTGATGTAGTTGATTAAGTTTATGGATTGATTTATGGTTTAAGTTGTGCAATGTTATTGTGTTTGTAATCTTGATTTTATGCTTTCAATTAATTGGCCATTAGTTGGATGATTTAAGTTTCGAATCTAGCTCGGGAGAGGGGATTTGATCTAGACTAACTCAAGATTGCATGAATAAAGTTTATTTTCTAATTCGTGACGGTTTTAGATTAACTTTAGAATTGGTTAAAAGATCTCATTGCCTTGCATGTTAATAAACTTAGATAGAGATATCAAGTTGGTTAATTTGCATGAGAATCAATTATACTCGGGAGAGGTAGTTGTGATTAAAGGGTCTTTGGCTCATAATTTCATTGTGCATAATAACTTATTCTTTAAAATCAATCCTAAACGAAATCGGCGAAATCAATTCCCTAAGTAGTTTTCCCAATTGAATTTCCATTCTTTTTACTTGCTTTGATTTGTTTTTAGCATCATTAATTCATCACTTTTTAATCCCTAAATAAAATTGAGCGAGATTATTCATAGTACTCGATTTGCTTAAAAATCCAATCCAGAGGACGACATTCGAATTTACTATTCACTATATTATTACTTGACCCGTGCGCTTGCGGTAGAAAAAGTCCACATCAATAAGATTTGTTCTTATTGTGCACTTAAGAAATAGTATAAGGAATTACCTCTTCTAATCTTTTTATTTGTTAGTGCTCGTTAGTTATTTGAATTAATGAAAATGTTTTGGCACTAGAGAGGTAGGTTCTAAAATTTACGTTGTGTACACCTGCAAGGGAAGAAACAAAAAGTGGGGGGAGGGGATCCATCAGTTAAGGCTTACAGAGTGAGGGAGCACATGGTTAGGATGTAGAAACAAGTTTTGTGATTAAATTTTTTTAATTGTGTTACATACATAAACTTGTACTTATATCCACATATATTATGTCTATGTATGCATCTTTTAAAAAAAAACATGTCAAGACTTAAAAAAATCCACCATGTTGTTGCAGCCATTTTAATTTGAGGTTTTTTTTGTAGGCCTTAGAATTTGGTAAGCTAGTTGAGGGGTGGTGTAATATTGGAAGCACTGTCATAAATCTTGCTATAGTTGCTCTTGCTTATGGTTGCAAGTCCCATGTGGCTATTCAATATGGTGCTCCTATGAGCAAGGTGCTGCATTTTCTTACTTTTAGTTATGCAATTTCGTAGCAAACAAATTTATCAATTTCACTGGCAATACCATGAGATTAGTACTCTGTGGCAGTTAAAATAATAGAGTTTAGAGATGAACCTCATATTTTGTAGGAATTTGAAAAATAAGGAAAAGTATCTTCTGTTAGTCTTCAATACTTTGTTGGTGGATAACCATGTAACTCTTTTAGATTATATTATGCTATTTCACACTTTGAACTTACAAGTTGATCCTCACCTTCAGTTGGTTAACTAGTGTTTTAATGACCTTATGATTATTTTCTCTTTAAATTTGAAATAAGGATGGGTATACTAAGTATCAACAATGTTTTCATGATCTTGTAAGTTATTTTAAAAATTTTAGTTGTGTACATTCTAAGTGTCCATTCCAAAAGAGCACACACCCCCGGCGTAATATTACTTTATGTATGACTTAATGCACCTTTTGCCTAATTGTTGTACGACTTGATTTTATATATTGTAGAACTTAATACTCTAAACTGGATTTTGTTCTATAATTGATTGTTTATGATTTTAAACTAGTTAACATTTTGAAGGTGACTAATTGGTGTCTAATAGGAGCAGTTGCAGAGCTCTAGTTGGTGGTACATAATTTTCATTAGAAGTAATGTCTTGGTAAACATGTTTCTTCTACTTAAATATAGCATGCTTGACTATTCACTCATATCATAATTGAGTGGCATTGACGGAAGAGGTTGTCGCGGTCTCTTGTCAAATAAATTTATAATCCACGAATCCTAAAGCTAACATGTAGCAGTAGTGGTTGGGGTCGATCACGGGGAACAATCGATTTACTTCTAAATTCTTTTGTGTCTTTGAGGTAACCAAAAAGGGAGATTGTATAGATTAAATAGGGGGCTTTACATAGATAGCTAAAACCAGCAAAAATATAGCAAAATTAGCAAATAAATAAAATTATTTGCGGAAATAGCAAAAAATACGTTAAATTACGAAAATACCCTTAGTATCTCCAATAGTCTATCAGTCCCTATTATTGATAGTCACTGATAGATTTTGATTAATCGGAGTCTATCAGTGATAAATACTAATAGACTTTGATGATAAGGTTCAATTAATCGGAGTCTACTAGTGATAGACACTGATAGACTTTGATTAATCGAAGTCTATCAGTGTGTATCACCGATAGACTCTGATAATTATAATCTATAAGTTTTTATCGTGTTTAATTCAAGCCTATCAGTGATAGCCACTGATAGAAAACAATTTAATTCAAGGCTATTAGTTCAGTTTAATTCAAGGCTATCAATTTTTATCCATCAGTTTAATTTAAGTCTATCAGTGATAATCACTAATAGAAAACCGTTTAATTCGAGGTTATCAGTTTCTATCACTGATAAAAATCAATTCAATTCAAGACTATTAGTTTCTATCATCGATAGAAACCAATTTAATTGAAGTTTATCAATTTCTATCAGAAATAAATTTAATTGAAGTTTATTGACTTGTATCACTGATAGAAATTAGTTTAATTCAAATCTATCATTTTCTATCGAGGATAGAAATCAATTAATTGAAGTCTATCAGTTTCTATCCCTGATAGAAATTAGTTAATTATCAATTAATTGAAGTCTACCAATGATTGTTATTGATAGAAATCAATTTAATTGAAATCTATCAGTAAAGTACTTTCCAATTGCAATTTATCTCGGTAATTAGAAACTCATCCAAAATTATTATACTACAATCATAAATTGAACAAAAATTTTAAGTCTCTTGTGGTTATTGGAACATAAAATCGAAAAATAACCATTACAAACAAGCGACTCTTAATCAACAATATAATTTTTAAAGCCTAGCACACAATCTCTGTGACCACCACCATAAAATTGCCATTCTTGTATTCTTTGTATTTCATTATCTATCAATTATAGCTCTGATAGACTTCGACTAGTGATAGACTACGATTAACCGGAGTATATCAGTGATATACTTTGATATACATACAAACACTCACCAAAATTGCTATTTTTGTATTCTTGGCATTCTTGAATTAAAAAGAATGCCAACAAGAGCTTAGCTCAATTGCAAAAAGTTGTATCCCCACATATTATCAAAAATATATATTATATACATAAAATTTAAAGAAGAAGAAACAATCATAACAATACTGTTCAGAAGAGGGAAAAAAATCATATTAATCACACAAGAACTCCACCCTCATAAATACAAAAAAAAAAGAAAAAAAAAAAGAAATCGTAATAGCTCATTATAAAAAAAAAAAATAAAAAAATAAAGAAATCATAACAGCTCATAAATGAAAAAAAAAAAAAAAAAAAAAAAAAAAGAAGAAGAAGAAGAAGAAGAAATCCTATACACAAGAAAGGGTAAGTGGGAAGGGAGAGGAAGAGAAGGGTAAAATGAGAATATTCTATTTTTTTTTTGCCATATTTGCAATTCTTTTTACTTGGTGTTAAATTTGCTATTATAGATAATTAATTTTCCACCCACTGCAATTACTCATAAAAGATTAAGACATAAAGTAAAGGCGGGAAAATAAATAAGGAAGTTAAATGCAAGAAAAGTAAAGGCGGGGTTAGTTGATCGTACCACGAGGATCACTGTAATCGGGGTTAAACTCGGTGTTAAGTTTGATTAATTTCATTCATCGATTATCAATTGATATTTAATTAACTATCTAAGTCCGGCATACTCCGGCAACAAACCGAGAGCCATGATCCAACTATCACAAACATGTAAACGGTAAGTTTGATTCTAGTTTAAATTAATTATTTGGCCTATTAACTAATCTAAATCGCATTGGGATCTAGCCGAATCAATTCACATGCAATAGGCAACAAACCACAATTACAATTGATTAAATCATTTAGTTCTAGGGACGCATGCGTAATATCATAACATTAGCCTATTTGCTACTTAGATTTAGCAAGTAAATTTAGACAGGGCACGGTCAAAGTTGTCAATCTTTCCTACCACAATCTAAATTTGTATGCAAAGAACTAAAATCACAAAGACAATTAATTAAGTGATGAAGAATAGAAATCTCATAAAATTGAATCAAACTTACAAATCGAGGTCTCGATTACAACGATCCGAGCTTAGTTGGCCATAGACAAGCACCTCAAAGCTCAAGGCTCGATCAACCGACCCATGGGCTAAGAAAACTTAAAAGAACTCTAGAAAAGTAAAGAGAAAAGTGGCTACAATATTGTATTTTGGGATGATTCTAAACCTACACCAAGGCCCTTTATTTATAGTGTTTTTTGGCCTTCAATTCGTGGTAGAATGGTGTTGAATTGGGTCTTCAAACAAGGAAAATTTCTAGCCAAAATAGGAAAAATTCGATTCTGGAAAACTTCCTAGCATCGCGACACTGTCCCCTTCAATTTTGGAAAATATTTCTCGGATTGCCCTAGCGTCGCGACGTTGTGGCAAGCGTCTCGACGCTGATGAGGCTCCAGGGGTAGAATGGTCATTTTACGCTCCAGTTTTGCTCGTTAAAGCCCCAAATTGCTTCCAAAGCTCTGGTGAGGACCTATAGACATATTATACTCATTTTAAAGCATTTTTCGCAAGGAATTCAACTAAGATAAGCAAACTGGAAGATTCCAAGTGTATAATAAATTGGTCTTATCAGGCATTTTTTCTCTCTCTCTTTGTTAATATAGAACAATACACAATGACTGCTGGATATAGGTATAATGTAATTTTGAATATATGGGGGAAATAGGTGTAAAGTTCTTCATTTTGGAATTGTCCAAATGGAGTTGATAGATCTTGTAATTTTGTAATTGTTCATGTGGGTTGATAGGTCTTGTAATTTTTGAATTGTTCCTATGGGTTGATAGTTGTAATTTTGGAATTGCTCATATGGAGGTTGGATACTTTTATAATGTTGAAGATATAAATTTTATTGAAGTTATTGTGGGAAATTTGGTTGGTGGATCTTGAATGTGTATTTGTTTATTTGGTTGATCAATATATCAAATTGTTGGAATGCAATGCAGGAGATTCAAGATAATAGGGGACAACTATTATAATTGAGGAAAAAAAATCACAAACAAACCTGACATGTAAAATTTGTAAAAAAAAAAAAAAAAAAAAAAAAAAAAAAAAAAAAACTTATTAAATTGATATTTTTGAAATGTCAAGATAAAGTATCATCTGACACGTTAGACCTGTCAAGTTTTAACAAAAATGATATTTAATAAATGTCAAGAAATCTATACACACGACGCTTCAGAAATGTCAATGTTGTTAATATTCTTAACGTTTAAAAAATATCAAGGAAAGAATATCTTGACGCTTCTCGTTTGTCACATTTTTGATACCTTATTCTTGATAGTGGTTCTCTCGAAGCTTTTAAAAGCGTCAAGAATATTAAAATTTGACATTCCAAAAGCATCAAGTAATTACGTTTTAGTTGTAGTGTCCCTTCAGGTTGATCTACAAGATCTCATTCTTGATTGAAGTACATCGACTTCATCTCAACGTCCATAGCTTTGACCCGCTGGTCTTTACCCACATCATTCATTGCCTGATTATAGGTTAATGGATCCTCGAAGCCATCATCAGGTATGACAGCTGGAGTTTCTGCTAAACCCAGATAGCGTTCAGGTTGAATAATAACCCTCCCACTACATCGAGGCATTCTCAACTCTTGAGAAGGATGGGATTGACCAGATGTACTGGATTCATCAACAACTCTTGTTGAAGGTCCAGCCTCATCAACAACTCTTGTTGATGTATCTGTAGCTTCACCAGAAAGTTCACTTAACACCATTTTACTATGTGGCTTATGTTCTCTAATGTGGTCTTCTTCCAAGAAAGTAGCATTTGTCGATACAAATACTTTATTTTCTTGTGGATCGAAGAAGTATCCACCTCTTGTTTCTTTTGGGTAGCCTACAAATAAGCATATTTTTTTAACCTGAATCCAATTTCTTTGGGTTTGTCACTAGCACGTGTGTAGGATAGCCCCAAATTCTGAAATGACGTAAACTAGCTTTACGCCCTCTCTAGAGCTCAAAAGGTGTTTCAAAAACACTCTTTGAGGGAACTACATTCAAAATATATATTGCAGTCTCTTCTACATAACCCCAAAAATAATTAGGCAATTGAGCATAACTCATCATAGACCGAACCATGTCTAACAAGGTTTTGTTTCTTCTTTCTGATACACCATTTTGTTGTGGTGTACCAGGTGCTGAGAATTGGGACGTGATTCCATATTTCATCAAATAGTTCTGGAAATCTAAGTCCATGTACTCTCCACCTCGATCAGATAGAAGTGTTTTAATGGTCTTACCTAATAAGTTTTCAACTTCAGCCTTATACTCGTTGAACTTTTCAAGGGCTTTAGACTTATGACTCATTAGGTACAAATAACCATACCTTGAATAATCATCTATAAAAGAGATGAAATATTCATACCCTCCTCTAGCCCTAACATTCATTGGACTACAGAGATCTGAATGTATGAGCTCTAAGGGCTCTTTGGCACGATAACCTTTTCCAGTAAAATGTCGTTTTATCATTTTACCTTCGAGACATGACTCACATGGAGGTAAAGAACCATCTTCTAACTCTCTTAGAAGTTCGTTCTTAACCAATCTCCCAATCCTATTGTGATTAATGTGGCCAAGTCTCAAATGTCAAAGATAGGTACTTTGAGAAACTTTTTGCCTCTTTGGTTGAGTCTCAACTGTTTTAAACATCTCATGATTTAAAATAGCCCTAGACTCTATTGGTCTTAAAACATATAAGTTGTTCTTCATTTTTGCAAAACATATATCAACACCCTTTTTAGTAATGAATGCTTCATTAACATAAAAGGATATTGAAAATCCTTGTTCAAGCAAACAAGAAATGAAAATAAAACTTCTTTTTATCTTGGGAACTATGTATACATTATCCAATAACATGTATCGTTCCTTGGAGAAGAACATCTTAATATCTCTCACTGCCTTAGCTGAGATGAACTCCCCTGTTCCAACTCTAAGAGTCATCTCCCCGGCATCCAACTATTGCCAGGAGCTCACTCCTTAAAAGGAAGAGCAAACGTGATGAGTGGCACCTAAATCAAGGATCCAGGTTGTATCCTCATTTTACACTATATACGTTTCAATGACCAATAAATCACATTTATTGTCATTGGTGTCAGCTAGGCAGTTTATGTCATATTCATCATGAACAATTCAAGATGAACTAGACATATGGGTCTGAGGACATTCCTCAGTTAAGACCAATCCCATATTATTTTCCACGAGATTAGTGTCTAAGTTCGTTTCATTGGTTGTATTAGATATACCATTAACATTTTAAAAAAAAAAAAAGATATACCATTAACATTTATGGTGTCATTCAAGGCATTCATAGAACAATTCATGCTAAAAAAAAATATTAATTTAGTTAGTTATCTGCATTAATCCATTACACAAAAAAATTATTAATCCAATAAATTTAGCAAAAGTAATGATGGACCCATAATAAAATCATTTATTTTGCAACGATACTTCAGAGGTTTAGAGCTGCAGCTACCGTAGGACAATCGGCTACTCCCCTGAATTGAGACATTCTCAGTCAATCACTATTACTAGAATAACTCATATTCCAATAGTTCTTAGCTACCGTTTTTCGGTCAAGAAATCATTAACTCCTTAATAATTTCCCGTAAGTGTGACCCTCCATTTTCAAATCTCATAGGTCACCCCCAACAATGCTACCATAGGGAAAGTCAAAGTTGGAAATGGGCCTGAGAAACCCCATCCATTTCTGGAGTTTGCGTTGTTCTGACTCCCATGACCAAGCCCTCTGTAGGATGATCGCTCCCAGGGCGACTCGCAGGCAGATCATGGAAATCTCACGGTACAACCTAATGGAGGAGACCGTAGGATACGTTGACACGTGTCCTTCTCTTACTCACTATAAAATACTCCCTCATTGATAGCGAGCAGAAATGTTGCTATTTTAGTCTCAATTTATTAAGCTTTTTGGTGCTTTAATCGTGTTTTTTATGAATATATTTAATGAATTTTGTTATTTGGTCCTTAGGAGCAAAGTTGGTGATTTTCGGAGAAAAAAGTGTCAAAATTGAAGCCATTGAAGCCCAAATCCAAGCTTGAAGCAATTGGAGGCCCAAAGAAGACAACCATGAAGAAATGACCAAAAGAAATGAAGAAGAAGACCCAAAAATCAGCCCAAAAGGAAGCTGAAAATCTGGAATTTTGGGGCAGCGTCGAGACGCTAAGCAGACAGCGTCGCGACACTACCCTTTCGTATTGTCCAAACCGCGTGCGCAGCAGCGTCGCGACGCTGAGCAAGGTAGCGTCGACGCTACCCCTATTCCAGGCCTATAAAAGGCGCCCCAAGGTGCCTCATTTTGCATCAATCACCATTCCAACAAGGAATTTCTTCCTTTCTCTCTTCCTAAGGCTCCTTTGGAGCCCCTCTCAAGGCTTTCAAGCCTTTTTGAGAGGATTCTTTTAGTGGGAAAAATTTTGGGAATTTTGGGAAACATCTTAGAGGCTCAAGGAGTAGTTAGCGGGGCTCCAAGCGTCAGCAAGGGTTTTTTCGACGGTCAATTCCTTTCCTTTTATGCTCTTTATCATGCTTTCCTTTGTAATTATTGTGGATATTTTAGCCATGTCTAGCTAAAACCCCAAATTGGGGCTTGAAATGAAATGATAGCTCAAATATTGTTATAATTTCTTGTCTCTTGCCCATGTCCTAATTATTTGTATGGATGTGCTTAATGCTTTACTCAATCTGGCCAATTGTGTAATGATTCGGTTCTTAATGGAAACTCGACGGAGAGAAATTAGGATAGATCATAATCCATGCAACTAGTTTAATTGCCTGTTGTGACACCGGGATTAGTTGATTAAACTTAGATTCCTAAAATGAATCAGAGCGTAATAATTAATGATTTTTAATAGCGCTAAGGACACTTAGGTTGTTAAAATGAATTAATTACAATTAGGAGAAACCGACAGGAGAACCTATGTGATTAACGGAGATTCTAGGATTATAGTTAGTTGGGCAATAAGATAGGATAATTATAGCAACCATTTAGCTAATCATTGATTTTCAAGACCCCTCTTCCCATTTAAAGAAAACTCTTTCTCCATATTTTATTGTCGATTGATCAATTTATTTTCGTTAATTGTCTTGAATTTGAATCCTTTTTATTGCATGAAGTGGTCCCTAAATATTATTTCGCCTAAGTATTTTTAGTGCTCAAGAGATTTTAATTTTTCGCTTAAGTTTCGCTTCGCCTCCCTGTGGATTCGATACTCTGTATTACTACCGTTTTATATTACTTGTGACGACCCGTGCGCTTGCGGAAAATCGTGCCAACACTCATTCACCTTGCTATTGACCCATGCAAACATCATCCGTAGGGGTAACTCCCATGGTGACTCGAGGCCAAGCATGGATCTCACGGTGTGAACTCTTGAGGACGTGAGAGCAAAACTTGATTCATGAAAATCTCGTTTTGACATATCTCCTCCCACTAAGTAATTTTAGAATTTATGGTCTAATTACTTAGGTAAATTCCGACTAAATGAATCTATCTAAGTATATGCCTTTATATAACCCTTATATATAGGTCTTTATACTAATGTCTAGGTGAACTAATGATGCGCAATTTGCTAACCGCAAGTGTACGGGTCAAGTAATAATATAGTGTTTTCGTGATTAAACGAGTGTCGTCCTCTGGATTTGTTTTCTAGCAAATTAAGTATCGTGAATACTTTTGTTCAATTTTATTTAGGGAGCAAAACTTGATGAGAAAGATAAATCTAAAGACAAAAAGCATAAAATAAAGGTGGAGACTCAAATGGAAAGACTCTTAGAGAATTGATTTCATTGTTGAGATTGAGGATAAATTAATGGGATGAATTTAACATGCAATTATTCTACCAAGTCTAGGAACCTTTTATCACAACTATCTCTCCCGAGCATAATTGATTCTAGTGCATGCAACCAACTTGATATCCCTATCTAAGTTCATTAACATGCAAGGCTTTGAGTTTAGTTCGTCAAGCAACTTCTAAAGTTATTCCAAATCCCGTCACAAACTTAGAATTTCTACTTTAGTCATGCAATTAAATAAAGTAAGTCTTAGGCCAAATCCCCTCTCCCGAGCAAGATTCAACACTTAAATCATTCAACTAGTGATCAAGTAATTGAAAGCATTTAACCATAATTGCATAGGTAAAATAAATGCATATTCATACCACAAATCAATCCAACAAACTAAAACAACTACATCAATCCCTAAGACAAACAACTAGCAATTCATAGTCTTTAAACTATAAACACTAATTGAAAGAAAAGCCATAAAAACTACAAGAGTTAAGGGAAAGAGAAAGGAAACTCGAATCCGTCGAAACCGGCACGTCCCCGTCACGATCTCCACGTCTTCTCACTTGATTCCTGCTCCTTGGCCTTGCCTTTAGCTCCCATAAAAGGTCTCTAGTCGAAATTAGGGCTAAAATCTCACCAATTGGGCTCCTCAAATCCGTAGCTGAAAGGAGGAATTTATAGAAAATCTGGCGACAGCGTCGCGACGCTGTCACGATACTGCGTTTTTGGAAAATTTGTCGATAGCGTCGCGACGCTATGAATTTTTTTTTATTTTTTTATTTATTTTTTTTTTTAGATTGGAAGCTTCATTTGACTCCAATGGCTGAATTAAGCTTCAAGCACATACTTCCTACAAATAAAACATAAAAATGCATAAATTTGGGCAAATAAATGTAAGAGAATAGCTTAATTAATCAGAGAAAAATAGCTAGCTATGCTCGCTATCAAATACCCCCAAACTTAAGCTTTTGCTAGTCCTCGAGCAAACTAAAAATCAAACATACAGTGAAAGAATGGATGCAACAAACATGACTCAATCCTCAAGGCTCAAAAGTCAATAGTCAAGCAAGCAAGAGACATGCAGATAAGGACCAATGAGGGAGACAAATTAAAATTTTTCCAAAATTAACTTGCACAAGTGAGATCTAACTCAACGAGACCAGACTCTACTAGCCCGGGATTGGATTATTAAACTCTCAACTCATCTTCCCTCTACACTGGCACTAAGGATTCACTAACGAGTCAATGGAACAAATTAGTTTGTTTTCCTCCATACTTAGGTGCTTATAAGTGAAAATTAAATCAAGCATTTATATGTGGCACTAGCTTTCACACACCTATTGCAGGGACCCTTAACCGAAGTTTTCTCTGGTTGGCCTAACTGATCACAACAGGGGTAGCTCCTTTTGCCTAAACTTTATTAATCATTGCATTGCGCGCATAAGTCATGACTTTTTTTTTCTCTCTTTCAAATTGTAACAACAAGAATGATTTTTCTTTATGAGCATGATAAGCATATATTCTTTTTTTTCCTCCTAAGCAAGATCAAACATGCTAATTGCAAAAAATTAACTCTTTAGCTCTTCCCTACACCTATCGAGGTGACAACAAGCATATGAACCTAATAATTCACTCCTAAGCATTCAAATTCAAATCTAGCCAAGACAAATACTCTACTCATGCAAGACATCTCCTAGAAAAAGTTTAAAAAGTCTCCCTTTTTGGGCACTCATGCTTACAACTCATCGAAAGCTTGAAAATTGACAAGAAAGCTTATCCTAGGAAATCATAGTCATGCAAAAATAGCATCCAGAAAACAACCATATGCTCAAATCAAAGAAAGCTCAAAACTATAGCCCGAACTCAGATGCTCAAGGGCTCCACAAACATGATATTCCACCCCCAAACTTAAAACATGCATTGTCCTCAATGTATAAATCAATAAAGCATAATCAATCATGAGAACAATAAAAGAGTAGGAGGAGTGAACGATACTGCCCTAGAATGATGACCTTTTCATGAATGCTTGGCAAAGACTAGAACACGGGAACTCCTACAAAACAAAAACAACAAGACATAAAAAAACAATAACAAAGTAACTTGGGTTGCCTCCCATAAGCACTTTTGGGGACTCCCATAATCGAAGTCCCCGGCAACAGCGCCAAAAACTTGATGCACAATTTGCTAACCGCAAATGTACGGGTCAAGTAATAATATAGTGTTTCGTGATTAAACGAGTGTCGTCCTCTGGATTTGTTTTCTAGCAAATTAAGTATCGTGAATACTTTTGTTCAATTTTATTTAGGGAGTAAAACTTGATGAGAAAGATAAATCTAAAGACAAAAAGCATAAAATAAAGGTGGAGACTCAAATGGAAAGACTCTTAGAGAATTGATTTCATTGTTGTGATTGAGGATAAATTAATGGGATGAATTTAACATGCAATTATTCTACCAAGTCTAGGAACCTTTTATCACAACTATCTCTCCCGAGCATAATTGATTCTCATGCATGCAACCAACTTGATATCCCTATCTAAGTTCATTAACATGCAAGGCTTTGAGTTTAGTTCTTCAAGCAACTTCTAAAGTTATTCCAAATCCCGTCACAAACTTAGAATTTCTACTTTAGTCATGCAATTAAATAAAGTAAGTCTTAGGCCAAATCCCCTCTCCCGAGCAAGATTCAACACTTAAATCATTCAACTAGTGATCAAGTAATTGAAAGCATTTAACCATAATTGCATAGGTAAAATAAATGCATATTCATACCACAAATCAATCCAACAAACTAAAACAACTACATCAATCCCTAAGACAAACAACTAGCAATTCATAGTCTTTAAACTACAAACACTAATTGAAAGAAAAGCCATAAAAACTACAAGAGTTAAGGGAAAGAGAAAGGAAACTCGAATCCGTCGAAACCGGCACGTCCCCGTCACGATCTCCACGTCTTCTCACTTGATTCCCGCTCCTTGGCCTTGCCTTTAGCTCCCACAAAAGGTCTCTAGTCGAAATTAGGGCTAAAATCTCACCAATTGGGCTCCCCAAATCCGTAGCTGAAAAGAGGAATTTATAGAAAATCTGGCGTCGCGATACCGCGTTTTTGGAAAATTTGTCGATAGCGTCGCGACGCTATGAATTTTTTTTTTTAGATTGGAAGCTCCATTTGACTCCAATGGCTGAATTAAGCTTCAAGCACATACTTCCTACAAATAAAACATAAAAATGCATAAATTTGGGCAAATAATTGTAAAAGACTAGCTTAATTAATCAGAGAAAAATAGCTAGCTATGCTCGCTATCAATTAAACTCTTTTAATTACCTAGTGACATTGCATGCTAACATTAAACTATAATTAATTCAACTCAGGTTTCAGGTCAGTTTTCAGGCATGAGGTGTTCCGTAAACCGTCAACTTTAGTACCCCCAGCCTAGATAGAACTTCACTGGGAGAGTTCCCTTATAACCATAGTAATGTTTTTCCTACTTAGTTCAATAAAATTATTTTAATACTAAGTAAGAATATAATTCTAATCCTATTAGAATTAAAGTGATTTTAGGTCTAATTAATTTTAAACATTTTAAAATTAATTCAATTTTCACCTAAGATCCTATGTTTGCATGCAATTCTTTGTTATAATTTGACGGTTTCTAATCATTTTATAACTCTTATAATTTTTAATGATTAGCCCTATAACATGTTTCTACGGTGTTGCCTAAAATAACAATCGAATTCTAATTATTTTAAACACCATACATTCATGACATTCATTTAATATAACTATTATATTGATCAATGGTGTTGCCTAAAATAACAATCGAATTCTAATTATTTTAAACACCATACATTCATGACATTCATTTAATATAACTATTATATTGATCTAAGGAAATGTCATGTTCATGCAATTCAATTTTCATTTAATTAATATCAAACATACTAATGAAGCATCAATGAAAATCAAATCACATATTCTATGACATTAATTTAATATAAATCTTATATTAATCTAAATTAATGTCATGCTCAACGCTTTTCCATTTTCATTTAATTAAGATAACACTTATACTAACTAATCATGAAAATCAAGAATTGAATCTTATTCTCATCCATAACATAACACTTATATTATTACTAATGAAAATAAAACTAAGCATACATGCTACATTAATTAAATATAACTTTTATATTTAGCTAAATTAATGTCATGTTGCATTCTTCACCAATTTCATATATTTAATATAACACTTACATTAAAGAAATCATGAAATTATATCATACATATAACCATACATTATAACATTTATAACATACTATATGCATGATACATGCTTAACCTATGGTGAGACTTTAATCTATATGACATTTATAAAGCATTAAACAGCTAAATTGACCGGTATTTTGGCACCTTAAGGCATAAAATTAAAAATTTACATTAATTTATCAAAAAAAAAACTGGCCCTAATTTGCCATGAACCGGCTTGAACTGCCCAAACCACTCAGAACAGATCGAACCGAGTCAGAATCGACCGAACAGGACCCATATAGCTCGAACCGACCCAATAACACCTTGAACCAGACCAAACTCTCACGAACCAGACCACCAACCACCCAGACCACACTCTCGCTGCGCAATGCACATGTTCACAAACTACTGCCAGCATCGATATGTTGAAGGCGGGTCTCGATGTTGGCCCGAAGTGAATTCTCGCTGAAACTATTTGCAATGTCTCGATGTTGCCCCGATCTCGTTTCTCATTATGCACGTGTGTTCATTAGCATCAAGACCCCCATTGAGTAGCGTCTCGCCGCTACGCCTCGAGTTGGCCTCTGTTTTCTCGTTTCCAGCAGCCGCAAACGCCAATTTCTTCCACGATTCGAGCAGCAAACCAACAATTGATTTCCTAATTGGTAGACACGGACTTACATGACTCGATTTACAACTTTTTCCCCAAAAACAAGAGCCCTTACATGATCAAATCAGATAAATTTGTAAATCTAGTGCCAAAATACCTAAATAGTCTATCGACAAAATTCCCATTCAAAAATGAAGAATTGACCCACCAAAAACCACAATGCAAATTCTAGAATTGAAATTGAGATTAAAAAATGGCTCTGATACCATTTGAAGGGTTTGAATCCCCAGCGAAAGTGAATTAAATCGTGCATAAACCAATATCAATTACATAGAATACTGGTACATTGGGCAAACCGATTACAGAAACAATTTCTACAAGTAAATCTATGTTAAGCATGCTTTCTAATCTCTAAACTATTCATAGATTTGTATACTTACGTGTTGAAGCCAAAATCAGCAATATGCTCCAAAATCATGCTCGTACAAAATATCCCAAGAACACCAACTACAAGAAAATAGGTTTATTGAGGCGGTTTTTTTGCAGCGGTTTGGAAAATGCTGCAAGGGTTTGTAAACTTGCAGCAGTTTCTAACAACACATAACAAAACTGCTGTTATTGATACACATTGCAACATTTTGTTCACAACGTTTTTTAAATTGTTGCAATATATACTCAACTGCAACGGTTTGTTTACGACGTATTTACAAACTGTTGCAAATATGTCTATTGCAACGGTTAAATTGCAACAATTTTAAATGATGTTGTAATAGAGTCAATTGCAACAGTTATGTTGCAACATTTAAAACAATGTCGCAATAGGCTAATGAAACTGTAACATTTTAGTAGCAACGCAAAGAAAATCGCTGCAAATATTGAGATTGCATCAATTTTATGGTAGCATTTTTTAAACTATTGATAATCAATTTAAAAAATGAGCTTTTATATATATTTTAAATGTAAAAATAATGATTAGTTCAATAATATAGTTGTTTTTGTGTCTAAGCTGGTATAGATTACGTAGCTTTAAAAAGTATCTAATAGGTCCCAATAGGCATAAAAGTCAACTTTATATATAATAGATTGATTATTTTTTAAAAATCTCGAATGTGCGAGGGACCTATATATTAGACATAAAATTAAAAGTTTAAGGACCTATTAACATTTTAAAAGTTTAGGAGCCTATCAAATATAAGATTGGAAGTTCAATAACATATATTAGATACTTTTTAAAGTCGAGGGACCTAATTAATACAACATTTTTGCCTCCACGACACTTCCAAACCCTCGCCTCCGTCACGCTTCATCTTCTCGCCTCCGCCACGCATCATCTTCTCGTGGAGGAGAGAAATATAAATATAAATAGAAAAAAGGTACAAATTTTAATTTTTTTAAAAAAATGGTATAAAAATTTTATGAAATAAGGGTAATGTTAAAGTAAAAATTAAAAAATGTGCTAATTTCAAATTTTATTTTAACACATAAAAAATAGTGTGAGAAAGAAGTCTACTTGGTAATTTCAACCGTTTTTCCCCTCTTATTTTAAATATTAAAAAAAAAGAAAAGAAAAAGAAAAGAAAAGAAAGAAATTATAAGAAAGGAAAAATGTTTGTCATTTTATGAAACAACCAACAAAAAGAAAATATCTTCTTTCATTTTCCTCAAAAAAAAGCTCCAACCCAAAAATCTTTTCCCTCTCTTATTTTAGACATTAAAAAAAAAAAAAAAAGTAAGAAAGGAAAGATCCTCTTCTCTGTCGTTTTGTCTCCAAGACAGCTCCAAAACCCTTGTCCGCCGTTTTGCCTCCACGCCAAAACTTTCTCTGCAACTTCTCGAATCCACCACGAAACCATCTTCTTCAAATAAGGTTACGTTTTTCTTACTTCTCTACAACTTATTCCCTTCATCTCTATTCTTTCAACCAATTCTTGAGTAAGGTAATGATTTCTTTTGAAACTTTTAAGTTTAATTAGGGCTTTGTTATACTATTTTAGTTTTCATGGATAGGAAATGTTGCTGAATCATAGAGAAGTGGCTTTTCATGTTTATTTAGGGCACACTATGAAGATTTTAATTTTTGTGCAGTCCTTGAGGGGTTTGCTAGTAAATAGACTATATTAGGGCACACTATGAGGATTTTAGTTTTTGTGCAGTCCTTGAGGGGTTTATTAAGTTTTTATAGGCTTATTTTTGTTGAATAACGGAAAAGAGCAAAAAAAAAGGTAGAGGATTTCTCTTAAAATTGTTATGGTGGTTGGAGATTACTGATGTGGAGGTGGTTTAAGCAATAGAAGTTTGTGGAGAAAAATGTGATGGACTTGTGGTTGTGTTTTGTTTAAATGGTTAATGAGGATGTACATACAGAGAATTACATTTGGTAATTTTTTGGAACAACTTTATCTGACTCTTCTACTTTGAATATGTGTTTTTATCATTGAGTTGGTGAAGTTCCATGAATGGTTTGTAGAAAACTTAATCATTGGTTATAATATTCTCATTAGGATGGTGACAAGAATCTTGTAGAACACCCACCATTATTATACCTGGTCTTGACCCTTATATTATATATTCTGAATTCAGAATTCTTCCTTGACTTGTTCTTTGATTAAGTTAATAATGAAGCTTATTAAAATATCAGATTCTTACTTTGAATGAAGATTGTTCTGTGCAACAAAAAATGTAGCATTTCTCTTAAAATTACTATGGTGGTTCATTCTCATTTAAACATTTTCATGCTTTGTGGTTCATTCTCATTTAAACTACCATTCCAACTCACTCTCTTAAAATTGCTATGGTGTTTAATTTAAACATTTTAGAACCTCAAGCTTTGTGGCATATGGTGATTGGGTGTAAGTATGAGTTTCATGAGAATGATTGAGATTTTGGTTTAGTTTTCAAATGGCACCTTCAAGAACTTGTGGAAAGCAATTGTTCTTTTTTCCCTAGTTACTTAGAGACTGATGTTTATGAATTTTGCTTCTGTATATGTGCTATGTTTGTTTTATAGCAACATAGTTGTTATTTAGAAATTAAAGCTAATTAATATGCAGGTTATATGATATTCAAATTGGTGAGTACCATCCAATGCTCCTCCTTTGGAAGATTTGTTTGATGATGCCTATACAAATTTAAATTTAGCTAGAGATGATGTTGAAGGAGTTATCATTGACCATTCACTTGATACTGAAGCAGAGGAAAATATTAATGACGGTAACATTGTTTGATATTCTTACACTATATTTGTCACTGTACATAAGGTAAGTTATTATTATTATTGTTTTTTACTTCAATATCTTTTTTCTTTATGTTTTATTTCATTGTTAAAGTTCTTAAAGTATTTATGTTGTGTTGTAATTTTATTCAGGTGTAAAATGAGTTCTTTCAAACACCTTCGTCGTGTAGTGGTCATAGAATCTTGTCCTGAAGCAGGTATAGAGAGTCAAACCCCATTAGAATCTAACCCTGATCAAGAGGATATCAATAACGATACAGAAGTAAACTTGACTGTTAATGAAGAAGTTGATGTGGAAGGTACGTATAAATGAAATTTGTTTTACAATAAAAATGAAATTTACCTACATTACTATATTATACTTTATGTATTGTTTTTTTTAAATATATTCATCAGGAGTGCGTAGAAAACGTGGTAAGACACGTATGTCTGATGTGTGGAACTTACCTACGGGTCATAAGATAGTTGTTGAATTTAATAACTCAGACCAACCTATAAAGGGTGGTTCAAGTATATTGGGAAACTTCTTAGGAACAATTGCAAGAAATTGTCAACTTTGTCCACTGAACTACGATGACTGGAGAAAAGTACCGAAAATGTACAAAGATGAAATTTGGGGTGTGTTAGAGGTAATCAATCAAATATCATTATGATCTAATATTGTGTATATCTATATATTACTATTTCTAATTTGATTTACTTTTATTAGTAAAAGTTTACACTCAGCGAGAAACATAAGAAATGGTGTCTATCATCATTGTCAAGAAAGTGGGGTGGCTATAAATGCAATTTAAGAGGACAATATGTGACCAAATATGACTCTGAAGATCAATGTCTACGACATAAACCAGATAGTATACCAAGAGATCAGTGGGCTGGTTTAGTATCTTTTTGGTATTCAGTTGAAGGAATGGTAATTATTTTTACTTTCAAGTTAGCAATTAGTAGACTTTCAAGAAACTAACTTTTGGCATATATTGTAAATATGACAGAAACGAAGTGCCAGAAACATGGAGATAAGAAAGAAACAAAAGTTCACTCATTCTTGTGGTAGAAAAAGCTTAGCTCGCTAAGCAGATGAGATGGTAATTTTTTTTTTTACAAAATTATTTATGTTTAATATTATTAATTAAAATTTCTTATATCATGATAGAAAGAAACACTTGGACGAGATCCTACAAGAGTCGAATTGTTTATATCATCACATACGCAAAAGGATGGCACTTTCATAAACGATGAGACTGCTGCAATAATTGTAAGTTATGAATACACTTATACTTTTTTACTTGTTATATATATTTGTAAATAATACTTTTTAAATTTCATAGGAGAAACTGCAAAATCATGTTAACCAAAATCAAAATAGCTCTGGAGACGGTCTTTCTGAAAATGAAATTTTTGCACAAGTTATGGGTCAAGAGCATTCAGGACGTATTCGTGGCATGGGATTGGGACCCACTCCAACTCAAATGTTCAAATATGCATCACGTTGATTTGCTGGAGTTGAAATTCGTAATGAGTCTAATATGCAAGATGCAGATGAAAGTTCTAGACTTTCAATAGTTGAGTCGCATATAGCTGAGATATTTTTAATTTTGAGGCAAAATGGTTCCGCTCAAGCTAGTATTGCAAGCATGACTCATACAGACAGTATTTCAACACAGGTATAATTTTATTTATACATTAAAGTTTTGTTATTTCTTAATCAAATTGAACTATTTTTTGAATTAGCAAATTCATAAACTTTTTTTCTTTATTATTTAGGATCCTGAAGATAGCACACATGGAAATGATGCATCAAGTGCGTGAAGATAACTCGATCATTTTCATAATACTTTAGCACCTCTGTAGTGATAAAACAATTTTATTTAGTTTGTGATTTTTTTTGGGATGATGTAGGTATATCTTATTGTGGTACTCTCTCCTTTTGGGTACTTTTTTGTTGAACTTTTAAGAATTGTTGTTTCAAACATAATGCATTTTGGGTTTAATTTTGAAATATTTGTATATTCTACGAGAGATGATTTCTTAGATGCATATATTATGCACAGATATGCAAATAACATTACATATAATGAATCATTGCCATATATGAAAAAAAAGATATAACTAATAAAAAAATCTTTGTTGAAAAGGTTGCAAAATAATATAATGAATTTTTGCAACAAATAAAAATAAGTTTAAAAGCAATAATGAATGTTTGATAAGAACCGTTGCAAACGGATGCTAAAATGTTGCAATAAAAAACCAATTACTGCTTTCATTAAAGACGATATTGAAGCAATTATTTTTTCAATTGTAGCGGTTTACAATATTGCTACTACTAGTCTTGCAGCGGTTTAAACTACTGCAATAAGTTGAGAAAAAATGTTGCAAAAAATTGCGGCGGTTTTGTGTTACAATTGTTGCAAATTAAATAAACGTTGCTATTGGTCTTGTAGCATTATAAAACCGTTGAAATAGGTAAACGAAAATCGCTACAATAGTGTACAACACTTTTGAAAATTGTTGCAATGGGAATCCAATATCGTTGTTATAAAAGAGGATATTGTAGCGGTATTGATTTTAATTGCAACGGTTCGAAATAGCGTTGCAGTTGATCTTGCAACAGTAGTCAAATAGTTGCAATAGGAAGTTCTTAACCGTTGTTATTGAAGGTGTTATCGCAGCGGTTTTTGTTTCTCGATTCCAGCGTTCTTAAAAACCGTTGCGGTTGACCTCTCAACACCGCCTTTCCAAGCGGTTGTAAAACTGTTGCTATATTGTTTGCAGCGGTTCAAAACCGTTGCAAAAGACCGAAAAAACCACTGCTATAGATTAGTTTTCCTGTAGTAAAAGGATCACTCGCTATAACTCATCCTTGAGATTACGATTGTGGGATCGCCTTTGTCTTGGAAAGGGAATTGTTACAACAAGAATTGTTGTGTTCTTTAGTGAATTTTTTAAAGAGAAAATTTATTCTTGAGAGAGAGATGAGAATGATGTTTTGTATATCCTTCACTTACAAGTACATGGGATGAATATCTGGGGGGAGTTATACGATTAACTCCCCACACATGGCAACTCCCAGCAACTGCTGGGAGTTTATTAAATTTAATAAACATTGAATTTAATTTTAATTTAATTAATTAATTAAATCAATAATTAAATCATATTTAATTATTAATATCATTTAAATCATATTTAAATGATTTTCCTACATAACCTATAAGTAATAATTCAACTTAATTAAATTAAATTAATCAATTGATTAATTGTTAAATTAAATTAATCAATTAATTAATTGTTAAATTAAATATCTCATATTTAATTAGGTTGATTCAAATGTACGTCTCTCATATACTATAGTTTTAATATGAATCTCATTCATATTAAATTTAACTTATAGTATTAATATGAATCTAATTCATATTTAATATTTGAACCCCTTCAAATATTTAATTCTCTCTTTAATGAGTTTTGAATCACATCCAAAATTAATTTTATATTATAAAGTTTAATTCACTAATTAAACTTATATTATAATGTAACTTTATACATTATATTAATTGTATCACATACAATTAACTAAAATTCCCTTAATGAATTTGAACACTTCAAATTCCATTCAAGACTATTTAACCTTAGAAGCCTTTACGAGCTAGCAGGTGGACCTAATGGACCTACAGATAAGAAGCTCCAACGATACGATATTAATTGGTTAAACTCATTAACCAAGTTAATAAACATTCGTTAACTGTGGGTCACTCCACTAAAGACCCCCAATTGTACTATTCTCACTGTAGAATATTTTCGTGTCCACAGATATTGACCATACCGGTAAGTCAATCCTTCACAAGTGTTTATAACGCTAGTTGGGTAAAATTACCTTTTTACCCTTGGATTACCTTTGGATCCTTAAGTACCATTGATCCCTCTAATGAACAAGTCGTTTATGGTCTAACCACTAAACAAAAGTTCCTTTCGGGCAAGGAGAGGACGACGCGGCTTTGTTCAAGACTCGGAATCAGTCCTTAAGGGAACACTCATCTACTTACCCCAATAGGGGAAGGAGTGAATTCCACCTTGTAATATTATGTTCTCAACCCCCACTCGATCTTGCTGATGATCATAAAGTGCACGGGTCGTCAAGTAATATAGTGATTGTGAGTATGTGAGTTTCGTCTCCACAGGGATTGGATTTATTCAATTAATTACCGTAAATAATCTTGCTTAGCTTTATTTAGAGAACAAAATCTAATGCCGGAAAAAAATAACTAAAAAGGTAATCTAGAAGGCAAAAGATAAATGGAGACACAATTTGGAGGGATAATTCTAGGGTGTTGATTCCTTTAAGTAACGCATCATTGTATCAAACGTCTAATTAATCAATTAGCCAATTCTGATTAATTAGACGTTTGATTCATAAGTC
Organism: Luffa acutangula; assembly: GCA_036850905.1. Taxonomy (NCBI): domain Eukaryota; kingdom Viridiplantae; phylum Streptophyta; class Magnoliopsida; order Cucurbitales; family Cucurbitaceae; genus Luffa; species Luffa acutangula. The sequence goes on from CM072098.1 coordinate 28,486,759, forward strand.
TAGAAGCCTAATATCAAGGACTCTCCTGTCGGTCTCCTCCTATTCTCATGCCTTTTAATAAAGAATCTCCTTTCGGTTTCCTCTTTATTTACTAAGCATGGCATTACGACAATTCAATAACAACCTCTAACGTTATTTAGTTTATCTTGTGTCACTCGGGTAAAGAAACATTAGTCATGCATTCTGATAACTTGCAAAAAACAAGTTATTTGTCCTTTAAACTTAAGCTAAAACAAAGCCAAAAGATACAATGATGCATTACTTCAGCGCAATGAGAAAGGAAAATGTGATGATTTTATGTGGTAGGCTATATTCATGTATGCGGTGAGAAATTATAAAAATATAGGACGCTAACGCAACTAATTCAGTTGTTTGTTGTCCAAGTCTCTCTCAGCGCAGACACGTCCCAAGACGATCAAGAGACAGATAAGATGGATGAAAGGACAATGCTAACACAACTGACGCAAGTGGGCTGAAAATAGGCTGAAAAGTTGCAAGTGGGTCGTAGATGACTGAAGCAAGTTACTTAGAGAAGTTAGCTTCCTTCGCCTATAAATAGAAGCCACCTGCTCAAGGAAAAAAAAAAACTCATAACATACAAGAATTGAGGGAGGAGAGGATAGGATGAAGATCAAGGAGAAAGAGAAATCACAGAGAGCTGTGATTAAGAGTAGACTTGCGTTTGCAATGTATTATTGCATGGTGTATTTTTTTGTTCTCGTGAGCTAATTTCTTGTTCAAGGCTTAGTGCAAGCACCCATGCGGTGATAAGTCTATTTTGTAAGCGCATACTTTGATTTAATGAAATATTATTGTCTTCTACTTAGTTGCGACACTATTTTCATTACTAACTCCCGCCTGGCCAGTCGGATGCGGTAGCAATATGTTAAATCCCTGACAGGTAATGCATGCGGACATCTCTGAGTAGAACAAGTTAGCGCATGACATGTAGTCTTGATAGCATTAAAATACTACCGCTAAAGGATAGTGCATGCATGAGCTTCGATTGCGTTAAGACTTATGCAGTCCCTTGTAAGTTTTTAGAGAACTAAGCCTCACGCATAAACTAGCCAAGTAACAAATTGATCGTTTTATGCCAAACGCAGAAGGAGTACCCGAAGGGAAACTTATGATTTTTTTCTCACTTAGGCATTAATGGATCAATTAGTTATGGTATGCGCTACAAGGTTCTTATAAATGCATGAGGTTGCGACCGCGACAGCCTTGATAACATTCTCCTTATTACTTCTATTTTTTGCTCTCATCGCATGTTTTAATTCCTGCAAAAGTTATTTTTTTTTCAAACTTACCGACTCTTGTATTTAGTCTTTTACATAATATCATACGTTTTCGAGTTTAGATCAGTAAAAATGATTAAAGCTTTGAAAATAACCTTTCTCTGTGGATTCGACCCTAGACTCACTAGGTATTACTTGATTTTGTCAATTTATACTTGGATTGATATATATTTACGACAATTTTGCATCAACTTATTGAACACACTGACAACCGATCAAGCTTTTGGCGTCGTTGCTAGGAAAAGGCAACAAATTTGTAATTAATAATCTTTCTGATCTGACACTCCGTTTGATATTATTTACCGTGTTCCCTGTTGAGTACTTTTTCTCCAGGTAACTGGAGATTGCATGCATGCTGCTCGCCAAATTGATTTCGAAGTTGATCCTGAAATTGATCGAACTTATCATAGAAGGAGAAGAAATTGACGAGCACGAAGACAATCAGGAGAAATTGCAGCACCCAACCAACCAAATAGACCAGTAAATCCCATCCAAATGGCCGATGATAGGGCCAGAGGGATCAAATATTATGCAGCCCCTGCAAACTTCAATTTCAACCCAGGGATAGTACAACCCAGTTTGGAAACAGAAAGCTTTGAGCTAAAACCTGTTATGTTTCAAATGCTGACTGCTACAGGACAATTCGGAGGGAGTCCAGCTGAAGATCCGCACTCTCATCTAAAGTCATTCCTGGACATTTGTAATAAATTCATTATTCTAGGAGTAACGCATGAGCAACTACAAGTCATCCTATTTCCCTATTCGTTAAGAGATACGGCGAAAGTATGGCTAAATCAGCAACCAGCAAATTCCATTGCGACATGGAATGATTTAGCCGAGAAGTTTCTAGAAAAATACTTTCCACCCACTGCAAACTCAAGACTAAGAAAGGAAATCATGACTTTTGCGCAGATGGAAGATGAAACACTGAGTGGGGCGTGGGAACGTTTTAAAAGTTTATTACAAAGATGTCTACATCATGGACTACCACTGTGCATTCAACTAGAAACCTTCTACGTGGGTCTCAACAAAAACTCGCAAGTATTAGTGGACTCATCTACAAAGGGTGCGCTACTCTGGAAAACGTATGATGAAGCTCACACAATCCTATATTGGATTGCGCGCAACAATTATGAGTGGGGCACTGCAAAAGACAGAAGAAGATGACCTATTAAAACCAACTCGGTAAGTTTTGAGGTTGATCCAATAACTTCAGTTAACGCAAAAATTGATGCGTTGACTACGAAAATGGTTGCGCAGACAGCAAGCACAACACCATTAATCGTGCAACTCAACGCAGAAGGATGCAAGTTCTGCGGGGAGGGACACACGCATGACCAGTGTCCTTCGAATCTAGAATCAGTTTTCTACATTGGACCGCAAAGGGTTGTGCGCAACAACCCATTTTCGAACACATACAACCTAGGATGGAGAAATCACCCAAATTTCTCATGCAATGGTGGCGCAAAGAAACAGCCACAACATGGTAATGTAAACCCTGTGCCTAGATTATTTAACTCTAACAATGAACAATCCTTGCAAGGCCAGTTTCAGCGCAATATCAACGCCGATAGTGGAAACCAAAGATCATCATCTTCAAATGCGCTGGAAACAATGATGAAAGAATTTATGGCGAGTCAAAAAGAATATATGGCAAAGAACGATGTGGTGGTTCAAAGCCAGGCCGCATACTTGCGCAGTCTGGAGATGCAGGTAGGACAACTTGCGACAGAGCTTAAGAACAGACCTGCGAGAGCAGTACCTAGCAATACAGAAGATCCAAAGGGAAAGGAGCATTGCCTTGCTCTGACTATCCGCAGTGGAAGACAGTTGCAGTCAAATGACCCTGCGCCAACGCAGGAAAATTTGACTAAGACGGCAACCGCAACAGACAGCCACCAAGTGCAAGAAGAGAAAACAGCTGAAGAAGAAGAACCCAAAAGGAAAGAGGCTCACGCAGAAAAGGAGTCTGACGCATACAAGACCGCAATCCCTTTTCCTCAAAGATTAAGAAAGAAGAATGACGAAGCCCATTTCAAGAAATTTTTGAATGTCTTGCGAGAGCTTCACATCAACATTCCACTTGTGGATGCATTGGAAAAAATGCCTAGCTACGCAAAGTTCTTAAAGGACATTTTGACGAATAAAAGACTGTGGAAAGAATTTGAGACTGTTGTGTTTTCAAGTGAATGTAGTGCAATACTTGCCACCAAGCTCCCACCTAAATTGAAAGATCCTGGAAGTTTCACTATCCCATGCCCAATAGGAGGGATCGATGTTGGTTGAGCCTTATGCGACCTAGGCACAAGCATAAATTTAATGTCATTATCAGTTTACAAGCGCCTAGGGATTGGAGAAGCAAGACCAACCACTATCACGCTTCAATTGGCAGACAAATCTATGGTCCACCCTAAAAGAAAATTTGAAGACGTTTTGGTAAAAGTTGACAAATTTATTTTTCCTGCAGATTTCATCATACTTAATTACGAAGCTGACCGAAAAGTTCCCATTATTTTGGGAAGATCGTTCCTTGCGACTGTTCAAACATTAATTGATGTGCAAAAAGGAGAGCTTACCATGCGCATGAATGATCAAAAAGTGGTTTTTAATGTGCTCATGATAACTGTCTTATAGGTAGTTATTTAGGCCTTAATTCTATAGGGATTTGTGTGTCTTTTGTGCTTAATAGGGTTGCTTTTAGATGAATATTATATGTTTTAACCCATTTGGAAGAATGGAGGCTTTGAAAGTTATTTTGTGCAGAAAATATTGCTGAGCGACTGGAGGGAGCAAAATCTGTGCTGCAGCAAAGCTGGGAGCAAAAACTGCCATGTCATAGCTCGTTAGCCAAGTTGACAAACCGACTTTTGTTGAGTTATTTTCGAGATAAAGGAGCGAGGAGAGCCTGCCATGTGTCCAATTTAACCTAATTCTCATCTTATAAAAGGAGGAGCCGCCAAAGATAAATTCATTCACGATTGGGAGACCGAATCAATCGGGTATAGGCCGAATTGACGGCAGAATGGAGATCTAAGAAGACCATTTTCGATTCCACTCAAGGAGACGAATTTCTTCCATGTTCTTGGTGGTTTGGAGCAGTCGTTTCATCCCCATTTGCTGAAAAGGATTAGTATTTCTTGTGTATTTCGTATTATGGATATGCTTATCGAGATTGTAACGTATTTTATGTTTTCAATCATGAACTAATTGCTTCGTCGGCATAGGTTAAGAATTATGTGATTGTTATATTTATAAATCTGGAAATTCTATTTGATCATGATCATCTAGAATTATTGTTGATCTTTAATTTCATTATGTGCCCGCCTAGCTAGCCCGTATGTATAGCTTCTCCTAGTTTCAGGGATGATTTAGGAGTTGTGTGGCGATAATTCACGCTAGATCATTGTGTATTGGTGAACTCCAGTGACTGAGTTAGGGATAGCCAGTTGCCTAGTGCTTGATCGGTAGAGCTTCATTGGTTTTGAAACATATTCCAAAAAATTCGGAGTTCCAGGAGGATCCTGCTGATAATACTACATGAGATTGACGGATCAAAAGAATTGCTGGAGCATCTTTATAAACAATTACAGAAGTCTTAACCTGTGTCTGTTTCCATTCTGTTTTCTCTAGTCGTAATCATTTACTGCTTTCGCATATCTTTTGTTTCACCATTTTAAAAACCCAATCAATTTAACCAACCTTTTGAAATCACTAAAAAGGCAAATTAAATCAATAGAGGTAGACATTTCAAGACCCTATGGATACGATAAATACTTATCACTTGTTGCTAGATTGTGTATACTTGCACAGTATTCTGGAGCTAATTTATCTCATATTTTTAACCGCTCCAGAATTGCAACAAGTTTTTGGCGTCGTTGCTGGGGACTTGAAATTGTTTTATTTGATTGATTTTTTTTTTGTGTATTTTTGGTGATTTGGTGCGTGAACTTTTTGACTGTTTCTTTTTGTTTTGTAGGTGTGACTTTTGTGTGTGAGCGATCCCCTTCGAATTAGATTTTCAAAAAAAAAAAGTTCAAGTGAATCTCGAAGAGGAACTGTGCGATGCAGCAAAATCCGTCGCTGGAGCAAAATGGACAGCAAAATAATCAGGCTAAGAATCCTATCCTTGTAGCAAAGGATAGGGACAGAGTCATTACATCGTATGTTTTCCCAATAATTGACGAGTTAAATCCAGTGATAGTGTGTCCAGTTATTGAGGCAACAAAATTTGAAATGAAACCGGTCATGTTTCACACGTTAGAGATGGTTGGCCAATTCCATGGTTTATCATATGAGGACCCTCATTTACATCTTAAGTCTTTTATAGGAGTTAGCTAGTGATTCATTTGTTATCGAGGGAGTGTCGAGGGATGCCCTTAGATTAATCCTATTTCCTTATTGCCTTAGATATGGAGCGAAGGCGTGGTTGAACTCTTTTGCTCCAGCATCGATAAGTACGTGGAATGAGCTAGTAGAGAAATTTCTTAGTAAGTATTTTCCACCAACTATGAGTGCCAAGTTGAGGAGTGAGATAGTGGGATTTAGGCAAAATGAGGAAGAAACTTTTAGTGAGGCTTGGGAAAGGTTTAAGGAGCTTTTGCGATAGTGTCCCCACCACTGTTTGCCATATTGCATTCAAATAGAAATATTTTACAATGGGTTAAACATAGCAACCCAGTGTATGGTTGATGCTTCTACGGGAGGGGACCTTTTGGCAAAAACCTTTAATGAAGCTTATGAGATTTTAGAGAGAATATCAACCTACAGTTTTCAATGGTCAAACGTTAGAGGCTCTAGTAAGAAAGTTAAAAGTGTGATAGAAGTGGATGGTGTGTCTACCATTAGGGCCGATATTGCAACTTTAGCTAACACTCTTAAAAACATAATTGTGGTAAGCAATGTTCAGCAGCCACCAGTGGTGGAATCTATTGCATTTGTGAATCAAGTGGCAGCTGAATCTTGTGTCTATTGTGGTGAGGAGCATAATTATGAGTTTTGACCTAACAATTCAGCTTCTGTGTTTTTTGTAGGTAATCAAAGGAATAACCCATATTCTAATTTTTATAATCCAGGTTGGCGCAACCACCCAAACTTTGCGTGGGGAGGGCAATGGAGCAATTTGCAAGTCCCCCAAGCACAACAAAAGGTGGTGAACCAGTTCGGATTTGCTAAATCACAGGCATTGCCCCAGCAAAATAAGCAGGCTTTGCCCCAGCAAAATTCGGGTAATTCTCGGGAGACAATGATGAAGGATTATATGGCTCATAATGTCTTAATCCAAAGTCAGCAGGCTTCATTGAGAGTCCTAGAGTTTCAAGTGGGTCAGCTAGCTAATGAGCTGAAGGCACGACCTCAAGGGAACATTCCTTCAGATATTGAACACCCTATAAGGAAAGGTAAGAAGCAGGTGCAGGCAGTGACTTTAAGGAGTGGTAAGCCACTAGTAGAGAGGAAAGAGCCTAGTAAACCCCAGGAAGTAGAAAAGAATTGTGATAAAAATATTGTTGTTGAAAAAGAGTTGGAGTCGGGTCAGGGTGCTGGAGGCAGCAATAATGATGCTGAAGCATCTGGTTCTGTTCCAGATGTGGAACCACCTTATATGCCACCCGCACCCTATAACCCACCCTTACCTTTTCCACAAAGGCAAAGACCTAAGAATCAGGATGGTCAATTTAAAAAGTTTTTAGTGATTCTTAAGCAAATGCATATAAATATCCCTTTAGTAGAAGCCATTGAGCAAATGCCTAATTATGTTAAATTTCTTAAGGATATTTTAACTAAAAAGAAGAGGTTAGGTGAGTTTGAAATTGTATCTCTTACTAAGGAATGTAGTGCTATTCTTAAGAATGGGCTACCTTCCAAGGCTAAGGATCCAGGATCATCCACTATTCCTGTCTCTATAGGTGGAAAGGAGTTGGGGAGAGCACTTTGTGATTCAGGCGTAAGCATTAACCTTATGCCTCTTTCGGTTTATCTAAAGCTAGGTATTGGTGAAACTAGGCCTACCACAATCACACTCCAATTGGCAGATAGGTCTATCACATATCCTGTAGGTAAAATTGAGGATGTTCTAGTCCAGGTAGATAAATTTATTTTTCCTGTCTATTTCATTATTCTAGATTATGAGGTAGATAAGAATGTCCCAATTATTCTTGGCCGTCCATTTTTTGCAACTGGTAGATCATTGATAGATGTTCAACAGGGGGAGCTTACAATGAAGGTGCATGACCAAAAGGTGAAGTTTAATATGTTTGATGTAATGAAATATCCTAATGTTCTTGAGGATTGCTCGTGCATTCAGGTGTTGGATGAGTTTGTTGAGGATCACATTGAGAAGGAATTGATGGAGTACCATACCCAAAAATTTGGAGAAATCCAAATTGAGGATTTGGAAATAGGTGAATTGGAGCATGAGCATAAATTTGTAGGTGAGATTTCTAGTTTTGAGAGGAATTTTGAATGCTTAGAGCCAATAGATAAGAAATCCAAGCCTATTGAACCTTATAATTCATTGACATTGCTCATGCAACCAAATATTAGGAAATCCTTCATTGATGAGTAGTTATTTAATGTAGCTCATATTACGGTAGTGAAAACACCTTGGTATGATGACTTTTCCAATTACCTTGATTTTGGAAATTTGCCTCCTGGTTTATCAAAAAGACAGATGAAAGAATTTTTCCATGAGATGAAGTTCTATTTATCGAATGATGCATCTATGGTTAGACAATGTGTTGATGATGGCTGTGAGTTTAAAGTAAAAGGGCAACGAATAAAGCACTATGGGGGGAGGAGTTTCCTTCGAAATATCCTTAACTAAAATTGGTCGATGAATGAGAAAGCAAGAGTTTTGCGGGAGCATTTCATATTGCAATATTTTTAGCTCCTAGAGTTGTTGTGATTTTATTTTTCTCGTGGATTTTATTCTGGTTTGAATTAATTTGAATTAGATTTTATTGATTTCAATTTTATCTGATTATTTTAATTCGTTGGTATTTTCCTAGATCTTATGTTCGTTTTATTTATTTATTTTTATTTTGGTCGATTTAATTCTTTATTTAATCGGATTAGTTCTGTTTAGATTTAATTTCAGTTTGAATTTTTAATTTATGTTTAGATTATATTTTTAATAATATATCTTTCTGATTTAATTATGAAATATTCTTTTTTGAAGTTGCTGGCAGATTTAGGGAGCACAGGTTTTGAGGGAGAAAAATTTCAGCATTCTAATCAGAAGCTCCAATTATTTGATCTCGTTTTTTTATGTTAATTTTGATTTATTGTCTGTTTTGATATTATTTTGATTTGTTATGATTCTGATTTGATTAGATTTTTATTTATTTATTTATTTTATTTTGTTGGTTAGTTTAGATTTGATTTTGAAGAATTTTTCAAAAGATTTTTCCAGATTTAAAATAATATATCTTGTGGATGTTATTTAAAAAAAATATTTGATTTCGTAGTTTTGTTGAGAAGATTAGAGATTTTATTCAGTTAAGATTTTTTTTTAGATAAGATTATAATTTTACCATTGAGATTTTATTGTCGTTAGCAGGATAATTAAGTGGGCATGCAGTTAATTACCAAAGATTTCATGTGTTGAGCAGAGGGCAGCTGGCGTTATGGTTGTTGCACACAAAGGGAAAATAGTAAATAGAAGATCTTACCGTTTGACAGATGATACAAATTTTCTATGAATCCACGAAGTTAAAACGGTAACTTCAATTAATTGAGAGATAATTAGGGGTTAATTATTTGTTGAAGATATTTGAGTTAGTGCCCTATTTATACGATCTCATCAAGTACGTTTTTCACTCTCATCTTTTATTACTACTAATGTGATTCTTTTTTTTTTTGTGTATTATTATTGTGAGGAAAAAAAAGCACGAGCAAGGAAAGAAAGAGAGGTGAAGGAAAAAGTGTCGGTGGATGAAGATATGGTGGAAGAGAGGGTTGAAGAGGCTTCGTAGAGACCATAGAAAAGAAGAAGAGGTCTAAGAGAGAAAAAACAGTAAGAACCTCTACCCCAACCCTTTCTCCTGACCATTTGTTTCTGAAAAAGAAAAGCAAGAAAAGGAAACAGAAGATAAGAGGAATGAAGTTGAGACTGAAAGATTTCAGAGGTTCATTAATGAAGAGGCAAGAAAAAAATATCAAGAAGTCCCGAAGCGAGATGTTCTAATGGAGCGCGGCTTCGATGGTGGCAAAGAGCTCCCACATTTTCCTTGAGCAAACATCACTAATCACAGTTGGAAACGGTTGTGCGCAAAGCCGGAGCCCACTGTTGATCAACTAGAATGGGAGTTCTACGCCAACATTGATGAAAATCAAGGATTCTTGGTTATTGTTCATAGAGTTGTTCTCGACTGGAGCCATAGAGTGATTAATTCTCTATTTAATTTGAAAGACTTCCCCCACGCTGTTTTCAATGAAATATTAGTTTCTTCCTCAAACAAGCAACTGAATGCCCAGTGGAGGTTGTCTAGGATGAGGGCAAGAACATTCAAGTCAGCATACCTAAAGTGTGAGGCTAATACTTAGCTCGACTTTATCAAGCAATGATTATTGCTTACAGCATACGACTTCACTGTCCCCCATGATCGAGTGCACTTGAAGGTTCAGAGTCTCAAAGTATTCCAATGATATAAACTTCTTTGATGAGGGGATTATTGACACTGCCAATTTGACTAGGCTTCAAAAAGGTGAGGTGCGCCAGGGTGGTTTGTTGTGTGGTGTCCATAGAGTGCTGAAGCAGCTTAAGATGGTTCTCAGTAGGCTAGAATTCACTGAGAGACAACTTCATACCTACTAGAGCTATGATCGTTGAAGGGACACCACACTAAGGAGGGCTATGCAAGTGAATTTTTCTAAGCAATATCAAGTCTTCCTAATTTTCATTGATGATCTTATGAACCCATGCATTCCACCCCCGCCCATCATTTGAGAGGAAGAAGAAAACCCAGAGCTTGAACATAAAGACAAATTAAAGGGAAGTTTCAATTTCTTCGAGTAAATATTTTGATGAATGATTTTATGTGCTCGCCTTGCATGTGTGGTGTTCTTTTTGCTTATGTTATGTTCTGTTTCTTTGTTTTTATCTGCTGCTATAAAATCCATCTCTGACATGATTACGTAAATCTGTGATCTTGATCTTTAATGAAATCAAATATTGTTTTGTTTGGCACATTTGAGTATCTAACTTAATTTTCTTCTGAATTTTTGAAGCTTGGGCTGAATTAGCTTAATTGAATCAATGTATTCTGATCTCCAAAAACCTTTTGCTTGAGCATTTCTTCTAGCCTGGTCATCGCTGCGGCAAGAAGATTCTGAGGTAGTGTTGACTCATGTGATCCTCCTTAAGCTTAATTCTAGTCCCACGCATAGTTTAAAAATTCAGATAGAAAAATTTAAGTTTGGGGGTATAATTTTAGATGTTAATGATTCATTGGGGACAATGAATAGTTTAAGTTTGGGGGACTTTTAGCTACTCCAATTGTTTTGCTTGAGCATTCCTCTCCTTCATTAATTATTTTTCCAGGTTGTTGAGTAACCAGGGACATTTGTGACACCCACAGTTTGTCTTTGCGTCAAAAGATGACCTAGGAAAAGAAAAAAATGATGATAAAAATGATTATTCGCTGAAGAAAATTTTGGAAAATTTTGTTGAGAAAATTCATAGAGCAAAACTTTTGAAGGATGAATGATAATCTAGCAGTTTTCTGTCTCCCAGGACTTAGGTGAGCTTCATCATAAAATGTCGTCATTCTGAGAAGCAAGGGATAGAATAACTAAGGATTTTTGGGTTTAACAATGAGTATTTAGCCTAATTGGTGATGAGTTTGAGGCACAGGTATACTGCACCATAAAGTGGGTCATCTCATGCTTAAAAGCTTATGATTGTAAGGCTGCTTTAAGTCTGAAGAACAAAAGAGTAAATCCCCTAAAGTATGTGTTCAAATATGTCTGATAATAGAGCTAAGCTGTGGTAAGTTCTTAGGATTGAGTTAAAGGTGGTGATTATTTGTTCAAAGCTGAAAGAAATCTTTTGCTGTAGCAGTGCTTGGTTTTGCAGGATGTTCAGGTAAAGGTTGAAGGTAGTGTTGGAATATCTGTTTTGATTGAGTTGTGCTATGACTAATGCTTTGAATTTTCAAGGGAAGGTGAGTTAGTATTGCTCGGGACGCGCAATAGTTCAAGTTTGGGGGTGTGATAACTGCCCGAAAGATAGTTATTTAGGTCTTAATTCTATAGGGATTTGTGTGTCTTTTGTGCTTAATAGGGTTGCTTTTAGATGAATATTATATGTTTTAACCCATTTGGAAGAATGAAGGCTTTGAAAGTTATTTTGTGCAGAAAATATTGCTGAGCGACTAGAGGGAGCAAAATCTGTACTGCAGCAAAGCTGGGAGCAAAAACTGTCATGTCATAGCTCGTTAGCTAAGTTGACAAACCGACTTCTGTTGAGTTATTTTCGAGATAAAGGAGCGAGGAGAGCCTGCCATGTGTCCAATTTAACCTAATTCTCATTGTTGGGTTTTATGCCCTAAAACTCGTAGATAGTGAATGTAAACAAATTATATACTTGTATTTAATAAAGTGTTATTTAGTTTCTACAATAAAATGTTATTGTTAAATATTGCACTATTTGACCCTAATCCAATAAACTAGACATCCTAGGTTGTAATATGAGTCTTGAACTATATGTAGCGACATATGGGGATCATTGTTCAAGAAACAGCCTAAAAGGTCTATAGTATAGGGATAAGACTGGGTGCCTTATCCTGGCAACACTATGGATACGGCCCACTTTGCATTTGATACAAACGCTGCGATCCAACGCGTTCGTGTAGGAGACATGCGAGTGGGGGTATCCTATGCAATGAGTTTGCATAAGACCGGACCACGAAATAGTAACCACTAGTTATAACACCGTTAACTAGTTGGTTTTCTATTTTCACTAGGACGACCTAGACAACTTAGTCTTAATCCTGAGTTGATTATGGACTCCTGCTCATGAGAGATTGTCCTTTGATTTGTATGGGTGAGAGTGGCCAATACGCCGACTCAATAAGCCTACCACTTTGGGGACAAGATCGAATGGGGAGCTGGGAACATAATCGTACAAGATGGAATTCACTCCTTCCCGACTTTAGGAAAGCAGATGAGTGTTCCCTTAAGTGGTTACTCCGAGTCTTGAACAAAGGGCCCTACCCTCTCAATGGCACGAGAGGGTTTTTTCTGTTTGATGGTTGGACCATAAACAGATTGTTCATTAGAGGAGAATTGGTACTTAAGGAAATAGAGGTGACCCAGGGGTAAAACGGTAATTTGACCCAGCTGGTGTTACGGACACTCGTGAAGGACTAACTAGTCGATATTGGTCTAAGTTCCGTGGACACAGAAAATATGTCTGCAGTGAGAAGAGTGCAACTGTGAGTCTATAGTGGAATGTACACACAGTTAACGAATATTGATTATTGTGGTTAATGAGTTTAACCAATTAATCTCACATCGTTGGAGCTTCTGATCTGCAGGTCCATAAGGTCCCACTGGTAGCTCGTAAAGTAATTTGAGGCAACTAAGTAATTAAATGTAAATTGAAAATGTTCAATTTACTAAGGGAAATAAATATAATATATATTGATATATTATTATGAGAGAAATTAATATTTGAAGAAGTTCAAATATAAATTTATGGAAGATTGAAAGAATTAATTAATTTAAGTCCTAAAAGTGTTTGGGCAAAATTAATTAATTCAAGGCCGGAAATTAAATATGTGATATTTAATTGGTGGTTAATTAATTAAAGAATTCATTAACCATGAATTAATCAATTATGTAAATAATTAATCACTTAAGGAAGTGATTAATCATTTATGGGAATGATCTAAATTACTTATGGAAGAAATTAGTCATTTATGGAAAAGATTAATCAATTGGGGAATTGATTGATCATGATTGATTAATTAAGGAATAAGATTGAATCAATTTTGGAAAAGATTGATTTAATTGAATATTTTATTCATGGCCTCTCTTCTATAAATAGAACACTAGACCTAATTGGTCATGACACTTGACACTCTTGAAAGACAAGACCTAGAATTCTCTCTAGCCTCCCTCTTAGAGAAAGACTCCCACAAGTCTTTGGCCTCCTAGACTTAGAGACATACCGGTGTAACCTCTGTGGTTATTGTGTCATTCAAAGAAGAAAATCCAGCGATCAAGAGGCGAGAAGGCTGCTGCGTTTTCGTTCGTTGGAGCGTCGTTGGCGAAGAACGGTCAAGTCTACAACGGAGGTTTGTAACGGTTCTTCCTCTTTTCGTTAGAAAAGTTTTTTAAAATAAATTTAGATTTATTCTAGCATGATTAAACCGTTTTTACAGCGACTTTAAAGTTAGTTTAAAGTTTTGTTTGAGTTATCGTAACGGTATTTTAATGTTAAATAAAACGGCGTAAGGTCCAATCGATGCGCTTCCGCTGCGTGGGGACTTTTATTCCCTTCACTCATCTTATAAAAGGAGGAGCCGCCAAAGATAAATTCATTCACGATTGAGAGACCGAATCAATCGGCTATAAGCCGAATTGACGGCAGAATGGAGATCTAAGAAGACCATTTGCGATTCCACTCAAGGAGACGAAGTTCTTCCATGTTCTTGGTGGTTTGGAGCAGCCGTTTCATCCCCATTTACTGAAAAGGATTAGTATTTCTTGTGTATTTTGTATTATGGATATGCTTATCGAGATTGTAATGTATATTATATTTTCAATCATGAACTAATTGCTTCGTAGGCATAGGTTAAGAATTATGTGATTGTTATATTTATAAATCTGGAAATTCTATTTGATCATGATCATCTTGAATTATTGTTGATCTTTAATTTCATTATGTGCCTGCCTAGCTAGCCGGTATGTATAGCTTCTCCTAGTTTCAGGGATGATTTAGGAGTTGTGTGGTGATAATTCACGCTAGACCATTGTGTATTGGTGAACGCCAGTGACTGAGTTAGGGATAGCCAGTTGCCTAGTGCTTGATCGGTAGAGCTTCATTGGTTTTGAAACATATTCCAAAAAATCCAGAGTTTCGGGAGGATCCCACTCATAATACTGCATGACATTGACCGATCAAAAGAATTGTTGGAGCATCTTTATAAACAATTACAGAAGTCTTAACCTGTGTCTGTTTCCATTCTGTTTTCTCTAGTCGTAATCATTTACTGCTTTCACATATCTTTTGTTTCAGCATTTTAAAAACCCAATCAATTTAACCAACATTTTGAAATCACTAAAAAGGCAAATTAAATCAATAGAGGTAGTCATTTCAAGACCCTGTGGATACGATAAATACTTATCACTTGTTGCTAGATTGTGTATACTTGCACAGTATTCTGGAGTTAATTTATCTCATATTTTTAACCGCTCCAGAATTGCAACAGCTCACCTCATTAAAATACCCTAATGACAACAAAGAATGTGACATGGTAGCACGCATAGATGTATGTTCCCCACTGGAAATAATGCAATCAAATGTGTTCAGTACCTTGCGGGAAGAGACAAAGGAAGAACAAGTCGATGACAATCACATCCTACCACAGACCACAGAAATTATGCATGCGCTGGACCTCGAAGAAAGAATCTGCACCTTACCTTCCATAGCGCAACCAGCTGCGCCAGAGCTTAAGCCACTCCTAACACATCTGAAGTATAAGTTTTTGGGAGAAGAAGAATCCCTGCTGGTTATCATTTCATCAAAGCTTGATCACCCGCAAGAACACATTCTTATGCAAGTCCTTGCAAAACACAAGAAGGTCATTGGATGGAGTCTTGCGGATATTAAGGGAATGAGCCCCTCGTATTACATGCACAAAATTCGCCTGCTGGACGAATGAAATGAATTCATTGAGCGACAAAGAAGATTAAATTCTACGATGATGGAAGTTGTGTGAAAAGAGATTATCAAATGGCTCGACGTAGGTGTGATTTACCCTATTGCGGACAGCAGATGGGTGAGTCTGGTGCAATGCGTGCCCAAGAAAAGAGGAATGACAGTGGTAGCCAACGCAAACAACGAATTGATCCCCTCACGCACCACTACGGGGTGGCGCATATGCATGGAATACCGCAAGCTCAACGCAATTACGAAGAAAGATCCTTTTCCTCTTCCATTCATCGATCAAATGCTAGATCGACTTGCGGGATACACATACTACTATTTTCTTGATGGATACTCAGGGTACAATCAAATATCCATTGCGCTAGAGGACCAGGAAAAGACAACTTTCACCTGCCCATACAGAACCTTTGCGTTTAGAAGGATGTCTTTTGGGCTATGCAATGCGCCAAGGACTTTCCAAAGATGCATGATGGCAATTTTTTCATAATTATTAGAAAAATCAGTGGAAGTTTTTATGGATGACTTTTCAGTTTATGGAAAGTCTTTCGCAGATTGCCTAACACAACTGGATCGAGTGTTGGAGCGATGCAAAAAGACTAACCTGGTGTTAAATTGGGAGAAATGCCATTTTATGGTTGAAGAATGCATCGTCTTAGGCCATCACATATCACGCACAGGTATTGAAGTAGATAAGGCGAAAATTGATGTGATCGAAAAGTTGCCTCCACCCACCTCTGTGAAAGGAATTAAAAGTTTCTTGGGCCATGCAGGTTTCTATCACAGATTCATAAGGAATTTCTCGCATATCACAAAGCCACTATGCGCATTGTTGGAAGCAAATAGAAGATTTGAATTTTCTGAGGAATGCGCCAAGGCATTTAAAGAGTTGAAGCATGCGCTAGTCAATGAACCCATTCTCGCAACCCCTGATTGGAAAGAACCATTTGTCCTGATGTGTGATGCGAGTGACGTGGCAGTTGGAGCAGTTCTGGCACAGAAAAAGGAAAAGTCACTGCACCCTATTTATTATGCCAGCAAGACATTGAATGAAGCACAAAATAATTACACAACAACCGAGAAGGAATTATTGGCGGTTGTTTATGCTTTTGATAAATTCTGTGTTTATTTGATTGGCTCCAAAGTCACTGTCTACACAGATCATGCGGCAATCAAATACCTGATCATTAAAAAATATGCGAAACCAAGGTTGATTAGGTGGATCCTATTGCTGCAAGAATTTGATTTAGAAATCAAGGACAAAAAGGCGAGTGAGAACTTGGTCGCAGATCATTTATCGCGATTGGAAAATCCTGAGAAAGTTGATGCGTCAGACATCCCCATCGCATAGGAATTCCCATATGAGAAACTGCTGATGATTGAAGAAGAAGAACCATGGTTTGCTGATATAGCAAACTATCTCGCCGCAGGAGTCTTACCTGACAAGTACTCAACGCTGAATCGTAAGAAATTCTTCCATGAACTTAAATTTTATTTATGGGATGACCCTTTCCTTTATCGTAGAGGACCAGACCAGATCATTAGGAGATGCATTGGACGCGTAGATGCGTCGAGAATTCTAGAAGCATGCCATGAAGCTCCATATGGAGGGCATTTTGGAAGCCAACGCACTGTGGTGAAGGTATTGCAAAGTGGTTATTGGTGGCCAACCTTGTTCCAAGACGCAAAGAGATTCGCGGATAGATGCGACAAGTTCCAACGCACTGGTAATATCAGCGCAAGAAACGAGATGCCGCATAACTATATAGTGGAAATTGAACCGTTTAATGTTTGGGGAATCGATTTTATGGGACCATTTCCATCATCGCAAGGATACCAGTACATCCTCCTCGCAGTTGACTATGTCACTAAGTGGGTGGAGGCAATCGCTTGCGTTAAGAATGATGCGGCTACCATGGCAAAATTTCTTTAAGAAAAATATTTTTACAATATTTGGAGTGCCGCGGAAACTTATCAGTGATGAAGGGGCCCATTTCGTGAACAAGGTCATGAATAAGCTGTGACAAAAATACAATGTCAAACATCATATCACAACAGCTTATCACCCGCAGAGCAATGGTCAGACAGAGGTATCAAATAGGGAAATAAAGAGAATTCTCGAGAAAGTGGTCAGCACAAACAGGAAGGACTGGGCGCAACATTTGGATGATGCGTTATGGGCATATCGCCACGGCTTTCAAAACACCCATAGGGATGTCTCCTTATGCGTTAGTGTTTGGCAAGGTCTGCCATTTGCCTTTAGAGTTGGAATACAGAGCGCATTGAGCACTAAAGCGCCTTAACTTTGATCTATATGAGGCAGGACAGGAGCGATTGCGTCAGCTCTCGGAGTTAGAAGAATTTAGAAGATGGGCATATGAAAATGCCAAGATCAACAGAGAAAAGCAAAAACAATGGCATGACAGAAGAATATGCAAGAAGGATCTTAGAGAAGGAATGAAGGTATTATTATTCAACTCTCGCTTACGTCTTTTTCCAGGTAAGCTGAAGTCAAGATGGTCAGGCTCATACACTATCCATAAGATATATCCATATGGGGTCGTGGACCTACATTCTGGTGATAGAAAGAGAATTTTTAAAGTCAACAGACAAAGAATAAAGTCATACATTGATGGGACCTTTGACGAGGTAGTTGAAATTATCCTTCTAAAAGATCCACCTTGAAGCAACAAGACAAAAATAGGTCTAGGACAAAAAGTACTCTTAGCTGCGTCAGGACCTAACGCAAAGCAAGAGTACAACAGGTCAAAAGTTGTAATTATTTTCTTTCTTTCTGCATGTTTTATTTTATTGCGTTAATATTTTGGTAGGTTAGAGCCCCATCGCATGTTTTACTCGCATTACATTTGTTTGGCGTTAGAATTTTGTTGCGATAAAGCCTTAGGAGGAAAACCCAAACGCATGTCCCAATCCATCTGTACACTACTCGCATTGGAGGCACAACCACAATCATTTCACATTTAATGAGTCGCACTAATCCCTGTTTTTGCACATTACCCAAGGCAACCACCCACATTCCCCCATGATAATCATGACTACCTACCTACATGGGATGCGAAAGGGCATCATTACCAAAGCTGGGTAAACCTTGTGTTAGCTATAAAAGGGGATGTGCCTTCTCTCTAAAATCTTCATCTTCTTCATCTTCTTCGTACAAAACCCTAAACCCTTGTTTCTCTCTCTTGCGAAGCTTCTCTCTGTTTTCACCAAAAATCACCATGTCCGATTCACAAAACCTCTCCATTAAAGGCTACACAGACGATGCACCTTCGTCATCGCCGGAGGTTGAAGGTTCTAACCAAGACACCATGTCCTCCTTTGATGAAGAAACTGAAAATCAACCCCAAGGCAACCTCATGGAAATAGAGGAGCCTGAAGTCATCGACATTAAGAAAACCACCACTAAACCCTCCATCTCTCTAGCCAAAAACACAGAGGTGCTCGACATTGTGTCGTTGGACACCTCCACCTTCACCATTCAACCCATAACCCTTCAACCTGCCCAAAACACCTTAGCCCCACGAAACCTAACTCCATTTCCATCCCCTTTACCCTCTATTCCCCTTCTTCCACCTCTACACTCTTCAGCTTCCCTCGCATCAGCCACCCTTCATCTTCTTCCTCTCACGCAGACACTTCCCTCCTACCATCAACCTCAACGCAATCCACTTCTCCGCAGTTTTCTGAGCGGGAAGTGGTCGCATGGGACTCCCTAATGGGAGAATTAGGCAAAGAAAGCGACGCAATTCGCCAAAGAGAAGAGCAAGAAAAGGCTGTTGATAGCGAGCAGAGCTAGCTAGTTTTCCCTAATCTATTTAGCTAGTCTTTGATGATTTAGTGGCCATTTTATTGCACTTTAATGTTTATTTTGTAGGAAATGGTTTATTGGAGCTAAAGCGTGATATTTGAGTCAATCGGGTGCTCGGGACGTGAAAAGATGCAAAGGAATGAAAAGGAGTCAAAGAGGAAAAAAGTCAAAATTGGGTCAACAGCAGGCTAGCGTCGAGACGCTAGCTCTTGAGCGTCTCGACGCTCACATTCCATATCTGAATAGGCGCGAAAAAGTCACAGTGTCTCGACGCTGCGACCTTAGCCTCTCGACGCTGTGTTAATTCGTTTCCAGAAACGCGCGTTTTGAAGGCAGCGTCTGACGAAAAAACAGAATATAATGTCTTTTGCGGCTAGGTTTTTTAGGGGAAGCTTTTGGGACATTTTAGAGCCGTAAAATAGGGCAGAACAGAGCATCTTGGAGCAAAAGCAAAGGGAGCAAGTTGGAAATCAACCCATCGTTCGTGGGGATCGTGACGGGGACGCTCGGTCTTGGCCTACATTGAGTTTTTCCTTTCCTTTCCCTTTTCTTTAGCTAGATTTTATGGCTTTTACGTGTTTAGTTGAGCTTGTAACACCAATCATGAGTAGCTAAACTTGTAGCTTAGGGATTGATGTAGTTGATTAAGTTTATGGATTGAAATTATGTTTAAGTTGTGCAATGGTTATTATGTTTGTAATCTTGATTTAATGCTTTCAATTATTGGCCATTAGTTGGATGATTTAAGTATTGATTCTTGCTCGGGAGAGGGGATTTACCATAGACTTACTCAAGATTGCATGACTAAAGTTTACTTTCTAATTTCATGACGGTTTTTAGATTAACTTTAGAATTGGTCAAAAGAACTCATTGCCTTGTATGTTAATAAACTTAGATAGGGATATCAAGTTGGTTAATTTGCATGAGAATCAATTACACTCGGGAGAGGTAGTTGTGATTAAAGGTTCTTGGGCTCATAATTCCATTGTGCATAATAACTTATTCCTTAAAATCAATCCTTGACTAAATTGGCGAAATCAATTCCCTAAGTGTTGTCTCAATTGCTTATCCACTGTTTGCTTGTTTTGATTTAGTTTTCGATCTTTCATTCATCACTTTGTGTTCCCTAAATGAAATTGAGCAAGATAATTCACAATACTTGATTTAGCTTAAAAATCCAATCCAGAGGATGACACTCGTTTATACGAACACTTTATTATTACTTGACCCGTGCGCTTGCGGTAAGGAAAATTCCACATCAAGTTTTTGGCGCCGTTGCCGGGGATTGGCACATTTAACTAGATTGATATTATGAAAAAATTGTCTGATCTTAATTTAGGGTGTATTTTTACTTTTTTTAGGTTGATTGCATTTTTTTCCTTATTTGTTTTTCTTTCCATATTTGTTTTTTTAGATTAGTTTTTCCTTATTTGTTTCTTTCCTTATTTGTGTTTTGCCATATTTATTTTTGCATACCATATTAGGTTATTTTGTTTCCTTTTCTAGATTATATTTTCCATATTAAGATTAGTTGTTTTCTTTTCTTTATTTCTTTCCATAATTGTGTTCTTTCCTTTTTAGGGTAGTTTTGTTTTTATATGCGTAGTAGTAGAGCAGTGGTACCATTTGATCCCGAGATCGAAAGAACAATTCATAGGATTCGAAGAGAAAACAGAGAAATTATTCAAATGGCTGACCAAAATCCACCTGAGGAGCCTAGGCCTATAAGAGATTACTTTCAGCCCGTGTTTCAGGGGCAACAGTCGGGGATTATCTATGCCCTGATTAATGCCAACAACTTTGAGCTGAAGACAGGTCTCATTCAGATGGCTCGAGACTATGCATATAGAGGATCGCCCACTGAGGACCCAAATTCTCATCTCAAATCATTTTTAGACATTTGTGGGACGGTAAAAATTAATGGAGTTTCTGAGGATGCTATTCGCTTACGTTTATTCCCTTTTTCTTTGCAGGATAAAGCACGAGATTGGTTACAGTCCATTCCCCCTGGGAGCATCACCACTTGGGATGCTTTGGTCCAGGCCTTTTTAAAGAAATTTTTCCCTCCTGCAAAGACGGTCAAGCTGAGGACCGAGATTGGGACATTCCAACAACAATATGATGAGCAACTGTTCGAAGCTTGGGAGCGATTTAAAGAGTTTTTGAGGAAGTGTCCTCAGCATGGATACCCCGACTAGCTTTAGGTTCAATTGTTTTATAATGGTTTAACTCCTAGTACAAAGACGATTGTTGATGCAGCTGCAGGTGGGACTCTGTTGTCCAAGACCGTGGAAAATGCTTGCATACTTCTAGAGGATATGGCCACCAACAGCTATCAGTGGCTATCTGAGCGGTCTACACCCAAAAAGATTGTTGCTGGAGTGTTTGAGCTTGATAAAGTAAGTGCACTCCAGGCCCAGATGACCTCCCTTGCTAATGCTTTTATGAAATTTTCAGGTACAGGGAGTGCACAGTCAATTGAATCAGCTGCTGCTTTAGCATCCAGACCTCAGGAGGAGACCATTGAACAGGTTCAGTATGTATCAAATTCTAATTTTAGGGGATATAATAATAATTCTACACCTACACATTATCACCCTAACAATAGGAACCATGAAAATTTCTCTTATGCTAATACTAAGAATGTTCTTAATCCTCCTGGGTTTGCCCCTCAAACTCAATAAAATAAAAAGTTAGAAGATCTTGTTGGAGCTTTCATTGCAGAGTCTAGTAACAGGACAACCAAATTGGAGGAGGCAGTCATTGCCATCAACTCAACAGTGAATGGCAACAGTGCTGCCATCAAGAATATTGAAACTCAGCTGGGACAGTTGGTAAATGTTGTAAGCACCATGAATAAAGGTAAGGCCTCGGCTGAGCAAGAGAAAACACAGATGGAGTATTGTAAGGCAATCACTGTGCACCAGGAGGAAGCTGAAGAGGAACCTGATTCTGAGGAGTATGACACGCCTACAGGGGAAGCTGAGGAGGACACATCATCATATGAGGCTGAAAAGCCTGAACCTGAGCCTCCTATTCCTTCTCCCACACTGATGGTTCCCAAAGAAAAGAAAAAGAAAAAGAAGAAAAAGAACAGTCAGGTTCAGTTTGATAAGTTTATGAATGCTTTTATGAATCTGAACATCAATATTCCTTTTGCAGAGGCGTTAGAGATGCCCCAGTATAATAGGTTCATGAAGGAGTGGTTAGCAAAGAAGCGAAAGGAAAAGAAGGTTGACACTGTATATCTCGCTTCCACATGCAGCACCAGAGTACAACAGAAGGTACCTGAAAAAGTAGCAGATTCAGGGAGTTTTTCTGTTCCTTGTAGTTTTGGTACTTATTCTTTCAGAGAATTATGTGATTTAGGTGCTAGCATTAATATTATTCCTTTATCCTTGTGTAAAAAGTTAGACATAGGTGAGATTAAATCTACTCCTGTAAAGCTCCAATTGGCTGATCAGTCTGTGGTTAGACCAGTTGGCATTGTAGAAAATGTTTTAATCAGAGTAGGTAGATTTTTCCTCCCTATTGATTTATATGTTATGGATATGATAGAAAATCCTTCAATGCCTGTCATATTAGGAAGGCCATTCCTCGCTACTGGACGAGTGATTATTGATATTGAGCGCAGGGAGCTCACTATAAGAGTCAAGAATGACAAAGAAATATTTAAAGCAGTTGAAGACTCTAAGGGACACTCGGACGTGCTTTTCATGGGCTATAAGAAAGGTGCAAGAAAGAGCACCACTGTTGGATTCACAGAAAAGAAGCCTCCTTGAAGCACAGTCAACACGTCAAGCTAATGACGTTAAACAAGCGCTTTTGGGAGGCAACCCAAGTAAGTTTTGTGTGTTTTCTTTTTGTTTTTGATTTATTGTTTGTTTTTGTTTTGTAGGTCTTGTTTTCTTTCTCTCCTTTGCTTTCAAGCTTTCAAGATTCCAAGCTCTCAATCAAAAAGTCAGCATCATTCCAGGCCAGTATCGTTCACTCCTTCCATTCTTTCTTTGTTCTCATGCTTGATTATGCCTTATTTTCTGTATACATTGAGGACAATGCATGTTTTAAGTTTGGGGGTGGATTAGCATGTTTGTGGAGCCCTTGAGCATCTGAGTTCGGGCTATAGTTTTGAGCTTTCTTTGAATTGAGCATATGGTTGTTTTCTGGATACTATTTTTGCATGGCTATGATGTCCTAGGATAGGCTTTCTTGTCAATTTTCAAGCTTGTGATGAGTTGTAAGCATGAGTGCCCAAGAAGGAAGACTTTTTAAAACTTTTTCTAGGAGATGGCTTGCATAAGTAGAGTATTTGTCTTGGCTAGATTTGGATTTGAATGCTTAGGAGCGAATTATTGGGTTCATATGCTTCTTGTCACCTCGATAGGTGTAGGGTAGAGCTAAAGAGTTAATTTTTTGCAAATTAGCATGTTTGATCTTGCTTAGGAGAAAAGAAAAGAACATCTGCTTATCATGTTCATAATGAAAAAATCATTCTTGTTGTTACTGTTGAAAAAGAAAAAAGAAAAAAGTCATGACTTATGCATGCAATATGCAATGGTTAATAAAGATTAAGGCAAAAAGAGCTACCTCTGTTGTGATCAGTTAGGCCAACCAGAGAAAACTCAGGTTAAGGGTCCCTGCAATGGGTGTGTGAAAGTTAGTGCCACATATACATGATTAATTTAATTGTTAATTATAAGCACCTAAGTATGGAGGAAAACAAACTAATTTGTTCCATTAACTCATTAGTGAAACCTTAGTGCCAGTGTAGAGGGAAGATGAGCTGAGAGTTTAATAATCCAATCCCGGGCTAGTAGAGTCTGATCTTGTTGAGTTAGATCTTGCTTGTGCAAGTTAATTTTGGAAAAATTTTAATTTGTCTCCCTCATTGGTCCTTGTGTGCATGTCTCTTGCTTGCTTGACTATTGAATTTTGAGCCTTGAGGATTGAGTCATGTCTGTTGCATCCATTCTTCCATTGTATGCTTGATTTTTAGTTTTCTCGAGGACTAGCAAAAGCTTAAGTTTGGGGGTGTTTGATAGCGAGCAGAGCTAGCTAGTTTTCCCTAATCTATTTAGCTAGTCTTTGATGATTTAATGGCCATTTTATTGCACTTTAATGTTTATTTTGTAGGAAATGGTTGATTGGAGCTAAAGCGTGATATTTGAGTCAATCGGGTGCTCGGGACGTGAAAAGATGCAAAGGAATGAAAAGGAGTCAAAGAGGAAAAAAGTCAAAATTGGGTCAACAGCAGGCTAGCATCGAGACGCTAGCTCTTGAGCATCTCGACGCTCACATTCCGTATCTGAATTGGCGCGAAAAGGTCACAGCGTCGAGACCCTGCGATCTTAGCGTCTCGACACTGTGTTAATTCGTTTTCAGAAGCGCGTTTTGAAGGCAGCATCGAGACGCTATGACGAAAAAACAGAATATAATGTCTTTTGTGGCTTGGTTTTTTAGGGGAAGCTTTTGGGACGTTTTAGAGCCGTAAAACAGGGCAGAACAAAGCATCTTGGAGCAAAAGCAAAGGGAGGGGAGCAAGTTGGAAATCAACCCATCGTTCGTGGGGATCGTGACGGGGACGTTCGGTCTCGACGCTGTCTCGATACGCAGGTGCCAGATAAGGAAAGCGCACAGCGTCGAGACGCTGTCACGATGGAGGCGCGACCTAGGGTTTCAAAAAGCGCGGTTCAAGGCGTGGCCGGTCCGGTTCGGACCGGTTCAGTTGGGCTGGGACCTATTTGGTCCGGTTCAGCCAATTTTTGGCATGGTTCGTGATTTTGGAGGCCGGTTCGAGGTGGTTCGGGGCGGTTCGTGCTGTCTAGACCAATTCCGGAGTTGTACAAGGATTTTCTTAGGATAGAATTTAGTTAAATTAATGTAATTTAATGCTTTATTTTATCCTAGGGGCCAAAATTAACCGGTTCAATTGCTATTTATATGCTTTATGGATGTCATATAGAATATTTAATCCCACCTTAGGTTATAAACATGCTCATGCATTTTTTATATATTATAAATTGTTATAATGTATGTTTAAATGCATGGATTTGTTTTCATATTTTTTAATATAAGTATATATTAATTATATGAAAAATTGGAAAGCATGAAGCATGTCATTACTTAAATTAAATATAAATAGTTATGTTTAATGTAATGAATGAAGCATGCTTGATTGATTTTCTTGATTGGCTTATAATTGTTATAATAAAAGAAATTCAAAATTGCATGAAGCATGAAACATCCATAGTTAATAATATAATTGTTATATTATTCATGCAATTAGTATGGTTTAATTATTTAATTTGAATGAGATTGTTGAATGAATTAAACCCTAGATTCTTGATTATAGGATTAATCATTAAAATTTGAAATAGTTCTTTAATGTTAATGATTAGAAACCGTCAATCTATAATCAAGATTTGCTTGCAAACATAAGATCATAGGATAAATTGGATTAATTTTAAATTGTTTAAAATTAATTAGACCTAGGTCGTTTTCTAATAGGATTAGAATCTTTTCTTACTTAGAAATAAAAATAGTTTTAATTGACTAAGTAGGAAAAACATTGCTATGATTATAAGGGAACTCCACCGGTAATGTTCTGTTTAAGGCTGGGGGTATTTAAGTTGACGGTTTACGGAACACCTCCTACCTGGGAACTGACCTGGAATACCGGAGTTGAATTAATCATAGTTAAATGTTAGCATGCAATGTCACTAGGTTTATTAAAAGGGTTTAATGCACCTAGATCTTTAGAGTAAAGACCCTACATTACTGTTATAAGGGAACTCTCTCGGTAAAGTTCTGTCTAAGGCTGGGGGTATTTAAGTTGACGGTTTACGAAACACCTCCTACCTGGGAACTGACCCGAACATTGAGTTGAATTAACCATAGTAATGTTGACTTGCAATGTTGGGTTTATTAAAAGAAGTTTAATTCACCCAAAAGATTGCAGTTGAATCCTTTCCATAATTGTTATAATAGGATCAGACTTAGATAGATTGACTTAGTCGAATACTATCTAAGTTAAACAACCCTATATTAACTTTAGGACATTTTCAGTGGGAGGAAAATTACAAAACGAGATTTAAATCAAGTTTTGCTCATACATCCCTATATTCACAACGTGAGATTCATGCTCGGCTTCGAGTCGCCTTAGGAGCGGCCTCCCTTCGGAAAGTGTTTGCAAGAATCAATATCAAGGTGAATGGGAAAAATGTCTAGAGTAAGTGGGAGCGGGACACGTGTCAACGTATCCCTCGGTCTCCGCCCATAATTCACACCGTGAGAGTCCTGTGATCCGCCTGCAGGTTGTCCTGGCACAACCATCCCTTCAGAGGGCCTGATCTTAGGATTCGGAACATCGTGAACTCCTGATAGGAGCTCTTAGGCTAATCACCAACAGTTGTCTTTCCCTTCGGTAGCCTGTTGGTGCGTGCCTCTGAGATCTGAAAGTGGGAGGGTTACACTTACGAGGATGAGTTAAAAGTGTTAACAAATCCTTAACCGAACGACGGTGGCTAATGTCTATAGGAATATGAGTTATTCTGGAATTAGAATTAGTTGAGAGGTGTCTCATTTCAAAGGAGGAGTACCTGATCACCCTTCGGTGGCTGATATTCTAAACCTCTGAAACATCGTTGCAAAACTAAATCAATAGTTTTAGGGTTCTGTGATTGTCTGTTTTGCTAAATTGATTAGATCGTGTGCAATTGTTTGCTTGTATGATGGGTTAAGGCAAAGATAACTAATACGGTCATTGTTTGTTTAAATTTCAGCAATGTGTTCCTCAATTGTCTCTCTGCTTAAAAATGAGAAATTAACCGACAAAAATTATGCTACGTGGAAGTCGAACCTGAATACGATTCTTGTTGTCGATGATCTGCAGTTCGTCTTAACGGAGGATTGTCCTCCAGCCCCTGCTCGTAATGCATCCCAAGCAGTTAAGGATGCTTATGACCGCTGGACAAAGGCCAATGATAAGACTTGCGTCTATATCCTAGCCAGCTTATCTGAAGTTTTGGCTAAAAGGCATGAGGGCATGGTAACAGTGAGGGAGATTATGAACTCTCTCCAGGAGATGTTTGGACAACCGTCCTACCAACTCCACCATGACGCTCTCAAATACGTTTATAGCTGTCGCATGAAAGAGGGCAGCATGTCCTGGATATGATGGTCCAATTCAACGTGGCAGAGGCAAACGGGGCGGTCATAGATGAGCGTAGTCAGGTTGCATTCATCTTAGAATCTCTTCCGAAGAGTTTTCTACAGTTTCGAAGCAATGCAATGATGAATAAAATAACATCCAACCTGACTAGCCTCCTGAATGAGCTACAACTCTATCAGTCTCTTCTTAAGAACAAGGGACAGATAGAAGGAAAGGAATACGTTGTTCACTCTAAAAGAAAGTTCGAGAAGGGTTCATCCTCTAGAACTAAATCTGTAGCCACTTCTTCAAAGAAAACTCAGAAGAAGAAAGGAAACAAGGGGAAAGCTCCCAGTACTGCTGCTAAAAGCAAGGGAAAAGCAAAAGCTATGGCAGACAAGGGCAAGTGTTTCCACTGCAATGTAGATGGACATTGGAAGAGAAACTGCCCAAAGTACCTTGCTGAGAAAAAAAAGGAAAAGGAAGGTAAATTTGATTTACTGGTTTTAGAAACATGCCTGGTAGAACATGATGAGTTTACCTGGATACTTGATTCAGGCGCAACTAATCATGTTTACTCTTCTTTTCAGGAAAATAGTTCCTTTCGGCAGTTGAACGATGGGGAAATGACACTCAGGGTCGGAACTGGAGAAGTCATTTCAGCTAAAGCAGTGGGAGCTGCGAAGTTATTTTTTAGAAATAGATTCTTACTTTTAGAAAGTTTGTTAATCGTTCCCAAGATTAAGAGGAACTTAATTTCTATTTCATGTTTTCACTTTTGATATGAATGAAGCGTTCATTTATAAAAATGGTGTACTTATTTATTCAGCCAAATTGGAAAATAACTTGTATGTTTTAAGACCAACCAAAAACAAAACACTTTTAAATCACGAATTATTTAAAACTGCTGAAACTCAAAGGAAAAGGCAAAAGATTTCTCCAACAAGTAACAATACTCATCTTTGGCATCTTAGACTTGGTCATATAAACATCGATAGGATCGGTCGTTTGGTAAAGAATGGACTTCTAAGCAAGTTAGAAGATGATTCACTACCACCTTGTGAATCTTGTCTCGAGGGAAAAATGACCAAGAGACCCTTTACTGGAAAAGGTTACAGAGCCAAAGAACCCTTAGAGTTAATACATTCGGATCTATGTGGTCCAATGAATGTAAAAGCTCGAGGAGGATACGAATATTTCATCTCATTTATAGATGATTATTCAAGATACGGTTACTTGTACCTAATGGGACATAAGTCTGAAGCCCTTGAAAAGTTTAAGGAGTTTAAGGCTGAAGTTGAAAACCCATTAGGTAAATCTATTAAAGTACTTCGATCTGATCGAGGAGGAGAGTATATGGATCAAAGATTCCAAGATTATATGATAGAACATGGAATCCAATCTCAACTCTCAGCCCCTAGTACACCTCAGCAGAATGGTGTGTCAGAAAGGAGAAATAGAACCTTGTTAGACATGGTTCGATCAATGATGAGCTATGCTCAATTGCCTAGCTCGTTTTGGGGGTATGCAGTAGAGACTGCAGTATACATCTTGAACAATGTTCTCTCAAAAAGTGTTTCTGAAACACCTTTCGAATTATGGAAAGGGCGTAAACCTAGTTTGCATCACTTTCGCATCTGGGGTTGTCCAGCACACGTGCTTGTGACAAATCCTAAGAAACTGGAACCTCGTTCAAAACTGTGCCAATTTGTTGGTTACCCTAAAGAAACGAAAGGTGGTTATTTCTACGACCCAAAAGAAAATAAGGTGATTGTATCGACAAACACCACTTTCTTAGAGGAAGACCACATGAGAGATCATAAACCACGCAGCAAAATAATATTAGGAGAAGCTACTGAAGAATCATCAAGAGTTGTTGATGAAGTTGGACCTTCAACAAGGGTTGATGAAGGAACTAGTTCTTCAGATCCATCTCGTCCATCTCAAACGTTGGGAATGCCTCGACGCAGTAGGAGGGTTGTATTACAACTTGACCACTACTTGGGTTTAACTGAAACTCAGGTTGTCATACCTAATGATGGCATTGAGGATCCATTGTCCTATCGACAGGCAATGAATGACGAAGATAAGGATGAATGGGTCAAAGTCATGAACCTGGAAATGGAGTCAATGTACTCCAATTCTGTATGGGAACTTACAGATCTACCAAATGGGGTAAAACCCATAGGGTGCAAATGGATCTATAAGAGAAAAAGAGATGCAGCTGGAAAGGTACAGACCTTCAAAGCTAGACTAGTGGCAAAGGGTTATACCCAAAAGGAAGGGGTTGACTATGAAGAAACCTTTTCTCCTGTAGCCATGTTAAAGTCCATAAGAATTCTCTTATCCATAGCCGCATATTATGACTATGAAATATGGCAAATGGACGTCAAGACTGCCTTTCTAAATGGTAATCTTGAAGAGAATATCGTCATGTCTCAACCCGAAGGGTTCATAGCCCAAGGTCAGGAACAAAAGGTTTGTAAGCTCAATCGATCCATTTATGGATTGAAACAAGCATCCAGATCATGGAACATTAGATTTGATACTGCAATCAAATCTTTTGGCTTTGACCAAAACGTTGATAAGCCTTGTGTGTACAAGAAAGTCAACAAAAGGAAAGTAGCTTTTCTAATACTTTATGTAGACGATATCCTACTCATTGGGAATGATGTAGGATACCTCACTGACATCAAGAAATGGCTAGCAGCCCAATTCCAAATGAAAGATCTATGAGAGGCTCAATATGTTCTGGGAATCCAAATCATAAGGGATCGTAAGAACAAAACGCTAGCACTGTCTCAAGCAACGTATATTGACAAAATGTTGTCTCGATATTCGATGTAAAACTCCAAGAAGGGGCTACTACCCTTCAGACATGGGGTACACCTGTCTAAGGAACAGTCTCCTAAGACACCTCAAGAAATTGAGAACATGAGACACATTCCCTACGCCTCAGCTCTGGGCAGCTTAATGTATGTTATGCTCTGCACAAGGCCTGGCATATGTTATGCAGTGGGAGTAGTCATTTGGTATCAGTCTAATCCAGGGTTGGACCACTGGGGAGCGGTTAAAAACATCTTCAAGTATCTTCGGAGAACGAGGGACTGTTTTGGAATTGCTCCCCTCTCGGTCGGCCACTGATAACTGGTTGGCGATATTTCCTCCAATAGATCTTTGGCTTCCGTCACTGTTTTGGAAAGAAAACTTCCTCCTGCTGATGTGTCTAGGACTGTCTTGGTGGAGAGATTCAATCCATTGTAAAACAACTGCACTTGGAGCCAATCAGGATATCCATGTTGGGGGCACCGTCTAAGCATTTCCTTGTATCTCTCACATGCCTCGTATAACTGCTCATCGTCAAGCTATCTAAACGTTCCAATCTCAGTTCGGAGCTTGGTAGTCTTGGCAGGCGGGAAAAATTTCGTCAGAAAAGCCTGGGCAAGCTCGTCCCATGTACTAATACTGCCCGTCTCGACTGATTCGAGCCAATCCTTTGCCTTGTCTTGTAGAGAAAATGGGAACAACCTCAATCTTATAGCGTCTGTCGGAACTCCGTTCATTTTTACCGTCCCACATATTTCCAAGAATGATCGCAGATGTGAGTGTGGGTCCTTAGAAGGATGTCCCTTAAAAGAGTTATTGCGCGCCATCTGAATCAATCATGTCTTTAACTCAAAATTGGTGGCTTGGATCGGGGCGTAAACAATTCCGGAATTCTCGGTGGGAAGAACTGGCTGTTAGAAGTCTCTGTTTGCCTTGGGAGCTTCATCTTGATGGGCCATTGCTTCTGCTATTCTTTTCTCTCTCCGAATGGTTCTAAGAGTCTTGTCAATTTCGAGATATAGCGGAAACAAATTAACCACCTTGTTCTTTCGCATACAATACTTCCAATCAATCAAAAGAACAAAAAAAAACTAAAAAAAAAATGATATTCACAAATTAATGATAGAAAAATATTTACATCTAAATTACTATTTATCCATTTCTTTTCGATGTCTAAAAAAATTGATTTGCTTAAAAATCAAGCCTCCCTGGCAACGACGCCAAAAACTTGTTACGTCGTTTGTTTACGATTACCGCAAGCGCACGAGTCATCACAAGTAATATAAAATGGTAGGTAATACCGAGTATTGAATCCACAGGGAGGCGAAGCGAAAATTAAGCAAAGCAAAAATCTCTTGAGCACTAAAAATAATTGGGAGAAATAATATTTAGGGAACAGTTCATGCAATTAAAAATGGTTCAAAAAATCAAAGCAATTAAAGAAAATAATTTGATCAATCGAACAAAAATAAAATATGGAGAAAGAGTTTCCTTTAAATGGGAAGAGGGGTCTTGAAAATCAATTATTAGCTAAACAATTGTTATAATTATCCTATCTCATTGCCCAACTAATTATAATCCTAGAATCTCTGTTAATCACATAGGTTCTCATGTCGGTCTCCCCTAATTGTAATTAATTCATTTTAACAACCTAAGTGTCCTTAGCGCCATTAAAAATCATTAATTATTACGCTCTGATTCATTTTAGGAATCTAAGTTTAATCAACTAATCCCCTTGTCACGACGGGCAATTCAACTAGTTGCATGGATTACGATCTATCCTAATTTCTCTCCGTCGAGTTTCCATTAAGAATCAGATCAATACACAATTGGCCAAATTGCATAAGGCATTAAACACATTCATACAAATAATTAGGAAAAAGGGCAAAAGACAGGAAATTATAACAACATTTTGACTATAATTTCTTTTCAAGACCCCAAATTGGGGTTTAGCTACACATAGCTAAAAGATCCACAAAATTTACAATGAAAAGCATAATTAAGAGCATAATAAAAGGAAAGGAATTGACCGTCGAAAAACCCCTTCGCTGACGCTCGGAGTCCCGTCGAACACTCCTTGAGCCTCCTAGGATGCTCCCCAAAATTCCCCAAAATTTTTCCACTAAAGAAAGCTCTCAAAAAGGCTAGAAAGCCTTGAGAGAGGCTCCAAAGGAGCCAAAGAAAGGAAAGAAAGAATGGAGGAAATGGTGATTGATGGTGAAATGAGTGTTGGGTTTTATGCCCTAAAACTCGTAGATAGTGAATGTAACCGTTGACCGGATATTAATGAAATAATATTGATATACTTTTTCATTAATTGTTATTAGTTATTTTATATTTGTCTTTGCCTAATAATAACCCTAATCCAATAAACTAGACATCCAAGGTTGTAATATGAGTCTTGAACAATATGTAGAGACATATGGGATCATTGTTCAAGAAACAGCCTAAAGGGTCTATAGTATAGGGATAAGACTGGGTGTCTTATCCTGGTGACACTATGGATACGGCCCACTTTGTATTTGATACAAACGCTGGGATCCAACGCGTTCGTGTAGGAGACATGCGAGTGGGGGTATCCTATGCAATGAGTTTGCATAAGACCGGACCGCGAAATAGTAACCACTGGTTATAACACCGTTAACTAGTTGGTTTTTTATTTCACTAGGACGACCTAGACAACTTAGTCTTAATCCTGAGTTGATTATGGACTCCTGCTCATGAGAGATTGTCCTTTGATTTGTATGGGTGAGAGTGTCCAATACGCTGACTCAATAAGCCTACCACTTTGGGGACAAGACCGAATGGGGAGCTGGGAACATAATCGTACAAGATGGAATTCACTCCTTCCCGACTTTAGGGAAGCAGATGAGTGTTCCCTTAAGTGGTTACTCCGAGTCTTGAACAAAGTGCCCTACCCTCTCAATGGCACGAGAGGGTTTTCTGTTTGATGGTTGGACCACAAACAGGTTGTTCATTAGAGGAGAATTGGTACTTAAGGAAATAGAGGTAACCTAGGGGTAAAACGGTAATTTGACCCAGCTGGTGTTACGGACACTCGTGAAGGACTAACTAGTCGATATTGGTCTAGATCCGTGGACACAGAAAATATGTCTGCAGTGAGAAGAGTGCAACTATGAGTCTATAGTGGAATGTACACACAGTTAACGAATATTGATCAATGTGGCTAATGAGTTTGACCAATTAATCTCACATCGTTGGAGCTTCTGATCTGCAGGTCCATTAGGTCCCACTGGTTGCTCGTAAAGTAATTTGAGGCAACTAAGTAATAAAAGTAAATTGAAAATGTTCAATTTATTAAGGGAAACAAATATAATATATATTGATATATTATTATGAGAGAAATTAATATTTGAAAAGTTCAAATATAAATTTATGGAAGTTTGAAAGAGTTCAAAATAAATGAATTAATTAATTTAAGGCCTAAAATGTGTTTGGGCAAATTAATTAATTCTAGGCCGGAAATTAAATATGTGATATTTAATTAGTGGTTAATTAATTAAAGAATTCATTAACCGGGAATTAATCAATTATGGAAATAATTAATCACTTAAGGAAGTGATTAATCATATATGGAAATGATCTAATCACTTATGGAAGTAATTAGTCATTTGTGGAAAAGATTAATCAATTATGGAATTGATTGATCATGATTGATTAATTAAGGAATAAGATTGAATCAATTTTGGAAAATATTGATTTAATTGAATATTTTATTTATGGCCTCTCTTCTATAAATAGAACACTAGACCTAATTGGTCATGATACTTGACATTTTTGCTCTTGCTCTTAGACTCTCAAAGACAAGACCTAGAATTCTCTCTAGCCTCCCTCTTAGAGAAAGACTCCCACAAGTCTTTTGCCTCCTAGACTTAGAGACATACCGGTGTAACCTCTGTGGTTATTGTGTCATTCAAAGAAGGAATTTCCAGCGAAGAAAAGCAAAGGCGGCTGCTGCGTTTTCGTTCGTGGAGCGTCGTTGGCGAAGAACGATCAAGTCTTCAACGAAGGTATGTGACGGTTCTTTCCCTTTTCTTTAGAAAAGCATGAAAATAAATTTAGATTTATTTTTAAGCATGTTTAAACCAATTTTCCAGCAGCTTTAAAAGGGTTTTAAAGTTTAATTGAGTTTTCGTAACAGTATTTTAATATTAATTAATATACGGCGTAAGGTCCAATCGATGCGCTTCCACTGCGTGGGGACTTTTATTCCCTTCAATGAGGCACCAAGGGGCGCCTTATATAGGCTCAGAAAGGGGGTAGCGTCGCGACGCTGTGACGTCATCGGCTTGGCGCCCAAGAAATGGACAGCGTTGCGACGCTGTCTTTACATCGTCTCGACGCTATGTGATTTCCAAAATTTTCTACTACGGATTGGGCTTCTTTTCTTGGGCCAACTTCAATTCTTTTTTATTTAGAACTAAAGGAATATAATCAGAAGACTTATCTGGCACTGGCTGTGCTATTTCTTCCTCTGGTTTGGTTTCATCATCCTCATCCAATATCCTTCTAGTGCTGGGTTTTGTTTCTTCTTTTCTTTAATTTTCTTTTAACTGTTTCCCACTTCTGAGAGATATGGCAGAGCATTGTTCTTGTGGGTCCATGGTGACGACATTAAATAAATTTCCTTGTTGGATTTCCTTCATGAATATTGTTATCTGATCTATTTTTGCTTCCATCTTATTGATGACAAGATCTTGTTTTACTGCCAAATTCCTAGTTTCATTTATGAAATTCCCTAGCATTTCTTCCAAAGGGCTTTTCTTCTCTTGAATTATTTCCTCAGTTTTAAGCTCCATTTTTTCAACCTTAGGTAAACTTGGAATTTCTGATCCTGTGAGTTTATTTAGAGCCTTAGTTAGAGCTTCGACTTGCAACCTTAAAACACTCACTTCTTCATTCTCACATGGTTTCTCCTTAATTTTGGATTCTGGTTGCTCAGACTGCCACTGATAACTTGTCAAGGCCAACTCTTCTACTAGGGTTCGTGCATCTTTAACAGTTTTGGCTAAGAAGCTCCCTCCAGCCGCAGTGTCAAGAATTGTCTTAAAATCTCTTTTTAACCCATTGTAGAAAAATTGTATTTGAAGTCAGTCAGGGTATCCATGTTGTGGGCATTTTCTTAACAAATCCTTATATCTTTCCTAAGCTTCATACAATTGCTCTTCCTCTAATTGTTTAATCGTTCCTATTTCAGTTCTAAGCTTGGTAATTTTGGCTAATGGGAAAAACTTTGTAAGAAAAGCTTTGACTAAATCATCCCAACTGAGAATGCTATTCGAGGTTAACGAGTCTACCCAATCTCTAGCTCTATCTTGTAAAGAAAATGGAAACAATTGCAAACGAATAACGTCAGAGCTAACTCCTCCTATTTTTACTGTTCCACAGATATCCAAAAATGATCTTAGGTGATTGTGTGGATCCTCCGATGGATAGCCCTTGAAAGCCTTTTCTCTTACCATCTGAATGAGACTAGCCTTGAGCTCAAAATGATCGACTGGCTCATAAGCTATTTCAGAGTAATTTAATGGAAATTCAGGCAAGAAATAATCTCGGATTGCTTTGTCTTCTTGATCTGCCATGATTAAATCTCAAAGAAACAATTTATCCACCTTATGTCTTCACAAACTTTTGCCACCACTAAAAATTAAATTGCAATAATAAAATTTCTAAATTAAAATCAAACACTTAATTCTCAATATTAACAGAAAAATTACAAATTCCCCGGCAACGGCGCCTAAAACTTGATGACCGCAAAGTGCACGGACCGCAAGTAATATAAAACGATAGGTAATACCGAGTATCAAATCCTCAGGGAATTTGAATTATATCCATTAAGTACCAAGAACCATCATGTTCAATTTTATTTAGAATTCCAACTCGAATGATGAAGCGATATTTAAAGGAATTAATAAAAATAATCTTGCAATAACGAAATGAAAATATCCAATTAAGGGAACTTGACCTTGAAGGTGTACATATTACACATGCGGAAGAAATTGAAGATCGAAAGCACTTAAGACATTCAATTTTACTCCTAAAGCATGCATGTTCTAGAAAAGACAGAATAGAGAGTTTAAAAAACACCAACCTTTGTAGCTCACTTATGTTGAGCTCCTTGTGGTGTTTGCCTCTCCTATGCTCCTTGGACAACCTCTAGAGTCTTCCCTACTATACTCCGGGCCAAGAACGACTTGTGGGAGTCTATATAAGATAGGGAATGGGAAGGGAATGCTTGAAGCATCAAACAATGGAGAAGAATGAGAGATGAAAGAACTTTGAGTCCAAATTCCAGCAGCATAACATTAAGGAAATGGCTCTCTTTTGTTTGAATATGATTCAAACTCCTTTTAAAGACATTCTCCATGCAAAGCCAAGCCTCAAGACACAAGACACATGGTGTATTTGCAAGGTCAAGTGGATTCTATGTGTACATTACACAAGACATGCAACAATGCATGAGTGAGTTGTCTTTCCACTTTGAATGATCATGCATTAAGTGGATTTCCAACTAAATCCACTAAATTCAAATTGAAATCAAATTTCAAGCTTGCAAATTACCCCCAATTTCAATTCTAAATTGAAATTGATGGCTTGGTAATTAATTTGAAAATTTTCAAATTAATTTTGATATGATTAATCTAATTAATCTTTGTTATCTTGTGCAATTCCATATATATGATTCCTAATACATATATATAGTATTCAAAACACTTTTAAATACTTCATCTCTCATTTTCTAATTTAATTCATAATTAAATTATTGTGTCAAACACAATTTACGATAATACCTTTTTTCCCGATTTTGAACGATTCAAAGCTTCCTATCTTTTGTTCTAGGCTTAATTCTGATATGAGCTAGTAGGGGGACCTAATGGACCTATAGATCATGGGCTCCAACGATTCGAGGCTAACCGACTAATCTCATTGTCCAAGCTAGCCAACATTCGTTAACTATCGGGACACTCCACTATAGCCCGATAGTTGCACTCCCCTCACTATAGATATATTTCCGTCCACTTGATTTAACCATGATTAGTAAGTCGATCCTTCACAGGTTGTTCGTAGCTATAGCTAGGTCAATAAGCCGTTTTACCCCTATAGTACTTCTAGTTCCTTAAGTCCCACTGATCCTCTAATAAACAATTGGTTTATGGTCCAACCAATAAACCGAGTCCCTTTCGGGCCAATGAGAGGGCGGGATCCCTTTGTTCAAGCCCCGGAGTCAGCACTTAAGGGAAGAACCTCTCTACTATCCCTTTTTCGGGTAGGAGTGAATTCCTTCTTGCACGACTATGTCCCCAGCTATCTACCCGTTCCTATCCCTGAAATGGGAGGCTTATTGAGTCGGCGATACTGAGCCACTCACACCTATGCAAATCTAAGGATAAGCCTGAATAAACAGGAGTTCATAGTTAGCTCAGGATTAAGATCGAGTTACCTAGGTCATCACATGAAATAGTCAGTCTCGTCAGTAAACGGTGTTATAAAGCGAGAGCGACTTATTTCTCGGTCCTGGTCTTATGCAAACTCATTGCATAGGACGCCCCCACTCGCATGTCTCTACATGGACGATTTAGGATCACATCGTCTATACCATCTATAAAGTGGGCCGCGTCTCATAGTGTCTCCAGAATAAGGTACCCAACCCTATTCCTATACTATAGACCGTTTTGGCTATCACTCAAGCTCGATCCACTTTTATGTCTCTACATAAAGCTCAAGTGTTCATCCTATAGCCATGGATCTTAGTTTATTGGATTTGGGTTATTATATGTGCAATTTAATTTATTCAGTAATGACTTTTACTGAATCAATCTCGATAACACCTTTATCGAATAAGTATATAATTCGTTTAACATTCACTATCT
Source organism: Luffa acutangula (assembly GCA_036850905.1). NCBI lineage: Eukaryota > Viridiplantae > Streptophyta > Magnoliopsida > Cucurbitales > Cucurbitaceae > Luffa > Luffa acutangula. The sequence goes on from CM072098.1 coordinate 28,524,641, forward strand.
ACGAGTTTTAGGGCACCAATCCCAACAGACCTAGGGTGTTATCTAGCTTTTTGGATATGTAGCTCAAATACATGGATGCATGTAACTAATAATCTTCAATTTCATAAATCTAGAAGTAATTATAAGCAGATTTCTCTTTCAAGCTCCTCCACATCTCATACTAACATAACTAATTTATGTGTCCATCTCCTTAGTTAATCATAGTATGGCATTAAGCAACTTCATTATCAATTTCTAACAATTCTCTTTCACTCTCGTGCTCCAAGCAATTGTTAGCCATGCAATTAGGATCTAATCTAATTTCTCTCTGTCGAGTATCAATTTAGACCAACATAACAATTAATCCGTGATCAAGGGATTAAAGGCATTAAGCAAAAATTGCATAGATGAAATATGAAGAAATTCATTACATAATTCAAGTAATTGCGCTACATTATCCAATTGACTAGAATAACGACCATAGGTCTCAAGATCTACTCACAAATGGAAATAATTTTGCCTAAGTGATCTTGATCCATAAGCCTAACTCAAATTAAAATAATAAATAACTGATAAGTTGATCCCAAGCTCCCGTCACGATCATCTCGAATCCGGAGCCTTGGAATCTCGATCAATTCCGCTTTTTTCCTCACAATTCTTCTCACTTTTTCTCTCTATTGAGCTAGGGGAGAGCTCCCCAAAAATGGGATGATTTGAACCTTGGGAGAGGGAGCTTTTTATAAGGAAAAGGGCTAGACATTTCTTATTGAACAAGTCGGTAGCGTCGAGACGCTACGTCACAGCGTCGAGACGCTGTGAAGTCATACTTTCTTGGTGCAGAAGTTGTCGGAGCGTCGAGAAGCTACGCGGACAGCGTCGCGACGCTATGGCGATTCTGGAATTTTCTTTGCTGATCACCTAGCGTCGAGACGCTAGGCCTTCTAGAAGCCTTAGACACTGATTTTTGCCTTCTTTCTTCTTTCTTTTGGACTTTTTGGGCCTTCACTTCAAATGTTCTTTTTTTCTTGGACTTTAGGGCTTGGATCTTCAATGATTATTCCTCAAATTTCCCAAAAAGTCTCCAAATTCACCCAAATTCTCTTAAAATCTCAGTTTTGCTTCTCGAACTCGATTTTCTACAAAATTAACATAAAAATACATTAAAGCTCACAATTCATGCACAAAACTAGCTAAAATTAATAGGAAAATGATGACATTTTTGCATTTCATCACCAATGCCAATGCCAATGCCACTACCGCCACTACCACTACCACCACCACCACCACCACCAAAAGAATATGAACTATATGCATGGAAGAGTTGTCTCAAAATGTGTTCTACCTTATCTGTCATGTTTTTAGCAGAAGTTGGCTCTAATAAGTTGTTGAAACAATAAGACAAAAATTTCAACTTATAACGTGGGTCCAACACAACAGCAACATACAACAACAAATTGGTCTTCTCATTATTTCCCCAATATTTCTCAAACTTAGACTTCATGCTCTTAGCCACATCACAAATAATTTGATTTGCACTATCCATAGAATTTAGTTGTATGCAATTTTGAATTGTGCTAATTTGGTGAAAAATCACATTAGATGTGGTATATAAAGAGCCTGAAATCTTTAAAGTGACATTATAAAACACTTTCAAAAACCTAACCAACATCTTAGCATTATCCCAATCTTCTTTAGTTGATTGCATTTCACTCATAAAAGTTGAGTCTTCATCCTCTAACCTCTCAAAAGCTTTTTGGAACTTTGTAGCCGCCTCAAGCATCATATATGTAGAGTTCCATCTAGTGGAAACATCTAGACATACCAAACTCTTCGAGGTAATCTTTTCAATTTCAATACACTTCTTAAATTTTGAAGCACATGCGGGAGAAGACCTCACAAATCTCACAAAATTGTGAATCCTAGTAATGCACTCATAATGCTCCTTGAAAGCATCACATACAATAAGATTTAATATGTGGGCACAACATCTAACGTGTAAAAAGTCACCATTCAATAACAACCCACTACTAAATCTCTTAATAAGATAAGCAACTGCAGTATCATTTGAACTGACATTGTCCACAATCAAGGTCGTAACTTTATCAATACCCCAATTCTTTAAATTCTTTTCAATGGTTTTACCAATGGTATCCCCTCTATGATTCTCAATTGTAGAAAAACTAAGAATCCTCTTATGCAAATTCCAATCAGAATCAATAAAGTGTGCTGTCAATACCATGTAATTAATGTTCTGTCCAGAAGTCCAATAGTCAGTAGTGAGAGAAACTCTATAACGTTTTGCCTTAAACATGTCTTTCAAACATTTTTTCTCACTAACATATATCTTAAGCACATCCCTAGCAATAGTTATTCGAGATGGAAGGACAAAATTAGGCGCAAATAAAGCTATTGATTTGTTGATGAATCTTCGAAAACTTATGTTCTCCACAAACCTAAAAGGCAATTCATCTAGAATAATCATCTCAGCAAGAGCTCTTCTACAACTCTCCAGACTGAAAGTATCACAATTAAGTTTTGATTCAGAATTATCAATCGCTTCTTTAGGCTTGAAAACCAATTGTTTTTGTCCTGGATCTTTTGTTCTTTGATAAGGGTAATTCTTACAATTTTCTAAATGATGTTTCAAACTACCGGTACCATTACGCTTAGAATGGCATGCATACTTAGCCCCACAGTATTTACAATTAGCATAGAGATCATGAGGATCACAATCCTTAATTTTCTCAAAATGGTCCCAAACAACAGAGATTTTTGTATTCTTACGCTTTTTGGTTGGACTCGAATGACCCACTTTACTTTTCTTAGCTCCACTTGATTTCTCCACATCCACAACATGGATTGAACTTTTTTCTGGAATACTATCCATGTTGACTCTGTGAAAATGAACATTGAATGAAATTAATATTTCACAAACACTCAATGTTAGAAATGAAAAATTAATAAAATTAAGCTTTCAAATTGAAAGTTTCAAATCTAGTTCACTAAAACTTTCAAATATTATTTTTTGAAATCTAAAAATTAAAGCTTTCACTTTCAGTTCTAATTTCCCAAAAAATGGTGTTTTGAAATCTTACTCTTTTGAAGGGTCCAGTTTGTGAGTCGAGAAAGACGGTGTGCCGGCGACGATGTTGCTGAAACTGAATCAGAAAGATGGCGTTAGGTAGGAACTAAGTTAATAACTAAAGAATTTTCGAATCTCAATCTCCAATCTTACTAATAAGTTATTATTAATAAGTTAATAACTATTAACTTTTTGAGTTATTCTTTCATTAAAAAGTTAATAACTATTAATAAGTTAATAAATATTAACAATATTCATAAGTTAATAACTATTTTGAGTTATTATTGTTAATAACTACTTTGAGTTATTATTAATAAGTTAATAACTATTAACAATATTCAGAATTCTTTCATTAAAAAGAACATTAGAGAAATTATGGTAGAACCATGAATTAATGCATCAATATGTATGACAACCATAAAGAGATTGAAAAAGAAATAGAACAATCTTTGAGTTAATAAAATTAGTTCGAATCGTAATTTTGAAAGTATTTTCCGATCTTATAATTGTAAAGTTTTAAATTAATTTATGTACAGCAAAAAGATAAAAAAAAACTATGTAAATTAGAGGGTTTGTTAACTATGTAAGTTATTAGTATTTTGATTTTTGTCCACCACCAATCTCAATTTACAATTTACATCAGTGCAGTTAACAAATTCACTCTAAAAAAAATAACTACATAGACATACAAACACTTATTTTTTCGAACAGAGGGCGAGGGAGTCGAAACGAGGGAGTCGACGGCGGCGAGTTAGAGACGGCGATGGAGAACAGAGGGCGATGGAGTCGAAACGAGGGAGTCGACGGTGGCGAGTTAGAGACGGCGGTGGAGCACTGAGGGCGATGGAGAATAGACGGTGGTGGAGAAACGAGGGCGACAACGAGTTAAACGGCGAGGGAGAACAATGAGGGGTTGTGGCTATGCTGTGATTTCGAACAGAAACGGCGAGGGAGAGCGACGGCGAGCGAGTGATGGTGAGGGAGAACCAGAGGCAGAGACGGCAAGGGAGTCGAGAGATGAAAGAGATGAGAGAACCAGAGGCCAGAGCAAAGACGACGAGGGTTAATGGTTACTTTAGGGTTTTTTTCACTTTTTTTTTTCAGATGGAGCGTGCGGTGCGTGACCCCTGAAGGCTGAAGGTGGGCTTGGGCTTTGAGTTTGACAGTGGGCTAAAGGAAATTTTTCGTTTTTTTTTATTTTACATATACTACGGACGGTCAGTCGGTTCTTGCTACATAACCGAACCGACCGATCGACTTGTCGGTTCCCAAAAAATTGGAACCGACACTGACCGACCGTAGTCGGCCAATCGACCGACCGCCGTTGGTTCGGTCGGTTGTCGTCGGTCGTGTCGATTTTCGGTCTGAAGATGAACACCCCTAATCCCCTATACTATAAACCTTTTAGGTTGTTACTTGAACACTGATCTCTGTATGTCCCCACATACTAGTCTAAGTTTCATTTAAACAACCTTGGATCTTAGTTTATTGGATTTAGGGTTAGTTAATGTACAACTCAAATATTCAATAACAAATTACTGAATCACTCAAATAATACTTTATTAAGATTAATAAATTTGTTTCATTTACTATCCACAAGTTTTAGGACATAAAACTCAGCATGTTGTTATGTTCCCAACCCCCACTCGGTCTTATCCCTGGGCCACTTTCACCCATACAAATCTAAGGATAATCCCTCATGAAAAGTAGTCCATAATACACTCAGGATTAAGATTAAGTTACCTAGGTCATCCTATTGAAATAGAAACCTAACTAGTCAATGGTGTTACATCTAGTGGTTATTATTTCACGGTTCGGTCTTATGCAAACTCATTATATAGGATACCCCCACTCGCATGTCCACTACATGAAAATGTTGGATCAATGCCTTTGTATTGAATACAAAGTGGGTCGTATCACATAGTGTCACCAAGATAAGGTACCCAGCCTTATCCCTATACTATAGACCCTTTAGGTTGTTACTTGAACATTGATTCCCGTATGTCTCCACATACAGGTCAAGTTTCATAAAACAACCTTGGATGTTTAGTTTATTGGATTTAAGGTTAATTATTGCAAGACTGAGAATAACTAATTTAATAACTCCTTATTGAATAATTTCAATAACTCTTTATTGATATTAATTAATTTGTTACATTTATTATCCACGAGTTTTAAGTTTTAGGGCATAAAACCCAACATTTTTAACATGAAGCATTCATGTGCAAGGAACGTGATTGAGAGGGCGTTGAAAGGAAGGTTGGTCATTCTCCAAGGGAAATTGTATTATCCCGTCCAAATTCAAGGTCGGACCATCATGACGTGTAGCATCCATCACAATCTTTTCGATAGGGAGATAGGTGACCGTGAACTTCCCGATGATCTAGATGAGGTGGACACTTCGGCTACAATTGGTGGGGAGAATATTAGTTTCATTGAGACTTCTGATAAATGGAGCTGGAGGAGGGATGAGTTGGCAAAACAAATATTTTCGAATTGGGAGTTACGTAATAATTAATGGATAAATGTTGCTTTGTACAATTTAGGAATTAGTTCTCTATTTCAAGTACTTCGACTTGCTGGTTGTATGAACTAGTTTACATTCTAATCGTTAATGTACTCGTTTATCCTAGTTAATTTTCTTTTCATTCATGAACTTCGTGTACATATTTTTAGTACGTTATAGCTTAACATTTCCACAATGTGCGTATTTGTATAATAGAATGGCCAGTTCGAATAAAGCCTCAAAAAACACCTGGACGAAAGATGAGGATGCAAAGAAGGTGGTGAAGTGCCTCGTGTTTGGTGCATGATGGCGGCTGGAGGTCCGATAATGGGACTTTCAGACCTAAGTATTTGTTGTAGCTGGAGCGTTTAATGAAGGAGAAACTACCTAGATAAGAAGTTCCAGTATAAAGCAACATTAAATGTAGGGTTCGTACCCAAAAGAAATAGTACCAGAAGATTGTAGAAATAATGGGGCTCGGATGCAGCGAATTTCGGTGGAACAACGTATCGAGGTAGAGAAACAAACATTTGACTTGTGGGTGAAGGTAAAAAAGTGTGGTCGTGTTAACTTCTCATATTTTATCGTTTTTTACTATATACTTTTGGGTGAATGCATAACCATCCTATAACAAAAGGCATTCAAAATAAGTCTTTTTCGCACTTTGAGGACTTGGTCTATGTTTTCGAGAAGGATCGAGCTACAGAGGTCGTGTTAGAATGCCTTCTGGGATATGGACTCAAACATGTCAGAGCATATGGAAGATGAGGTACACCTCGGTGGATATTAGGAGAACGACATCCCAATCCCGCTGTTCACCATGCCTACTGCACGACATGCCACATGATGAGTTTTAGGGGACACCAAGCAATCGAAACTGCCCAACAGGAAATTCGTCGTAAGGGAGTAAGAAGAAGAGGTCGGGGTATAACATGGAAGTGGATAAGATGGGCAAAGATGCATTGTCAATGCAAACAAACCAGCCGAAGTTAATTGGAGTGTGGCCGAAGAAAAACATGTCACAGAGGCCGAGTTTCGGGATAAAATTGTGACCCACTTGATGGAGGTACGATATCTGGGTGACTGAAAGAGAGTGAAGCTGATTGATATCCTTTTCACTAATGTGCAAGCGACACAGAGCTTCTTGTCTGTTCCGACTCCTCTCAAGTTGGAGCATGTGAATACCTTCTTGAAAAACAAGGCTGACCCAACACTCTTCAGCAAATTCAGCTACTTCACAGAAATCTGCTACCTTCAATAATGTCCTTTTTGTTTGTTTTATTTAGGTATGTATGAGAAACAATTTTTTCTGTGCCACAATGGTGGTGGCCCATAAAAGGCAACAAATGCTCCTAGATTTAATTTTTTTTTTTTTTGTGCAATTCTAGGGATCTAAATAATAGGTTGTCTTTGTATATCTCCAAATATAGAGTTTGATTACGTAATTAATTTTGATAATGAAGTAATGTTTACCTTAATCGCACCATATTTCGTACATATTCAACAATATTCATACAACCAAACAAGACTAGAATGTCAAATGATGGAACAAACATTCTTTTTTTTATTGATATTTGCAAAATATAATATTTGACGTACAAAATTGTATGGGAAAATAAAAAAGTAGGAAAAAAATAGTCAGGTTGAACGTTTGATTCAGAACCACAAATTAAATAGATCAACACTCCTTCAGACTATATTCTCCAACTAAAATAATCTGCACCTAAATAGAGACTATTTAACTCTACCTATTATAATAAACCCACATACGAAAATAACTCACTATTATAACCAACACAAAGCCACAAACAACCCCATATAGATTAGCGGTAATTGACATATATCTCTGATCAAGAAGTCAGAGGTTCGACTCCCCACCTCTAAATTTTGATGTATTAAAAAAAAAAAACCCCCATAGGGGCTGTTTGGCCCAAGGGGTTGGCTTGGATTGGCTTGGATTGGACAGAGATACCCTTGTTTGGTGGGTTGGCTTTGGGTGGGGTTGGAATGAAATGGTGGGCATGTGGATTCCAACCCATTTCCCACATTTTGGTGGGTCCTCCCACTATTTCTCTCTCCATTTTTCTTCATAATTTTGATGAGACCGTAAAGGTGTTCATATAACACATGCGAAAGCAATTTTAGGATCGGAGGCACTTAACTACATCAATTTTAGAAAATGAAAACATGTTGTCCAAATACCGTAAGTAGAGAGCAGAACTTGTACCAACCTTTTTGGAGGCCTATTCAGCAACTCCCTTTGATTCCTTTGATCACAAACGGTGTGTGGACCATTTCTAGTATCTTCCCTACTATTCTCCGGGGCAAGAACGACTTGTGGGAGTCTATAGAGATAGGGAATGGGAAGGGAATGCTTGAAGGTTCAAAGCAATAGAGAGTTATATAGAGATGAGTGAGTTTGAGACCAAAATCCAGCAGCATAACAATATGGAAATGACTCTCTTCCCTTTGAATCTGTTCACACTCTAATTATAGAGATATTCCATGCAAGGAGAAGCCTCATGACACAAGACACATGGTAGAATTGCAACTCTAAGTGGATTCTAGGTGTTCAATTCACAACACATGCAACTAGTGCATGAATGTGTTGTTTTCCACTTTGTATCAAAATGCAAGAGTGGGAATCCAACTAAATCCACTAACTTGAATTCATGATCTGAATTTTTAGCTTGCAATTAACCCTAATTTCAATTCTAAATTGAAACTGATTTCTTGATAATTAATTTGGGACATTTCCAATTAATTTGATATGATTAATCTAATTAATCATTGTCACCTTGTGCAATCTATTATATATGATTCCTAATACATATATATTGTATTTAAAACACTTTTAAATACTTTATCTCTCATTTTCTAATTTAATTCATAATTAAATTATTGTGTCAAACACAATTTACGATAATACACTATTTCCCGATTTTGAACGATTCAAAGATTCCTATCAATTTGTTTTAGGCTTTATTTTGATAAGAGCTAGTAGGGGGACCTAATGGACCTATAGATCATGGGCTCCAACAATTCGAGGCTAACTGACTGATCTCATTATCCAAGCTAGCAAACATTCGTTAACTACCGGGACACTCCACTATAGCCCGATAGTTACACTCCCCTCACCATAGATATATTTCCGTCCACTTGATTTAACCATGTTTTGTAAGTCGATCCTTCACAGGTTGTTCGTAGCTATAGCTAGGTCTAACGACCATTTTACCCCTATAGTACTTCTTGTTCCTTAAGTTCCACTAATCCTTTAATGAACAATCAGTTTGTGTTCCAAACATCAAACCTAAGTCCCTCTCGATCCAATGAGAGGGTGTGACCCCTTGTTCAAGTCCTGGAGTTAGCACTTAAGGGAACAACCTCTCTACTACCCCTGAAATAGGGTAGGAGCGAATTTCGTCTTGCGAGACTATGTCCCCAGCTATCTATTCGATCTTATCCCCAAAATGGTAGGCTTGTTGAGTCGACGATGCTGGCCACTCTCACTCATGCAAATCAAAGGATAATCTTGTATAAATAGGAGTTCATAGTTAGCTCATGATTAAGAACGAGTTACCTAGGTCATCTTTGAGAAATAGTCAGTTTCTACAGTAAACGACGTTACAAAGAGAAAGTGACTTATTTCGTGGTCCAGTCTTATGCAAACTCATTGCATAAGACGCCCCCACTCGCATGTCTCCACATGAACGATTTAGGATCTCATCGTCTGTACTTAATACAAAGTGGGTCGCGTCCATAGTGTTCCCAGGATAAGGCACCCAACTCTATCCTTATACTATAGACTATTTTGACTACAAACTTGAACTTGATCCTACGATATGTCTCTACACATAGTTCGAGTATTCATTTTATAGCCAATGATCTTAGTTTATTGGATTTAGGTTAATCATTCGCAATTTACATATTCAATAACATCTTTTACTGAATAACCTCAATAACGTCTTTATTGGAAATAAAAATATGTTTAATGATTTACAAACTACGAGTTTATAGGACATCAAACCCAACAGACCCACCATTTCTTTTTCTATTTTCTTTATAATTTTGGTGGGTCCCACTATTTCTCTCCCCATTAATTCCAACCCAAATCAAGTGCACCAAACACAGACATCGTGATTCGCAGGAATCCAGATGCGAGCAAAACATTCTCATGAGAATCACATTTCATTCCATCCCATCCCAAACCTATTCAATTCCAACACACCAAACGGCTCCATATAGAAAAAAAAAAAAAAAAAAAAAGAAAACGCCCGGCACGAGCAAAACCCGGGGCGGGGTCAGTGAGGCCAGTAATTCAGAATTTTGTTTTGGGAAGAGCATTCAGCATATGTAAAAGGCCAACGAGGACGAAACTCTGTTGCAATGGCGATGGAAGCTGGATCATCGTCCTCGCAAGAAAATCAATCATCACTTTCCTCCCTCAACGAATCTTCTCCCGGAAAACCTCAATCATTGGAAGACTTGGCCAAGCCTTGGGCCGAGTACGCAACCCAACAAGCGCTGCTCTACCAGCGGGCTATCGACCGCTCCTTGGGGTCTGCCATTGACGCTTCCAAATCTCGCCTTTCTCAGTTTCGTTCCACATCCTATCCTCATTTCCAGAAGGCTATTGTAATTTCTCCTTCTCTTTTTTCCTGTTATTCTTTATTTTTAATTTCCAATTAAGAATTGATGTTAGTTTAGGTCTCCAAGAGAAAGAGGTTTTGAATGGTTTTGCATCGTTACTGTGCGTGTAGGATTGGAGTCAATTCCGTAGATATTTTGGTTGACCGATAAGGTTGTTGTGTATTGTTGTGTATTGTTTGTGTAGGATTGGGCTATCGATGCTTGTTGTGTATTGTTTGTTTCATTTATATCCAATAGTTGAAATAACCGAACTCCAGACCCTTAGCCCGTTGAATGAAAATTAAGGCTCTCTTAACGTTTTTTGACCACAATCGTTGGCTTTGGAAATAAAAGAAGATTGAAACTAATGACTAGCTAGCCTACTTGTCTTATGACGGAAGTGTGCAGCAATTTAGTGAGGTAACGTAAATCCGCAGGCATTTCTTAAGTCCGACAGATTTTTTTTGGAACAGAGAAGAGTTAGCTCTAAACTATTTCTTTCTAGGTTTGTCGATGAAAAGGACTTTCTCTTGCCTTTTGCAAAAATTTTATGTTCTTGTCAGTTAGCTTTGTGCCTGTGGAACTTTTTCTCAGTTTCCTGCTGCAGTTCTTTCCCAGAGGGTGATCAAGTTGTGGGGCTGTCTAAAAGTTTGAGTTCGACTAAGGAAAAAGACCTTTTGAACGGTTTTGATATTGGTTGCATGGGTAATGTTCAGATGAAAACTTTCTTTGTTTCATTGGTTTACATTGGATCTTGTTGCCAGTCGTGTTCTACGGTGTGTTGGTAATGGTGGGTTTACTTCTTTTTGGCATGATTCTCGGTTGAATTATGGAGTCCTTGCTATAGTTTTCCCTTGACTTTATTGGTTAACTACTCAACCTAATAGTAAAGCTGCAGAAGTTGGGAATTCATCTAATTCTGCTTGGGATTTGAGTCTTTGACGCAATCTTAATGATTTTGAAACCAATGAGTGAGCTAGTCCTTCTCATCTCTTCTCTTCAATTCAATTAAGAAACATAAATGTGCAAAAAATACCATTTTCTTTTGTTTTGGGAAGGAGGAATTTTTCGTATCTTGAACCATATCTTAGCTTCTTTTGAGGAGAGGTTGAGGCTTAAGATAAATAGAGCAAAATACCAGATCTTAGGTTTAAATTGTGACCTTGATAAGGTTGGGAGATGGGCGGCTTTGGTGGGGTGTGACGTGGGTCCCTTCCCCTCTTCTTATCTAGGCCTCCCTCTAGGTCATAATCTTAAAAACCTTTCGTTTTGGACCCTTGTGATGGAGAAGATGACGAAAAGATTAGCTTCCTGGGAGAGGTCCTTCTTCTCTAAAGTTGGTTGGTTGACCTTTATAAGCTCAATCTTAAGTGGGATTCCGTTATTTTTTTTGGTTGTATAGGGCTCCGTGCGGGGTCTGTAGGGCTCTTGAGAAACTTATGGAGTTAAGAAGCACGAATACAAATACGACATGACATGGACACAGTGACACGTCTTTTTTTTAAAATCTAGGACACGGACACGGCACAAACACATTTAGTAAAATATACATTTTTTAAATATATATCATTTTTATACAAGGAAATTCAAAATCAATTTATGTATTTGTATGCTTACAAAAATGAGTTTAAGGTATTTCACTCTTAAAATTTATTATTCTTTATCATTTAGTATTGTGTCTATTTAGTATACTTAACAAGTGTTTGATATGGACCTATATTGACTTTGTTGTACAACCAGTGATGTTGAGGTGAGCGCCTATGTCGAGAGGCGAGGCGCTCAACTATTATTGTGTCGACTTTGCCATGGGCTCAGGCGCACGCCTGATTGAAGTTGGCGTTTGGATTTCTTTTTTTTTTTTTTTTTTTAAATATGCTGACATAACTTAATACCCACAAAACCTTAAGCATAGCCCACAAAAAAAGCCCATGAAACTACGAAAGCCATGCAGATGCTTCAACTTTCGTTCTTCAGCAAACGGAAAGTCACATTTCTCATGCAAAAAGAAAAAAAAACCTTCGGCTGATGGTTCCTTCCTGATTTTCAGCACTTTCTGCTGTTATTTAGTATTCTTCGGCAGCTTCTTCCACCACTTCTTCAGCTGCTCTTTAGTTTCAGTTGCTGCCCTGCTATTATCGACTTTTTCTTTCTTCAATTTTCTATTTGCTGCCTTGTTGGTCGCTTAGCTGTGAGGTAGGTTTTTTTTTTTTTTTTTTTTTTTTTAAAGTTTCTTTTAGACTTTTAGTTTTTGCTTTTAGACTTTTAGTTTTTGTTCATTCTTAAGTCTCGTCTTCATGGTGTTTTGGAACTACTAGAATTTGATTCTTGTTTGATGTTTGTGCCATTATGTTTTACTATTTAATATTAATGTGTAAGGATTTGACACTTTATGTGACTATATTTAAATTTATGCTCTATAGTCTATTTATATTATTTATTTATGTTTCTATTTGTTGTGCCTCGCTTCACTTGGGCATTGCCTTTTTGTCGCCTCTCGCTTTGAGGCGATCAAGGAACTTGTCGCCTTGAGATGCACCTTGTTTTTTATTCAGTTTCAGTGGATGGTGGAGTTTTCTACACGAAATCTTGCAGCTTTTGAATTATTTATAGAGAGTGCATTCTGTCTCCATAGAGGAGGTTCTGAATTCTTCCAATTTTATGGTCCATGTGGTGCTGTTTTGTACTTTGAATCATCTTGTATTGGTTTTTTTCTTAATGAATAAAAAACTTATTATTTTTTTCTTGGGAACATGAATTATCTGACATTTTGGAATTAAGGATGCAAGCAGCACGTTATAAGCCTGTTTTTTTTCTTGTCTTGATGCCACTTACTTGATCTCAATAATTGAAAGCTCTCATTTCTCTCAATGAATAAAATTGTAGGTTTATTATTTCATTTTATTTTCTTGCCAAAATAAATGATACACTCTTTATAATGGAGACCTCTATTGATTCCTTGTTGATCGTCTGATTGCTCTACTTTTAACTCTTTTTGTCTTTGTTTTTGTTTTTTTTTAAACATTATTTTATAAACTTATCATTTTATTGATTGAAAATAGGATTCATTTCAAGATGTGAAGTCAGAGGTTGCTGCTTATGAGAATTTATTATTTGGAAAAATTAGAGGTTTGTTCCTCAGCTAACATTGGGATTGAAAGTTGATTTTAACTTTATCATCTTTCTTTTTTTCCCCCTCAAATATTTAAATTACTGAAAAGTGCTATTTTTAATTTTTTTTTTTTTCTGCAGATGGTATTCTTGTTGCTGCATCACATCCGCTGATCAGTTGTGGAGTTGCAACTGGCATGGGTTTCTTAGTCCTTAAAAGTATGGTTTTATTTGTTGATCCATTTTAATTTTTGATGGGTCCTTAAAAGTGTGGTTATAACTTTATAATTTCACAGATTCATGTTCTTACTCCGAATACATTCTTTTAGTCATATTTCCATATTTCATATCTCTCTGTATTAGTTTCTTTCTAATGGCTCCAAATTATTCGAGCTTATTAGAAATGATTTTGAATTCTTATGTGGATGGACCACCCGTCCTTGAAGTCATGCATAGCCTCCTGGTGGGATGTGGAAGTCTAGGAGAATTGGGAAGACTATCGTTTCATGGGTAAGCTGAGGATGCTTAAAAGGATGCTGAAATCTTGGAATTGGGAGGTGTTTGGTGACTTTAGGATTAAAAATCAGGAGTTGATGGGGAAAATAAAAAAGATTGATGACTTGGAAGAGGAAGGTAGTTTAGTAGAGGAGGTTATGGAGGAGGGACTAGCCTTAAAGTCAGAGCTCGCAGAGGTGGTTAGGGGAGAGACTACAAGTTGGAGACAAAATGCTAAGGTGTTGTGGGCTAAGGATGGAGATTGCAATTTGGCCCGTTTTCACCATTGGGTGAATGGTAGAAAGAGTAAGAATCTCATCGACTCCTTGGAGAATGATAAGGGGATTAAGGTGGAGGGGGAGAAGGAGGTAGAGAAAGAGATACTTTTTTTTACTAATCTCTATGGTCCTCAGGTGGAGTCCAAACCCATTATAGAAGGGCTAGATTGGAGCCCGATTTCAGATAATGATAAATCGAAAAATCCCCAGGGTCGGACGGGTTCTCTTTGGGTTTTTTTTCAGGAGAATTGGGAAGTTATCTAGGACATTTTTGGATTAATAAGGAATTCTATAAAAGATGTATTCTGGATAGTTCCCAGAGTGAGACCTTTGTGTGTCTTATTCCAAAAAAGGAGAAGGTAGTAAGGGGCAAGGACTTCAGACCCATCAGTCTCGTTAGTGTTTATAAGATTATTGCCAAAGTGCTTGCAAGCTATTACATTTATTTTTCTTGTTGCTGGTCATATGTATAGAACTAACTTCAGGATTGGACATAGTATAAAAGATCTTTTAGAAGCACATATTCTGCCGAGGGGACGATTGGAGCATGGACATAAAGGCCTTTATGACACAATCAATAATTCGCTTCATTTTCAATTAGACCTTGCTTTAACCTCTATAGGGGTTATTACTTTCTTGGTAGCTCAACACATGTACTCTTTACCTGTTTATGCATTCATAGCACAAGACTTTACTACTCAAACTGCGTTATATACCCATCACCAATACATAGTAGGATTCATTATGACAGGAGCTTTTGCTCATGGAGCTATAGATTGAAAAGAGTCCTCCCTTCAATGATCACCGAGGCCCAAGGTGCGTTTATCTCAGGAAGGCAAATTTTGGATTAGACCCTCATTGCGAATGAGGCTATTGAGGATTATAGAAGTAGAAAGAAAGAGGGAGTCATCTTCAAGATTGATTTTGAGAAGGCATATGATCACTTGGATTGGAATTTTCTAGATAAGTCATAAGATCCTAGCTAAAAAAGGTGTGTTTATCTCAGGAAGGCAAATTTTGGATTAGACCCTCATTGCGAATGAGGCTATTGAGGATTATAGAAGTAGAAAGAAAGAGGGAGTCATCTTCAAGATTGATTTTGAGAAAGCATATGATCACTTGGATTGGAATTTTCTAGATAAGATCCTAGCTAAAAAAAGGTTTTGGATACAAATGGAGGTCTTGGATTTTGAGTTGTATTCAATCAGTTAGGTATTCGATTCTCATTAATGTCTAAGGGTAGGATCCAAACTTCTCGAGGCCTTAGACTAGGCGATCTTTTATTGCCCTTCCTCTTTCATCTGGTGGTAGATGTTCTTAGTAGGATGGTTTCTAAAGGAGTTGAGGGAGGTATCATTGAAGGTTAGAAAGGAGAGCGTCTCTTTATCTCATCTATAGTTTGTTGATGATACTATATTCTTTTACTCGGGTAAGGAGGAGTCTTTTCTGATACTAAAGCACATGCTCTTGTTCTTTGAGATGATGTCTAGGCTTAAGATTAA
This sequence comes from Luffa acutangula, assembly GCA_036850905.1. NCBI lineage: Eukaryota > Viridiplantae > Streptophyta > Magnoliopsida > Cucurbitales > Cucurbitaceae > Luffa > Luffa acutangula. The sequence goes on from CM072098.1 coordinate 28,540,220, forward strand.
TATAAGTAAAAGCCAGGTGGTGGGGCTGAATTATGAGCGTTCTAAGGTGGATAGGTTAGCTCTTTGGTGGGTTGTGAAGTAGGTGAATTGCCGATGTTGTACTTAGGTCTCCCCCTAGGTCACAACCCTAGGAGTCTTTCTTTTTGGAGCCCGGTGATAGATAAGATTAGAAACAAATTGACTTCTTGGAAGAGAAACTTCTTCTTTAAAGGGGACATAATGATCTTGATTTGCTCCGTGCTAAGTGGAATTATGATATATTACTTCTCATTGCTTAGGCCTTTGGAGAAGGTGTGTAAGAGCCTTGAGAAGCTGATGAGGAAGTTCCTTGTGGGAAAGAGGGAAGAATGAAAAAGGAGCTCATCTGGTGAGTTGGGAGATGTTGGGAAAACCCGTTTACCTTGGAGGTTTGGAGATTGGGAACCTCAAAATCCGCAACAAAGCTCTATTAGCAAAATGACTATGGCGTTTTCCCTCGATCCTCTTCCTTGTGGTACTAGATTATTGTGAGTAAAAATGAGTCTCATCTTTTTGAGTGGTTGTTGGGTGGGGTGAAAGACACGTTCAGAAACCTTGGAAAGACATTATCATGGAGCTCCCTTCTTTTTCTAACCTTGTGCATTATGTGGTGGGGGATGGGAAAGATATGTACTTTTGGGAGGACAGATGGGTGGGGGATAGACCTCTCTATCTAACTTTCCCTCGTCTCTTTCTTTTGTCTTCCATGAAAAATTGTTCGGTGGCGGAGGTTCTGTTGCATTAGGGGAACTCCCCCTCGTCTTCGTTTGGGTTTCATCGTGCTTTGTCCAATAGGGAATTGATGGATGTCATAAGTCTTCTTTCTTTGATTGAGGAGTTTGAGTTTAGGTTGGGGAGGAGAGAGTTGTTTTTTGAGTCCTAATCCTACCGAGGGATTCTCGTGAAAATCCTACTTTTGTTTGGGTTGTTGAATCCTCCTCCCCATAGCGAATCCATTTTCTCCCTTTTGTGGAAGGTGAAAGTTCCGAATAAGGTTAGGTTTTGTATTTGGCAAGTTCTCCATGGTAGAGTGAATACCTTCGATAGGCTCTTAAGAAGGAAATCTCCTTTGATTGGCCCTTTTGCTGCATTCTTTGTCGGAAGGCTGAGGAAGACTAGGATCATAATCTTTGGGGTTGTGACTTTGCTCGCTCTGCTTGTGGCCTTTTCTTTGACTCTTTTGAGAGGCAGACGATAAACTACCCAGACTTGAAGGTGATAATCGAAAGTTCCTTCTCCATTCGATGTACTGAGACAAAGGAAGACTTTTGTGGCAAGCCGGCATGTTTGCGCTTTTATGGGGGGAGAAAGAAATAATAGAATTTTTAGGGTGATAGTTAGAAGCCTGGGTGATGTGTGGTCCCTTGCTAGATTCCATGTATTCCTCTGGGCTTCGGTCACGAAATTATTTTGTAATTATCTGTTAGGTCTCATTTTGCTTGGTTGGAATCCCTTTTGTGGGCTTGTTTTTTGTACGCCCTTGTATTCTTTCATTTTTTCTCAATGGAAGTTGGTCCTTCATTAAAAAAGAAAAAGGAAAGAAAGAAAGAAATGATTTTGAATTCTTTATCTAGTTGAATCTCCAAAACCACACACATCATTACACCACAATAAATTAATTCACAGTTCATCTAGATTTGGAGGCTGCTTATGTAGTTGCTACATGAGACTTGTAACATTCTGAACCTTGAACAATTTTTTTGTTAATTCTAATATTGTGTTGGTCCTGCAGAGCCCAGAAATTTCTTGTACTACAAAACCGTTCGACTTTTTGTGAATGAAGAGGTGAGCAAAATTTAGTTTCCCATTTATTCAGTTCCCTTGATTTTTTTTTTACTTTTTTTCCTTTTCCGGGGGGGGGGGGGGTTAAAGAACCAAAACCTTTCATTAATGAAATAGGAAATAGAGGAATGGTCCAACTACATAGATGAAAAAAAATATCATAATTAGAAAAGAAGAAATACAGTAAGAGTGGAACTCCAATTAGAAGCTTCTTAGTGGCTTACTTTCCAGATATTGTTCAGATATCTACTATAGTCTTTGAAATCCTATGATTACTACTGGTTCCTTTCGATCTAACTTTCTCACAGGATGTTTTTGATTTGGGACCACATTTTCATAACAATTTTGATGCTGAAAAAGTTATCTGGAACTCCTTATATTTTGTAATAAATTTCCACCAACTGTTTCTTTGGATTTTCCCATGGTTATTTGTGAACTAAATAACTAATGGTGGTTATCAAGCCCATATTTACTGAAAATTATGGATCACCACTTGGAGTTTTATTGGTGTGGAATTGTCCAAACCTGCTTCCTAACAAATTACTATGTTCTTGTCTCTGAGTTGGGAATGCCAAGTCCTCCACCTTCTTTATGGTCATAAGCTCTATTCTAGCTAATTCGAAGATGTACCTTCACTAGCTCTTATCCCCTCCTTTTTTGCTCAAGGATTTTAGCAGTTTTACTTGATATTTGAAAAAACTAACATAAAATATGTGGGGATTAGATAGGATTATTTGTATAATAGTTAACCTATCTCCCTATGAGAATATCTTACTTGAGTAAATTCCTTAATGCTAACCACTCTCATTTGCTTGGAACCACATGAACATGCTTCAAATTGACTCCTAGGTGAACTCACGCTCGGATTAACCTTTATGCTAGATTCGTCCAATAGGTGAAGTACCTAGATTGGCTTGCAAACATGGTAGTAGTCAGGAAGAAGAACAAGAAGTAGAGGGTATAAAAAGAGTTATAGGTTAAGGTTATGAACAACGCATGCCTCAAGGATTATTTTTCCAGTCTCAACTGATAGTAGATATCATGGCTGGCCATAAGTTGTCGAGCCTCGTGGACACCTTAGGCTACCACTGGATCTCATGCTTCCAACTAATCAAGTAGAAGATTTCATTTTATCACGAACAAAGACACTATTCTAAGTAATGCTCTTTGGCTTGAAGAGTGCAAGAGCAACCTAGACTACCCAAGTGAACGTTTTTTTTAGAAGAGAAACAATTTATTTCATTGATAGATGAAATCTAAGAAGCACAGCCACAAACACGATAGGACACGTGCGATACGCCAATTTCTAAAAAACTAAGATACAAACACGTTGAGGATATGTTGTTTTTTTTAGTATATATATAAATGTAACGTAAAAATATTAAAAATACACCATAAAGATGATCAAGACTAACGATGGTGGGAAGAGGTTGATGATGACGGCAACAGTGGCGGCAAACATTGGTGGTGACGGCGACCGTGTGGAGGCTGGTGGTTGTTGAAGCTGTTGTAGTTGTGGGTGAGGGAGAGACTGTTGAATGGCTGAAGGTTCACGAAATTAGTGTTTCTTTTGTTTTTCTTTTTTAATTAACCCATGATTTGGGCTTTTCATTTGGGCCCAGACTGCTTAAAAGCTTTCAAGACTTTCCTTTAAAATTTTTTTGCCGTGTCCAGTGGCATGTCCTCCCGTGTCCCAGCGTATCTGAATTAAAAAAAAGAAAAAAAAGGACACGCAAATTTGTGTGTCTGACGCGTGTCCAGACGTATCTGTGTTCGACACAGATTCTTCCCCTATTTTCACGTGTCCATGCTTCATAGGATGAAATAAAAGGATGCTAATAGACTACCCAAGTGAATGTTTAAAGACTTATACTTGAAAAAGGCAATTTGGCAGCCTTCCCATCTGACATAAATTGTAGCCCAATTGACGACCAATTATCTTTAGAATTGGAAGGTTGTACAACTTCTTTCTTGGCACGGAAAAATCCTTTGGCCCTAATGGATTCACCTTAGAATTCTTCAAACAATGTTGGAACATCCTCAGAGCCATATTATGAGAGTGTTCCAAGATTTATTTGTTTGTTTGTTTTCCCGTAATGGGATCCTCGAGACTTACACCTTTTTGGACCATAAGAGGCTTATGCCTTTATAAAAACGCATTGAGGCTTAAAGTCTTTACACCTCATAAAATGGTTGGAAGAGTAGTATTAATTTCCCCCTTCTTTAAAAATATAAACGTTTGAGTTGTTACAATTTGAAATATTACTACTTTTACCACTTAGGCTTTAAAAACATTGAAAAATAAAAATTTATAGAATAAGTCAATCTTATTAATGATAATAGTAGTGATGTTAAAGATATACTCGTAGAATTTTTGTTCAATTAACAATTTAAGGGGTGACTTTTTCCATACTTTTATATAAGTATCATGTTTAGCACTACTTGTTCACACAAATTTAGGATTTACATAATGTTTCTAATTAAAATTGAGGCTTACGCCTCACACCGCCTCGAGGCTTGCGCCTCGCCTCTTCAAGAGAAAAAGCGTCAAGGTCACCTTTAGCCTTTTAAAACATTGTTTGTTCACGGGGCAGGGTGGGGACGAGGTTGCTACCCCCCATTTCAAATTTTCAAGGGGTGGTTGCAGCAATAACAAAAGAGAAATCCTCAATTGCAAGCGTGCCTCCACTTTTTGAGGGTTGCAATTATGGCAAAAAAGTTCAACCCAGACCAAAACGCAAATAGAAAAAGTAAAAAATACCATTTCTAGCATTTTCGCGTGTTTTGTTATTATGAAGTATATCAGTAGTATATAAGATATACTGTTGATATACTACTGATATACCTAAAATGAAATATATCAGATATACTGTTGATGTACTACTGATATACCTAAAATGAAATATATCTGATATACTGTTGATATACTATACTGATATACCTAAAATGAAATATATTTGATATATTTTACTCTGGTATATTAGTGGAATGATATTCCTAATATGAAGTATATTAACAGTATATCATTATTTTATATTCAGTATATAAGATATACCTAATTTGAAGTATATCACTCATATACTACTAATATACTCTGATACATCAGTGAAATGATATTTCTAATATGAATTATATATCAACAGTATATCAACACTTCATATTCAATATAAGAATATACTTAAAATAAAGTATATCACTGATAATTAAAAATATATATCAATGATTTTTTTTTAAGTCTATCATTGATGTATTTAGCCACACATGATTAGGTATATCAATGTTATTAATTATTTGAGTAATATAACACTAAAATTTTGGGAAGAAATAATAAGAGAATGATTGTATTTCTTCACACATTTTGAATCAAATACAAGGTCTTCTTATATAGAAGAAAGACCATCTACCAATTGGAAACAAATATCATAAATATACACATAATATAAAACTATTATTACAAAAGATTAAAAGGAAATCCAACACTCCCCCTCAAGTTGGTTTGTAGATATCCTCCATAGCCAGCTTGTTGATAAGCTTATCGAATTGTCCTTTACCTTTAGTTAGCATATCAGCCGTCTGTTCTGACGTCGGAAGATAAGATATACATATTAATCCTGCATCAATCTTCTCTTTTATGAAATGCTTGTCAACTTCGATATGTTTTGTTCTATCATGTAGCAATGGCAGCCTTGTTATCACAATAGACTCGCATAGGTGTCTTTTGAGACAATTTCAATTCTTCGAGTATTCTGTTAATCCATATACCCTCACAGATTCCATGTGCTAGAGCTCTGAATTCTGCTTCAGCACTACTCCTGGCTACTACAGTTTGTTTTTTACTACGCCATGTAACTAAATTTCCTCCAACAAAAGAGCAATAACCAGAAGTAGATTTTCTATCAATAGTGCTCCCAGCCTAGTCTACATCAGTATATATTTCAATTTGAAGGTAATCATGTTTCTGAAATAATATACCTTTACCTGGAGTTCCTTTTAAATATCTAAGGATTCTATACACAGCTTCAAAATGAATGGATCCAGGTGAGTGCATAAACTAACTCACCATACTCACTACAAATGCTATATCTGGACGTGTGTGAGATAAATAGATCAACCTACCCACAAGTCTTTGATACCTGTCTTTGTCCTTTACTTCTTCAGTTTTGGCAGCTTGTAACTTCAAGTTCGGTTCTATCGGAGTTTCTGCTATCCGACAACCAAGTAAACCTATTTCTTGAAGTAAGTCAATAACATATTTTCTTTGATTAACAAAAATACATTTCTTAGATCGTGCAAACTCCATCCTTAAAAAATACTTTAAAGCTCCCAAGTCTTTAATCTGAAACTCTTTTGCAAGTTTGTTCTTAAGATCAACCAAACTTTCCTCATCATTACCTGTGAGAATAATATCATCAACATAAACAATTAGAATAGCAATTTTATTATCCCCAGAATGTTTATAGAAAATGGTATGGTTTGCTTGACTTTGAAGGAATCCATAGCTAGTAACTGCTTTTCCAAAGCGTTCAAACCAAGCTCTTGGAGATTGTTTGAGGCCATATAAAGATTTCTTTAACTTGCAAACTTTATTATTTCCAAGTACCATTTCAAATCCTGGTGGTAAGCTCATAAATACATCTTCTTCCAAATCACCATTGAGAAAAGCATTCTTAACATCGAGTTGATGGACCGTGGAAAAATATAGTCAAGCATCGCAGCCTCATTATCAGCCGTATAGTCCACCAGCTTGGAAATGGTGAGGATACTTGCTTCTGGACAGACCCCTGGATAAGCAACTTGCCGTTGGCCACTAGATACCCCCTTCTTTTTAAGCTCTCTCATTGCAAAACAACATCGGTCAAAGATGTGTGGAATGTTACGAACCTCTTTTGGGATCTCAAATTGGGTAGGAACTTGAAAGACTCTGAAGCTGCAGAATGGGCTGATCTTAGTTTGATTCTCGACCCCATCCACTTATCTCATACAGTAGACTCCTGGAAATGGCCCCTCAATCAACATGGCAGCTTTTCCACAAAACCCCTCATCATTGACATGGCTGGATCCTCTAGCCTACTGGATACTTTTTTGGCTAAGGCAATCTGGAAAGATAACTACCCCAAGAAAGTCAAATTTTTCTTATGGGAGCTAGCTCACAAAGCCATCAACACCAAAGATATCTTGCAAAAGCGCATGCCATATATGCCTCTTTCCCCCAGGAGGTGTTTTTTATGCAAAGCGGATGACGAAACACAGATTCATATTTTTGCTTCTTGTCCTTTTGCGGGGAAGTTTTGGTCGAGAATTATGTATCATTTTGGTTGGTCCTATATTCTCCCAGGTCGAGTGGAGGATCTCCTTGCTTCATCTTTGATGGGCCACCCTTTTAAGGGTATCAAAGCTCTATTATGGATGAATATCAACAGAGCCTTCTTTTGGAACATTTGGAGAGAAAGAAATAATAGAATTTTTAAAGGAATGGAGTCCTCTCTTGAAGCTTTTTTTGATTATGTTATTTTCCTGGCTATTACTTGGTGTAAACTCTCTCCCTTATTCTCATCATACTCTTATGCATCCCTCACCAATAGTTGGGAATGTCTTTTGTAAATCCTATGGATCTTGTATCCCTTTTGTAAATTTCATTCATCAATGAAATTGTTTCTTATCAAAAAAAAAAAAAAAAACATCGAGTTGATGAAGTGACCAATCTAAATTCGCTGCAAGAGACAAAAGAATTATGATGGAGTTGATTTTTGCAACTGGAGCAAAAGTCTCCTGATAATCGATACCATAGGTCTGAGTAAAGCCTCTAGCTACTAATCGAGCCTTGTATCTTTCAACACTTCCATCAGCATTACACTTTATGGTAAACACCCATTTGCATCCCATTGTCTTCTTGTCTTTTGGCAGGTCTATTATTTCCCAAGTACCATTTTGTCTTAGAGCATTCATTTCCTCCATAACTGCTAGTTTCCAATTTGGATCATCTAAGGCTTCTTGTATATTCCTTGGAACAAATAAGTTGTCTATCCTGGAGGTAAAGGCTTTATGACTATTTGACAATTTTTCATATGAGATGTAATTTTCAATGGGATATTTAGTACAGGTTCGAATACCTTTCCTAATAGCAATAGGAATATCAAGATCAGAAAGAATAGGTAAGGTATTTTCAACATTTGAAAGATTAGGAATAGAAGGATTACTAGACTTGTCATCATCGAGAATAGGAGAGGAATTTCCAGCATCATTTTTCAGAGTTTCAGACTGGGTTTGGGTAGAATCAACTCTCTGGTCTTGGTTCCTTTGATTAACGGTTCTTCTAGTATAAAACTTTAACTCAGGAATTTGACCTGTAGAGTCATTTTGTAGTATTTCTCCCCCTGAATGAGACATTTCTATACTTGACATCGAAGGACTAGAGATAGGCAAGTCAGAGTGAATGACATAAGGAAGGGGTTCAGATGTTTCCCAAAAATTTTCTTCTAAATTTGATTTCTCCCCCGGAAGAGAATTTTGGGTAAAATATGGTTGTTTTTCAAGAAAAGACACGTCCATACTCACGTAAAATCGTTTTGTCTGAGGATCAAAACATTTATACCCTTTTTGATTTGTAGCATAACCCAAAAACACGCATTTAGTAGCCCTATGATCAAGTTTTGAACGGAAAGAACTAGGAATGTGAACATATGCAGTGCATCCAAAAATTTTTATGGGTAAATCACAATGTATGCGACTAGTTGGAAAAATAGTCTTAAGATTTTCAAGTGGTGTTTTAAAGTTCAAGACTTTACTGGACATCCTATTTATCAAGTAGGTGGCCGTGAGTATAGCTTCCCCCCATAAATACTTAGGAACATGCATGAAAAACATTATTGCACGTGCAACCTCAAGTACATGCCTATTTTTTTGTTCAACAATTCCATTTTGTTGAGGGGTATCTCGACAAGTGGATTGATGTAAAATACCTTTATTCTTTAAAAATTCACTCAAGTGTTCATTGAAATACTCAGTTCCATTGTCAGAGTGTAAAATGCTAATTTTAGTTTGAAATTGGGTTTCAATCATATTGTAAAAAAATTTGAAAAGATCTTTCACCTCATATTTTTTTGACATTAAATAGACCCAAGATAGACGTGTGTGATCATCAATAAAAGTAACAAACCATTTTTTACCACTATGAGTCAAAATTTTTTAGGGACCCCAAACATCACTATGAATTAGGTAAAATGGTTTGGAGGCTTTGTAAGATATTGGTAAATAAGTGGAGCGATGGTTTTTTGCAAAAATGCAACTTTCACAATGAAAAGAAGAGCAATCAACATCTTTGAATAAATTTGGAAACAAATGTTTAAGATAGAAAAAATTGGGATGATCTAATCTACGATGCCAAAGCATGATTTGTTCATGAACAGAAAGCGAACTAATACTACTAAGACCCTGAGTTATTTTATTACTAATAGAACCTTTATCAAAGTAGTATAGACCATCGAGCATCCTAGCGCTCCCAATCTTCTTCCCCGAGTCTTGATGCTGAAAAATACAATGAGATTCAAAGAAAGTGACACGACAATTAGAATCTCTACAAAGCTTACTAACAGATAGGAGATTACAAGCTAATTTAGGAACATGGAGAACAGACTGTAGAGAGAGTGTATCAGTCAATTTTATAGTTCCTTTCCCGGCAATAGAAGAGAAACTACCATCTGCGATTCTAACTTCTTCATTTTTATAAGAAAGAGAATATGAATCAAATAAATGAGAAGAACTAGTCATGTGATCCGAAGCTCCTGAATCAATAATCCATGGAGATGAATTATTACAAGAAAAGGCGCGAGGACAACCTATTTGTGCCAAGGATACACAAAGATTACCCGATGAGAAATTGGTTCGTAGCAGTTGTGGTGGATTAAGTGGTTCCATATTGAATAACCTTGAGAATTAACCAAAAAGAAAGAATAACTTGGTTAAAAAAACAAAGGCCAAACCACTAAACCAAGTAAAATACAGCTGAACCAGAAAATAAACCAAACCAATATTTTAACTGAACCAAGCTTTGAACCCAACCAAACTTGAACCAGCCAGATCTCAGACTAAATCTTCTTCAAACCCACGACAACACGAACGCAAGGCAAGTCTAACGGTGAAAAATACCCAGCACACAGAACGGGAGTGCGACAGCGGACGTGCGACGGTGGCGAAGGAAGTGCGACGGCGCGAAGAATGACAGTAGCGGACGAATGGACGTGCGGAGAAACACACCTCACAGCCGACAAACACAGTTGAACGGACGACGAAAGGACGTGCGAACAGCGATTGGCGAACGGACGTGCGAAGAAAAACCCGAATCCACCAGCGATCGACGATCGGCAAACGGACGGACGTGTGAAGAAGTTGTGAAGAAAACCCGAATCCAAGGAAGGAAGAACACAACTTCGAAGACAATCTCGCAGCTTTGAAAAAGATGGTGCAAGCCTATGGATCAAGAAGAAAAAAAACTCAAATCCACCGGCGCTAGAAGTAAGATGCACCAATTAATTGATTGGTGGCTAGGGTTCCAACGACAGTGGCTAGGGTTTCAAAAATTGATGTCTAGGGTTTTTCACAGCAATGACATATTAGGATTTTAGAGACAGCTAGGGTTTACCTGCTCTGATACCAACTAGAATTTTGGGAAGAAATAATAAGAGAATGATTGTATTTCTTCACACATTTTGAATCAAATACAAGGTCTTCTTATATAGAAGAAAGACCATCTACCAATAAGGAAACAAATATCATAAATATACACATAATATAAAACTATTATTACAAAAGATTAAAAGGAAATCCAACAATAACAAATGAGGTATATCAATGTTCATAACAAGTATATAAGACAAACATTTTATGTTATAAAAAACAAACATTTCATTTAAAATATGTATATAGCACAACACAAATCAATAAAGAGAAAATGAAACATAACAAATATAACTAAAGAAAAGTAAAATATCAAGTATATCAACATTCATATATCAGGTATATCATTCTTATATCAATACTCATATATTATAAAAGGTTACGCTTATCAAATCAAGTATATATTATGTATATCATTGTATTCATTCGAGCATATCAAATTTGGTATATCAGTTAACTGATATATTTTATATTTCGTATTTCTCCCCCTGATTGAGAAGTTTCTATACTTGACACCAAAGGACTAGTAACATCAGGACAAATAAAGTTAGGAAGAGGAGTAGAAACATCCCAAAAGTTATCTTCCAAATTTGTTTTCTCCCCTTGGAGAGAACTCTGGGTAAAGTATGATTGATTTTCTAAAAATTACACATCCATGGTCACAAAAACAATTTTTTGTTTGAAGATCAAAACATTTATATCCCTTTTGATTTGAAGAGTAACCCAAAAAAATACATTTAATAGCTCTATGATCAAGTTTTGACCAAAAGTGACTAGGGAGTAGGGATGTGAACAAAAGTGACTAGAGAGGTAAATCAGAATATAGACGAGATTTTGAAAAAACATTTTTAAAGCAATCAATGAGAGTTCTAAAATTCAAGATCTTACTAGGCATTCTATTTATTAGATAAGTAGCTGTAAGAATGGTTTCGCCCCATAAATGTTTCGGAACATGCATGGAAAACATTATAGCACGAGCTACTTCAAGTAAATGCATATTTTTTTCTTTCTGAAACACCATTCTGTTGAGGAGTATCTCGACAAGTAGACTGGTGAACAATACCTTTATCTTTTAAAAACTCACCAAAAGATTCATTAAAATATTCAGTTCCATTATCAGAGTGTAAAATGAACATTTTGGTTTGAATTTGAAAAAAAAAAAGAAAAAAAGAAATTAGGTTTCGATTATATTGTAAAAATTTCTAAAAATGTTTTTCACCTCAAATTTCTTTTCCATTAAGTACACCCAAGATAGACGACTATGGTCATCAATAAAAGTAACAAACCATCTTTTCCCACTATGAGTCTTAATTTTAGAAGCACCCCAAACATCACTATGAATTAAATAAAAAGGTTTGGAAGCTTTGTAAGGTTTAGGTAAATATGTGGAGCGATGATTTTTTGCTAAAATGCAACTTTCACAATCAAATGAGGAGCAATCAAATCCCTTAAATAAATTTGGAAATAAATGCTTGAGATAAGGAAAACTAGTCTGCCCTAACCTAATATGCCAAAGCATAATTTGTTCTTTACTAGAAAGAGAACTAATACTACTAAAACCTTGAGTTATTTTATTACTAAAAGAACTTTCATCAAAGTAGTAAAGGCCATCAAGCATCCTAGCACTCCCAATCATCTTCTTCGATTCCTAATCCTGAAGAATACGGTGAGATTCAAAGAAACACGACATTTAGAATCTCGGGAAAGTTTGCTAACAAATAAAAGATTACAGGCTAATTTTGGAACATGTAAACAGATTGTAAAGAAATATTTTTAGTCAATTTAATAGTTCCTTTTTCTGCAACGGAAGAAAAACTGTCATCTGCAATTCGGATTTTTTCATTAGGGTAGGAAGGAGAGTATGAGTTAAAAAAGTGAGAGGTACTAGTCATATGGTCTGATGCTCCTGAATTGATAATCCATGGAGAAGTGCCACAAGAGAAGGCTTGAGGATAATTACCTGTTTTTGCCAATGAAACACAAGAATTATTGGATGATAAATTGGTTGGTAGCAATTTTAGAGATTGATGAACTAGCTCCTTAGACATGACGAGTAAATGGGAAATAATAAAATATAAACCAGACCAAATAAACCAAAACTGAACCAAATAACACAGAACCAGACCAGTGAACCAAATTGTGCAAAAAAAAAAAAAAAAAAAAATCGGAGGTAAACCAGTGAACCAACCCAAAAACAGATTTGAAACCAATAGGAAAATTATGGAAACAACACAAAGAAACTCCTTGGGCAATCAAATGCAAACTGATGGACTAGCAGGCAGGTGAGCCAATCGAATGAGGCGAGCGATGGGAGGTGGGGGCTAGTGGACGGTGGCGAGGTGCCAAACGCGTTCAGGTCGCAGGTGCGGTGGACGATGGCGACTTGGAGACGCAAGCGTGCGGGGTCGCAGGACTATAATCGATGGTGCTGTGTTGTTGCGAGTCTCTAGGTCACAAATGAAGCAGTGGGTCGTGGATTGCTATGTTGTCCGGAAGTAATTGGGTCATGATTTGCTTCGTCGCACGACTGGGTCTGGGCTTTGAGGTAATCAACAACGCTGTCGGATGGGCAGAGGCAGCGCGGCGGCATAGGAGGCAACAATATGGAAGTGGCGGCAGAAAGACCACCGATGCTAGAAGTAAGGTGCACCATTTAAGAATGGCGACTAGGGTTCCGACATTGGTGGCTAGGGTTTCTAAGGTAGTGTTTTTGGGACGGCTAGGGTTTAAACTTGCTCTGATACCATCTTAAATTTAGGAGAATAATGATTTGTTATTCAAATATGTGCAACCTAGGTCTTCTTATATAGGAGAGAGACCCACTACAATATAAGGAAAGAATAAAGACAATAATAACAATAATATTTACACGGTTGTAAAGATTAGAAATTCCAACAATAATTACACTCATACTAATATAATAACTCTAACAGGAATATTTGAAAATATAATTCTAAACCAGATTTTTTATGTCAAACAATATATATTTAAATTAATTATTTTCTAAATAACTTAGTGTATTATTAACTAAAGCTGACTTTTAGTTGGAGACACGTGCTGATGCATCCACGTATATGGGGATTGGAATTTTCTCTTATGTAGGGATGGATTTCTTATCTTCTAATGCCCTGTGCATGTTTTTTTTTACCAGTACCTAGTTTTTTCTGTTTCTTAGGAAAAGTATTAATACGTAAGATACTTTTTTTATATTATATACAGTTGAATTTTAATGTTAATCTATCAGAACATGTTTTCTGCCCTGGATGATCTAATATTTTTCTACAATTATAGCTTTCTTAAAATTAGTGTTAGCTACTCCTATAGAGAATACCTATTCCCAATTTGTACCAAACATAATATTTGTACTCATGAAATAGTTATCGATTCCAAATTCATTTCCATATACTGAATGTACCCGGATTGAAATTTATTATATCACATGGTGTTGCCTCTCCTTATAGCACTCTGAATTTAATTAATTTTTTCTGTTATTCCAACTTTTACAAATTTCACAATTTCTTGAATGGATGAGCGTGAGAAATACTTTTAATTGATTTTGCAGTCCTTACTTTCCAAAGCCGATGCTAAAGTAAAAGAGTTGCGACAGTCAATTGATCGGATAAAGGTCGAAAGCGAGAGGCTGGAGGTAGGATTATATATATATCTCTTGAATCCTTAACTCATTATAGCTGATAGAAAAATTAGTAAAATTGTCACATAAATACCTTTGTGTTCATTAAATTAAATTCAGAATGAAAAAATTCTTAAGGAACATAAGAATTGCAGAAGGATCATATTGGGTGCTGCGATTAGCAAGCCAAGGCAACTTGGATCTGGATACCACAAGTCTATCATCCAATGATGAAAGGTGAGCTCAGAAATACCCTTGGGTTTCGAGGAGAAAGGATCTGGAGATCACATCCCTATCATCCAATGATGAAAGGGGAGCTTGGCAATACCCTTGGGTTTTCAGGAAAAGGGATGGAGGTCGTGCCTATAGTTAATGCAAGATATCTTATCTCATGGGAGATTTTGTAGAAGAAAGATACAATTGCCAAAGAGAGAGGAGTTCATGGTAGTGCAGTAAAAGGGGTGTTTGATGGTCGATAGTGTAGTAAAAAGGGGAAGAGAAAACCATTTTGTCAGGGGAAGTCGGTAATGATGCCTTTCAGTATAGTGGAATGGTAAAGGATGATTGTATGAACTCAGATGTGCTTCCACGATGATTATTTAGCCATATTGGAAGCATAAAAAAAAGTTAATTATTGAGGATTCTATACATTGTTAATCCATTGAAGACTAGCTACATCACCATTTTCACAAGCAAGGCATCTATAAGAGGTGACTCACCCTTCATAGCTAGAAGAATTTTATACCATCGTCGAAATGTTTTCTTATGAACGAAACTTGACTTAATGCGCTGTATGAAGGAAGCTCCCGTGGCATTCACCAGGAGCTTGAATTGTAGGCTCAAATAGAAGGGGCATTCAGAAGGGATCATGCTTTATTTTTGTCGATTTGCAGCAGGATGTGGTAGCTTGACTTAATGAACTGTACGAAAGAAGCCCACTCGGAATGAATACCATTATGGATTGTGCGTTCAAATATAAAGCATCCAGAAAGAAATTATATTTTTCTTTTGTACAATTTGCAGCTGGAATTTGTCAGTTTTTCCATATTTTCTATTGTTTAAACTCTAGGAACGAGTAATTATTTGCTTTTCATTTCAGAAAAGAACAGTTCAAGCACAAGAGGAATTGATACGAGGAAGAACAAAACTCAGGTTTGCACTAGGTTTGTAGCTAATGAACTGTTAGAAATATACCGTATTGGTAGTTCTTCTCATCTCCTTTTACTCTTTTGCAGGCAAGCAGGTAAACAGATCGAAGGTGTGATTCAGTCAGCTCATAAAATTGAAAGAAAGGCAAGAGGTATGCAAATGGAGTCTCTCTAGCCACGGATAAAATTGAAAGATGGAAGAACGGTGCATGAAATTTTTGCTGCCATCTCATTCTATTGTTTGTTTCATGGGCCAGGTTTAAAAGATATTCTTGCAGATCTTCCCACGAGGGAAGCTTCACGATTTAGGACTCAGGTGAGTGTTCCATTTGACTGTTTTAGTGTTACATCCCCGTTGAAGACTGTTGAGTGAGCACTTGAATAAAGAAATATCTAACATTTGGTTAGAAGAAACTGCAGGATATGCAGCCTACGATCTTATACTTCTTCCTAAAAGTCATCAATCCCTTATCCTTCATGATTATTCTCATTTGATGTATTGAAAACCCACCGTTTGTACACACGCAATATTCAATTTTATTTATATATATATATATATATATATATGTATATTAGGAGAGTGAAAAAATAAACTGCCTTGGAGTCAAAGGGGTGAGGCGCCCCTCCCTAACAAAAAAAAACTAATGGACCGCGGCCTCCCAATTATGGAGGATTTGAGCTAGGCTATAATTACAAAAGAATTGTGTGCATCTAACACCACAATGAAGTAGTAATTTGTAAATTGATACAGAAGAAATCAAAAGGATTAGACTTAATCAATTTTAACATTGAACTTTAAATTTCATCTTCTTTATACTTGGTAAGTAGCACCATTAATATCCTCAGTTGATTCATTTGTGACTGATTATAGTCTAGTTTATTTCCACCCATCGAAACCCAACCTAGTATAGGTGGTGAAATTAGTATGCTTAATTTTTTTTTTAAATTAAAATTTTAATTATGATTTTTTTTTTTTTTAAATAAAGACTTGTGACTGATTAGGATAGTTTTTATAGTTAGATGTAGTTATTTTTTTTAAGGTATTAACTCTTTTAATTGTGTTCTTTGTTGCTAGATTTGAGTTTCTATAATTGATGTACTAAAAAAAATTGTGTTATTTGTTGCTAGATCTGATTTTTTTAAATCTTTTTTATTCTAAGATTAGATTCTTTCCTGTCGGGGTTAGAGATTTGTTTGACATGATTTTTGTTGTTTTGTTAGTTAAATTTTATATGATTTATTGGTTAGTTCAGAGAAGATATTAATCGAGGAAATTGAAAAATTCAAGGTTAAAATTGATTCACTCACATAAAGATGGGCAAAAATCTAACTTTTCCCATTATATTTTAATATACATTAATCTAAGACTCTGTATTGCAGGTTTCTAACCTTGCTTCTGAGGCAAAGAAGGAAAGAATTGGCTTGAGCAAGGAGGTGTCAAAAATAAGCAACTACGGCATCTCTGTCTGAGAAATTCAAATTCAACGTTGGCTGAGCCCCAACAGTCTTACTCCATCATAGTCCGTTTCAAAATTCACTTGGTCTGGTCTGAATCTGCCTGCATATCCTCTTTCATCTTTATTTTTTCTTTTATTTTCTGTTGGAGGAGGAATAGTTTTCTCTTTTTCCTTTCTTTTTATAAAGCTCGGCGAAAATAAGTTTTGAAAACTATCAATTGAGTAGTGCCATTGAAAGGTGAATTTAATTGTTCAGTATAATAATTATATATGCAATACCAATAGAGTTGGTTCAATTTTAAGTCTAAAACTCTCTTCGTATTGGTATGCTTTTGTTTTCAGGAGTGGATGAAAATTAAGCACAACATTTTTCGTAAAGTTAAAATTTAGAATGAAAATATGGAAGGTGGAGATAAATCAGGAAATCCATTAAAAATCATCCCGTGTACTGTCTATTTAAGAATTGTGAAATTAGTGAGCTTCTCCACTAATATGATCACACATTGGTCATTGTGGTTGAAAATATTGTTATTGTCAAATGAGTGTTTTGGAATTGAAAAGATGAGACTTGTTTTCACTCACATGGGTGGGATGTCGGCTATAAGCAACTTTGACACTTCCAACTCAAAAATGAGCTTTGTAGTGTAACAAGAAAGAAAAAAAAATAAGTATGCACAAAAGAGTTCGAGCACACCTATATACTATAGTGGAGTTTATTACTTAGGAAGGTGAATCATTATCAAACGAGAGTTTCTCTCGGGGAGACTAAGGGTGTGCAAAAATTGGTTCCAACCATCAAACTAAGTTGAACCAACCCAAGTCTACTGGTTTGGTTTGTCTCTCTATTTTTAACTTAAGTTTCTTCATCTAAGTTCAATAAAAATAAAAATAAAAATATATAAAAGATCAAACTCGAATAAGCCCAAGTTCAAAAATTGGGTCCAAAGTCAACCAAACCCAAACCTTCATTTTGGAGAATCAGAAGTTAGAATCTAGAGAAAATTTAGAAGCTTCAAGTCTAGTCAGAGAATCCAAAAGAATTAGAATTTAAAGAACACTGAGAATTCAAAAAAATCTAAGATTCAAAATTTCGAAGATTCAAAACTTAGAAAATTTAAAAACTAGAAGACTCCAATAAAATAGCAGGTCGACTTAAGAAGATCAACAAGTCAAAAGATCGATCAAAGACTTGTTGATCCAAGAAGATCAACAAACCAAAAGATCGATCCAAGAAACCAACAAGCCAGTAGGTTGTTGATCCAAGAAATCAACAAGCCAGTAAGTTGATCATCCAAGAAGATCAATAAACCAATCAACCAATTATTCAAGAAGATCAATAAGCCAACATGCAAACAATCAACCAATTATTCAAGAAGATCAATAAGCCAACATGCAAATCATCCAAGAAATCAATAAGCTAGCATGTCGATCCAAGAAGATCGGCAACAAGTTGGAGGCTAAAGTTTAGATATTTGCAAGATCAATAAGCCAACAAGTCGATCATTCAAGAAGATCAATAAGCCAACTGGTCGATCATCCAAGAAATTAACAAGCTAGCACACCGATCCAAGAAGATCAACAAGTCATAGGCCAAAGTTTACATATTTGTGAGAAAGAATTAAAGGATAAATATTAAAGATTGTAACACTTGTAAAAATTCAATAAAATCAAGTTCATTTTCACGAATTAAATTTATTTGTTGAAATCGTGTACGAACAAATTGGCACGTCTAGTGGAATAGTCTCTACCTCTCATCTTTTTTTTTTTTTTTCTTACAAAGAAATCATGACCTCCCAAGAAACTTCTTTAAAGATGGTTGCTTCAAATAACTCCTATACGAGGCCAATTATGCATAGTCCCTCCAAGGAAATCCAACATGAAGATAGTCATAACACTTGTCATTGCAAACAAAATACTAAGATGTCTAACGAAGTTTACTCAAGCTGAAACTACCATTGCAGAAAATCTTTTGTTTGGCAAACTCACCTTTCTTGCACATTGTAGCGTGTAATTTTCGCATAAGACCGTAAGCACACAGACCACAAGTAATAAAGGTGGTAAGTACGCTAATGTGGCTACTAAGCTATTTCTTTGGAAAGCTCCTATTGAGATGGAAAATTCCCCAATAAAGCTGCTAGTACCAGGTAAACTCATATTGGCCAAAGTGAAAGAAAAGGAAATGGTAGAGAGATTCGGCATGGTGCTCACTGAACCTCCGTAATATCTAACAAGTCGAGTCTTGTGTTGGTCATATAGAACACCAACACATAGAAAAAGGGCTGAAGGAACCAGTCCATGACTTAACATCGGTAGAATGCTACCTCCAATTCCCTGTATGTTCGATAGAGCCAAAGATTACCAAGTATCGTATCCATAGGTAATTGGACTTTTAATCCACTAATTACCAAAAATTATCATGTTTAACTCTATTTTGAATTCTTCAAATGATTATGCAAAAATTTAAAATTAAACTAAAACAATAAAACAAAGTAAATGAAATCTTGAACAATCAAATGGGTTCAATCTAGGGTGTTAGCTTAACCTCTTGAATTTGTAACTCAATTAATTAAATTAATGCAACTAATATGCCTTAACTTCATAGACGCAGAAGGAAAGTAAATGGAATTTACTTTCAAGTTCCTCCACTTTTCATGCTCTAATTAACATCATGTATCCATTTCTTTATAACTAAAACATGACATCATTAAACTTCATCATTAATATCTAATGATGCTCTTCCAATCTCGTGTTCCAGCAATCATTAGCTATACAAATTGAACTCTAATCTAATTTCTCTATGTCGAGTCTCAATTTAGATTAGCTGAACAATTAATATCGAGTCTCAATTTAGATCAACTGAACAATTAATCTTTGATCAAGAGATTAAAAACATTAAGCATAAATTGCATAGATGAAATTGGAAGCAATTAATTACAAAATTCAACCAACTAAGTTACATAATATAATTGGTTAATTAACCACCCTAGATCTTAAAATTCAATCACAATTACAATCCAACAATTTCCATAATCCTAACTCAATTACACTCACAAATTACAAAGAATTGAGAGAAAATACCATTGTGTGTTGATCCAAATCTCGAATCTTGAGTCCCAGATCCTAAATCAATTCGTCCAAAACTCCAAAAATTCTCCTAACTCTCTCATCTAATCTAAGTTAGGGCGGAAAAACTCCCCAAAAATCCCCTTACAATGATTGAAACATGAAGAATTTAAGTTGTATGCAGCCGCAACATTGAGACAGTGTCGAGACGCTATGGACGAAATTTTCAAATAAGTGTGCTTTATGTGTTGAGGCGTTATTCACGTAGAATAGCGTCTCAATGTCGTCCTCTCGAGTTTTCAGCATACAAATAGCATTTTAACGCCATTTTGAGCATTTAGAAGCTCTCCTCTCAGATTATTTTGCTTGATCTTCAATTCTTCTCTTCTTGGATCTTGAAAATTGATAACTTGCAATAAGCAAGTTATTTCTCCTTTAAATTTAAGCTAAATAAGACAGAAAAGAACATAGTTGCGCCAATCCAACTCATAAAGATAAGGGAATTGCGATAGTTTTCTGCAGAAGGCAATATTTACTGATGCGGTAAGAAATTATTTGTTTTAAGGCGCTAACGCATTAAAAGTATAGTTGTTTTGTTGTCCAAATTTTCTTCAGCGCTGGCACAGATCCCAGAGCATTCGTACAATTAAAGCTGAATGAAAGGATCGCGCTGACATGTATCTGATGTGCAAGCTGACGAAAGATAACTTGGGCACGCATGCCAATTTCTTGGAGAGGTCAGCCTCCTTAGCCTATAAGAAGTATCCATCTGTCGAAGAGGGACGAAGACGAGGAGGGGAGAAGATCAGTAAGCAAGAGGCCAGAGATTAGAAGAAAGGATACCGCCACAGGGTAGACTTGTATTGTGTTAGAATGTATTGCTTGATGTATTCTTATTCTAGCATGAGCTAACTTTCTCTTATCAAGGCTTAGTGTAGGCACCCATGCGGTGACAAGTTTTTGTTGTATGCGTACACTTTGATTAAATGAGAAATTAACGCCTTCTACTTAGATGTGATAATGCTTTCATTACTAACTCCCGCCTGCCTAGCCGGATACGGTAGCAATATGATAAATCCCTGACAGGTAACGCATGTGGAAATATCTAAGTAGAGCAAGCTAGCGCATTTCATGTAGTCTTGGTAGTGTTAAAGATAATACCACAACAATAAGATAATACATGAATGAACTTAGACTGTTTTAAGACTAACGCAGTCACTTGCAAGTTATTAGAGAACTGGACTAACGCATGAACTAATTAAACAAAACAGTTCTTAGTTCTACGCCAAACGCATAGGTAGTACTGGAAGGGAATCTTATGATTATTTCTCACTTAGGCATTGTTAAGAAGTTTACCTGAGCAGCCGGTTGCAAATCCAACAAGCTCCTCTGTTATGAGCTAACAAAAGTTAGTCTTCTATATAAACATGAAAAAGAGGCTTTAGAGAGTATGATGAAAAGTCTCTAGTTACTCACTTGTAATTCCTTTGTAAATTCCCTGGAATAAGAAAACTCTCCTTGAAGTGGATGTAGGCCAAAAGTTGTCGAACCACTATAACCTCTGTCTTGTATCTTCTTCTCTTCTTCCTCCATCGCCTGATTTTCTTTGCTTTTGTTCTCTCTGTGTGTGAATCGTTTTCTGAGAGATTTTGGTCTGAATTCGAGAGTAATGTTGAGTGTTGTTTTCGACTGGATTGCATGCCTGTGATATGAGTGTTCGTTAGTGGGATACACGTGGAGAACACCTTGGCATAACAGGCATTAATGGATCAATTAGTCAAAGTATGTGCTACAAGATTACGTGTAAACGCATGCGGTCGCCGTAGCAAAAGCCTTGATAGCCTTGTTGTCTGATATTTTCCTTAACTCTCTTCACATGTTCTATGTTTACTGCACTGTTTTCGCAACCAACCCCAAACAACATCATTATCAATTTCTATAATACCATGCGTGCAAGAGTTAAGTCTGCAAGATATTAAAGCTTGTTAATCATCATTCCCTGTGGATTCAACCCTAGAGCTCTCTAGGTACTACTTGATTGTATTAATTTATACTTGGGTTAGTGCATATCTATGATAAATTACATATTAATTTATAGACCTTCTGTCCAGCGATCAAGTTTTTGGCGTCGTTGCCGGGGGAGGGCAACTGAGTTTTAATATTCTTTTTTATCTAACACTCCGTTTGGTATTATTCACCTTGTTTCCTGTTGAGTATTTTCTCCATGCAGGCAAGATTGTATGTGTGCTGCTCGCCAGATCAATATTGAGATTGACCCTGAGATTGATCGAACTTATCATAGAAGAAGAAGAAATCGACGTGCTCGAAGACAAATAGTTGAGCAACCAAGAGAGATGGCAACACCCAACCCATAGAATCTGTCGGTAAATCCCATACAAATGGCTAATGACAGAGTCAGAGGAATAATAGATTATGTAGCCCCTGCAAACTGCAATTTTAATCCAGGAATAGTGCAAACAACCTTGGAAACTGAGAGGTTCGAGCTTAAGCCAGTAATGTTCCAAATACTAACTACTGTAGGACAATTTGGATGAAGCGTAGCTGAAGATCCACATTCGCATCTCAAGTCATTCCTAGATATCTGCAACAAATTAATCATTCCAAGAGTAACTCAGGAACAACTATAGGTTATCCTTTTTACCTATTCGCTAAGAGATGCTGCCAAAGTCTGGTTAAATCAACAACCAGCCAATTCCATAGCTACATGGAATGATCTAGCTCAAAAGTTTCTGGAACAATTCTTCCCACCGACAACAAACTCGAGACTTAGAAAGGAAATTATGACCTTTGCGCAAACAGAAGATGAGACCCTCAGTGATGCATGGGAGCGCTTTAAAAACTTGTTACAAAGATGCCTACATCACGGATTGCCACAATGTATTCAGTTGGAGACCTATGTTAGACTATATAAAAATTCGCAAGTTTTAGTGGATTCATCCGCTAACGATGCACTGCTAAGAAAAACTTAGGGTAAAATACCTTTTTGGTCCCTCATGTTTCAGGTTTGTTTCCAATAGGTCCCTAGGTTTCAAAATCGAACAATCAAGTCCCTACTGTTTTGGAAATGTTTCTATTGAGTCCCTACCCGTTAATTTTCTTAACGGCGCTGACGTGTCACGTTTTAAAAAATAAAATATTATTTTTTCTAAAAAAAATAATAATTCACTTTCTCCTCCCTCTCCCCCCACCCCGAAACCCTCTCTTTCTTTCCTTCTTTTTTTTTGTTTGGATTCTTCTTCTGGCCGGCGACGGTACCGCCGTTCTCCACCGCCATCGCCGCCGGAGCCTCCTCCCCAAATCCCCCTCTCTCTTCTTCTTCTTCCTCCAAACCCAACACCCACGCCCATCTCTTCTAGAACCCAAAATTCGAAATGAGGCCACAGGCCAGTGTTGAATCCACATAGGCATTTGGGGAAAGAAAAGGAATGGGTGTGGTAGAACAGCATGAGAGTAGTGAAGAAAATTGGCCACACGAAGAGAATATGGATGAAAATATTTGTTGGGTTGCTATGATAAGCCCCATAGAACGCGAAATGCCTCTCGAGATCGAACAATCCGCGCCTGCCCATTGAAATCTTTATCGGGAAAATTTGCTAAGAATCGAACGAGAAATGCAGAAAGAATGGGGAAGAAAACTTCTGATTGGAAATGGGTTGTGAGAAACAAGTGGAGAAACAAATTGGATTAAGAAACCCATAGCACGAGGGCACACCGAAATTGAAATCGCACACCGAAATCAAAATCCAACCCCCAACCCATCCCCTTTCTTCCTCCTTCTTCAAAATTGAAATCGCACGATCGAAGAATTAGTAATATTTAGGCATGGAAGAAAATCAAAGAAAGAGAGAGTGATAATCGTTGCACAGCTTTCACAGAGGAAGAGAAAAAATTATAGAGTTAAAGCGGTGTAATTAGGCAGTGGTTATACCTAGGCGTCGAATCAGAGGAAGCACTACGATCTCCACTGTCTCTCCGTGTAGAATAATCGCAATCTCTGTGTTATCGCCGGAAAATGTGGCGGCGGAAGCAGAGGAATGAGCGGCGATGGAGAGAAATGGGGAGGGATGAGGTATTTAAGAAGCGGCAACAGCGTCCGTCGCCGCGATGGCGATGAAGGGCGGCGGCGATGGTGGTGGAGAGCGGCGGCTCCGTCGCTGGCCGACGACGAGAAGAAGAATTCGAACAAAAAAAAAAAAAAGAAAGAAGGAAAGAAAGGAGAGGGTTTCGGGGTGGGGAGAGGGAGGAAGAAGAGTGATTTTTTTTTATTTTTAATTATTGTTATTATTTTATTATTAATTTAGTTTAAAAAAATTAATATTTTATTTTTTAAACGTGCCACGTCAGCGCCGTTAAGAAAATTAACGGTGGAAGGACTCAATAGAAACATTTCCGAAATAGTAGGGACTTGATTGTTCGATTTTGAAACCTAGTGACCTATTGGAAACAAACCTGAAACATGAGGGACCAAAAAGGTATTTTACCCAAAAACTTATGATGAGGCACATGCAATTCTTGATCGCATTGCACGTAACAACTATGAGTGGGGCACCGCAGACGATAAAAGAAAGAGACCAGTGAAGACTAGTTCAGGAGGTTTTGAAGTTGATCCATTGACCTTAGTAAATGCAAAAATTGAGGCATTGACCACAAAGATGGATGCGCTGACAGCAAGCATAGCACCCCTAATCGCACAACTCAACACAGTAGGATACGAAGTCTGTGGAGAATGACACACACATGACCAGTGTCCTTCCAACCTAGAATCAGTATTCTATGTGGGACCGCAAGGAGCTGTGCAACAACCCATTCTCAAATACATACAACCCTGGATGGAGGAATCACCCAAATTTCTCATGGAATAATGGCGCGAACAAGCAGCCGCAGCAAGGTAATGCAAACTCTGCGTCAAGACAGTTTAATTCTAACAATGAGCAACCGTCGTAGGAACAGTTTCAACTCAATACTAACGCAAATAGTAGCAACCAAGGAGCATCATCTTCAAACGCACTGGAAACAATGATGAAAGAGTTCATGGCAAGCCAGAAAGAATACATGGCTAAGAACGATGTGGTGGTTCAAAGCCAAGTCGCATTCTTACGGAATTTGGAGATCCAAGTGGGACAACTTGCGTTAGAACTTAAGAACAGACCTGCGGGAGCACTGCCCAGCAACACATAAGCCCCTAAAGGAAAAAAGTATTGCCACCCATTGACTCTCCGTAGTGGGAAACAGCAGCCGCCAAGTGATCCTACGCCAACACAGGAAGATTCAACCAAAGTTGCGACCAAATCAAGCAATGTTTAGGAGTAGGAAGAGAACGCAGCTGAGGCAGAACCCAAGAGGAAGAAAAACGAGCTAAAAAAGAACCTAACGCATACAAGCCCACAATCCCCTTTCCGCAAAGGCTAAGAAAGAGAAATGGTGAAGCCCAGTTCAAGAAATTCTTGAATGTCCTGTGGGAATTGCACATTAACATCCCATTAGTGGAAGCACTGGAGAAAATGCCCAGCTACGCAAAGTTTTTGAAAGACATCTTGACAAACAAAAGACCATGGAAGGAATTCGAAACGGTCGCGCTGACAAGAGAGTGCAGTGCAATACTAGCAAACAAGCTCCCGCCCAAGCTAAAGGATCCTGGAAGTTTCCCCATCCCCTGTTCAATAGGAGGAATTGATGTTGGAAGAGCACTATGCGATCTCGGCGCAAACATCAACTTGATGCCCTTATCCTTATATAAGCGCCTAGGGATTGGAGAAGCGCAACCAACCACTGTTACACTTCAACTTGCAGATAGATCTTTCGTGCATCCTGAAGGAAAAATCGAAGATGTTCTGGTAAAGGTTGACAATTTTATTTTTCCAGCTGACTTCATTATTCTTGACTATGAAGCAGACAAGGAGGTTCCTATTATCTTGGGAAGACCTTTTCTAGCCACCGGTCAGACACTTATTGATGTTCAAAAGGGAGAGCTCACCATGCACATGAATGACCAGAAGGTAGTCTTTAATGTGTTCAACGCATTAAAATACCCATATGAGCCTAAAGAAAGCGAAACGGTTGCGCGCGTGGATGTTTATTTGCCGATGGAGATTCTGCAAATGAGTGCGCTCAAAGCTGTCTGGGAGGAAGAAAAGGAAAACCAAGACGCATGTGGAGTAGAAGATTGTTACATCATGGCGCAAGCCAAAGAAACAATCCATGCATTAGACCTAGAAGACATAGAGTTTACGTTGCCCTATGTTGTGCAACCCCCTGCGCTGGAACTAAAACCTCTTCCAACACATCTAAAATAAAAAATTTTAGGCGAAGGAGAATCTCTACCAGTAATCATCTCTTCAAAATTGAATTTATCTCAAGAGAGCTTATTAATGCAGGTGTTAACTAGGCATAAAGGTGCTATTGGATGGAGTCTTGTAGACATCAAGGGAATCAGCCCTTCATATTGCATGCACAAAATTCGATTATTGGATGAATCTGACAAGTTTGTTGAGCGTCAGAGACGGCTAAATCCTGCGATGATGGAAGTAGTGCGCAAGGAAATCATCAACTGGTTAGACGCAAGAGTTATCTATCCCATCGCAGACAGTAGATGGGTAAGCCTTGTGCAGTGTGTGCCAAAGAAAGATGGAATGACGGTAGTTACTAACGCAAAGAATGAGTTGATCCCATCGTGCACCATAATTGGTTAGCGCGTATGCATGGACTACCACAAGCTAAACGCAATCACCAAGAAGGATCATTTCCCGCTGTCTTTCATTTACCAGATGCTAGACAGACTTGCAGGACAAGCTTACTATTGCTTCCTAGATGGATATTCTGGGTACAATCAGATATTTATTGCACCAGAAGATCAGGAGAAAATGACCTTTACTTGCCCCTACGAAACATTTGCGATCAGAAGAATGCCCTTCGGATCATGCAATGCGCCAAGAACATTTCAAAGATGCATGATGGCTATTTTCTCAGATTTATCGGAGAAATTAGTTGAAGTCTTCATGGATGATTTCTCTGTCTATGGAAACTCTTAAGTTGAGTGCTTGACGCAAATAGAGCGCGTTCTTATGTGCTGCAAAGAAACAAACTTAGTTCTGAACTGGGAAAAATTCCATTTCATGGTAGAAGAAGGAATAGTGTTGGGCCACCGCATATCAAAAGCAGGAATAGAAGTTGACAAGGCAAAGATTGATGTGATTGAAAAGCTACCGCCGCCAACATCTGTCAAAGGAATTTGCAGTTTCCTAGGCCACGTAGGTTTCTATCGTCGTTTCATTAAAAATTTCCCGCACATAACAAAGCCCTTGTGCGCATTATTGGAGGCAAACAGAAAATTTGAATTTTCAAAAGAATGCATGCAAGCTTTTTGTGACCTGAAACATGCGTTAGTAACTGTGCCCATCCTTACAACTCCAGATTGGACAAAACCTTTTGTCCTGATGTGTGACGCAAGCAATGTAGCAATTGGCGCAGTGCTAAAGCAAAAGAAGGAGAAGTCAATTCATCCCATTTATTACGCCATCAAGACATTAAATGAGACGCAGAGTAATTACACGACCACTGAGAAGGAATTATTAGTTGTTGTTTATGCGTTCGATAAATTTCGAGCATACTTGATTGGTTCCAAGGTTACTGTGTACACTAATCATGCGACCATCAAGTACCTAATAGCAAAGAAGGACGCAAAGCCAAGACTGATTAGATGGATTCTGTTGCTGCAAGAATTCGGTGTGGAAATCAAAGACAAAAAGGGAAGTGAAAACCAAGTAGTTGACCATCTATCGCTGCTTGACAACCCTGAAAAGGTGGATGCACCTGACACTCCCATCGCAGAAGAATTCTCGGATGAAAAGCTGCTGAAGATTGAAGAAGAAGTGCCTTGGTTTGCTGATGCGGCAAACTACCTTGCCGCAGGAGTTATGCCTGAAGAATGCCTATGAGATCTGAAAGTGGGAGGGTTACACTTATGGAGATGAGTTAAATGTGTTAACGAATCCTTGACCAAACAATGGTAACTAAACACTAACAAAATATGAGTTATTTTGGTGTTAGGGTTTGGTTGAGATTGTCTCAATTCAGAGGAGGAATAGCTGACCGCCCTTCGGTGGCTGGTTTTCTAAACCTCTGAAGTATCGTTGCAAAAACTAAGTCAATAGTTTTCCAGGGTTTCTTTGATTGCTTGTGTATTTTGCTGAATTTGATTGGATAAGATGTAATGAGTTAGTGCGATAAATAGTCAAGTAATTTGCTATTTCAGCAATTCAATAATAAAATACGTACATTGTCTTACGCCTATGCGATAAATTGTTGGGTTTTATGTCCTAAAACTCGTAGATAGTGAATGATTAATGAATTATACACTTGTATCAATAAAGTGTTATTGAGGTTTATGCAATAAAGTGTTATTGTCATATTAAGTCTAAAATTGCACAATATGACCCAAATCCAATAAACTAAGATCCAAGGTTGTTTACATGAGACTTGGACTAGTATGTGGGGACATACGGGGATCAGTGTTCAAGTAACAACCTAAAAGGTCTATAGTATAGGGATAAGGTTGGGTACCTTATCCTGGTAACACTATGTGATACGACCCGCTTTGTATTTGATACAAACGTATTGATCCAAGGCGTCCATGTAGGAGACATGCGAGCGGGGGTATCCTATGCAATGAGTTTGCATAAGACCGGACCACGAAATAGTAAACCACTAGATGTAACACAGTTAACTAGTTAGGTTATTGTTTCAATAGGATGACCTAGGTAACTCAATCTTAATCTTGAGTGTGTCATGAACTCCTTCTCACGAGGGATTGTCCTTTGATTAGTACGGGTGAGAGTGGCCAGCACGCCGACTCAATAAGTTTACCTTCTTGGGGACAAGACCAAGTGGGGGGTTGGGGACATGACAATACAAGATGGAATTCACTCCTTCCCCTATTGGGACAAGTAGATGTGTGTTCCCTTAAGGGCTGATTCCGGGTCTTGAACAAAGGCGCACCGTCCTCTCCTGGCCCGAGAGGAACTCCTGTTTAGTGTTGGACCCTAAACAACTTGTTCATTAGAGGGATCAGTGGTACTTAAGGATCCAGAGGTAACCCAGGGGTAAAACGATAATTTGATCCAGCTGGCGTTACGAACACTCTTGAAGAATTGACTTACCGTTATTGGTCAATATCCGTGGACACAGAAATATTCTACAGTGAGAAGAGTGCAGTTGTGGGTCTTTAGTGAAGTGATCCACAATTAACGAATGTTGACTAACCTGGTTAATGAGTTTAGCCAATTAGTCTCGTATCGTTGGAGCTTCTGATCTGTAGGTCCATTAGGTCCACCTACTAGCTCGTAAAGGATTCTGAGGTTAAATAAATCTTGAATAGATTTTGAAGTGTGTTCAAATTCGTTAAGGGAATTATATTGTATTTGATACAATTAAAATAATGTATGAAGATACATTATAATATAAGTTTAATTGGTAAATTAAACTTTATATTATAAAATAATTTTGGATGTGATTCAAAATTAATTAATGAGAGAATTAAATATTTGCAGGAGTTCAAATATTAAATATGAATTAGATTCATATTGGAACTATAGGTTATATTTAATGTGAATAAGATTCATATTAAAACTATAGTCTATGAGAGAATTATTTGAATATGATTCAAATAGTAAATTAATTAAATATATGATATTTAATTAATGAATTAATTAATTGGAGAATTAATTAATTTAATAAAATATGATTTAATTAAATTAATTCTATATTTCATAAAATGTACATTGGATGCACATTAAAAAACTATAAGTTTATAGAGAGATATATTTGAATTTGATTCAAATATAAAATTGATTAAATATATGATATTTAATTAGTTGGTTGAATTAATTCAGTTAAATATGATTTAATTGAATTTAAAACTATATGTTAAATTTAATTTAATCAAATTTTGATTTGGTTAAAATTAATTTCATGTGCATAATATAAACTTTTAATATATATTAATTTAATTGTTAAATTAATATGTATTGGGCAATGAGGGATTGACACCTCATTGGGGAGTTACACGATTATAACTCCCCTTCCCTCATTCACTCTCAACCAACGTGTGGGAAAATTACAGAGGTGCAGTTTTTGGTTTTGAATTTTTTTCTCTCAGAAAGATTTTTTTTTCTCTCAGACTCTATCTCAAAAACTATCTCAAGATCTCAAGGATTTTACAACTTTTTGCTGAAAATCGATTCCCTTACAAGGCAAAGGTTGGATCCCACAATCCAAAACCTCAAGAATCTAGAGCATAGTGGGTGTTCTTTGATGGTGGTGTTCGTTGGACGAATTGTTCGTGTTTTTTGGAGCATTGTACAAAGAAGAAATTTGTTTCTCAACAAGTAGGTTTCTAATCCTAATTAGTTTAGTTTTAGAAATCAGAATGCTTAATCTATTTATGTTTAGAATTGTTCTGAAATTTGTTGGCCAATGTACCAGTGTTTCTGTGAAATCAAATTAAGAACGAACAATCTGATATACGCTTCCTCTGCATAGGATTTTCATTTCTTCATAAATAACAATGATTATACAACAAACTTAAACGATTAATTTGTGGTGAATGATTTAAGATTAGTCTTAATAGAGGAATATCCTCATGCCCCAAATGTCTAACTCATTAAGAAGTATTCCTAATGAATATGACATTGGACCTTGCTCAGCCAAAGAAGACTTATCCAAAGACAGTAAATTTGATTTACTAGTTTTGGAAGCGTGATTTGTAGAGAATGGTGATTCTGCTTGAATACTTGATTCAGGGGTCACAAGTCACGTTTGTCCTTCTTATTAAAAGAAATAAGTTCCTGGCAACAACTAGCAATGAGGAACGTTAAGTTATTTTTCCTAGTGGGAGAAAATACATATTA
The DNA here is from genome assembly GCA_036850905.1 of Luffa acutangula. Classification (NCBI taxonomy): domain Eukaryota; kingdom Viridiplantae; phylum Streptophyta; class Magnoliopsida; order Cucurbitales; family Cucurbitaceae; genus Luffa; species Luffa acutangula. The sequence goes on from CM072098.1 coordinate 28,570,917, forward strand.
TTAGATAATGTATATGTATTTCCTAAGAATAACATAAATTTGATTTTTGTATCTTATATGCTGGAAAATTGTTGCTCTGTACCTTTCCCTGCTAACGTAGTTAATTTCAAGATAGGGAGTTAGCTTTGGTGTCAGCTGAACTGAAAAATAACATAAATATTTTAAGACTAATCAAGAGTAAAGCAGTCATGAACACTGACTACTACAAAAATCACTTTTAATGACGGGCAATGTCCGTCATTAAAGACTTTTCATGACGGGCGGCGTCCGTCGTCTATACGAGTGTCGTCGTAACTTTTTATGACGGGCGACTTTTAATGACAGGCAATGTCTGTCATTAAAAGCTGTTTGTCATAACAAGTTACAATGACAGACGTTTTTCATGACGGGCAATGCCCGTCATTAAAAGTCGTCCGTCATTAAAGGGTATTTTCCAACCAACCAGAGCCATTGCCGATCATTAAATGACGTCCGTCATCAAAAGTCCGTCATTGAAAGGGTATTTTCCAACCAAATGTTCGTCATTAAAGGTGTCCATCGTTAAATATAATTTTTAATGACAGACATTGTCCGTCATCATTTTGTTCATAATTTAATAAAAAAAAAATTATTGGTTGTCCGGTGGCATACCAACAATATTTTCTTCATTTGTCAACCTGTAAAGAAAATAATTTTAATCTTAAATGTACAAAATTGTATAGAAATAAAAAAATTTGTCAAATTTCATTCCAATAAGCCAATGAATCAAATTTGTTCATACAATTTTTATATAAAAAAAAAACCAACCAACACTTACACTTAAAAGTCTCAAAATTACTAAACACCTATGATTAAAAAACAAAAATTCTCGTACATGCCGCTTTCGTTCTTGTCACCATAATCTTGCTCGTACATCAAACTTGAAGAACCTAAGAAAAACAAATTGTAATTAGGTTCGATACAACGCTAAAACAAAAACTCCCATAACAAGCATATGTCCAACAACTCGAAAACCCTAAGAAAAACAAATTTAGTTAATGCAACCATATCATGTAACGTAAATAAAGATTTTTTTTTTAACCATAACTTCTAGCAAATCACAAAAAAACATAACTTTTATTTAATAAAAACATCAATTTTCTTTTATAATTATAAAAAAAAGTATAGCTCCTTTATACTTGGTGAGGAAAACTTAAAACTGTGTTTCACCCTGCTAAAAACATCCCCCGCTACTAATTTCAAGGAAACAACCAGGATTTCATGCTATTAAATTTGTCTTAGTACTAGGTAAACTTACTGATGAAAGGGAACATAATCCAAAACACATTGATTCGCAACACACGAAATAGCACATCTACAACACATTTACCAAGTCAACAAACACACATCAACAACATAAAATGAGGATCCATCCCAACTGTTATATTGCAGCAATAGTTCAACATCATTATTTTGAAATAAACAACTAGCAACACGACTCATTTAGATTGTGAATAACCATCAATTATCATAATTAGTCCCAGATTGACAAATTCAAAAATAGTAAGAATTGGCCCACATTTACGTTCATTAACATTGGGGCAATTGTAATTTCTCCTTCTTACCTTACATTGCACTTAACCTTGATGTTTTTTTCACTTTTAAGTCAAACATTAATTTTGTATAAGATAACAAAAAAGGTTAAGTCACATAGCAGTAAGAAAAGCAGAATCATTCTTCTTCCATTCTTCTCAGTGAAAATACCAAATTAGTTACTAATCATAGACTAGACATAAAAAAAGGTCCAATACAAGACAATTCGACACTCAACTTTAGAGATATAAACTGACAACAGAAATAGGCAATATTACCTAAGCTGATGACTGTCCTGCTGAGCCTGATGTTTTGCTCTGCAGTATAAGCAAATACATAAGATTGAGCACAACCATTTCTCATATTTCAACCATTCATTAAAATCCAAAATAAAAGCATTTCATTAGTGCTTCAAGAAAATTATAGGACCAAAATACCTTGTTGAGCATGACAACAAGAAAACCCTCTTCATACTTTGTTTTATGCCAGAGTACTTTCATCTTTCAGAACTTTCCCATTGTGTATCAATAATTGCTGACCACAAGGATAATTATCCTTTCCTTGTACATCTTCAATATTTTTCTTGACAGCCATCACCTTCACCAAAAATTCTACAGTTAGAAATTATTTGAAAAAAATAAAACAAATAAAAACCCTCGTCCGTTTTGTTGCTCAAGTTGCGAGGGATCACAAATTATTATAACTAATTTAAAATGAATTATGTTGTTTGTTATCAAATGTAAGATTCAATTTGGTGCTTTTAAGGAGAAAAAAAAAAAAAAAAAAAAAAAATCCATTTCCTAGAAGTTGGAGGTAAACTACTCACCTTGCAATTTTTAATTTTCCATAAACACATTAAGATTAAAAGCGGCTTTTACAACCTTGTTCAACTAAATCCATGCTACTATATAACAAATTGAGCGGCTTTTACAACCTTGTTCAAATGACCCCGCAGACCTCTAGTCCCTATACCATTGGTTGTTTCTATCTCTCTCTCACTCTGCAATATTGCCTGTGTGTTGAATCTAACAACAAAAATGCAGCAAAAATTAGAGTGGAGAGAAGAGAGAAAAACACCAAAATTATAGTGGTTCAACCATCCATAGATGGTCTACATCCACTGTATCGAAGGGCAGTAGCTGATGATCTATTAGCGCCAAAAATGGGAGAACAAAAATGGAGATAAACTCCTTACACAGAAAGCCTCACAACCCTAATTTCCCAATCTCACTTTCTCTCATTCACACCCCATGCGCTCTGTACCGAAAGGCCAACGAAAAGATAGAATTTATAGCCTTATTTTTCTGTTACAGAGGTAATACATATATGGGCCTAAATGAAAGAAAATAATACAAGGAAGGAGGCCCATTAACAACTCAAAAATAGCCCTCAAACTAAGCTTCTAAATGAGCTTGAATATATGACATGGCATTCTTCACAAATCTCCCTCTTGACATGTGCATATATGTAAACTTGAAATAGATCAATCCATCCACTGCCCTGTAGATCATGAAACATCAGCAAACCATCAGCCAACACCTACCTTGAGTAGGTTCATCAGATGCATCATCCTATTTGAATTCAACGACTTTGTGAGCATGTCTGCAGGATTATTAACTGAAGGTATTTTTTCCAGCTGCACTTCATTGTTGATGACCTTATCTCTAAGGTAATGGAACCTTATGTCAATATGTTTTGAACGGTCATGATACAATGGATTTTTAGAGAGAGCTATAGCACTTTGGCTATCACAAAAAACCTTAAAACAATTATCATCACCAAGTAATTCAGAGATCAAACCTTTCAACCATATACCTTCTTTCACAGACTCTGCCAATGAAATGTATTCAGATTCGGTAGTTGAAAGTGCTGTCACAGATTGAAGATGAGATTTCCAACTAACAGTATTTGAAAACACAGTAAATACATACCCTGAAGTAGATCTCCTCTTATCTAAATCTGCAGCAAAGTCAGCATCAGCATATCCATTTAAACAATCATCTTTATGGCTCCCTCTCGAGTAAATTAAACCATAGTTTAAGCTTCCTTTAATGTACCTAATGATCCATTTAACTGCCTCCCAATGAGGTTTACCCGGATCACTCATATAACGACTTACAACACTCATGGGAAAGGCTAAATCAGGGCGAGTACACGTCATTCCATACATCAAACTGCCCACTGCATTAGAATATGGAATGTTCAACATTTCTTTCTTTTCTTCATCAGTTTTAGGTGATTGAGCCTTTGATAATCTAAAGTGTTGAGCTAAAGGTACATTCACAAATTTTGCATTGTCTAAATGGAATTTTCTCACAATTTTCTCAAGGTATTCAGGTTGTTTTATAACTAATGTTCCAGCTTTACGATCTCTCTCAATGTTCATACCAAGAATTTTAGTTGCAGCACCTATATCCTTCATTTCAAATTCAGTCTTAAGTTGTGTTTTCAATTCCTCAATTTTACTAATATCTTGAGAGGCAATAAGCATGTCATCTACATAAAGAAGTAAATACACCACAGCAATTTCATTCTCTTTCTTTATGTAAACACAACTATCATACATGCTTCTTACAAAACCACAACTATGCATAAAACCATCAAACCTTTTATACCACTGACGGGGCGACTGTTTTAAACCATATAAGGACTTCAGCAGCCTACAAACTAGATGTTCTCTCCCTTTTTCCTCAAAACCAAGTGGCTGTGACATGTATATCTCTTCTTCTAATTCCCCATGTAAGAAAGTTGTTGTTACATCCATTTGTTCCAACTCTAAGTTAAAATGAACAACTAAAGACAGCAGCACACGGATTGAAGAATATCTTACAACTGGGGAAAAAATTTCAGTATAATCGATACCATATTGTTGTGTGTAACCCTTGGCTACAAGTCTCGCCTTGAATCTCAACTTATTTTCTCCTTTAAGGCTTGGTTTCAATTTATACAGCCACTTGCAATCAACAAGCTTCTGTCCTTCGGGTTTTTCTACTAGAACCCATGTATTATTCTTCTTTAGGGAGTTTATTTCTTCTAACATTGCATTTTTCCAATGCTGTTTTTCTTTAGATTTCATGGCTTGATCATAAGTCAAGGGTTCTAAGTTTTCATCAGCTTCATTACATATTAGGGCATAGGCTGCAGATTCTGGAATTTCAACATTACAATCAGCTTGTTCAAATCTTGAAGGTGGTCTTATTACTCGCCTTTGTCTATCTCGGGTCAACTGATAATCAACTAAATTTTCTTCTAATTGAGTAGCTTGAGTAGGTTGATTTAAAGTACCTTCATCTTGAGACTCATTTTGAGATTCAGTATTACTAACTTGCTGTTCTGTTTGTTCAAAGTTTGAGCTGGATGCTTGTTGTTCAAGGTTTGTTTCATCATTTTCTAACTGAATGTCAAATGAGTTTTCATCTTCTAACTTTCCCTTTTGATAATTGAAGCTACACTCTTGTTCCCAAGGCAACTCATCCTCATTAAATTTTACATCTCTACTAATAATGCATCTTGACTCCCCTTTAGTTAAAGGCCATAACTTGTATCCTTTTACTCCACTAGGATACCCCAAAAAAATGCATTTATGAGACCTTGGTTCTAATTTATCTTGCTTGATATGGGCATAAGCTGAACACCCGAATACCCTTAAGTGACTCAAATTTGGTGGTTTGCCTGTCCATTGTTCCTGAGGTGTTTTCATGTTTAATGCTAATGATGGGCTTCTGTTAATTAAATAAGTTGCGGTATTAACAGCTTCCCCCCAAAAGACTTTTGGTAATTTAGCATTAGCTAGCATACACCTTACCCTTTCTAATATTGTTCTATTATATCTCTCGGCCAAACCATTTTGTTGAGGGGTATTGGGAACCGTCAAATGTCTTTTAATTCCTGATTTAACACACATATTCTTGAAGTTCTCATTCAGGTATTCAAGGCCATTATCTGTTCTTAACATCTTTATTTTCTTATTTGTCTGGTTCTCAACAAAAGTCTTCCAGTTTACAAAAGTTTCAAATACTTCTGTTTTATTCTTAAGCAAAAACACCCAAAGTTTTCTTGAGTAATCATCTATTATGCTTAAGAAATATTTGGCTCCCCCTAAAGTTGGAACTCTAGCAGGCCCCCACAAATCAGAATGGACATAATCTAATATTCCCTGAGTTTTCTGAACTGACCGATTGAATTGAACACGCGTGGACTTGCCTAAAGTGCACTGCTCACAAAAGGACAGATTTACAGATTTCATTTTACCCAACAGACCCTGTTTTTTCAACTCAATCAACCCCATCTCACTTACATGAGCCATACGTTTATGCCATAGTAAAGCTTCTTTATTTGTTTCTATGGGAGCTACATTTGCAGTGCCTACACATGATGAACCATTCAAGGTATACAACCCATTTTTCAAGCTTCCAGACATCATTAACAGTGACCCTTTCGAAATTTTCATGATTCCTCCCTCTGATTTATATTTATAACCAGCTTTGTCTAATGTTCCCAAGGAAATAAGATTTCGTTTTAGGTCAGGGACATATCTCACTGATGGCAGAATTTTGTGTGTTCCATCAGATAGACTAAGTTTTACAGAACCAACCCCTTTAATTAAACATTGTTGGTTATTTCCCATTAAGACCTTTCCTCCATCTTGTTCCTTAAGATCTACAAAGTAGTGTTCATGAGGAGTCATGTGATATGAGCAACCGGAGTCTAAAATCCACTCTTCTGTAGGACTTATTTCTGAGATAGTTAATACTTCAGCTGAATCATAACTCTCATGGACATTGGCTGAGTTTTGACCTTCCTTTTTATTTTGTTGCTTGTTTTTATATTGTAATTTTCTGCAGTCTTTAATAAGATGTCCCGGTTTGTGGCAATAGTAACATTCTCTTGTCTCTTTCCTTTCGACTTAGATCTATGCTTGTTTTGATCCCTTTTATTAGTCTTGGGTTGGTTTGTTCTTGATTCAGTTCTACCCCTCACAATTAAAGCTTCAGTTTCTTTCTTTTGAGTTCTAACTTCCATATCTTTAGATCTAAGGGCATCAAGGACCAACCTCAAGGTTAAGGAATCCCTCCCATACTTTATTGCTGCTTTGATTTCTTTATAACTATCAGGCAGAGAGTTCAAGAGAATTATGGCTTGGTTTTCATCATCAATTTTCTCACCAATATTGGTTACATCTAGACAAATTTTAACAAATTCATCTAAGTTGTCATCTAGAGATTTTGAGGGATCCATCCGATACCCAAACAACCTTTCTTTCAAGAGGATTTTATTAGTTAAAGATTTGTTTAGGTACATGATCTCTAGTTTCTTCCACAATTCAACAGCAGAGGTAATTTCATCTACTTGACGCAAAACTGAATCAGACAAATAGAGAATCATTGTACTAAAAGCAATTTCATCCATCTCACGTTTTTTTTGCTTCAGAAAGGGGTTCTAATAAGTCTTCAGGTTTTTCTAGAATTTTTGAAACCTTCAGTTGTACTAACATTGCCTTAAGCTTTTTTCTCCATAGGCTAAAATCCCCCTTACCATCAAATTTTTCCAACTCGAATTTAGCAGACATAATGGCAGAACACAGAGAAAAACAGAGATGGTGCAGCACAATAATTCAAACAGCCCACAGCAGACCACAGAACATTAACCTCTAACAGAAATCCTTCAGCAAACTACAATCGACTAATTTCTAGGGCAGAAATCCTTAACTGATTATGATTCAACTAACCTCAATGCCGAATTGAGAACAACGTTGATTAATACCCAATCGATTGATCCCCTGCTGTCACGACTCACGCTGCTATTACTTGGACTTCATCACCGAACGGATGCTCTGATACCACTTGTGATGAATCTAACAACAAAAATGCAGCAAAAATTAGAGTAGAGAGAAGAGAGAAAAACACCAAAATTATAGTGGTTCAACCATCCATAGATGGTCTACATCCACTGTATCGAAGGGCAGTAGCTGATGATCTATTAGCGCCAAAAATGGGAGAACAAAAATGGAGATAAACTCCTTACACAGAAAGCCTCACAACCCTAATTTCCCAATCTCACTTTCTCTCATTCACACCCCATGCGCTCTGTACCGAAAGGCCAACGAAAAGATAGAATTTATAGCCTTATTTTTCTGTTACAGAGGTAATACATATATGTGCCTAAATGAAAGAAAATAATACAAGGAAGGAGGCCCATTAACAACTCAAAAATAGCCCTCAAACTAAGCTTCTAAATGGGCTTGAATATATGACATGGCATTCTTCACAGCCTGAAAAGCTGTATTTAACAGTAATTCAAAAGCAAAGGATAAAGGTTTTATAAACTTGATATGAAGGGAAAAACACAAAAGCTCATAATCTTATAAAGCATTTAGATCACAGAGCTAAAACAAGGAGAACAAAATTATTGTTAACGATACACTCTATACCACTTGGCTGCTCTTTTAAAGTAAATATAAACACAACTACGAACATAATTACAATCTATTTAAATCGCAAAAACAGGGTGACTCCATGATAAAAGCTCGATCTGATTACTGATTAAAAAAACCCATCGACTTCTCCAACCGACTTCGAAGTGGGAGACTAAGCGCAGACCAAGCAACAAGGGGAACCTCACCTCTTTTCTTATTCGACTGCAGAACACCAGCCCTGTTACTGACTATGCTATTGCCATGAATTTCACACGTTTTTGCACCCAGCTGCAGCCACGAATGCAATTGAATAAGTCCAAGATTCAGATAAAACAGGCCGATATTGATAATAATCTTTTATCATTTAAGAATAAAAGGGAGAGCTTTATTGATTCAAATGCCTCTTGGAATGAATGCAACTTCATCGGGCCATATACTCTGCAATAATTCGCCACTGACTCTGAAAATAAAAACAAAAGTCCAATCTCAGATAACACACTTTAAGAATCACAAACCATAACATATCATTAACAAAACGCAGTCGATTTATATTCTCCATAACCTGCATTACACTAGTTCATCCATCTTTCCACAGTAACATTAAATGGTAGCCAAAAGAAACTCCAATAAACAAATGATAAATTTCACCACAAACAAATCTATTTCCATTTCCAATCTCATTCTTCAAATGCTAGAAAATGAAGATTTCAAACTAAATACCTGTTTTGGATGAATGAAAAGCACAGGAGCGGATGAGAACAGAGAGCCTCCCAATAACTGAGCCATGGCGTCGACGGCGATTGTCGTGACCTTCACAAGCCTCTGAGATGAAAAAGCTTCTGACAATCAGCTTTTTGAAATGGCTGAGACGCTAGGGTTTAAAACAAGCGACGATAGAAAGTTTGCACTAACATAATCCATATAACAAATTACTCTGAAGATTCACTCTATAAACAAATTACTCTGTTAGCACTAACATAATCCATATAACAAACAATCAATACACATCAAGAAATTGGATCTGAGGAAACAACTTCTTCTTTGATTTCAATAAATCACATAGCAACCAAACAAGAGGAACCAACGATTCAACGAATAAAGGAGCTGCATGTAAAGCAGCAAAAACCTTAATATAGAGACATGAGTAGTATAAAGAGCAATCAAAACCCTAATTAGAAGCAGAAAGAGGATCGAACATGAAAGTATAGATATATATTACCAAGAATCACAGTTGATGGAGTTCCAATCCAGATTGAGGACTCGTAATCGATTAAGGAAAATCTGGTTGAAGATGTGTCTAGAGATGGATTGAGGAAAAGGGTTGATGCGGATTGTTTCGCTCCTGTGAGGAGAAGGGCTCACGAGAAGACGAAGGGGAGATCGAGAGGGACGGGAAAGAGGCACGCAAGGGAGAAAAGGGTTAGGGTTTTTTTCGGGGAGAGAGAAAGTTGATTTAAAAAATGTTACGATTTTTTTAAAAAAAAACACGTTTAATGACGGACATTTAAAAGAAACTATTAATGACGGGCAATGCCCGTCATTAAAAGTCTGAAAGTTTTTAAAAACACGCATTCGACATTATAAGGTCACGTGTTTTTCGTCCGTCATTAAAAACTCCGTGAATTTTTTTTCGTCCGTCATTAAAAGTCATTTTTGTAGTAGTGCTATGAGTTGTTTGAGGCTGATACTACTCAAAGAAATAAGAGGCAAATGATTTCTCCTAAAGTAAAATGTCTTTCTTTGGCGCTTAAATATAGGCCATATTAATCTCAATATGATTGGGAGTTTGGTCTAAAGTGGACTTATAAGCAAGTTAGAATATGACTCTCTACTACCTTGTAGGGCCTTAAGAGCAATATGACTAATAGGTTATTTTGCTTGAAAAGATCTATAGAGCCAAAGAGTGTACATTTGGATCCTTATGGTCCAATATGTTAGAGCAGTGGGAGGGCATGAATAATTCATCTATATTATAGATAATTATTCAAGGTATGGGTATTTCAACCTAATGCAACTTAATTCTCAGGCTCTTGAGAAATTCGTAGGGGCTTGGGACTAAAGTTGGAAACTTGTTAGGTTAGATGATAAAAACACTTCGATCTGATCGAGGTGTAGAGTATGTGGGACTTGAGATTCCAAAATTATTTAATAGAACATGGAATTACATCCCAACTCTCTGCAGGGATAAAAGCCCTTGCGCAGCGAAAACGATCAAAACCTTTTCTTAGATTTTAATTTGGATTAAAACACCGATACGTTGGAAATAAAAAACACAGCAGTAAACAAATTTTAAGCTACTGTACAACATCTATAAAGCATGCAAAAACATGATAAAATCCTTTAGATCTAATCTAAATAGGACCCTAATGATCCAAGAGATCAAGAAACCTTACTATGAAGACATTCTTGACCGATTTCGCCTTTTCTCCTACTATTAGTAGAAAAAACAGCAGCGAGGTTCTTTCTTTTCTTGCCGGAAAACTGCCACAGACACGACCAATGAGCGACACTGGTATTCTCCTATGATCTACCGTTGAGGGGCTTGTGGGAGCAAGAAAATTTCTAAGAATTCTCGAGAGAATTTTTTTCTTTCTCAGTGATTCACGAGAGAGTTAGCGAGAGAGAAATATTGAGCGTCTTCTCAAAAGCCTCGTATTAACTGAACAACTAGAGAGAGATTAAAAGGAAAAACTAACCCCTTAAAACCCTCCCCATCGTGTACATCACTAGGTTAGTGGGTAGTAGTTTTCTTATCAGTTATACTGATAAATTAATTAATTATTAATAATAAAATTAATAATCAATTAACTAAATTAACAATTAATTTAACTAATACTTATATAAATCATATTAATACAAATATTACCACTTAACTAGTTTTAATACAATTCAATTAAATCAAATTTAATTAAATTAATTAAAACAAAATATTAATTAATTCACCAATTAATTAATATTATAATTAAATATCTCATATTTAATTATATATCTCTCAAATAAACTATATTATTAATGTATGTTGAATGAGAAATTTTGTCCAATCACAAATTGTCACGTCATTATTTAAAATTAATGACGAAATTACAAATAATTAAATTTGGGACCAATTATAAATTGACATGTGTCCCAAATTTAATTTGAAGACAAAGTTGGCTAATTATAAATTTAAAGAACCAAATTTCTATTTGATCAATTAATTAGAAAATAAATTATTTTGATCAAATTAATTAATTTGACCAATTAATTAAAAAAATAATTAATTGGATCAAATTTGAGTCTTTTAAATATTTGGGTCATATGGTTTTGGGTCAAATATAAACCAGACCCAAGACCAAATAGTCGAACCCAAGACCAATAAAGCTCAAGCTCAAGTTGTTAGACCCAAAAGTCATCAGGGCTCATCCAACGAGAACTCTATAAATAGAGAGGTTCTTCTCCATTTCAAGGGTTCAGAAATTCTAGACTCTCACAAATAGAAGAGTTCAGAATTTTAAAGCTCTCAAGCAGAACCAGAGAATTCAGAGAGACTCCACCAAGTCTGAAGACTGAAGACTCTCTACAATTCATAAGTTCAAGTGTTGAACACTTCTTAAAGACCAAACACTCTTCAAGACTTCAACACTCCTTGAAGATCAAAGACTCTTCAAGACATCAACACTTCTTGAAGACCCAACATTCTTCAAGACTTCAACACTCCTTGAAGATCAAAGACTCTTTAGGACATCAACACTTCTTGAAGACTGAAGACTCATTCAAGACTGAAAGACTTCAAGCTCCAAGAATCCATTGAAGCTTCAGACTCGAGATCAAGCGTTCCAGCCCTCGAGTGAAACACATTCACACACAAGAGAGAGAATCAGAGGATTAAAGTTAGAGATTGTACACCCACACGCATACAATATCAATACAAATATATTATTTATTCCACGTGTCTCCATCTTCGAAGTTACGTGTGAACAATGTACATTTAATGAACATTAACTATAACCTATAGTTTTTAATATGAATCGAATTCATATTTTAATCTAATATTCAGACACCTTCGAATATTCAATTCTCCCTTAGAAATTTACCTCAACACCCTTATAGAGCTACCGGTGGGACCTAATGGACCTACAGATCAGAAGCTCCACCGATGTGAGATTAATTGGCTAAACTCATTAACCAAATTAACCAATATTCGTTAACTATGGTTCACTTCACTATAGAACCATAGCTGCACTCTTCTTACTGCAGATATATTTCTGTGTCCACGGATATCGACCGTCAACAACAAGTTAGCCCTTCACGTGCGTTCGTACCCCAGCTAGGTCAAATTACCGTTTTACTCCTAGGCTACATCCTCTTCCTTAAGTACCAGTGCTCCTCTAATGAACAACCTGTTTGAGGTCCAACCAACAAACAGAAGTCCCTCTCGTGACATAGAGAGGGTAGGGCTCATTGTTCAAGACTCGGAGACACAACTTAAGGGAACACACCTCTACTTACCCTAAAGTTGGGAAGGAGTGAATTCCATGTTGTAAGACTATGTTCCCAACTCCCCACTCGGCCTTGTCCCCAAAATGGTAGGCTTATTGAGTCGGCGTGCAGGCCACTCTCACCCGTACAAATCAAAGGACAATATCTCATGGACAGAAGTCCATAATCCACTCAAGACTAAGGCCAAGTTGCCTAGGTCATCCTAGTGAAATAGAAACCAAGTTAACTAACGGTGTTACAGTCAGTGGTTATCTATTTCGTGGTCCGGTCTTTGTGCAAACTCATTGCACAGGATACCCCCACTCGCATACTTGGTTTGAATTCAAATTTGAAAATTAGAGTTTGTAATTGAGTACCTACGTTTAAATTAAATTTCTATAATTGTTGGATTAGATTTTGATTAGGATCTGATGCGAGACCTGACTCGCTTAGTTTGAGGATATTTGGAGTCTTGTTGTGAACCTGAAGTGTTGTGTGGCTGTGGTTGGGCGGCTTTTCATATAGAAGTGTGTTTATCTTGTTTATAACAGGTTTTAAAAAATTTGGGTTGGTCCAATGTATGTCGTTATGTTGTTGAAATTTTCGAAGTAACAAGTTAGAATTAAGATAGGGGCTTTAGGAATGTCGCTAGGTTAGGCATAGAAACTTGAGACGTTACACATTCAATCATTTTTAGTCTTTTTGTTGATATTGTTTGTTGCAAGGTTTAATTGCTTGTTGATTTCTACATGAGCTGGTGTTTTATAATGTTGCAATTCTAGTGTGTAAAACTGATTATGAGTTTTAATGTTTATTTGTTATATTGGTTCATGGGTTAGAATTTAAATCATGATTTATAAAAGATATTTTGTTTTTTTAATTTATCAGGTGAATGAAAGGATAGGAAAACACACATGCAGCTGCATATTCATGGGGGAATTGTTAGTACGCAGCCATTTCATCAACTCTCTTAGCTATTTTCAAGTGTATGAACTTTTTTGGGACTATATATGTAGTTATTTTGGTTATTTGGATTATGAATTTGCAACTTTCTTTATATGTAAGTACTTTAATTTATTTGCTACAACAAACATTTTATTTTATTAATATAGTACTTAATTTTTTGTTCTAGGAATTTGAAGATTTTATGTGTATCTTTAAGAGAAATGTGAAGATTTGAAAATGTATTTAAATACATTATAAACAAATTTAAGTTGATTTTTCAATATAAAAACATTTGAAACAAAAAATATAAATGTAAACAAAACAATATAATATAGCATTATTTCACTACTATAAAACTATTAAAAGTCAATTAGTGTATGTTATGCTATATTTTCTATAACATTATTTCACTACTATAAAAAATGTTATTAAAGACCAATCATAGCTTTTTTCGTAACGTGAAATTTTTCCATAACATTATAATTTCGCAATAAAAAATGGACGTTTTTATAGCATTTTCAATAGCGTCGAATAAACGCAATGAAAAGTTAAAGACTTTTAATAACATCAGCTACAACGACGTGGTAAAAATGCTATGATATGTCTTTTATAGCGTTTTTTTACAGCTATAAAAAACGCTATTAAAAAGATATCATAGCGTTTTTTCCAACGCTATAAAAGGTTTCCATAACATTAGAATAACACAATAAATATTGATTTTCTACAGCGATTTCGATAGCGGGAAAAAACGCTATTAAAAGTCTTAGACTTTCAATAACATGGGCTACGACAGCGTTTCATAAAACGCTATCGTTGCCTTATGATAGCGTTTTTTGAATGCTATCATATGTGATTTTTCCTGTAGTGACACATCGAGAGGAAGTATCACCTGATACGGGAGATTGTGCAAAGAGGAGATGTGATCGTCACTAAGATCGCCTCAGAACACAACATCGCTGATCCATTTACGAAGGCTCTCACAGCTAAAGTGTTTGAGAGTCATCTAGAGGGTCTAGGTCTACGAGATATGTATGTCATCTAATCTAGGGCAAGTGGGAGAAATGTATAATGGGTATAAGGATGCCCTAGTTCATTGTATTATTTTAATATACATGACATTTCCAGCTTTAGATTATTTCATTTACATCCCACTAACTAGTGTTTTAGTTCAAGTGGGAGTTTGTTGAGTTTTATGCCCTAAAACTCGTAGATAGTGAATGTAACTGTTGACCGGATATTAATGAAATAATATTGATATATTTTTCCATTAATTGTTATTAGTTATTTTATATTTGTCTTCGCCTAAAAATAACTCTAATCCAACAAACTAGACATTCAGGGCTGTAATATGAGTCTTGAACTATATGTAGCGACATATGGGATCATTGTTCAAGAAACAACCTAAAGGGTCTATAGTATAGGGATAAGACTGGGTGCCTTATCCTGGTGACACTATGGATACGACCCACTTTGTATTTGATACAAACGCTCCGATCCAACGCGTTCGTGTAGGAGACATGCGAGTGGGGGTATCCTATGCAATGAGTTTGCATAAGACCGGACCGCGAAATAGTAACCACTGGTTATAACACCGTTAACTAGTTGGTTTTCTATTTCACTAGGACGACCTAGACAACTTAGTCTTAATCCTGAGTTGATTATGGACTCCTGCTCATGAGAGATTGTCCTTTGATTTGCATGGGTGAGAGTGGCCAATACGTCGACTCAATAAGCCTACCATTTTGGGGACAAGACCGAATGGGGAGCTGGGAACATAATCGTACAAGATGGAATTCACTTCTTCCTGACTTTAGGGAAGCAGATGAGTGTTCCCTTAAGTGGTTACTCCGAGTCTTGAACAAAGGGCCCTACCCTCTCAATGGCACAAGAGGGTTTTCTGTTTGATGGTTGGACCACAAACAGGTTGTTCATTAGAGGAGAACTGGTACTTGAGGAAATAGAAGTAACCCAGGGGTAAAACGGTAATTTGACCCAGCTGGTGTTACGGACACTCGTGAAGGACTAACCAGTCAATATTGGTCTATATCCGTGGACACAGAAAATATGTCTGCAGTGAGAAGAATGCAACTGTGAGTCTATAGTGGAATGAACGCACAGTTAACGAATATTGATTAATGTGGTTAATGAGTTTGACCAATTAATCTCACATCGTTGGAGCTTCTGATCTGCAAGTCCATTAGGTCCCACTGGTAGCTCATAAAGTAATTTGAGGCAACTAAGTAATAAATGTAAATTGAAAATGTTCAATTTACTAAGGGAAACAAACATAATATATATTGATATATTATTGTGAGAGAAATTAATATTTGAAGAAATTCAAATATAAATTTATGGAAGTTTGAAAGAGTTCAAATAATGAATTAATTAATTTAAGGCCTAAAATCTATTTGGGCTAATTAAGGCCTAAAATCACTTAAGGAAGTGATTAATCATTTACGAAAATGATCTAATTACTTATGGAAGTAATTAGTCATTTGTGGAAAAGATTAATCAATTATGGAATTGATTGATCATGATTGATTAAATAAGGAATAAAATTGAATCAATTTTGGAAAAGATTGATTTAATTGAATATTTTATTCATGGCCTCTCTTCTATAAATAGAACACTAGACCTAATTGGTCCATGACACTTTGCTCTTGCTCTTAAACTCTCAAGACAAGACCTAGAATTCTCTCTAGCCTCCCTCTTAGAGAAAGACTCCCACAAATCTTTTGCCTCCCAGACTTAGAGACATATCGGTGTAACCTCTGTGGTTATTGTGTCATTCAAGAAAGATTTTCCAGCGAAGAAACTTAAAAGGGGGTTGCTGCGTATTGATCGTTGGAGCATCGTTGGCGAAGAACGGTCAAGTCTACAACGAAGGTTTGTAACGGTTCTTCCCCTTTTCTTTAGAAAAGCATGAAAATAAATTTAGATTTATTTTTCAGCATGTTTAAACTGATTTTCCAGCAACTTTAAAGTGTGTTTAAAGTTTGTTTGAGTTTTCGTAACGATATTTTAATGTTAATTAATATACGGCGTAAGGTCCAATCGATGCGCTTCCACTGCGTGGGGACTTTTATTCTCTTCAGTTTCAAACTCACCTAACCTCTTCTTTTTAGTTAAAATATCCTTAAGAAATTTAGCATAATTAGGCATTTGCTCAATAGCTTCTACTAAAGGGATATTTATATGCAATTGTTTAAGAATCTCTAAAAACTTTTTAAATTGACCATCCTGATTCTTAGGCTTTTGTCTTTGTGGAAAAGGTAGAGGTTGTACATAAGGTGGGGACGACACATAAGGTGGTTCCACATCTGGAACAGAATCAGATGCTCCAGCATCTTTATTGCTGCCTCCAGCACCCTGACTAGACTCCAACTCTTTCTCAACAACAACATTTTTATCACCATTTTTTTCTACAGCTTGGGTTTTACTAGGTTCTATTCTTTCTTCTAATGGCTTACCACTCCTAAGAGTCACTACCTTTACCTGCTCCTTACCTTCCCTTCTAGGGTGTTCAGTATCTGAAGAAAGTTTCCCTTGAGGTCTTACCTTCAGCTCATTAGCTAGCTAGCCCACTTGCAATTCCAGGGCTCTCATTGAAGCCTTATTACTTTGAATTGCAGCATCTGTACGAGCCATATATTCTTTCATCATTGCCTCAAGAGAACTCTCCGAATTTTGCTGGGGCAAAGCCTGCTTATTTTGCTGGGGCAATACCTGTGCTTTAGCAAATCCCAACTGGTTCACCTTTTGTTGTGCTTGCACATTACCTCCTTGTCCTCCCCATGAGAAGTTGGGGTGGTTGCGCCAACCTGGATTATAAAAGTTAGAATAAGGGTTATTCCTCTGATTACCCACAAAAAACACAGAAGCTGGATTGCTGGGGCAAAACTCGTAGTTGTGATCTTCACCACAATAGACACATGCTTCCTATGCGACTTGGTTCACCAAGGCAGCAACCTCCACAGCTGGTGGCTGCTGATGACTAATCACTGTCACATTCTTAAGAGCGTTAGCAATCATTGCAAGTTCATCCCTAATGGTGGACACACCATCAACCTCTAACACACTCTTAACCTTTTTTATTTTTGTCTCTAACATTTGACCACTGACAACTATTAGTAGATATTCTTTCTAAAATTTCATGGGCTTCATTAAAAGTTTTTGCCAAAAGGGCCCTTCCAGCCGAAGCATCAACCATACCCTGGGTTGCTCCGTTTAACCCATTGTAAAATGTTTCCATTTGGATACAATGAGGTTAACCATGGTAGGGACACTTTCGCAAAAGCTTCTTAAACCTCTCCCAAGCCTCACTAAAAGTCTCATCTTCAAGTTGCCTAAACCCTACTATTTCACTCCTCAATTTAGCATTTCTATTTGGTGGGAAATATTTGGGAAAAATACACTTTTGGTCCCTGAGGTTTGGGTTAAGTGACAGTTGGGTCCCTGAGTTTTCAAACTCAACAAAAATACCCCTGAGGTTTGAGATAAGTAGCATTTTGGTCCCTGCCGTCAATTTTTCCGTTAAATCTTAACAGTTGCTGACGTGGCACTATTATTTTAATAAAAAAAATTATTTTTATAATTTTTTAAATAAAATAGTAATAAATTAAATAAAAAAATATTTTTAATTATTATTTTTATTTCTTTTTCCCTCTCTCTCTTCTTCTTCTTCTTCTTCTTCTTCTTCCTCTTCTAATCCATCATCTTCCTCTCCTACTTCTTCTACCACCTGCCGCCGCCCGTCGCCGGCACCGGGGACAGCCGGCCGGCGCCGGCGGCCGGCGACATTTTTTTTTTTTTTTTTTCTTTTCTTCTCTTTCTCTTCCCTTTCCCTTCCCTTTCCCTTCTTCCTTCCTTCTTCTGTTTTTTTTTTTTTTTATAAAACGGTAACGGAGAGGGAGGGAGGGTCCTCCCTCCCGCGTTTCCAGTGAAACAATATTCACATTGCAGTACCTGACTTAGGTGAAGAGCCCAGAGAGGATGGCATAATGTAACCCCCACGCCCAGAATCATTTTTCCTTGGCTTCCTGATGTACCATACAACAAACCCAACTATGGAAAGCACAACAATTCCAACCACTACACCAATTGCAATCACACCCCCAGTATTAATCCCTCCATTGTTGTTGGAGTTCGAGTTTACTCCACTATCGGGAACAGAACCATCGTCCGTGCGATTTCCTGACGGCAATGTTGGAGGAGAAACAAGTGACGGCGGAGGTGGCGCAATTGATGTGGGCGGCAATGGCTTGGGAGGAGGGCTTGAAGGTTGGGGCTCACTGGGAGGAGGAGGAGCATTTCTAGGAGGTATTGACGCTGGTGATGGAGGTGAAGTTTCTGGAGGTGAAGATGGTGGTGTGGGTGGTGGATTCTCAGGTGGGTTTGTGGGCTGTGGCGGCGGCGATGGATTATCCGGGGGGTTTGCTTGTGGCGGTGGTGGCGACAGCGGCGGAGGTGGGTTTGATGACTGTGGAGGAGGGGTTCGAGGAGGCTCTGCTGCAGGAGGTGGAGGTGAATTTGGTGGGGGGTCAGATGGCGTTGGTGGGGTAGAGCTTACTGGTGGGGTTGCTGATGGTGGTGGAGAGTCTGGTGTTGATGGGGGCAGAGCATTTGACGGAGTTGGAGGTGGAGTTGCCGGCGAAATGGTTCGAGGCGGCGGAGGAGACAATGCGGGTGTTTGTGGCGGCGGAGTTCCAGAAGCAGGCGATGGTGGAGTAGCAGATGGTTGACGAGACGGCGGAGGAGGAGGGAAGAAGGGAAAGGGAAGAGAAAGAGAAGAAAAGATAAAAAAAAAAGAAAAAAAAATGTCACCGGTCGCCTGCGCCGGCCGGCTGTCTCCGGTGCCGGCGACGGGCGGCGGTCGGTGGTAGAAGAAGTAGGAGAGGAAGATGATGGATTAGAAGAGGAAGAGAGAGGGAAAAATAAATAAAAATAATAATTAAAAATATTTTTTTATTTAATTTATTACTATTTTATTTAAAAAATTAGAAAAATAATTTTTTTTTATTAAAATAATAGTGCCACGTCAGCAACTGTTAAGATTTAACGGAAAAATTGACGGCAAGGACCAAAATGCTACTTATCTCAAACCTCAGGGGTATTTTTGTTGAGTTTGAAAACTCAGGGACCCAACTGTCACTTAACCCAAACCTCAGGGACCAAAAGCGTATTTTTCCCGAAATATTTACTCAAAAAATTTTCAGTTAACTCATTCCATGTCCTATTTGATCCTGGAGCAAAAGAATTTAACCATGTCTTTGCTCCATCTCTAAGAGAATATGAGAACAAAGTTAATCTAAGAGCATCTCTAGGCACTCCTTGAATTACAAAAGAATCACTAACTCCTAGAAAAAACTTTAGATGCAAATGAGGATCTTCAGATGACAAACCATGGAATTGCCCCACAGTTTGCAACATCTGAAACATTACCGGTTTCATTTCAAAATTTGCTGCTTGAATTTGAGGACGTGCAATCCCTAGATTTAGTTCATCAAACATTGGAAAAGCATACGCTCGAATGGCTCTGGCCCTATCATTCGCTACCAAGATAGGGTTCTCAACCTGATTATTTTGCTGCTCATTTTGCTCCAGCGGCTGGTTTTGCTGCAACAAACGATTCTGTTGGGGGTTCGCTGGATCTTCAGGACCCTGCGGAAAACGAGGCACGTTATCCATTTGATTCTGGTTTCTCCGCTGCTCTCTCCTTCTTCTCCTGAATGTCCTCTCAATTTCTGGGTCAAGCTCGAACCTTACCCTAGGCAGATCGCTCATGCACTAAACTCACGCCTGCAAAAACAAAATAAATAATCAAAAAGTTCTAGCATCAAACCACTAAAACACATGCACAAAACAGATCAGATAAAAACTTATTCAAGTCCCCGGCAACGGCGCCAAAAACTTGTTGGGTTCCTAGAGTGAGTAAAATAAGATGTAATTGACTCTAGACTCTGTGCAAGTATACACAGTCCGCAGCAAGTAATAAGTATTATCGAGTCCAAGGTCTGAACTAGCTTCCACTTTATCTATTTTGTATAAATTTTCAATGGTTTCAAAGATGGTAAAAATGATTGGTTTTTGATAAGTTGCTGAAGCAAAAGAAATGACAGAACAGTAAGTAAACAAATAGGCACACAGATTAGCGACAGGCACTGGTCAGGATTTAGTAATTGTTTTAAAAGTTGTTCTAGCAATATTATTGATCATGCTAAACTCTCGCAGTCTTATTAGCAGATTCCTTCTGGAACTCTGGATCTTTTGGAATGTGTTTCAACCCCAATGAAGTACTACTGATCAAGCACTAGGCAACTGGCTATCCCTAGCTCAGTCACTGGCGTTCACCAATACACAATGATCTAGTGTGATTAATCACACACTCCCTAAATCATCCCTGAAACTAGAGAGAGGTATTCATACCGGCTGGCCAGGCGGGCATAAAATAGAAACAAGCACAACAATTAACCAAGATGCATAGAATCAATATTTATTGCTAGAAATGAAGCACGACAATCACATTGTTTCCTAACCAACGCCTAAAGCTACTTAGTTTATAAGATGCATGGAAACACAAGTTACAATCTGAGTAAGCATGTCCATAATCACAAGATAATAAAAGGAAATATTAATCTCCTTGGTCAGCTTGCAATGTTGGTCTTCTAGATGGTCTCCAATCTCTCTCCTCTATTCGGCTCCCAAGGTGGAAGTAACTTTCCAAGAATGGAATGTTTTCTCCCAAAAGTGGAATGCTTTTGACTTGGGTGGCTACCTCCTTTTATAGAGTTTAGGAAAGCTTGAATTAGGTTGACCTAGACACGTGGATGGCTCTCCTTGCTCCTTTATCCCGAGAATAACTCAACAGAATTCGGTTTGTCAACTTGGCTAACGCGCTGTGACATGGCAGTTTTGCTCCCAGCTTTGCTCCAGCACAGAATTTGCTCCCTCCAGTCGCTCAGCAATACATTCTGCATAAAATAACTTCCAAAGCTTCCATTCTTCCAAATGGGTTAAAACATATAATCTATATCTAAAACCAACCCTATTAAGCACAAAAGACACACAAATCCCTATAGAAATGAGGCCTAAATAACCACCTTTTGAAGAGTTATTAGAGGGCCTTGCAATACAATTTCTCAAAGCCATACCAGGCCTTCCCTGTGTTTCCCGATGATCTATTTAATCCTTGGATACCACCCCCAACTGTGGAAAGAGAAGAGGAGGATGATGACGAGCAGGGGCAAGAAGACTGACTGATGAGATGATTTTGAACGAGCATTACTTTTGTTCCTATATTTTTGTTTGCTCATGCATATCTGACCCCGCTTGTTGTTATATTTGCTTGTTTCTTTTTAATTTTTCTGCTTCTAAAAAATATATCTGCTTTTGTAATTTCTTTTTCTATGTTTTAATGAAATTTCCATGTTGGTTCTGTTCTATGAGCACTGAGTAAC
Source organism: Luffa acutangula (assembly GCA_036850905.1). Lineage (NCBI taxonomy): Eukaryota > Viridiplantae > Streptophyta > Magnoliopsida > Cucurbitales > Cucurbitaceae > Luffa > Luffa acutangula. The sequence continues at coordinate 28,592,742 of CM072098.1, forward strand.
TCTAACTTAACTAATTTTCTTCTGAATTTTTGAAGCTTGGACTGGTTAAGCTTAATTAGATCAAGGTATTCTGATCTCCAGAAACCTTTTGCTTGAGCATTTCTTCTAGCCTGGTCTGTTGTTGCGGCAAAGAAGATTCTGAGGTAGTATCGATTTATATGATCCACTTTAAGCTTAGTTCTAATCCCACGCTCAGTTTAAAATTCAGATAGGAAAATTTAAGTTTGGGGGGATAATTGCAAAATTAATGATTCATTGGAGACAATGAATAATTCAAGTTTGGGGGACTTTTTGCTACTCCAATTGTTTTGCTCGAACATTTCTCTCTTTCATTTAAAAATTTGTTAGGTTATTGAGTAACCGGGGACATTTGTGATACCCACAGTTTGTCTTCGCGTCAAAAGATGACCTAGGAAATGTTGAAAAATGATAAAAAAATATTTGCTGAAAAAATTGATTGTTGAAAATTTTGCTGAGAAAATTCATGGAGCAAAAGTTTTGAAGGATGAATGATGATCCAGCAGTTTTTCTGTCTCCCAGAACTTAGGTGAGCTTCATCATAAAATGTCGCCATTCTGAGGGGCAAGAGATGGAATAACTAAGGATTTTTTAGCTTTATAAAGAGTATTTAGTCTAGTTAGTGATGAGGTTAAGGCAAGGGTACACTACAAGAAAAATTAAGTTACTTGACATTTTCAAAATGTCAAGTAACTTTAGACTTGACGTTTTTATTAGCGTCGACGAACCGGCCATCAAGAATAAGTTTATTAAAACTTGACTACGGACACGCGTCATGTTATACATTTCTTGATACTTCAGTCATGTCAAGGTTGGCTTGATACCTGACGTTTATTAACCATTAGAGAATAAAACGATAAAACGTCATGTTTATAAGACCTTGACACTTTCTACGTATCAATAATATTATAACTTGACATTCTATGACCGTCAAATAAATGGTTATTTTGACATATTTTACATGTCATATCATTTTTTTTTAAATATATATATATATATATATATATATATATATCATACTATCTTGAATTTCCTGTATTTGTATTCCAACAAACTTGATAACTTTAGAACTCCAATATCCATCAAGAAAAAATATTAACAATTTCATATACAATACTGATATTAACAATTTCATCATAACATATATAATTGTATCTTCCCCTCCTTAGAAAATTACAAGAACTATCAATCATACGAAAGCTAGAAATTACAAGAACTATCAATCATATGAACAGTTCCAAAATTACAAGAACGATCAACCCATATGAACAATTCCAACCAGCCTAGAATATATATTATTAAAATGTCAAAAGTTAAGATCCAAAAGACTCACAAAATAAGTACAACACATGGTCTTTGTAGAGTACTACTGTCAATTGCAGAGAAAAAAAAAATCCACATAACTCTTTGAAGTTTGATCGAACATGGTGCAATTTGTACTTGAAACCATTGATGCATAGGATTTGATCTAACACATAAGAAGAAATGAAAATAAAGTAAGCAAGAGAATGAAGATTTAAAGTATGAATATATACTCAAAGAAACTTAAACAACTAAATTTATCAAATTAACACTAACAACTAAATTTATCAAATTAATACTAACAACAAAAGTTATCAAACTTTATTGAACATAAATACAAAAGTTAACCAACTTATCAATACTTCATGCATAGAACAACTAAACTAAGCTTAGCAAAGACACGTGGCATAGATACGTCGGGGTATCAATATACGACGATGCAAAACCCACCCTTCGTTGACTTCTAAAAGTCCTAATTCAAAATGACCTAGAAGATAGAAGATAAAAATAAAAAAAAAATTAAAAAATTAAAAATTAAAAATTAAAAAAGCTTAAGTGAAGACCAAATTAAATTGAACTAACTTTACTATGTAACCAAAGTTCATAACAACAAAACTTAAACTAACTTATCTAAACTTAATAAGCATAACATCAAAACTAAGTTGAACTAAAACCTAAACTTAGGAACATAACAAATAAATTTATCAAAACAAATCAAGTACAAATAATTAAACTCATCAAAAGAACACTTTATGAAACCAACATAAACAAGTAAATCAACTTCCATACTCAAAATGATCTCTTAGCACTCACTCACCCCCTCAATCAAAACGATCTATCACTCCTCTATCACACTCAAAACAATCTCCCACCCTCCACAAACTCATCAAACTAACCCAAACAAATTGAAATAAGTTTTTAAAAGTAATAAACATAACATCAAAACTTAACTAAGCTACCAAAGTTTTAAAACATAATAACCAAATAGGTAAATCAAACTAATTTATCAAAACAAACTAAGCTAAACAATCACCAAATTAACTAAACTTAAGTAAACTTAAAACTTATGAACAATCTGATCTCTAAGCAACAACCCACCCCTACATTCAACGCAACTTCTTACCCCTCCTCAAATCAAGCTCTAAACATCAACCCCTACTCAAAATGTTTTTTTTCCATATGCATCAACCATTAAAAACAAAACATAACGCCAACTATAATCAACAATCAAAATTTTATAAGCATAAGATCAAAACATATATACAAAACAACCAAATTGTTCAAACCTTTCAAAAGTAATGAACATAACATCGACTATCATAAACATAAATATACCTAACACCAACTAACACAAACATTTTGCCAACACTATAATGAACTACTAGAACAACCAAAATTTTATAAGCATAAATTTTTTTTTTTTTTTGATGAGAAACTGAACTTTCATTAAGAAGAATGAAAGGGAGAACAAGGACATACAAAAAACGAGCTCCCAAAAGCTAAATACAAGCCTAAAAACCAAGGCCTCACAAACTTGTAATTACACTTATCCAAACTTAAGAACATAAATATAAGCATGTCTTAAGTTAGAGAAATAACTCAAACATATGTGGATTGAGATGCAAGTTGGGTTCCCACTCTAACAATACCAACTTAAAGAAGTAACTCAAATTGTGACGGCAAGTAGTACCTTTTAACGATATACTCTTCCATGCATTTTTATATGAGTCTCTTGACTAAGATGAATCGACAATATGTTTTTTTAATAGGGCTTTTCATTTGAGAAAGAAAAAATAACTTACCTAACTTTTGGCTACTGACAACGATTATTAAGCATCTGGGTCTTACTTGTCATGTGTATTATTATAATTGCAGCAACACAACAAACTTTTAATTATTCAATGAAAAGATAGAATAAAGTTCAAGAATATGAACCCAAAAAGAGGTCAAAATGAATGAATGAAAGAAAAAGAAAATAAAGGTTTCCAAAGAAGCATAAGCCAAAATACATCATTGATGAGCAAGGCACCCAATGGTGAACTCAAAATCAAAACCACAATATCTGAAAGGCCACAAGAACTAAAACCATATGGAAATCAAATTTCTTAACTTGTGCCCAACGAACAAAAGAGATTGCTCCAACCCCTTGCCAAGCTTTTGAACACCAAGATGAGCATTGAAACGAATCACCTATTCATGCAGTAAGATCTTTAATGATATCTAAAAAAATCATTTAGAGCATCCTCGATGGAGGAATGATGCATTGGAGAGATGGAAGCCAAATGTACTAAAATGGAAACAACAATCCAAGCTTCTTTGCCGCAGCAATAGTCCAGGCTAGAAGAAATGCTCAAGCAAAAGGTTTCTGGAGATCAGAATACCTTGATCTAATTAAGCGTAATCAGTCCAAGCTTCAAAAATTCAGAAGAAAAGTAGTTCAGTTAAAGTTGCTTAGTTCTCATGGAACGGAAATATTCAGAAATTCATTAAAAATATTCAGAAATATTACATAGTAGAGATATTTTTTCTAAGCAGAAAAATTATAAAGAAAACAAGCAGTCACATCATCAAGCAGGGTCAAAATGTGCGAGCAAACAAAAATGCAAAAACAAAAGTAGTGCTCGCTCCAAGTCAATTCATCAGTCAATCTTCCTGACCCTGCTCCTCCTCATCATCTTCTTCTTGTTCAACAGGTGGGGGTGGTATCCAAAGATTAAATAAGTCATCGGGAAACACTGGGAAGGCCTGATATGGTTGTAAGAAATTGGTCTGCAAGGCCCCCTTGAGCGCAACATCTCTCCTTTTAGCATAAGTCCAATAGGTCTGAGCTTGCCTTTCAGCAAACTCTAACCTACTGGCCAACACTGTCAGCTGCTCTAGGATCTAATTAACGCCATATACAAGCCCACCCTGGCGAGCCTCTTGCGTACGCTGAAGCCGCGCCAGATTAGGTGTGTCAATGATTCCCTTATCAAGCATGATCATATCTTCTGGAACCGTGGGCACTCCTGCCCTGCTGCATAACATTGTAATCGTGTTTTAAAAGAACAGCTTCCCCACCTTCTTGCGCCAACAGTCCGCAATCTCAGTAGCAATTATTTTTCCAACATCTATGCTCATTGATCGAAGGATGGCAAAAGCAAGCAACACTCTGTCCCAAGATATAGTGGAGTCGTGCGTTGTCGGCAGTAAGCGGAGTCTAATGAAGCCCATCCAAGCGTGGGCTTCACTCTTTAAATAGGCAGCTTGAAATGTGTGCTTCCGCATCTGCGACACCCTCCATTGAGCCCCCTCAACACCTACCTCTCGGACCGTCGCACTTAATTGGTCGCTCGATGGGGCAACCATCATCTCATTAAAAACTGCATGTGGGAAGTCCTAGAGATCAAACAAATTATTAATGGCCTCTGGGCTCCATTGGACAGGCACTCCTCGCACTATGACTTCGAAATCATCTTTCACGTCAAGATTGGCGTAGAATTCTCGAACGATGTTGGCATTGACAGGATCAGGCTTCGCACAAAACTGCCTCCACCCTAGGCTCGCTATTCCAGACTCCAAAAACCTGGGCAAATCACTGCCAAATCCCCGCTCGAACAAGAAATCACGCTTCAGTACTCCCTGATATTTTGCTCTGGCAAGTTCGTTGACGAAGCGAATGAACGGTTCCCTCGGCTCCTCAATCTCACCCGATGCTTCGGCATTTCCTTTGCCCCTGTTTTCTCTTTGTTCGCGCAAAATCTCTTCTTCTGCCTTCCTTGCCTCCTCTTCCTTTGCCTTATTTTTAGCTTCCCTCTTTTCTTCCTCAGAGTCTGACGTCGGAGGCGATGGAGTGTTCCGAATCACTCTCACGCGACCCGCCTTCCTTTTGATGCGGCGACGCTTGGGTGGTTCAGGCATTATGATCTCAACATGAGCCTCCTGCACCGGCTTCGGTGTTTTTTCCTTGTTAGGCTTACCAACGGCCCGCTCCTCAACCTCTGTTTCTTGATTCTTCTCAGCAATCTTTTCTTGAACCGTATCTGGGTTTTGCACTTCAGGTTCTTGAGTACTTCCTTCCTACGCAGTAGTGGCAACAACTTCTGCCACCTCCTGAACTTCCTCATGTTCTGCAGTCCTTTGCTGCCTTCTCCTTTTCTTTGCTTCCTTTACCTCCGGCGTTCTTTTCTTCTTGGTTTTAACTTTCTAAACTTCGGGGGTCACGGGTATCTCTTCCTTCTCACTCTCCCTCTCTTTTCTAGCTCTTGTCTTTGCCATTGAAGGTGTAAGGGGGGTTTTACAGAGAATACAAAGAAAGAAAGAAGAATGCACACAACTAAGATTTGATCAAGAAGATGAAGTGAAACGTGCTTACCAGAGGTTGCTAATAAATAGGGCTTCAGCAAAATACAATCCTAACCGAAAACATTTGCCCTGCAATAACTAATATTACCGTTTTAATTTAAACATGCAAACCTGAAATTCAAAAACCATCAACGGTAAAATCGTGGATTCCAAACGCCCACGGTAAAAATTGATGTGCTGTCATCATTGAAGCCTTCGGATATTTGGTCTACGACACGTGGCCTCATCAGATGATGCATGCAAATTTACCTGCGAAAATTCAAAGCCAAATCCCAACGGTAAAATAATAAATTCCCAACGGTAACCCTTTTCCTTCGGATTATTTTGCTCCAGCCATAATTTTGCTGCAACAACCTTCTGACCCTACAGAATCTTTAATACGGAAATCAAATTTCAAAAATGGGAAAATCTCTTCTTCCAAATTTAAATTTAAATTTAACCGACCAAATCAAATTCAATCTTATCTTTTATTTCTAATTGACGCCAAATAAATAAGAGAGAATTTAAATTAAACATAATTCAAATAACTGAAGATAAAATCTAATAAAATCAAACCAATAAAAAGATAATCCAAAGATAATCTAAATAAATAACCCGAAAATAAAATAAAATCAAATTTAAAAATGGAATAGATAAAATCTAAACTACCAATAATAATAATAATGCTCTAAAGATAAAATCTAATAAATCATGCAAAATCAAATCTAACCTAACCGAAATCAAAATCAAATCAGCGAAAAATAAAATTAATACAACTTCTATGAGCTCAAAATTTTGCTCTGTGAAATGCTCCCACAAAAGTCCTGCTCTCTCAATCATCAACCAACCTTAGGGAAGGATATTTCGACTGAAACTCATCACCCCAATAATGCTTCACACGCTGTCCATTCACCTTGAACACTCTCCCATCTTTTTCGTCCTGCAAAGTAATTGCTCCATGGGGGAAAACCTCAATCACAATAAATGGTCCTGACCATTTAGATTTTAATTTTCAAGGAAATAATTTTAATCTAGAGTTATAAAGCAAAAATTTTTGACCCTTGACAAACTCTTTAGATTTACTTTTCTTGTCATGCCATAGCTTAGTCTTTTCCTTATACATTTTCGCATTTTCATAAGAAACCTGACGAAATTCTTCTAACTCATTAAGCTGCAGCATTCTTATTGCTCCTGCACGACTCAGATCAAAATTTAACTTTTTCAAAGCCCAAAATGTTTTATGCTCAAACTCTAATGGTAAATGGCAAGCTTTCCCATATACTAACCTATAGGGAGACATACCTAGAGGAGTCTTATAAGCTGTCCTATAAGCCCAAAGAGCCTCATCCAACCTAAAGGACCAATCCTTTCTAGATGGATGGACAACTTTCTCTAAGATAGCTTTAATTTCCCTATTACTAATTTCAGCTTGACCATTTGCTTGTGGGTGATAAGGGGTAGCTATCCTATGCTTAATCTCATACTTAGCTAAAAGCTTAGTTAAGATATTATTAACAAAATGTGTACCCTCATCACTCACTAGAGCCCTAGGTGTCCCAAACCTTGCAAAGATGTGCGATTGAAGAAATCTTGCAACTGTCTTGGTATCACTCTGATGGCATGCAATGGCCTCCACCCACTTGGACACATAATAAACTGCCAATAAGATAAAAACATTGCCGTTAGAAGGAGGAAATGACCCCATAAAGTCAATACCCCATACATCGAATAATTCAACTTCTAAAATGTAAGTAAGAGGCATTTCATCTCTAGGCCCTAAATTTCCTCTCCTTTGGCAAGCATCACATTGCTTGTAGAACCAATGGGCATCCTTGAATAATGTAGGCCAGAAAAATCCGCAATGCAAAATCCTCATAGCTGTCCTCTGACCGCTGAAATGACCTCCATACGGTGAAGAGTGACATTGCTCCAAGATTTCCTTTGCTTCAGCACCTGAAACACACCTTCGAATAATACCATCAGAGCATTGCTTATACATAAATGGCTCATCCCAATAGAAAAATTCTGCATCGTGCTTAAACTTTTTCTTCTACCTCCAATCCATGTCAATAGGGGTGACTCCTTTTACCAAAAAGTTTGCAATATCAGCATACCAAGGGACATCCCTAACTACCTTTACCTCAACAGCAAAGAGCTGTTCATCCGGAAAAGAATCGGAAATGGCAGATTGCTCCAGCAAAGATGATGATGGATCAAGACGAGATAAATGATCTGCAACGACATTTTCTGATCCCTTCTTGTCCTTTATCTCCAAGTCGAATTCCTGCAATAATAAAATCCAGCGAATTAGTCTAGGCTTTGCATCTTTCTTAGATATTAAATACCTTATTGCTGCATGATCCGTGAAAACCGTGACTTTGGACCCAACCAAATATGGCCGAAATTTCTCAAAAGCAACACAACAGCTAACAACTCCTTTTCAGTAGTTGTATAGTTGACTTGTGCCTCATTTAAAACTCTGCTTGCATAATATATAGGATGGATGAATTTGCCCTGCTTTTGCCCCAGCATCGCACCTACCGCAGCATCACTCGCATCACACATTACCTCAAATGACAAATTCCAATTAGGTGCGCAAAGAATGGGTGCTGAGATTAAAGCAGCTTTTAAAGTCTCAAAAGCCTTCCTACAATCTGCATTAAAGTCAAAAACATGATCAGTACACAATAAGTTACAAAGAGGCTTACTGATTTTGGAAAAATCTTTTATGAACCTCCTATAAAATCCAGCATGTCCTAAAAAACTCCGAATTCCCTTCACTGAATTCGGTGGCTCTAGTCTCTCAATAACCTCTACTTTTGCTCTATCAAATTGTAGACCATTTTTAGAAATTTTATGTCCTAACACTATGCCCTTCTTCACCATGAAGTGGCATTTCTCCCAATTAAGAACTAGATGGGTATCCTCACATCCTTTTAACACCTTTCCTAAATTATCTAAACAACTCTGAAAAGACCCTCCAAATACTGAAAAATCATCCATAAATACCTCAACAGTGGACTCAATCATATCAGAAAAAATTGCTAACATACACCGCTGAAATGTTGTTGGAGCATTGCAGAGGCAGAAAGGCATTCTCCTAAAAGCGAATGTCCCATAAGGACAGGTGAAAGTGGTTTTCTCCTGATCCTCATGAGCAATAGTAATCTGGTTATACCCAGAATAAACATCCAAGAAACAGTAATAGGCCTGACCAGCCAATCGGTCCAACATCTGGTCGATAAATGGTAGAGGGAAATGATCCTTTCGGGTAGCTTTATTAAGCCTTCTGTAATCCATGCAAACCCTCCAACCAGTTACTGTCCTGGTTGGAATCAACTCATTATCTTTACTGCTCACTACAGTAGCACCTCCTTTCTTAGGAACACATTGGACAGGGCTCACCCAATTGCTATCGGCAATTGGATAAATGATCCCAGCATCCAACCATTTAATCACCTCCTTTTTAACAACCTCTTTCATTGCAGGGTTAAGCCTTCTTTGTTGCTCAATAATTCTAAAGGATTCCTCCTCTAGAGTGATTTTGTGCATACAAAAAGATGGACTAATTCCCTAAATATCAACCAATGTCCAACCTATAGCCTTGCGGTATTGCTGCAGCAATTTTAATAAGGCCTCTTCATGCTCTGGCATTAAATCTGATGCAACAATAATGGGCAACGTCTTACTTTCCCCAAGATACACATACTTTAGATGATCCGGCAAGGGCTTTAAATCTAAAGTAGGTGCCTCAATCAGGGATGACTTAATGGGAGGAGCTTTCCTCTGATTTAAATCTAAAGACTCAAAAATATCCTCACACCTAAACAACTCTTTTTCATTTTTCCTATCTAAAGAACAAAATTCAAAATCTTCTATACTAACCTCTCCATGCTTTTCTGAATGCTTATCAGTCGAATCCTGTATTGCTGTCTCAATAACTGTGCTCTCCAGAATCCTGATGAAGGAGCAATCCTCCATTTCGTCTGGATATTTCATGGCTTTAAACACATTAAATTTTACTTCCTCATTACAGACTCTCATTGTTAATTCCCCTTTTTGAACATCTATTAATGCCCTACCAGTAGCCAAAAATGGACAACCTAGAATAATTGGGACATCTTTATCAGCCTCGTAGTCTAAAATAATAAAATCAACAGGAAATATGAACTTATCAACTTTTACCAAGACATCCTCAATTTTACCATCTGGATATGTGATAGACCTATCAGCTAATTGGAGTGTGACTGTGGTAGGCCTAGCTTCACCAATACCCAACTTCCGATAGACCGAAAGAGGCATCAGGTTAATGCTTGCGCCTAAATCACAGAGTGCTCTACCTAATTCTTTTCCACCTATAGACACGAGTATGGTAAATGACCCTGGATCCTTAGCCTTGGGGGGTAGCCCATTCTTAAGAATAGCACTGCACTCCTCAGTAAGAGATACAGTTTCAAACTCACCTAATCTTTTCATTTTAGTCAAAATATCCTTAAGAAATTTAGCATAATTAGGCATTTGCTCAATAGCTTCTACTAAAGGGATATTTATATGCAATTGCTTAAGAATCTCTAGAAACTTTTTAAATTGACCATCCTGATTCTTAGGCTTTTGCCTTTGTGGAAAAGGTAGAGGTGGTACATAAGGTGGGGGCGGCACATAAGGTGGTTCCACATCTGGAACAGAACCAGTTGCTCCAGCATCGTTATTGCTGCCTCCAACACCCTGACCAGACTCCAACTCTTTTTCAACAATATCATTATTATTTTTATCACCATTTTTATCTATAACCTGGGTTTTACTAGGCTCAATTCTTTCTTCTAATGGCTTACCACTCCTAAGAGTCACTGCCTTTACCTGCTTCTTACCTTCCCTTCTAGGGTGTTCAGTATCTGATGGAAGTTTCCCTTGAGGCCTTGCCTTCAGCTCATTAGCTAGCTGACCCACTTGCAATTCCAGGGCTCTCATCGAAGCTTGATTACTTTGAATTGCGGCATCTGTGCGAGCCATAAATTCTTTCATCATCGCCTCGAGAGAGTTTCCCGAATCTTGCTGGGGCAAAGCCTGCTTACTTTGCTGGGGCATTACCTGCGCTTAAGCAAATCCCGGCTGGTTCATCTTCTGTTGCGCTTGTACGTTATTTCCTTGACCTCCCCATGAGAAGTTGGGGTGGTTGCGCCAACCTGGATTATAGAAGTTAGAATAAGGGTTGTTCCTCTGATTACCTACAAAAAACACAGAAGCTGGATTGCTGGGGCAAAACTCGTAGTTGTGGTCTTCACCATAATAGACACATGCTTCGTCCGTGACTTGGTTCACCACTGCAGTAGGCTCCATAGCTGGTGGCTGCTGATGACTAATCACTGTCACATTCTTAAGAGCGTTAGCAATCATAGCAAGATCAGCCCTAATGGTGGACACACCATCAACCTCTAACACACTCTTAACCTTTTTATTCGTGCCTCTAACATCCGACCACTGACAACTATTAATAGATATTCTTTCTAAAATTTCATAAGCTTCATCAAAAGTTTTTGCCAAAATGGCCCCTTCAGCTGAAGCATCGACCATACCTTGGGTTACTCCATTTAAACCATTGTAAAATGTTTCCATTTGAATACAATGAGGTAAACCATGGTGGGGACACTTTCGCAAAAGCTCCTTAAACCTTTCCCAAGCCTTACTAAAAGTCTCATCCTCAAGTTGCCTAAACCCTACTATTTCACTCTTTAATTTAGCATTTCTATTAGGTGGGAAATATTTACTCAAAAAAAATTTCAGCTAACTCATCCCATGTCCTAATTGATCCTGGAGCAAAAGAGTTCAACCATGCCTTTGCTCCATCTCTAAGAGAATACGGGAACAAAGTTAATCTAAGAGCATCTCTAGGCACTCCTTGAATTACAAAAGAATCACTAACTCCTAGAAAAGACTTAAGATGTAAATGAGGGTCTTCAGATGACAAACCATGGAATTGCCCAACGATTTGCAACATCTGAAACATTACCGGTTTCATTTCAAAATTTGTCGCTTGGATTTGGGGACGTGCAATCCCTAGATTCAACTCATTAAACATCGGGACAGCATATGCTCGAATGGCTCTGGTCCTATCGTTCGCTATCAGGATAGGATTCTAAGCCTGATTATTTTGCTGATCATTTTGCTCAAACAGCGGGTTTTGCTGCAGCAACGAATTATGCTGGGGGTTCTGATAACTGCCCAAAAGGTAGTTATTTAGGCCTCAATTATATAGGGATTTGTGTGTCCTTTATGCTTATTAGGGTTGGTTTTGGATAGATATTACATGTTTTAACCCATTTGGAAGAATGGAAGCTTTGGAAATTATTTTGTGCAGATTATGCTGCTAAGCGACTGGAGGGAGCAAATTCTATGCTGCAGCAAAACTGGGAACAGAAACTGCCACATCACAGCTCGTTAGCCAACTTCATGAACTGACTTCTGTTGAGTTATTTTCGTGATAAAGGATCAAGGAGAGCCTTACACGTGACCTAGTTGTTGGGTTTTATGCCCTAAAACTCGTAGATAGTGAATGTAACCGTTGACCGGATATTAATGAAATAATATTGATATATTTTCCATTAATTGTTATTAGTTATTTTATATATGTCTTTGCCTAATAATAACCCTAATCCAATAAACTAGACATCCAAGGCTGTAATATGAGTCTTGAACTATATGTAGCGACATATGGGATCATTGTTCAAGAAACAGCCTAAAGGGTCTATAGTATAGGGATAAGACTGGGTGCCTTATCCTGGTGACACTATGGATACGACCCACTTTGTATTTGATACAAACGCTGCGATCCAACGCGTTCGTGTAGGAGACATGCGAGTGGGGGTATCCTATGCAATGAGTTTGCATAAGACCGGACCGCGAAATAGTAACCACTAGTTATAACACCGTTAACTAGTTGGTTTTCTATTTTCACTAGGACGGCCTAGACAACTTAGTCTTAATCCTGAGTTGATTATGGACTCCTGCTCATGAGAGATTGTCCTTTGATTTGTATGGGTGAGAGTGGCCAATACGCCGACTCAATAAGCCTACCACTTTGGGGACAAGATCGAATGGGGAGCTGGGAACATAATCGTACAAGATGGAATTCACTCCTTCCCGACTTTAGGAAAGCAGATGAGTGTTCCCTTAAGTGGTTACTCCGAGTCTTGAACAAAGGGCCCTACCCTCTCAATGGCACGAGAGGGTTTTTTCTGTTTGATGGTTGGACCATAAACAGATTGTTCATTAGAGGAGAATTGGTACTTAAGAAAATAGAGGTGACCCAGGGGTAAAACGGTAATTTGACCTAGCTGGTGTTACGGACACTCGTGAAGGACTAACTAGTCGATATTGGTCTAAGTTCCGTGGACACAGAAAATATGTCTGCAGTGAGAAGAGTGCAACTGTGAGTCTATAGTGGAATGTACACACAGTTAACGAATATTGATTATTGTGGTTAATGAGTTTAACCAATTAATCTCACATCGTTGGAGCTTCTGATCTGCAGGTCCATTAGGTCCCACTGGTAGCTCGTAAAGTAATTTGAGGCAACTAAGTAATTAAATTGAAAATGTTCAATTTACTAAGGGAAATAAATATAATATATATTGATATATTATTATGAGAGAAATTAATATTTGAAGAAGTTCAAATATAAATTTATGGAAGATTGAAAGAATTAATTAATTTAAGTCCTAAAAGTGTTTGGGCAAAATTAATTAATTCAAGGCCGGAAATTAAATATGTGATATTTAATTGGTGGTTAATTAATTAAAGAATTCATTAACCATGAATTAATCAATTATGTAAATAATTAATCACTTAAGGAAGTGATTAATCATTTATGGGAATGATCTAATTACTTATGGAAGAAATTAGTCATTTATGGAAAAGATTAATCAATTGGGGAATTGATTGATCATGATTGATTAATTAAGGAATAAGATTGAATCAATTTTGGAAAAGATTGATTTAATTGAATATTTTATTCATGGCCTCTCTTCTATAAATAGAACACTAGACCTAATTGGTCATGACACTTGACACTCTTGAAAGACAAGACCTAGAATTCTCTCTAGCCTCCCTCTTAGAGAAAGACTCCCACAAGTCTTTGGCCTCCTAGACTTAGAGACATACCGGTGTAACCTCTGTGGTTATTGTGTCATTCAAAGAAGAAAATCCAGCGATCAAGAGGCGAGAAGGCTGCTGCGTTTTCGTTCGTTGGAGCGTCGTTGGCGAAGAACGGTCAAGTCTACAACGGAGGTTTGTAACGGTTCTTCCTCTTTTCGTTAGAAAAGTTTTTTAAAATAAATTTAGATTTATTCTAGCATGTTTAAACCGTTTTTACAGCGACTTTAAAGTTAGTTTAAAGTTTTGTTTGAGTTATCGTAACAGTATTTTAATGTTAATTAATATACGGCGTAAGGTCCAATCGATGCGCTTCCGCTGCGTGGGGACTTTTATTCCCTTCACTAGTTGACCTAATTCAAGCCTCCCATCCTTCTATAAAAGGAAGTAGCCGTCAAAGTCAAAACCATTCCATGTTTTCCCTTGGAAGCCGAATAGTATAGGGAGATTGAAGATCATCAAGAACACCATCTACCGCAAGCTGATTAGGGAGTTTATTTTCTTTATTAACTTGTGGTTATGGACATGGATACTCAGATTGTAATTCGTATTCCTATGCCTATTATGAACTAAATAGTTTAGGGTGTTGGTTAGGAATAATGTGATTACTGTGCTTCATCTCTAGTAATAAATTGACTATCGCATTTTGGTTAATTGTTGTGCTTATTCTTATTTTATGCCCGCCTGGCCAGCCGGTATGGATAGCTCTCTCTAGTTTCAGGGATGATTTAGAGAGTGTGTGGCAATTATCCACACTACGATCATTGTGTATTGGTGAACGCCAGTGACTGAGCTAGGGATAGCCAGTTGCCTAGTGCTTGATCGGTCGTACTTCATTGGGTTTGAAACATATCCCAAAAGATCCGGAGTTCCGGGAGGAATCCGCTAATAATACTGCGAGAAATGCATGATCAATAATATTGCTAGAGCATATCTTAGAACAATCACTAAAACCTAACCAACGCCTGTCTTTAATCTGTCTATTTATTTGTTTACTCGTTGTTCTGTCATTTATTTTGCTTCAGCATAATTCTTATAAAACCCAACATTTTTATTATCTTCGAAACTATTAGGAAGTTACGCAAAATAGATAAAGTGGAAGCTCATTCAGACCTTGGATTGATAATATTACTTGATGCAGGCTGTGTATACTTGCACAGGATTTTGGAGTCAATTTATCTTATACTTTTAACCACTCCAGAATTACAACAAGTTTTTGGCGCCGTTGCCGGGGACTTGAATAAGTTTTTATTTGATATGTTTTGTGTATGTGTTTTAGTGGTTTGGTGCTAGAACTTTTTTATTGTTTCTTTTGTTTTTGCAGGTTTGATTTTGGTGCATGAGCGATCCGCCTGGGGTACGGTTTGAGCTTGATCCAGAAATTGAAAGGACATTTAGGAACAGAAGGAGGGAGCAGCGCAGAAACCAGATGGAGAACGTGCCGCAAATTCCACAGGTTCATGAAGGTCCAGCAGCAGCAAACCCCCAGCAGAATCTGTTGCTGCAGCAAAACCCACTGTTTGAGCAAAATGAGCAGCGAAATAATCAGGCTGAGAATCCTATCTTGATAGCGAACGATAGGACCAGAGCCATTCGAGCGTATGCTGTCCCGATGTTTAATGAGTTGAATCCAGGGATTGCACGTCCTCAAATCCAAGCGGCGAATTTTGAAATGAAACCGGTAATGTTTCAGATGTTGCAAACCGTGGGGCAATTCCATGGTTTGTCATCTGAAGACCCTCATTTACATCTTAAGTCTTTTCTAGGAGTTAGTGATTCTTTTGTAATTCAAGGAGTGCCTAGAGATGCTCTTAGATTAACTTTGTTCCCGTATTCTCTTAGAGATGGAGCAAAGTCATGGTTAAACAGGATTCAGCTGATAAGCATTCAGAAAAGCATGGAGAGGTTAGTGTAGAAGATTTTGAATTTTGTTCTTTAGATAGAAAAAATGAAAAAGAATTGGGTAGGTGTGAGGATGTTTTTGAGTCTTTAGATTTAGATCAAAGAAAGGCTCCCCCAATTAAGCCATCCCTAATTGAGGCACCCACTTTAGATTTGAAACCTTTACCGGATCATCTAAAGTATGTGTATCTTGGGGAAAGTAAGACGTTGCCCATTATTGTTGCATCAGATTTAATGCCGGAGCATGAGGAGGCCTTAATAAAATTGCTGCAGCAATACCGCAAAGCTATAGGTTGGACATTGGCTGATATTCAGGGAATTAGCCCATCTTTTTGTATGCACAAAATCACTCTAGAGGAGGGATCCTTTAGGAGTATTGAGCAACAAAGAAGGCTTAACCCTGCAATGAAAGAGGTTGTTAAAAAGGAGGTAATTAAATGGTTGGATGCTGGGATCATTTATCCAATTGGCGATCGCAATTGGGTAAGCCCTGTCCAATGTGTTCCTAAGAAAGGAGGTGTCATTGTGGTGAGCAATAAAGATAATGAGTTGATCCCCACAAGGACAGTAACTGGCTGGAGGGTTTGTATGGATTACAGAAGGCTTAATAAAGCCACCCGAAAGGATCATTTCCCTCTACCATTTATCGACCAGATGTTGGATCGATTGGCTGGTCAGGCCTACTACTGTTTCTTGGATGGTTATTCTAGGTATAACCAGATTACTATTGCTCCTGAAGATCAGGAAAAAACCACTTTCACCTGCCCTTATGGGACGTTTGCTTTCAGGCGAATGCCTTTTGGCCTTTGCAATGCTCCAGCAACATTTCAGCGGTGTATGTTAGCAATTTTTTCTGATATGATTGAGTCCACTGTTGAGGTATTTATGGACGATTTTTCAGTTTTTGGAGGGTCTTTTCAGAGTTGTTTAGATAATTTAGGAAAGGTGTTAAAAAGATGTGAGGATACCCATCTAGTTCTTAATTGGGAGAAGTGTCACTTCATGGTGAAGGAGGGCATAGTGTTAGGTCATAGGATTTCTAAGAATGGTCTACAAGTTGATAGAGCAAAAGTTGAGGTTATTGAGAGACTAGAGCCACCAAATTCAGTGAAGGGAATTCAGAGTTTTTTAGGACATGCTGGATTTTATAGGAGGTTCATAAAGGATTTTTCCAAAATCAGTAAACCTCTTTGTAACTTATTGTGCACTGATCATGTTTTTGACTTTAATGTAGATTGTAGGAAGGCTTTTGAAATATTGAAGGCTGCTTTAATCTCAGCACACATTCTCTGCGCACCTAATTGGAATTTGCCATTCGAGGTAATGTGTGATGCGAGTGATGCTGCAGTAGGTGTAATGCTGGGGCAAAAACAGAGCAAATTTATTCATCCTATATATTATGCAAGCAAGGTTTTAAATGAGGCACAGGTCAACTACACAACTACTGAAAAGGAGTTGTTAGCTGTTGTGTTTGCTTTTGAGAAATTTCGGCCCTATTTGGTTGGATCCAAAGTCACGGTGTTCACGGATCATGCAGCAATAAGGTATTTAATGTCAAAGAAAGATGCAAAGCCTAGACTAATTCGTTGGATTTTATTGTTGCAGGAATTTGACTTGGAGATAAAAGACAAAAAGGGATCAGAGAATGTCATTGCAGATCACTTGTCTCGTCTTGATCCATCATCATCTTTGCTGGAGCAATCTGCCATTTCCGATTCTTTTCCAGATGAACAGCTTTTTGCTGTTCAGGTAAAGGTAGTCAGGGATGTCCCTTGGTATGCTGATATTGCCAACTTTTTAGTGAAGGGAGTCACCCCTATTGATATGGATTGGAGGCAGAAGAAAAAGTTTAAGCATGATGCAAAATTTTTCTATTGGGATGAGCCATTTATGTATAAGCAATGCTCTGACGGTATTATTCGTAGGTGCGTTTCAGGAACTGAAGAAAAAGAAATCCTGGAGCAATGTCACTCTTCGCCGTATGGAGGTCATTTCAGCGATCAGAGGACAGCTATGAGGATTTTGCATTGCGGATTTTTCTGGCCTACGTTATTCAAGGATGCCCATTGGTTCTACAAGCAATGTGATGCTTGCCAAAGGAGAGGAAATTTGGGGCCAAGAGATGAAATGCCTCTTACCTACATTTTAGAAGTTGAATTATTTGATGTATGGGGTATTGACTTTATGGGGCCATTTCCCCCCTTCTAATGGCAATGTTTTTATCTTATTGGCAGTTGATTACGTGTCCAAGTGGGTGGAGGCCATTGCAAGCCATCAGAGTGATGTCAAGACAGTTGCAAGGTTTCTTCAATCGCACATCTTTGCTCGGTTCGGGACACCTAGAGCTCTAATAAGTGATGAGGGTACACATTTTGTTAATAATATCTTAACTAAGCTTTTAGCTAAGTATGGGATTAAGCATATGATAGCTACCCCTTATCACCCACAAGCAAATGGTCAAGCTGAAATTAGTAATAGGGAAATTAAAGCTATTTTAGAGAAAGTAGTCCATCCATCTCGAAAGGATTGGTCCTTTAGGTTGGATGAGGCTCTTTGGGCTGATAGGACAGCTTATAAGACTCCTCTAGGTATGTCTCCCTATAGGTTAGTATATGGGAAAGCTTGCCATTTACCATTGGAGCTAGAGCATAAGACGTTTTGGGCTTTGAAAAAGTTAAATTTTGATCTGAGTCGTGTAGGAGCAATAAGAATGCTGCTGCTTAATGAGTTAGAGGAATTTCGCCAATTTTCTTATGAGAATGCGAAAATGTATAAGGAAAAGACTAAGCTGTGGCATGACAAAAAAATTAAATCTAAAGAGTTTGTCAAGGGTCAAAAAGTTTTGCTTTATAATTCTAGATTAAAATTATTTCCTGGAAAATTAAAATCTAGATGGTCAGGACCATTTATTGTGATTGAAGTTTTTCCCCATGGAGCAATTACTTTGCAGTATGAAAAAGATGGGAGATTGTTCAAAGTGAATGGACAGCGTGTGAAGCATTATTGGGGTGAGGAGTTTCAGTCGAAATATCCTTCCCTAAGGTTGATTGATGATTGAGAGAACAGGACTTTTGCGGGAGCATTTCACAGAGCAAAATTTTGAGCTCCCAGACTTTGTACTGATTTTAAGTTTTTCTGATTTGTTTTTAATTCCGGTTAGGTTATGTTTGATTTTTGCATAGTTTATTAGATCTCAGTATTTTTATTATTTTAGATTTTATTTCGTTTTGAATTTGATTTGATTTTATTTTCGGGTTATTTATTTAAATTATCTTTCAATTATCTTTTAATTAGTTAGATTTTATCTAGATTTTATTTTCAGTTATTTGAATTCTAGTTTTAATTAATAGAGATTTTCTCTAATATTATTCGACTTCTTTTGAGAATAAAATATTAAATTTGATTTGATCGGATAAATTTGAAAATTTTAATTTTGAAATAACATATCCAAGATTCTTCCGGTTGTTGCAGCAAAGATATGGCTGGAGCAAAATATTCCGAATTAAAAAGGTTTCCTTTGGAATTTATTATTTTTACCGTTGGATTTGGCTTTGAATTCTTGCAGGTAAATATGTGTGCATCATCTGATGAGGCTACGTGTCGCAGAGCGATTATCCGAAGGCTTCAATGATGACAGTACATCAATTTTACCATGGGCGTTTGGAATCCGCAATTTTACCGTTGGTAATTTTTGAATTTCAGGTTTGCATTTTTAAATTACAACGGTAATATTAGTTATTGCAGGGCAAATCTTTTCGGTTAGGATTTTTTTTGCTGAAGCCCTATTTATTCGCAATCTCTGGTAAGCACGTTTCACTTCGTCTTCTTGATCAAATCTTTGTGCGTGTATTATTCTTTCTTTCTTTGCATTCTCTGTCAAAACCCTATTACACCTTCAATGGCTAAAACAAGAGCTCGAAAAGAGAGGGAGAGTGAGGAGGAAGAGATACCTGTGACCCCCGAAGTTCAGAAAGTAAAAACCAAGAAGAGAAGGACACCGGAGGAGAAAGAAGCAAAAAGAAGAAAACGACAACAGAGAGTTGAAGAACAAGAAAAAGCGAGAGAGGATGAGGTTGTTGCAGAAGAAGAAGGAGACCCAAAAGAATCTGACAGACAGAATCAAGAAGAGGATGAAAAGGAAATTGCGACTACAGAAGAAGCTCGAGAGAATATTCAGGAGAAGCAGAGTGAGGATGTGCAGACGGAGGCTGTAGAGGAAGAAGGCAGAGAGCCAGTTCAGGAGGCTCGTGTGGAGGTTATCATACCTGAACCTTCGAAACGTCGCCGCATTAAGCGGAAGGCTGGGCGCATTCCAGTGATCAGGACTGATACCTCATCGCCTCCATCATCAGATTCCGAGAGAGAAAAGGCAGAGCGAGAGGAACGAGAGAAAAAAAAAAGCTGAAGAAAGAAGGCGAGAAGAAGCAGAGAAACAGGCAGAGGAGGAACAATTGCGGAAGCGGAGAGAAGAAAAGGGCAAATTTATTGCTGAAGCATTGGAGAAGCACGATGAAATAGCAGAGCGACAGGTGCCACACGATCGCTTTATCAATAAGTTTGCTAGAGCAAAATACACTGAGCTCTTGAAAAGGGATTTTCTGTTCGAAAGAGGTTTCAGCGGTGATCTCCCGCCATTTCTGAGGACCGGAATAGCTGACCACGGCTGGGAGCTGTTTTGTGCTAAGCCAGAGGCTGTGAACGCACAGGTGGTGCGTGAATTCTATGCCAACATTGATAAAGAAGAGGGTTTCCTGGTAATTTTCAGAGGAGTCGAGATAGATTGGAGTCCAAGTGCGATCAACGCACTGTACCATCTTCAAAACTTCCCCCATGCGGCATTCAATGAAATGGCAGTCGCGCCATCTGAGGAGCAGTTAAGTAATGCTGTGAGGGAGGTAGGAATCGAGGGGGCGCAGTGGCAACTATCTAAGACTCAGAAAAGGACATTCCAGTCGACTTATTTGAAAAAGGAAGCAAACACGTGGATGGGTTTCATCAGGCAGAGGTTGCTTCCGACAACGCACGACTCGACGGTTTCCAGGGAACGAATTCTTTTAGCTTTTGCTATCTTAAGATCTCTCAGTATTGACGTAGGAAAAATTATTTGTAATGAAATTGCTTGCTGCTGGAAGAAAAAGGTGGGGAAGTTGTTCTTCCCGATCACAATTACTATGCTATGCAGACAAGTAGGGGTTCCAGTGGATGAGAGTGATGCAATTCTATTTGATAAAGGGATCATTGATATGCCCAATTTGGCACGGCTCCAGCGCACGCAGGAGATACGACAAGGCGGGCTAATCTACGGCATGAATACGATTCTAGAACAACTGACACTGCTGGCCAGTAGGCAGGAGTTTGCTGAGAGGCAAACTTTAACCTTCTGGACTTACGTTAAGAATCGTGATGCTGGTTTGAAGAGGGCGCTGCAAGAAAATTTTTCAAGACCTTATCCAGCCCTCCCTGCATTCCCCGAAGACCTGCTGAACCCCTGGATTCCACCGCCGCCTGCTGAGAAAGAAGATGAAGAGGAAGATCTGGGTCAGGAGGATTGAAGAGGGATCTGAGCGAACAAGCTTTTTTATGAGATATTTTGTTTACTGGCGCATTCCTGACCCCATCTTTTATATGATTGCTTGTCTTGTTCTTTTTAATTTTTCTGCTTTAAAAATATATCTCTGCTATGTAATTTCTTTTCTTATGTTTTTAAATGAAATTTCTGAATGTTTCTATTCCATGAGCACTGACTAACTCTACCTTAACTAATTCTCTTCTGAATTTTTGAAGCTTGGACTGGTTACGCTTAATTAGATTAAGGTATTCTGATCTCCGGAAACCTTTTGCTTGAGCATTTCTTCTAGCCTGGACTGTTGCTGCGACAAAGAAGATTTTGACGGTAGTATTGACTTATATGATCCACTTTAAGCTTAAATCTAAGTCCCATGTTTAGTTTAAAAATTCAGATAGAAAAATTTAAGTTTGGGGGTATAATTGCTTAATTAATGATTCATTGGGGACAATGAATAATTCAAGTTTGGGGGACTTTTTGCTACTCCAATTATTTTGCTCGAGCATTCCTCTCCTTCAAATTAAAATTTGCTAAGTTATTGAGTAACCGGGGACATTTGTGATACCCACAGTTTGTCTTCGCGTCAAAAGATGACCTAGGGAATGTGAAAAATGAGAAATATGAGAAAAATTATTATTTATGGAAAAAAGATTATTTGTTGAAGATTTTGCTGAAAAAAATTGACAGAGCAAAAGTTTTGAGGGATGAATGATGATCCAGCAGTTTTCCTGTCTCCCAGAACTTAGGTGAGCTTCATCACAAAATGTCGCCATTCTGAGGGGTAAGAGATAGAATAAATAAGGATTTTTGAGCTTTATAATGAGTATTGAGTCTAGTTGGTGATGAGCTTGAGGCAAGGGTTTACTGCACCATAAAGTGGGTCATCCCATGCTTAAGAGCTTATGACTGTAAGGCTGCTTTAAGTCTGATAAATAATGAAAAAAAAAACCCTTTAAAAATATGTTTTGAAATGGCTGATAATAGAGCTAGGCTGTGGTGAGTTCTTAGAATTAAGTTGGAAAGTGGTGATTATTTGTCCATGCTGGAGGAATTATTTTGCTGCAGCAGAGCTTGGTTTTGCAGAGTGCTCAGGTAAAGGTTAAAGGTAGGGTTGGACTGTCTGGTTTGATTAAGCTAATTCTTTGTCTAATGTTTTGAAATTCTTGAAGGAAGATTGGTTAGTATTGCTCGGGACGCGCAATAGTTCAAGTTTGGGGGTATGATAACTGCCCAAAAGGTAGTTATTTAGGCCTCAATTATATAGGGATTTGTGTGTCCTTTATGCTTATTAGGGTTGGTTTTGGATAGATATTACATGTTTTAACCCATTTGGAAGAATGAAAGCATTGGAAATTATTTTGTGCAGATTATGCTGCTGAGCGACTGGAGGGAGCAAATTCTATGCTGCAGCAAAACTGGAAACAGAAACTGCCACATCACAGC
Source organism: Luffa acutangula (assembly GCA_036850905.1). NCBI lineage: Eukaryota > Viridiplantae > Streptophyta > Magnoliopsida > Cucurbitales > Cucurbitaceae > Luffa > Luffa acutangula. The sequence continues at coordinate 28,615,444 of CM072098.1, forward strand.
TCGTTAGCCAACTTCATGAACCGACTTCTGTTGAGTTATTTTCGTGATAAAGGATCAAGGAGAGCCTTACACGTGTCCTAGTTGACCTAATTCAAGCCTCTCATCCTTCTATAAAAGGAAGTAGCCGTCAAAGTCAAAATCATTCCATGTTTTCCCTTGGAAGCCGAATAGTATAGGGAGATTGAAGATCATCAAGAACACCATCTACCGCAAGTTGATTAGGGAGTTTATTTTCTTTATTAACTTGTGGTTATGGACATGCATACTCAGATTGTAATTCGTATTCTTATGCCTATTATGAACTAAGTAGCTTAGGGTGTTGGTTAGGAATAATGTGATTACTGTGCTTCATCTCTAGTAATAAATTGACTATCGCATTTTGGTTAATTGTTGTGCTTATTCTTATTTTATGCCCGCCTGGCCAGCCGGTATGGATAGCTCTCTCTAGTTTCAGGGATGATTTAGAGAGTGTGTGGCAATTATCCACACTACGATCATTGTGTATTGGTGAACGCCAGTGACTGAGCTAGGGATAGCCAGTTGCCTAGTGCTTGATCGGTCGTACTTCATTGGGTTTGAAACATATCCCAAAAGATCCGGAGTTCCGGGAGGAATCCGCTAATAATACTGCGAGAAATGCATGATCAATAATATTGCTAGAGCATATCTTAGAACAATCACTAAAACCTAACCAGCGCCTGTCTTTAATCTGTCTATTTATTTGTTTACTCGTTGTTCTGTCATTTATTTTGCTTCAGCATAATTCTTATAAAACCCAACATTTTTATTATCTTCGAAACCATTAGGAAGTTACGCAAAATAGATAAAGTGGAAGCTCATTCAGACCTTGGATTGATAATATTACTTGCTGCAGACTGTGTATACTTGCACAGGATTTTGGAGTCAATTTATCTTATACTTTTAACCACTCCAGAATTACAACAGGTTCACTGTTGCTGGACCTTCAGGACCCGCTGGAAGACGCAACACGTTCTCCATCTGGTTTCTGCGCTGCTCCCTCCTTCTGTTCCTAAATGTCATTTCAATTTCTGGATCAAGCTCAAACCGTACCCCAGGCGGATCGCTCATGCACCAAAATCACACCTGCAAAAACAAAAGATACAATTAAAAAGTTCTAGCACCAAACCAAGAAAACACATACACAAAACAGATCAGATAAAAACTTATCCAAGTCCCCGACAACGGCGCCAAAAACTTGTTGGGTTCCTAGAGTGAGTAATAATATGGTATAAAAGACTCTAGAATTCCTGTGCAAGTATACACAGTTTGCAGCAAGTAATATTATCAATCCGAGTCCTGAATTAGTTTCCACTCTACCTATTTTGTGTAATTTTCTAATGGTTTCAAAGATAGTAAAATGATTTGGTTTTATCGGAATTATGCTGAAGCAAAATAAATGACAGAACAATAAGTAAACAAATAGATAGACAGATTAAAGACAGGCGCTGGTTAGGATTTAGTGATTGTTCTAAAATATGCTCTAGCAATATTATTGATCATGCATTTCTCGCAGTATTATTAGCGGATTTCTCCCGGAACTCCGGATCTTTTGGGATGTGTTTCAACCCCAATGAAGTACGACCGATCAAACACTAGGCAACTGGCTATCCCTAGCTCAGTCACTGGCGTTCACCAATACACAATGATCGTAGTGTGGATAATTGCCACACACCCTCTAAATCATCCCTGAAACTAGAGAGAGCTATCCATACCGGCTGGCCAGGCGGACATAAAATGAGAATAAGCACAACAATTAACCAAAATGCGATAGTCAATAAATTACTAGAGATGAAGCACAGTAATCACATGATTCCTAACCAACACCTTAAGCTACTTAGTTCATAACAGGCATAGGAATACGAATTACAATCTGAGTAGGCATGTCCATAACCACAAGTTAATAAAGAAAATAAACTCCCTAATCAGCTTGCGGAAGATGGTGTTCTTGATAGTCTTCAATCTCTCTAAAATATTCGGCTTCCAAGGGAAAACATGGAATACTTTTGACTTGGACGGCTACTTCCTTTTATAGAAGGATAAGAGGCTTGAATTAGGTCAACTAGGACACGTGTAGGGCTCTCCTTGATCCTTTATCACGAAATTAACTCAACAGAAGTAGGTTTATGAAGTTGGCTAACGAGCTGTGATGTGGCAGTTTCTGCTCCCAGTTTTGCTGCAGCACAGAATTTGCTCCCTCCAGTCGCTCAGCAACAAATTCTGCACAAAATAATTTCCAATGCTTCCATTCTTCCAAATGGGTTAAATCATGTAATATCTATCCAAAACCAACCCTAATAAGCATAAAAGACACAAAAATTCCTATATAATTGAGGCCTAAATAACTACCTTTTGGGCAGTTATCAGTGGCCTAAATAACGACCTATCCACGTGTCAACTTTCGGTTCATTTGTTTAAAAAAAAATATTTTTTTGGTAGGTCGTCTCTTCAAGAGACGACCTACAAACGAAATTTAAAAGAAAAAAAAAACGGCAAAGCAGGTCGTCTCTTAAAGAGACAATCTGCACACATAAATGCTATATTGTTGGGTTTAGCACAATGGCAAGGGGGCGCAGCTGGCAATCAAGAATGCGTGGGTTCAAATCTTGTCGAGCGTTAAGTTTTTTTTCTCTCTTTTTTTTTTTCCTTTGCCTCTCTCTTTTTTATCTTCATTTAATTTTTTTTTTCTTTTCAATTGAAATTTAATTCTTCTCTCTTTTTTCCTAATTTCCTTAATTTTTCCGATTAATTTTTTCCTAATTTCTTTAATTGAAGTCATGTGAAAAAGTAAAATAAAATCAAGAAATAAATGTATGAGTAATGGTAATGAAATTAAAATGCTTAAAAAAGAAAATGAAAAAAAATAATCAAATCAAATCAATAACAATAAGTAACATCAAATTGTGAAAAATTATAATAATCAGCATTTAATTAAAATTTAATTTCTTAAAAATAATAATAAATTGCAATATTATTGCTAGCTGCACTCCCTTGCCACTGTGCTAAATCCAATAATACTTTAATTTTGTGTGCAGATCGTCTCTTGAAGAGACGACCTGCTTTGTCGTTTTTTTTTTAAATTCCGTTTGTAGGTGTCAAGAGACCGACCTACCAAAAAAAATATATTTTTTAAACAAATAAACCAAAAGTTGGCACGTGGATAGGTCGTCTCTTCAGAGACACCTATCTAGCTGGAAAAAAAAAACAACAATATTGAAATAATAAGTTTCTATATAATCTTATTATTCTAATAAGTTTAAAAAATTATAATATTAATAAAAAAAAGTCCATTTCTCCTTGATCCCTTTCTTTTTGTCCTATTTTTGTCAATTACCCGAATATCTTCGTCCGTCGTCTCCGACCTTTCAATTCGAAACCTGCAAAAATCTCTGGTTCACAAAAAACGCGGCCATGGATGTTGCAATTGTCTTCTTCTTCCTTCTTCAATCCCACCCACATCCATGGCCAAATCCCTCTCCCTTCCATCGCTCCCCTTCAAGTCCCCAATTTCCATCAGAACCCATCTCTCTCACCTCCCCAAAATCTCTTGCTCTTCCACATCCATCCAATCTCAGTCAGCCAAAGACGAACTCCTCACCCTCATATCTGACCAACAAAGAGGCCTCAAGACCCAGAAAAACCCTCAGAAACTTGCTTCAATTGTGAAATCAATCGACGCCTTGGCTTCTCTGGGCCGTAATTCAGTCACTACGGGCGATTCACTTTCTGCGACATGGCGGCTTCTGTGGACCACTGAGAAAGAGCAGCTGTTCATCATTGAGAAGGCTCACTTGTTTGGTACTCAAGCTGGTGACGTTTTGCAGGTGATTGATGTCGAGAAGAAGAGTCTCAATAATGTCATCACTTTTCCTCCAGACGGGGTTTTCTTCGTTCGATCTAGCATTGAAGTTGCTTCCTCTCAGAGAGTGAATTTTAGGTATGTTCTCGTTGATGTAATATCTGGCCGTTCTTTACTCCATAGAAATTTGTCTGTAATTTGGCGTTCATACGTCGTTTGGATGAATTGCTGTTTGATTTATTCAATGGTTGTCTTTTGGAGTAATCAAATTAGGATATAATGTAGATTTCAGAAGCTACAGAAGCTTTAGCTTCCAAGGTCTAATAGAGGATTGTTCTTATTTGATTTTTGAGAGAGAAATGTCAACCGATTTGGTTTAATGGGGGCATATCTTCCTTTAAGACGATGCAGAGATCCAAACGAGGTTATTTTGACCCTTTTTACTCGTATAAAATTTTCATCTGTTGATTTTTCTTGCTTATTTATTCGAATAAACTAAAAGAAGATATTGCATATTTTTGTTATTTCAAATATCTTTGTATTTATCATAGTGTCGTCTGATTTATAATCTTGCGAATCGAAAAAGCTTCTTAGTCAAAATTTGACATGTTGGCAACGATGAGTGATTCGTGGATCTAAATGTTTATTTTGTGATTCGTGGTTCTGAAAAAGGAATTGAAATGAGTTTTTAGACTAAAACCATTCATGATGAGTTTGATGTAAAAGACAAACCATGGTAGTAGTAGTAGAATCTTGAGTGCATTTTTTTTATGACATTTGTCAAACTTTTTGTTTAACAGAAAACAAATTTCAACTTAAACATAGCTCAACTGGTCAATAACTATAGTCTCTCTGCCATGATTGCTAATTGGAGATCCTTATTGTAATTCTTTCTTAGGTGGTGTTTTTTTTTTTTTTTTCATACCAACCATCATTTCATTCATCAATGAAATATGTCTTCTTTAGGAAAAAAACATAGCTCAACTGGTCAAGACATATATTCTCAAGTTTTCAACTAAAAGATCAAAGGTTTGAATCCTAACCCCAAATGCTAAAAAAATGGTATAAAAAACTAAAACAAATGTCTACGAACATTGTTGACCAAGTGCCATGATGCCATGTCTTCTCTAATGAAACACAGAGACATGCCTCAATCTAAAGGAGACTATTTATACTCAGTTTCCATTCTATGCTAGAAACAACCGTACCTTCAACGACAAAGCTTTGGATTATGGGTCATTTTTTAATCTGGTTTTGTTTACAGCTTTTTCATGGTGTAAATCCACGCAACATTTAAAAAAATAGATAGTATTTCTCTCAATCAATAAGATTGTTGCCCGCCCCCCCAAAAAAAAAAATCTTGTGCAATTATATATTCCAAAAACCTGTTTAATTTATGGTATGCTCTACGTACTTTATGTTTATTATTATTTTATTGTAGATGATGAGTTTGAATCTCATTGTTTAGATTTACGAGTGCTGTTCTTCGAGGTAAAAACTGGGAGATTCCTTTTCCACCATTTGGACAGGGTTGGTGAGTTTCCTCTAATTTTTTGGGTGGTATCTTTACGTTTAAAAATGTATGGTTTCATTTTACTATTTGCAGCTCTCTGTTTAAGACCAAGACCAAGCTTTGAAACAAATATTAAAATGTCGGATATTGACAAAAATGTTGAGGTCTCAAATTTATGAAAATATTGATGGATGTGTAGATAAAAAAAATATCAATGTTAACAATTACTTTTGGAAATCAAGAAGCTTACAAAAATTATTTAAATTAATAAATAAGTTATAAATCTTATTGTTAGTCTTCATATTTATATTGGTTTCATTTTGTTGATTTTTTTATATTTGGTTAATATTTATACTACAAGTTAGAAATATTGATTGACCCTTAATATTGATATCGAAGTCTCCATTTTACGCATATATTGGTGGATCATGTCAACGGATACTTTATATCTTGCTTTTAACTCAAAATTTTACTAGAAAATGTCTCTCCTATGTCGTCATCTAAGTTTCAAAGAGTCATTGATGATCCATAGAGGGGAAGAATGACTCTTCCATAGAGGGGAAGAGGAAAGCATATAGATCCAGAGACAAATAGGTTGAAGAGAGAATTAGGAGTCTAAGATAGATGCTTTTGTTGGTGGGAAGATGGATGAGTGAAGGAAGGAGCAAGAAGGTGGGGGGAGAGCAAGCTGGGAATTCAAACCAACCATGATTGTGAGAATAATGTTGATTGATAATGGACTGACCATTATCCATTGATTCTAATTTTTGGCGACATTTCTTGGCGCCCTTGCCCTTTTCAGTTTGAAAAGACATGGTTACAGGACAGTTCATTAAAAAATTTGGTTGATAGTTGGTGGTCACAAACCCTCCACAGGGCTGGCTTGGCCATGGTTTCATGAACAAACTCAAAGGGCTGAAAATTGTTCTTTGCAACTGGAATAAAGAACAATGAGCTAAGGCTTCCCATCTCCCTTCCCTTATTTCAGAATTGAGAAATTTGGATAGTATTGAAGATAATGATAATTTCTCAATGGCACAGAAGGAATCAAGATGTTTATTACCGGAATAGATCGAAAGTTTGACAGCGAAAGAGCATGTCCATTGGCATCAACGATGTAAGTTACAATTGCTTAAACAAGATGATGAAAATACTAAATTCTTCCACTGTATTTTAGCAACTTGTAAGAGGAAAAATATGATTACTGAGGTACTTTCTAGGGAAGGTGTTAGCTTGCTCTCAGCTGGGGATATTGAGAAGGAGTTTGTAGTTTTTTTTATCAAGCTCTTTATACCAAAGATAATTAATTGCGTTTCCTCCCTACAAATTTAGAGTGGTGTCCTGTGGATATGGCTGCTGATTTAGAAAATGAATTTACAGAGGAGGAAGTCTTTCTTGTTATCAAATCCTTGGATTTAAGTAAATCTCCAAGTATTGATGGTTTTGCTGCTGAATTCTTTAAACATTCTTGGCATACTATTAAATCTCATATTATGACCATGATTAGAGAATTTTTTAATTCAAGTATTACTAATACGACCTTGAACGAAACCTATATTTGCTTAATCCCTAAGAAATTAGATGCTAAATCAATAATTGATTATCGTCCTATTAGCCTCATCCCTTGTGCCTATAAGATTATGTTAGGAATCCAAACTAAGAAAAACACCTAACACTGATATATTATATTGCAATATCGAAATGACGTTACAATATAACCGATAGCCTTTTGAGAGGGCTAACACTCTCAAGAGTCCCGCAATGGACACCACTACTAAATTTCTTCCCCCCTCTAAGACCCCTAACTTCCCTATTTATAACCAAGACTCCTTATCTGACTCCTTATCTAATTACTAATATACCTTTACTACTAATCTCCCTATATACTATACTAGTACCCTTACATTACTCCGCCCTTAAAAAACACCTTGTCCTCAAGGTGTGCTTACAAAGCATAAACTCAAAATTGGGCAACTATTCCTTTTCCAAGAAAAAAGAAAACACAGGACCAACATCCTTCCAAAAAGAAAAAAAGATAAGCATTTTGCTAGCAGTCGCTTCAACAGTCATGTGTCGTAGCTTGTGGTTGGCAGAAATAGAGCATGAGGCGAATGTTGGTGATGTATGGAAGAGACGGTGTGCCGTACTGAAGCATGTATGATTTTTTTTTTTTTTTTGCTGCATTAAGGTTAGCTTTGAAAACTCCACATGGGCCCAGGGGTGCCATATTTTGCCAGCTGTTGGAGTGCAACGAAGAACAATCCAGCCCAAAGAAATCATGTTGCAACTGGGCCTGTTATCCAATTTATTCAAGACCAGCCCACCGATGTGAGTGAAGTCAACATGAGCTTGTCCAATTGAGATGGCTGGCGGCGTGATTGCAGCACAGAACACCATGGTGGTTGAGGTGAGTGGCTTCTCATGGGTAGGGTTTTTCCAAGAGTTGATGTCTCCCAATCGGGCAAGTTCCTCAAAACAAATCTTGTTCTTCTTCAATGGGCTAAGCCCATGGTTCACTTGCTGCCCCAAGCCAAGTACTAGCCCACCATTATTAAACCCAAAATTTCTCCGTTGACCAACATACTTATCCATTTTATCATATTGGGCCTGATTGGGCCTATTTGACCAATACCCAATTATTGGGTTACTCCTGCAATGCAACCCCAACCGTTTCCCCGGCCTTCTTTTCCTCCTCCGTCTTTTCGCCTTCCACCGCCGCCAACCTTGCTGTTGACGCCAAACTGCCTGCGACGAGTCCTTCCTCCACTTGCCACTTTGTTTTTCCAGCCATGTGATCGTCGACCAGTTCTTCCTCCATCTCTTCTTCGTCTGGCCCCTGTCTCGTTTTTTCGACCATGCGACCACAGGCGTGTTTTCTCTCGTCCCTTCCCTCTCGGCTTTTTCTTCTTTTTCCTTATGAAACTTCCATCATCGGAGTCGTCCGTTTTGCCTCTTCTTCACCTGACGACATTCTTGCTCATTTGCTATATTCGTCGGAATCTTGTCCTTCCATTTTTGCTCCTCGATTTTTCCATTTTTCCTGTGTAACTTCCATCGTTGATGTTGATTGCACCGGCCTCGCCTTCTTTCTCTCCCCTTCGTACCCGAAAACCCTTTTGGACTTTCTCAAACTGCTTCGGGTAATTGGAACTTATGGGCCCATTTGATTTTTCTTTGTAAAAATGGATCCAGTTTTTAAAATCTCTTATTTGGGGACCCTTTGCTGACTTTAATGATGTCAGCAAAGACGTAAAAAGTCTATGGGAAAAATACACTTTTGGTCCCTGACGTTTGGGTTAAGTGACAGTTTGGTCCCTGAGTTTTCAAACTCAACAAAAATACCCCTGAGGTTTGAGATAAGTAGCATTTTGGTCCCTGCCGTCTATTTTTCTGTTAAATACTAACGGTTGCTGACGTGGCACTATTATTTTAATAAAAAAAAATATTTTTAAATTTTTTTTAAATAAAAACATATAAAAATAGTAAAATATTATTATTTTATTATTTTATTTAAATTCTTTCTCTCCCTTTTCTTCCTTCCCCTTTCTTCTACCCTAAACCCATCTTCTTCATCTTCTTCCTCTTCAACTCCGGTTGCCGGCCGCCGTCGCCGACCACCGCCGCCAGAAGTTTTTTTTTTTTTTTTTTTTTTTTAATTTTATCTTTCTCCCTTTTCTTCCCTTCTCTTTTACTTATTCTTTTCCTTCATTCTCCCTCCCTTTCCTATTATTTCACTGGTTTTTTTTAAATAAAATACGAAAGGGAAACCCACGGCGGCTGGAACGAGGCTCGAGCTACGACGTCGGGCAGATGTGGGCGGAGGACGACGGGGCTGGGCGGATCTGGGCAGGCGACGACGCTGCAGATCTTTCCCCTCCGACGTCGTCTCGACGACAGCTGGAAGAAGGGGCGGATCTGGGCGGAGGGGCAGGCGACGACGGCTCTGGACAGAGGGGCGGGCGACGACGGCTTTGGACGGAGGGGCGGGCGACGACGATCTTCTGTTCTTCTTCTTCCAGCTGTCGTCGAGACGACGTCGGAGGGGAAAGATCTGCAGCGTCGTCGCCTGCCCAGATCCGCCCAGCCCCGTCGTCCTCCGCCCACATCTGCCCAGCGTCGTAGCTCGAGCCTCGTTCCAGCCGCCGTGGGTTTCCCCTTCGTATTTTATTTAAAAAAAACAAAGAATAGGAAAGGGAGAGAGAATGAAGGAAAAGAAGAAGTAAAAGAGAAGAGAAGAAAAGGGAGAAAGATAAAATAAAAAAAAAATAATAAATAAAAAACTTCCGGCGGCGGCCGACCACCGGAGTTGAAGAGGAAGAAGATGAAGAAGATGGGTTTAGGGTAGAAGAAAGGGGAAGGAAGAAAAGGGAGAGAGAAAGAATTTAAATAAAATAATAAAATAATAATATTTTACTATTTTTATATGTTTTTATTTAAAAAAATATTTAAATTTTTTTTTTTATTAAAATAATAGTGCCACGTCAGCAACCGTTAGTATTTAACAGAAAAATAGACGGCAGGGACCAAAGTGCTACTTATCTCAAACCTCAGGGGTATTTTTGTTGAGTTTGAAAACTCAAGGACCAAACTGTCACTTAACCCAAACCTCAGGGACCAAAAGTGTATTTTTCCCAAAGTCTATTATAGCCTCTCTTTAATTTTCAATATGAGGCAAAAACAATTTAAAACATTAAAAAAAAAACAAAAAATACTATAATATTAATGTAGAATAGATTAAATTAAAACTTCTTACAAACTAAATCCATTCCATTAAGATCGGCGTAGGGAAACAAAAGTTTCTTTTCCGCTTTGATTTTCTCGGAGATTTTTTTTCCTTTGTATGAAGTGTATGAAGAGAATAAAAGGAGGAAAGTGGAATTCAAATGAATCAAAATTGCCGCTTGATTTTTTTTTAAAAAAAAAAAAGCTCCATGCATTCCCGATCGAATTTTGGCCAGGAATTCATGAATCCTGACCGGGATTCATTATTTTGGCCGGATTTGCATGATTTCGGGCGAAAATTGGAGTGGAAATGCATGAATCCCGACCATTTTCGACCGGGATTTACTAAATTCGGTCGGATTCATTATTGGCAAATTGAGTCCGTGGTTGCATGATTATTTGTCAAAATTTTATCGGGATTCATTAAATTCAATCAAATTTTGTCATATTGCACGAATTTTATCCCAATTTAGATTGAAATTTTTAAGAAGATAACTTGGCCAAAGGACAAGGCTAATTTTGTCTTTTCACAACCACAGGGGTCCCCAAATAAGGGGTCCCCAAATAAGAGATTTTAAAAACTGAGCCCATTTTTACAAATGAAAAATCAAATGGGCCCATAAGTCCCAATTGCCCAACTGCTTCCTCTCTCGTTCCTGGTCGTACTTTTGTGTCCGCCCGACGTCTTCCCGCAACTCTTCTACTTTGCTTCCGAACAACCGTTTTCGCTCCAATCGAATTGCACTCTCTCTTCTTCACTGCTTCCTCCTCTTCTTTCTTTTGTTTCTGTTCTTTTTCTGTCTGCATTTCCTCCCGTTTCTTTTGTGATTCCTCGAGCTCTTGCCGAAATGCTCTCCACACCTCTTCTTGTTTGATCATCGACTGTTGTAACTTCAACACTAACTCCATCACACGATCCCACTCCATGGCCAGAATCGATGCTCTGATACCAATTTGTTAGGAATCCAAACTAAGAAAAACACCAAACACTGATATATTATATTGCAATATCGAAATGACGTTACAATATAACCGATAGCCTTTCAAGAGGGCTAACACTCTCCCAAGAGTCCCACAATGGACACCACTACTAAATTTCTTCCCCCCTTTGAGACCCCTAACTTCCCTATTTATAACCAAGACTCCTTATCTAACTCCTTATCTAATTACTAATATGTCCTTACTACTAATCTCCCTATATACTATACTAGTACCTAATAGACCACCAATTAGGCATGTATACAAGAGAAGGAAGAAGAGAGTTGGGTTGGGAAACTAACATGTAATTAGTTGTTAGGTGGTTGTGGATATCTGTTAGCTACGGGTAGTTAGTTAAGTCGTTAGTCTATAGGCTAACTACATCTCCTATATAGTTCAGTAATGTGTATAGGGGAAGTACCTTTTGGCTGAATAATGAATTGTGTAAAAGGGTGGAGAGACAAGGGAACTCTCGAACTTTCCCTGGGAATTGGCGTGTGTTCATAAGTAAAGTACAAAGTTCCTATCAGTACCCTTACATATTATTGCTAGTGTTTTGTCTAATAGATTAAAGCATGTTTTGCCTCATACTATTGTTGAAAACCAAATGGCCTTTGTGGCCCGTAGGCAAATTTTGGATGCTTCTTTAATTGCCAATAAAGTGATTGATGACTGGAATATCTCTAAAAAAGGAAGGTGTGATTCTTAAATTAGATATGAGAAAAGCTTTTGATGAAGTAGATTGAGATTTTCTGAATGCGGTTTTAAATGCTAAAGGTTTAGGTTTAAAATGGAGGAATTGGATCCGTGGTTGTATCTCTTCTGTTAACTATTCAATAATTATTAATGGGGGGCCTCAATGTAAAATTATACCTTCGAGAGGTATTCGCCAAGGAGATCCGCCTTCCTCATTTCTTTTTATCATGGTGGCTGATTGTCTTAGTAGATTATTATCCCTTGAAGCATAGTTGGGCAGAATTATGTCTCACCCTGTTGGTAACTCTTCTGTTCGGTTGAACCATTTGCAATTTGCTGATGACACATTATTGTTCTCCATTTTTTGATTTGAAAGCATGAGTGGATTTGGCATGAGAGGATTTGTTTGATCTTATCTAAATCTTTCAATTGGCTTCTGGTTTGAATATCAATTTTGGTAAAAGTGAAATTTTGGGAATCAACCTTGATGATCATCAAAATGGATTGGCTGAAGACAACTTTTGGGTGTTAACCGGGCTATTGGCTTACAACATATCTTGGAGTTCCTTTAGGTGGAAATCCAAAGAATATATCCCGTTAGCAACATGTGATTGAAAAAATCGAGAAGAAACTTTGTAGTTGGAAGTATGCCTTTATCTCGAAACGTGGTAGACATACTCTTATTCAAGCTACTCTCTCAAGTATACCTATTTACCACTACCTTTCTTTGTTATAAATTCCAATTAAGGTTGCCAAAATTTTGGAGAAACTTATTCGAGATTTTTTCTAGGAAGGAGCTAGAGGAGATGGTTGTATGCATAATATTTATTGGGAGAAAACTCAACTGCCTATTCTCTTGGGTGGTTTGAATATACACCACTTTCAAATTAGAAATTTAGCTCTTATGGCTAAATGAATCTGGAGGTTCTTACATGAGCAAGGTATTCTTTTGTACAATATCATTTTTGGTAAATATTATTCTTCTAATGATAATAATATGTGGCCAAACCAAATTTTGAGAGGTCCTTACAAATTACCTTGGCGCTCTATTTGCACTCCCATTGTTCTAATTGTAAATTGGGCTTGAAGAGTTCTTGGAAATGGACAAAATACATCTTTTTGGCATGACTCATGGTTACCATGCAAAATTATTGAAAAGGCTCATCCAATACTACTTTGCCTAACTATTCGACTTACTGGTTTGATTGATCAAGTTTGGGATCGTACTAATGCAGCTTGGGATTTGAGTCTTAGGCGTAATCTAAATGATTTGGAGGTGAATGGACTAGTCTCTCCCATCTTCTTTCATCTATTACACTATGATCGCTGAATGACTCATGGTGTTGATCTCTTGATCATTCGAAATCTTTTACCGTTACGCATTAATTATGTTTTAGGATTATTAATTCTGTTATTATTCTTGTATTTCTGGCCTTGTTATTATTCCGTTAGTCTTTGGCAAATGTTTAAATACTTGATTGATTGTTCAAGAGAGAATATTTTCATTGTATTTTGGGTTTGTTCATGGTATCAGAGCTCCTTGACAAACATGAATGGCTTCATCGATGGCTTCATCAATGGCTTCATCTTCTTCGAGCCTATCTGAAAATCTCTCTGGTTTTTCTCTTTAGCTGAATACTTTGATTTTTCTTCTCTCAAATATTTGCAACCTTGTTCCTGTGCGACTTGATTCTTCGAATTATCTCTTTTGGAAGTTTCAAATCAAATCAATGTTGAAGGCTCACTCTCACGGTTTGATATAGTTGATGGAACTCTTCCTTGCCCGCCCAAATTTCTTCGCAATGATGAAGGAAATCTGTTAACAACCGTCCATGGTAGGGTCAATACTTTTGGTAGGCTCTCAAGAAGGATGCCCTCGCTGGTGGACCCGTTTTGTTGCATTCTTTGTTGGAAGGCAGAGGAAGATCTAAATCACATTCTCTAGAGATGTAACTATGCACGTTTGATGTAGAGCTTGTTCTTTGATGCTTTTGGGATCAGATGCAGGATTATCTGGATTACAGGCAGTTGATCAAGGAGTTCCTCCTCCATCTGCCTTTTCGGGAGAAAGGTAGATTTTTGTGGCAAGTTGGGATGTGTGCTTTATTATGGAGCTTGTGAGGGGAAATAAACAATAGAGTGTTTAGGGGGTGGAGAAAGACCCTAGGTATGTTTGGTCCCTTGCTAGGTTCCATGTATCTCTATGGGCTTCGGTTTCGAAATTGTTTTGTAATTATCCGTTAGGCCTTATTTTGTTCGATTGGGGTCCTTTCCTTTTATTGGACCATTTTTTTTGTGGGCTTGTTTTTTTGTATGCCCTTGTATTATTTCATTCTTTCTCAATGAAAGCTGGTTTCTTCATAAAAGAAAACATAGAAGCCCTAAACTAATAATAGTAAAATTACAATAAAGGACTAAAGACTACTAAGCTACCCTATTCACATATATACTATTAACACTTCTAAGGTGCCTGAGTGGAAACAAACGATTAGTTTCTTGCTCTTCAAAGTCTAGAATACCTGAAGCTTAGTTCCACCTAATGACCATATGAATATTGGAGGATGTAGTGGGCCTTTCGAACCGAGTATTGTTATCAAGATATCAAACATAAGAGAATTCCATATCCTTTCTATACACTAGAGCCAATTATATATAGGCATACATAGAAGCCCTAAACCAATAATGTTAAAATTACAATAAAGGACGAAGACTAATAAGCTACTATATTTACATATATACTATAACAAGTATAACCTGGATGGTTCTGTGGCTCGGTATAAGGCACGCTTGGTTGCAAAGGGTTTTAATCAAATGGAGGGAGTTGACTTTGTTGAGACTTTTTCAATCCTGTGGTTAAGAAAACTACTGTTCGGATTCTCCTTACCTTGGCTGCTAAGTATGGTTGGAATTTGCATCAATTAGATGTCAAAAATGCCTTTTTACATGGAGTTGATGAGAACCAGAATAGAACTTTATTATGATAAGCCCAAGTGTTCGAGGTACTTGGACCCTCCTTCCTTTTTACATGGAGTTGATGAGAACCAGAATAGAACTTTATTATGATAAGCCCAAGTGTTCGAGGTACTTGGACCCTCCTTCACTTGAGAACACCTAAGAGTAACTCACTGACTACTCAATTCCCTATCTTCCCCTTTACCACTCCCACTATTTATAACTCCATACTCTAACAACTCCCTAACTAACTGTTAGTATACCCTTACTTAGATGCCTCATTTTCTTTTATTCGTTGGCTAAATAACCTACTTTTTGTTAAATTTTATGATCCACTCTTTTGGGCTGTTTAAAATTCAAAGAAGGTTAAGGTGACTCTTCCCCACAATTCAAAGAAGGTTAATAGTTTTATTTTTTGTCTTTTGGAGTCCAATTCTCAGAAGCCTCTATCTATTTATTCTTTTGCCAGGATCCTTAATCCTGGTGTGGATTAGACACCTAGTCCTTGGTCCAATTCTTGTGTACCCTATTTCATGAAAAATTTTCCAGCGCTCACATTTTGTTTTACACCTTTGCCTTGTATCTTCCTTATATTGTTATTGATTGAAACATTTTTTCTTTGAACCGTTCTTTGAAATTCTGTACTTTGTCTTCGATCTGACTGTACCAGAATTAGCTTGTTGAGGTTATTCTAAAGGCATCCAAATTACTTACCAAGCAACCTAGAGCCCCATTGTCTCTCTTTTTCCTCCAAAGAATCACGGAGATGCATAACTGGAGTTTGATTCTAATTACAGCATTTTGATTGGTGTCCTATCCTAATGTGCCTCCAGTTATAAATGAAGAGTTTCACTTCTGTGAGAGCGATAACACCTTCTCTAAATGTTAATGAAATCAAACCCTTTCATCCTAATTTCATCCATTGAAAAGGGGATGTATGATAGTGTCTATTTTGCATCCAAACCCATATGATTTTGCCTTTTTATTCTACTTTAAAAAAATGGCTCGGAAAATACTAAGGGCATAAAAAAAAACAAGCCCACAAAAGAGACCTCTTGGGGAAAGCAAACCCCTAGGTCCATTTTGTTGCATTTTATGTCAGAGGACTAAGGAAGATTTGGACCATATTTTGTGGACTTGTGATTTTGTCCGATTGGTATGAGGCTTGTTCTTCGATGCATTCAGAATGCAGGCTAGGAGTTTTAGAGACTACAGAAAAATGATCCAACAGTTCCTTCATCCGTCGTTCCGTGCGAAGGGAAGGTTTTTATGGCTAGTAGGGATGGGCACATTACTGTGGTGTTTATGGGGAGAGAGAAATAATAGAGTGTTTTGTGACCTTGATAGAGACCCATCTGATGTTTGGGCCCTTGTTAGGTTCTATGTTTCTCTATGAGTCTCGATGTCCAAGTCTTTTTGTAATTATACTCTAGAAAATTGATGGTCTCTTCCTTTAGCGGGGCATTCTTTCTTATATCTAAACTTGAATGTAAGATTATTTCTAGATCAATCATAAAGATGTGACTTATTACTTTCATGTTACATAAAGAGCAGCATTAGTTGTAAACTCCAAAGACTGAATGGTCCTTGATATGTCCTGCGATTCTCTCATGTTTTCTTTTGAACTATTTTTAGTTATTCAATAATGAGGATAAATTGTGGTATTTTCTCTCCTTTTCTGTAGGTTTGAGACAGTATACCTGGATGACGAGATTCGAGTTGTAAAAGATATTCGAGGTGACTATTTGATTGTCGAACGTGCTCCCTACACTTGGAAAGAATGAAAAGCTGAATGCATAGGTTGTCACTGCTGCTGTAGAAACATGATGCAGTTGATTATGAGAGTGTGAGTTAATCTTAATTTACCTCCTGGCATCTGTGACTGCTTAGCATGCAAGACCCTACATGCTCACTTTTTAGGTCTTCCATTAAGAAAGAACTTGGGGGATGTTTGTGTTGAATTTTAAAACTTATTTAGTATCATTATTGTTTTTGTTATTTAAAATATATCACTAGTAGAAGAAATCTGCTTGGATAACTTGATATTGTATGTGCCAACAAAATATTAACCTATTGATATCTAACGAATTTTAAGTTTCTTTTTGCAAAAAAGCAGACTTAATTGAGAAACATCACTATATTGAGGGTAAATTTGACAATTTCAAAAGATCAAAGACTTTTTTTTTTTTTTTTTTTTTTGAAAAGGCAAAAGATCAAAGACTTAATTAAGAATATTGTGGGTTGTTTATATGCTGTATTTTCTAGAATTTCTTTTAAGAGGATTTTCTGTAATGTCTCATGTTTTTATACCTAACTTTGCGACATTGCTAAAGCCTATCCTAATTCTAACCTGATGTTCTGAAAATTTTGACAGCATAATGATATACCTGAGTAATTCAAAATTTTTCTTAACTTTATAAATAAGAGAAACACACTTCTACATGTAAAACTGTCCAACTACAACCCACGCCTCATACCAACACACAAGTCCTAGGGGTGCAACTCGATTTTTTTTTTTTTTTTTTTTTTTTTTTTTTTGGGCTCATTCGAGAATCGAACTGATGACTTCAGTTTTGTAAAAGGGGCAATCAGATAAATGGCTATTTTAAAATAGCTGTTTTGAAAAAGGGCCATTTGTGTTTTCATTCTGAGAAATGGCCAAAAGCTCATTTTAGTAAATTCTTTTGGCAACAAAGTGGACGAAAATACCCCAACATTCATAAATAAATTAAACAAAAAATACAGTATAAAACCAGGGAGAAAATCTAGGATTTTAATTCAACAACCAAATCAATAACAAAATTTCAAATTAAACAAATAAATTTGGAAACTTAAATTTAAAACAAGAAATTTAAATTCACACGGTAAACTAGGGAGAAAATCTAGGATTCTTATCGATTAATTAAACAACCAAATCAATAACAGAATTTCAAATTAAACCAAAAATACACTGTAAATCAGGGACTAAGTTCAAATAAGAGAGAATAAAATTAAAACAAGAATTTTAAATTCAAATTGGATTCAATCAAAAATCAAGAACAACTAATAACTTACATGTTGCAACTAGGATTAAATAAAATATGAAGAACAACTTCATGCATCTAAAACATCAGCTCAAGAATAAAATGTCAGTGATAACATTTGGTAGACATCATTAAGTGTTGCACCTAAAACATCATATAAAAAATAAAGTATAATCTGGAACAATTTCAAAAGCAATTCACGGATCCAATTTCAAAAAGAGAAAATAAAAAGGCCCACCAATCCCATTAATATCACTAAATGAGAAAATAAAAGCAATTGACCGAAAACTCTTTATATTCTCTCTTTGAAACCCCATTTCAAAAAAAAAAAAAAAAAAGAAACCGTACCGTTCTTCGAAGGAAACCCTTTCAGCTTCTCGATTCTTTGTTCCTTCGGGAAAATACCAAAACTGATTCTTCTTCAACATTCCTTGTTCCTTCTAGCAAACCCCATCATTCTTCTTTTTCGATCCTTCTTCTTCAACTGATTCTCCTTCAATCTTCGTCTCAAAACCAAAACCCTCAACCCGATTCTCAAACCCGTCGACAAATTTACACTGTATTTACACAGATATTCAAACCCCTTGACAGATTTACACTGTATTTACACAGACACTCGACAGATTTACACTGTATTTACGCAGACATTTGAGGGAACATTCCGGAGCTTGAAGAGGTTGTGTCGACATTCAAGGGTATGTATGCTTCGATTCTCTTCTAACTTTTTGGTTTATATAGATATAAACTATTTTTTCCTTACAAATAGGACAATTTGACCGAAGCTAGGACCCACCATTTTAGTAAGAAAATGAGGAGAGAATTGATGTTGTAAATTTTGAAAAACCAAAGCCAAAAAAATGTATATTTTGGGAAGACAAAGAGAATTGATTCTGTAACTATCATTCCTTGATTCATGGAATTGGAGGTTACAGATTTTCATTTTTTTTTAATATCATCAGATAAGGCTGCACAAATATAGGGGAGAGACGTGGGAATGGCTCAAGGGTAAAAATGGAAGTTCCAATCCCACGAAAATAGGTTAGAAAACCGGTTTGGCCATTTTTCATTAAAAAATCCAGTTTGGCCATTTTTCAGAAATACCCTGTAATTTTTGGCCATTTCTTAGGATATCCCTTTGTAAAACAGTGAATCAAACCGATGTCCAATAACCAAAACCATCGGTTTGGTTTTCAGTCGATTTGATTCACCGTTGGTACAATTTTCGATTTTGGAATTAGTTTGAAAACTATGATAATTTTCTTTTTAAGCATATTATTTTGTATTAAGTAAAAAACAAAAGATAGAAAGAAAAGAAATCTCTTACCAAATTCCAGATCACTTTCTCAGACAAATTCTGCACACAGAACACAAAAAAAAGAGAGAAATCTAAAGCTAAAAGAATCCTGAAAGTGGGAGTGGGAGTGCATGAGAGAAAGGATTTGTTAAAGTGTGGAGTCTGGGCGGCGATTGTAGAGACTAAGAGAGAGGGTCGATTCTGTGGATGGCGAAGGGAGAATGGAGTAGATGACGTGAAGGTTGATTCTATGGACGACGATTGCAAAATTGGAAGATGGAGTTTGTGGACGGCGAAGGGAACTAATGGAGTGGACGAAGAAGATGGAGTCTGTGAAAGACGATTATAGAGAGAGGGGTTGAAACGACGATTGTAGAGTGGGGGTCGAATCACGAATGTAGGGGAGAAGGGTTGTGAAAGAAACTTAAAGTTAGAGTTTATTTTGAAGGGAATATATATGTCGGTTTGATGCGGTTGGTTGGTTTTTTGATTTTTAGTTGCACTCCTACAGGCTCCAAACTTTCACAAAAAGAGCGAGTCAGGTTGCACATTATTAACTAATCAAATTAAAGGGTTCATTACACACAGACTGACTAATCAAGTTTAATGAATTTAACTTATTACATGTTAACCAATAATAAAAAAATCCAACAAGACCTACGATTTGATGTATGTCTAGCATCCATATCTTAAGAGCAACCTAAACAACAACCAATCAATAAATGCTACCCTAGTCAACAAAAAAATAAATTAACTGAACCAGTTGAAGTCATTCTTCGTGAGCCCCCTCGTTTGCATCACTAGACTCATAATATTCATCATCACATGCATAATCTGAAAGTTGAGGGAAAAGGAAAAGGGGGTCAGTACAACCACAATACTGGTAAGTATCTCACACCCGGTGAGCGACCACACAACAAAAAACACATGCTCAACACATGCAAACATTATGCTTAACACATGCTTAGAACAACATGATGACAACATGAATCCACGCACCATGCTATGCACCCCCAACTGGTTTCCTTGTCATGCTTGCACACTCACATGTGATTTTCACATCACGCTCTATACTCACATCTCAACACGTGATTTTCACGTCACACTTCGCAAACCCACCCAACACATGAGTTAAGCATCATGTGTAGTGCAGACTCGCACGTGATTTCCATGTCACGCTCTGCACTCACACCAACACGTAATTTCCGCGTCACACTCTGCACACACCCAACACATGATTTAACATTATGCTCCACCTTTCCCTAATGAACACACATTGCAACCATGACTCACATGTAGCATAGCCATAATCAACAATATGACATGCTTAAGAACAATCAAAACAACATGCTTAACACATATAGTTAGACATATTTAAGTCACAATGCTTAGCAATAAAGAAAATAAACAATCTACATGCATCATGCAATCAAACAAACTCTGACAGGTAAAAACTACTTATGACTAGCTTAAGAGCGCTCATAAATCGATGGAATGCCTCCTAATAAAAAAGAATAAGAACCCAAGGTTACAACTTAGCTCAATATTTATCACTTGAATCCAATGATTACTTAAAGAGAGATGCCCTTACCAAAAGGTGCCTTTAAAAAGAGTTTGAACACCTTAAGATTGAGTCGAATCCTACAATTAGAAGAAATCAAGGTGAGGAGTCAACCCAACTAATTAAAAGAGTTTGAGGAGGCCTACGACCGACTAAAACTTATTAAACCTCACCAAACATATTTGAAAAGCTTGCTGGAAAATATTTGTATGGGCTTTAAGCAGATCTACAAGTACAATAGAGACTTTCTAGAGGTTAGGGAACAACTTAACAACCTTTAAAACACTTTAAACAAGTTTAAAGGAGTCTAAAGCACGCTGCTAGTTGCCGAAACTTACCAAAAAGGGGCTGAAACCTTGTTGAAATTTATCGATCAGCATCGAAATCCTTGAATAAGTGTTGTCCAGAGTCCAAATTGATTCGAAACAACGGTTAAAAGAACAACCAATGGTCATAGGCTATTCTAACGACAATCTAGTTGGATTATGATAACTTGTCAAAGCAAGTTATTCTAGACAACCAAAAGTGGCTATTGAATACCCTTAACGCGCTAAATCATCGCCTTAAAGCATAAAATGAAGGCAAAGTAGTAATGGTAGGCAAGATGAGGTGCACTTGTTCATAACACATGTTCTGTTGATATGCCTTGAATTTGTTATGAAGCGCTCCGAGTGACCAGTACGGAGGTCTCGCTGTGGGGGTTTGGAGGCAACACCCCCTAAGGGGTAAACATTTCCTTCATAAACCTACCGTAGTTAGGCATATTTGATAAAACATCGACTAAGGGGTAAACATTTCTAAAAATTTCGAGAACTTCTCATCTAATTTAACATTCTTAAAACGTTGAGGAAAATGTAACTCCCTGTAATTGAAGGTCAGAGACTCGCCCCTCCTCCTAGGTGGACTAATGTGAGACCCTCTATCGTGGTGGTTGCATGGTACCTTCCTTCATTCTCCTCTTCTTGCTTTAGATTCTCTTCACTCTTCTCTTTCTTTTCTCCATTCTCTTTCTCTTTGATTCCTGCACTGAGATTAGTTTTCAAAAACTTTTCAAATGAGCTAATGAGACTTTGAGACCTTTCTTGAGAGATTTTTTATGTCTCAGTCTGTCTCTTTCTTCTTTCCTTCTTACGACACCTTCTTACGACACCTTCTTCAGCTGAGTACCACTCTGGAGCATGATAACCTTGCATTGCTCTCTCGGGTTGACTTTCGTATTGCTGGGGAACTAATCCTTCTATTGAAGGTGTTCATATAACACATGCGGAAGCAATATTAGGATCGGAGGCACTTAACTACATCAATTTTAGAAAATGAAAACATGTTGTCCAAATATCGTAACTAGAGAACATAATTTGTACCAACCTTTTGGAGACCGATTCAACAACTCCCTTTGATTCCTTTGATCACGAACGGTGTGTGGACCACCTCTAGTGTCTTCCCTACTATTCTTCGGGCCAAGAACGACTTGTGGGAGTCTATAGAGATAGGGAATGGGAAGGGAATGTTTGAAGGTTCAATCACTAGAGAGATATATGGAGATGAGTGAGTTTGAGACCAAAATCCAGCAGCATAAGAATATGGAAAGTGGCTCTCTTGGAGTTGAATCTGGTTCATACTCCTTATATAGACCTCTTCCATGCAAAGACAAGCTTCATGACACTAGACACAAGGTGAAAATGCAACTCAAAGTGGATTCTAGGTGTTTAATTCACAACACATGCAACTAGTGCATGGTTGTGTTGTTTTCCACTATGCATCAACATGCAAGAGTGGGAATGCCACTAAATCCACTAAATTGAATCTAAATTCTGAATTTTCAGCTTCCAATTCATTCCTATTTCAATTCAAAATTGAAATTGATTTCTAGGCAATTAATTGGGACATTTCCAAGTAATTTGACATGATTAATCCAATTAATCATTGTCACCTAGTGCCATGAATTATATATGATTCATAATACATATATATGGTATTTAAAACACTTTTAAATACATTATCTCTCAATTTCTAATTTAATTCATAATTAAATCATTGTGTCAAACACATTTTACGATAATACCCTATTTCTCGTTTTTGAACGATTCAAAGAATCCTATCTTTTGTTCTGATATGAGCTAGTAAGGGGACCTAATGGACCTATAGATCATGGGCTCCAACGATTCGAGGCTAACCGACTAATCTCATTATCCAAGCTAGCCAACATTCGTTAACTACCGGGACACTCCACTATAGCCCGATAGTTGCACTCCTCTCACTATAGATATATTTCCGTCCACTTGATTTAACCATGATTAGTAAGTCGATCCTTCACAGGTTGTTCGTAGCTATAGCTAGGTCAAAAAGCCGTTTCACCCCTATAGTACTTCTAGTTCCTTAAGTCCCACTGATCCTCTAATGAACAATTGGTTTATGGTCCAACCAATAAACCGAGTCCCTGTCGGGCCAATGAGAGGGCGGGATCCCTTTGTTCAAGCCTCGGAGTCAGCACTTAAGGGAACAACCTCTCTACTATCCCTAATTCGGGTAGGAGTGAATTCCTTCTTGCACGACTATGTCCCTAGCTATCTACCCGTTCCTATCCCTGAAATGGGAGGCTTATTGAGTC
The DNA here is from genome assembly GCA_036850905.1 of Luffa acutangula. NCBI lineage: Eukaryota > Viridiplantae > Streptophyta > Magnoliopsida > Cucurbitales > Cucurbitaceae > Luffa > Luffa acutangula. Next base: position 28,638,608 of record CM072098.1, read on the forward strand.
GGCGATATTGAGCCACTCTCACCTATGCAAATCTAAGGAAAAGCCCGAATAAACAGGAGTTCTTAGTTAGCTCAGGATTAAGATCGAGTTACCTAGGTCATCACATGAAATAGTCAGTCTCGTCAGTAAACGGTGTTATAAAGTGAGAGCGACTTATTTCTCGGTCCTGGTCTTATGCAAACTCATTGCATAGGACGCCCCCACTCGCATGTCTCTACACGGACGATTTAGGATCACATCGTCTATACCATCTATAAAGTGGGCCGCGTCTCATAGTGTCTCTAGAATAAGGTACCCAGCCCTATCGCTATACTATAGACCGTTTTGGCTATTACTCAAGCTTGATCCACTTTTATGTCTCCACATAAAGCTCAAGTGTTTATCCTATAGCCATGGATCTTAGTTTTTTGGATTTGAGTTATTATATGTGCAATTTACTTTATTCAGTATTGACTTTTACTGAATCAATCTCGATAACGCCTTTATCGAATAAGTATATAATTCGTTTAACATTCACTATCTACGAGTTTTAGGGCACCAATCCCAACATCTATAGGGTTGATATGACCTAAATAGTCTTATTTTATCGCCTCTAGTCTAAGCTTGTTAGAGTTATTTTATACTTTACTTGTCCTATGTGCAGGATCTTTGAGCTTAGGCATGTTGGGAGTCGATCACGCTAATTTGGTGTTAAATCAGGCCAATTATGGAGTTTTGGAGCCATCTCGGTGTCTTGGGCGACGATGAGGTGAAAAGACCCAATTTTCAAGGATCAGGGACGATGTCGAGACGCTGCCCTTGGCATCTTGACGCCGACACGATTTTCATCCAGAATGTAAAGTTCGCAGCGTTGAGACGCTGTCCTTGGCGTCTCGACGCCAGTGAGTTTTCTATAAATACGTAGCCTCGGTTTAGTCCGCCATTAGGTTAGAAATTTGGTCATTTTACGATTTCTTTTGCCTCTTTTACGTTTCAGTACTGTTGTAGACCTTTTTAGGTCCTATTTCATGGATTCTTTCATGTTTATTTATGTTTTTACTTCATCTATGAATAGCTAATCGTATTTAGATCGTTGGATTGGGATTATGCTTTGATTTCTAATAAGATTGGCTGAGTTTTCTGGAGTTTACTTACTGTTCTTACTGTCTTTTCATTCAACTTTGCATGTTATCCCGTTTAAATCAATACATGAGGCTAGTCTATTAGGATTGACAACCCTATGTTATTACAGCTTGTGTATTCAATCAGTTATTTTTAGATAGCCACTAGGTTGAGGCAAGCAACTCTCTACGCGAGACGATCCTTGATAGGCCTAGGATGCATGTTAAAGGTTGTAGGAATTAGATTTGAATTGCATTCGAATTTAGTTAATACAATTCCGGACCCACAATCCAAAAGCGGCTAGTTTAATAGGTGATTGTGAAATTGCTTAATCTAAAACTAGTTAGATATAACTTAGTGACCATTGCAAGGTCTCGGATGGTTGCTATTTTATGTATAAGGGGTGGCGAGCGATAAAGAATATATTAATTAATCTTGTTAATTGCAGAATTCATGGTTAGCAAGTTAATTAGCACAGGTTAGTGTAGGGGGGTCCTCCGAGTAACCCAGAAGTCGACCGGACTGATGAAATCAACATAGAATAATTATTGGAGAAAATAGGAAGTCAATTGAAATAGAATCAAACATAAGAAATCCCAATCCAGCGATCCCTTTTATGTTATTGATTTCCCTCTTATTTCTATTATGCATGCTTTATTTTGTCTTCTTTTCAATTCAACATTTATTTATCTTTGCTTGTCCTTCTTTCCAAAAGTCGACCGGACTGATGAAATCAACATAGAATAATTATTGGAGAAAATAGGAAGTCAATTGAAATAGAATCAAACATAAGAAATCCCAATCCAGCGATCCCTTTTATGTTATTGATTTCCCTCTTATTTCTATTATGCATGCTTTATTTTGTCTTCTTTTCAATTCAACATTTATTTATCTTTGCTTGTCCTTCTTTCCAAAATTTTCTCCTGTTTTCATAAGCACAAAATTTTACACTTGCTAGGTCCCTTTCCCTGTGTTCGACCCCGACCACTATTTCTACAAAATAGTTGTAGTGCCGTGAATTATAAATTTTATTTTGCTCCAACCTTCGACAAGTCCCGTCAAATTGGCGCCGTTGCTAGGGGAAAGGCGTTTTCTAGTGTTTGTAGTATTTTGTGCTTTTCGTGTCTTTTGAGTTTTTGTGCAATTTTTTCTTTTTCTTTTTGCAGAGCTTAATGATGAAATTCAACATAACCTCAACGTGCTAAGCTAGGATTATGGCCGACTGCATGATGCAAGGCCTATCAGCTTTAGAATTGAGTCACCTTATTTCTCTTGGAGACCTTGACGTCACTAGGGAGATCATATACATCACCCAAGCATCAGAGGAAGCGTTTCACGAGTATTGGGATCGCTTCAATGGTTTATGTGCGTGTCCTCATTTTCCAATGACAGAGTTTTCCTTGACCGAGAGCTTTTATGATGGTTCGACATTGTTGAATAAAGGTTTGCTCGACGCAGCATGTGGTGGTGATCTGTTTGACAAAACACCTAGTGAAGCAAGGGAGATAATTTCAAATATGGCAGAGAGTTCTCAGTTCCTCGCAATGAAAGCTCGTGACAAGGCCTTGAGTCAGATTCAAGAGCAGGAGAACACTCAAATAGCCACCTCTCTCCATGAGCTAGAAATCCAGATTCCAAAGCGATTAGAAGGTAAATCAGAACAAAATCACCATGAGGTTAGTGAATTTTCTTTAGAGGCAGGAGCTGAGCATGTTAATGTAGCTTCAGCTAGTATTATACCCTTTTCTGTTTCTCCAAAGTTTTATTACAATGATTCTTCACATGATTTAGGCTTAGTAATTCCAATCACTGATCATTCTGTTGCTAAGAGTAAAGGTGTTCTGATTAACATGTTGAGGTTGTCAAATGATTCATTTAAATTTTCTTATGTTGTGCACCTCGAGTGCAAGTTTAATTTGTCGGTGGAGGGGCAAATAAAAAAGAAGAGAAATAAAAAGGATGCACTGAAAACCAAGGAGATCGATTTTGGATGAGAAGAGAGGAGAGTGTGGTCAAGCAAACGACCTTAAACATTTGCACCCTATGATTTTACTGCATTATGTCTTTTAAATTCTTGGATAGGTTTTATTTATTTTTTATTAGATGCTTTTATGCTTGGTTTCTTGTTTTGTCTTTTAGGAATGGCGGTACAGAAGCGAAGCTTCTGTATTTGTAAGAAAGCATGATTCACCACCCATGAGCCCGAAATTCAGGGAAGTTCTATTCTTTCCCTATGCATTGTCTTAATTCTTCATGATTTATTACATTGAGGACAATGTAAACTTTAGGTTGGGGGTGGAGAATTATACTTTATGTTTCTGTTGGGCCTTGAGCATCTGAGCGTCGGACCAACGTTTGTGCTTCATGAATGTCTTGCATGCTTGTTGTGTATATGCTTGTTTAAGTGATAATGATTTCCTAGGATTGACTCAATTTTTTTTCGAAAATTTATTACTTTCGATGAGTTGTGACCGAGAGTGTTAAAAAAATGAGCATTTTTAAAACTTTTCTAGGATATGTCTTGCACTTGTTGAGTGTCTTTCTTGCTTTAAAGTAGGACTTGAATGCTTAGGAGCGAGTTACTTAGCTCATATTCTTGTTGTCACCCCGATAGGTGTAAGGTTAAGCAAGAAAGTCTAATTTTTTTTGCAAAATAGTGTGTGGAGTCTTGCCTAGGAGAGAAAAAGAAAATGCGCCTGTAAAAAAAGAGAGTGGAAAAATAAGTTAGTGAGCGCGAGCCAAAAGACAAATCATATGCTCGTCATTTTATTTTGAAAGAAAAAGCATGTTTGCATTGAGCTTAAACGCTTAGGGATAAAAAGAGCTACCTACAATGTGATCAGTTAGGCCAACCAAGGGTTAAACTCGGGTTATGGGTCCCTGCATTGTAGTGTGAAAACTAGTGCCCCATCCAAAAGAAATGCAAAAAAAAAAAAAAAAAAAAAAAAAGAAAAAAACAAAAAAAAGAAAAGAAAAAGGAATTCCTTGATCAGACACCTAAGCAAGAGGAATCAACCTAGTTTGTTCCATTTGCGCCTTTTAGCAAGACCTTAGTGCCAGTGTAGGGGGAAGATGGGATGAGAGTCAAGTAAACCAAATCCCGGGCTAGTAAAGTCTTTTTTAGTTGGGATGAAGCTCTCTTGTGCAAGATAATCTTTGAAAATTTTTTATTTGTCTCCTCATTTGTCTCTCCTGCGAATGTCTCTTGATTGCTTTAGTTTTTGGAGTATTTGAGTCTTGAGGATTAAATCACTTTTCGATTATATGCACAACGTCTTTTTCTTTGGTCTGTGTGTGCCTTACTCGAGGACTAGCAAGATTTAAGTTGGGGGTATTTGATAGAACCTAAATAGTCCTATTTTATCACCTCTAATCTAAGCTTGTTAGAGTTATTTTATGCTTTACTTGTCCTATTTGCAAGATCTTTGAGCTTGGGCATGTTGGGAGTCGATCACACTAATTTGGTGTTAATTCGGGCAAATTACGGAGTTTTGGAGCCATCTTGGTGTCTTGGGCGGCGAGGAGGTGAAAAGACCTAATTGTGCTTAAGCGGGCCTGAAGAATGACACACCAAAAGTCGAAGATTGAAGCCCCGTATTGAGAAGAAACGAGACAAGATCGAGAAAATAAACAACAAGGCAAGGATCAGGGACGGCGTCGAGACGCCGACGAGATTTTCATCCGGAATGTAAAGTTCGTAGCGACGTCTCGATGCCAGCGAGTTTTCTATAAATACGTAGCCTCGGTTTAGTCCGCTGTTATGTTAGAAATTTGGTCGTTTTACGATTTCTTTTGTCTCTTTTACGTTTCAGTACTGTTGTAGACCTTTTTAGGTCCTATTTCATGGATTCTTTCATGTCTATTTATGTTTTTACTTCATCTATGAATAGCTAATCGTATTTAGATCGTTGGATTGAAATTATGCTTTGATTTCTAAAAAGATTGACTGAGTTTTCTGGAGTTTACTTACTGTTCTTACTGTCTTTTTCATAAAGTTTTGCATGTTATCTCGTTTAAACCAATACATGAGACAAGTCTATTAGGATTGACGACCCTATGTGATTACTGCTTGTGTACTCAATAAGTTATTTTTAGATAGCCACTAGGTTGAGGCAAGTCACTCTCTATACGAGATGACCCTTGATAGGCTTAGGATGCATGTTAAAGGTTGTAGGAATTAGATTTGAATTGCATTCGAATTTAGTTAATACAATTCCGGACCCACGATCCAAAAGCAGCTAGTTTAATAGGTGATTGTGAAATTGCTTAATCTAAAACTAGTTAGATATAACTTAGTGACCGTTGCGAGGTCTCGGATGGTTGCTATTTTATGTATAAGGGATGGCGAGCGATAAAGAATATATTAATTAATCTTGTTAATTGCAGAATTCATGGTTAGCAAGTTAATTAGTACAGGTTAGTGTAGGGGGTCCTCCGAGTAACCCAGAAGCTGACCGGACTAATGAAATCAACATAGAATAATTATTAGAGAACTAGAAAGCCAATCGAAATTGAACCAAACATCGAAAGCAATGATGTGATTCAGTAGCTGATTCTTCCATAGCAAATAGTTGGAGAAAGATAGTTTGATATTGAGGGGCAGAATGAGGGTTGGATATGGAGCCAACGATTGTTAGGGAGGGTGAAAAAGCAGAGGGGGGAAGAAAGGTAACACGAAGGAAGTGGAAGGTGGGTACTGGAACCCGATTGGAGGCGATGGGCTCGGAAAAGGAAAGGAAGAAGAATTGGAATGCTGCGAAAAGATGGAGTAGAAGGGAGGGATATTAAGGTTTAAAAGTCAAGTATGCGTAGTTTAGAGAGGAGTTGGGGTATTCAAGGCTAGTCTCAAGGTGGAGGCCAGAAAAAAAAATTAAGAGGAAGAAACCTAGAGCTTTAACCATGTACAATGTACTTAATTAGAGAATTCATAGAAAATGGAAAATGCTCTGCAAACCATCTGAGCACAGAGGGTTGAAGTAAATAGCGACCAACAGGCCACGTGTACCAACCTTGGTAAAGAGAAATACACAAGAGCAATAAATGAATAATAATCAAATGTAAAGCAAAGAATGAAATTAATATCATAAAGTTTTTTTTTTTTTTTTTTACTAAATCTTGTCCAACTATCTAAATCTGGCATGTGAGAAGCAGCTTCGACTCGATATGGTGGACTCCCTAGCAAGAAAGGTGGTGAAATTGAGGTGTGGGTGAATGAGATTCCAAATTGGTTGAAACCCTTGCCACACGGGACTATACTCATCAACTACACTAGTTCTTTTTATTACATTTTTAGTTTTTCTGCTCCGTTTTAATAATAATAATCATAATAATAAAGAAAAAGAAAAGGAAAACAAATATATCCAAGTAGACACAATCCTCAAAGTAGGGGTGTAAAATTTTCGAGTTGGGTCAGGTCAGGTCGGTTCAGAGAGGCAACACTGCCATCCAAAACAAGCACGACAAGCACCGACGGTGACAGCAAGCACGAGCATGAGAGGAGACTAGGAGAGGTGATAGGCGAGGACCCTAAGTCTAAACAAAATCGTTTGAATGAGAATGAAACCCTAAGTGAAAAACGTATATCGATTTGGGCAAGGAAGAGGCGTCGACCAAACCAAACCGAACTGGTTCGGTTCCTTACATTCCTAACTCAAAGTATAGAAATTAAATTATAAATTAGTTTGATTGTTTGAAAATAAAGTAGGGGTGAATATTTACACTTGAAAAATCAACGTGTTGGTGGCTTGGTATGGTATATTAGGAAATAAAATTGTTGCTAAGCAGGTTTGGAAAAGGGAAAAAAAACTGCCCTCAAAATTGTTCAATTAATATTAAAAAGATAAAAGTGAAACAATTTAAAAAAACAAAATAATAGTCTAGTCATTTAAGTATGAGAAGTATTTGCTAGATATCTAAACTTTAAAAAATGTTTAATAGGTCTCTTCCCTCCAACTCTCCCCTCCCTCTCAAGTCTTTATCTCGCTACCTTACGTTCTCGATCACGCAACAGTGAGTTGCATATCAATATGCCAGTCCTCTCCATCACCTCTTAATTAAACGTTAGCAAAAACTCTCCATAATTCTCCATCAAAATATCAACCTTCTAACGTATACATAAGTCTCTCTCTTATCCCTACTCACTCTCATCATCAATTCTAGCCACAACTTGTGGACCAAGTTGTACAATTGTCACAATTAGTTTACATAAACATTAAAAAAACCATAAGTTTTAAACGAGCTAAAATTGAATGGTTGATTTTTGGTGTCAATTTGTGCCTAAAATCGATACCGATCAATTGATGTGCACCCCTAAAATAAGCAACTTAGGGGATATTAATATTATGGGTTTCAGGCGGACCCATTCTGGTGAGTAAAGTTATGGGAAAAAGAGAGACAAGCAAAAGGGCAATGAGTGAGTGGTTAAGTTCCAACTTCCAACGAAACAATTTTACCAAAGCTGTCGGAAATTTACTTTGGTGGGTCGTAGGTTGTTGGGGAATTCTCCAGCTACCCTAAGACAAGAGGATAAAACATTACGAAAACAATAATTTTTTTTTTCAAAAAAAATAATAATAATAATTAAAAATTGAAAATAAAAATGTGTGGAGTATACACTCACGATTTTTTGCCCAAATCTTTGTGAAGGCCCACTAGTAGGTGCGATCTACATGTGATGTACCTCATGGCCCCATTTCACACACACACATATTCGACGAAATTAATTAATCCACAAATTTTCATGTTTTGAAAAATATGCTCATTTTTTAGATTAAGATTTTGAGATATTTTGTTATAGTCCCTATACTTTTAAGTGTTAAGTCTTTGTGTTTTTCTTTTCCTATCTATTTAACAAAATACGAATTGGTTTCGAATTGGTTTCAAGAATCTAGCATTCAACCTTTTACATGTGACTTCAAATACTTGGATTGTTCTAGATATCTAATAAACAAAGGAATGGAAGACATATATTGTGTTATGATTTTGTTAAATAGTTTCTAAAAAATTGACGATGATTGCAATTATTTTTTTATACAATATGCAAAGACTTAAACAAATCGTTTCAAAGTTTAAGGATTATAATTAAATTGACACTAAGTTTTCATAGGATGATTTCCAGTATTTTGCAAGTTTTAGTATTGAGTTTTATATTTTAAAAAGATTCTAATAGGTCCATAAATTTTTAATTTTATATCTAATAGGTCTATATCATTAATTTCATTACTTCAACACTTACACATCAAAAAATGTCTAATTAATCTATTCAAAATCCTTCCAACATATAACTCTTAAATAATATATTAAACTTGCGACGTAAGGAATAAATTGATTAACATTTACACAAGATAAAAAGTTTAGCGTACTATTGTAAATTTTAAAATCAAATGCAACTTGGAATTAAGGCTTATAAACCTATCAATATTACAAAGACGAAACAAACATAATTGAAGAGGTTGAGAAAGTAACCCTATAATTTAACCGTACAAGCAATATAATAATTTTTGTTAGTAGAACATTGGAGTAGTCCATCCAACATTTTGACAGTGGTAGTAGTGGTAGGGCATAAATTCTAAGAAAGGGCCTGAGTTTTGGGTGGGGGACTCATAAGTTTAGGCAACACATGGACATATCAAATGAAAAAAATAAAAAAAAAATAAAAAAATTGAGGTTGAAAATAGGGTGGGGCTAATGGGACAAGTTTTATAATTAAGATTGAGAGCGATGATGGGTCCATCTCCATGTCTTTGAAATCATTTGCTGCCAAACTACTCAATCCCTATGTCGGGTATGTGCCCCTCTAAGTTGGGCAATAATTCCATCCTAAATGTCCCCCCAATACTCTAATTTTGTACTTTCTATTTCATCACCCAAATTCCAACTATGCTCCCATTTCCGATCTCAGTATAGTTTAATTAGATTACACGTTAGTGATTTTATTTTTTTTTTTAAAAAAATATGAGTTTACATCGTGTAGTGCCTACATTTCACATGGATGGACGTAAACTTAGAAAATAAACTTCAACTACTTCACGTCGTCCTAGAAGATGGAGAACCTAGTTGAAGTTTGATTAAAAAAGACTTGTGTTCAACTCCACTAGTTTGGAGGTTGGAAGTGATTGCTTTCTGCCAGACAAAACAATTCTACTATCTAGACTTCGTTTTTTACTCCTAATTAATTTCAACCTTCTGTCAGGAGAAATAGTGAAAAAAATTATTCTTCACTATGTTTCTCTCTTCTCCTTGGATTTCTATTATTGAGGATATTTTGAAAACTTACTGGCAATGTTCCATGACCTGCAAGAAAGGAATTGAAATTGAATAAGTGTTCAACTAACCCCCAACATGGTATTTGTTGAAGTTACTTCAATATAATCAAGTTAGGTGCAACATTATAAATATGAGAAGAAAATTCAATGGAATTGTAGTGTGAAAAGTCATACCACAAATGACACCATCAATGTGTTGCTTGAAAGTTAGGGATCTTGATTAGACCGAATCAACTATCACATAGTAAACTATGAGTTAGGGAAAAAGAGATGTCATGTCATGGTAAGCAAGATCTTGCCCATAGCAAATCGAATGTTATTGATGGCAGAGGTGGTAACATACCATGATGTTCTTGAGCAAAGAGGAACCTCTCTAATGGGACATGGTTGAGCAATAACGTGTCTGTGTCTATCACACTAATTGAGTTATATCGAACGAACATGAATAGCTAATAGTTATAACGTTTAGAAAAGTCGAACTTTCAAAGTAGTTTCTTTCTAGTGTTCTTTTATACTTTAAAAAGTTTAGATAAATTTTAAATTTTGTTTTTAATAACGATCGTCCAGGCTGACTACGGCTCCGTTTGATAACCATTTGATTTTTGGTTTTTGAAAATTATACTTGTTTCCTCCCAATTTCCCTACTTTGGTTTTCATTTTTGTCAGGAAACACATCTGAATTCCTAACCAATTTTCAAAAACAAAAATAAATTTTTGAAAAATATTTTTCTTTTTTAGTTTTAAAAAATTGGCTTGGTTTTTAAAAACATGGAAAGATGGATATTAGAAAAACAAAGAAACTTATAGGTGGAAGTATGATTTATAAACTTAATTTTCAAAAACCAAATGTTTATCAAACAAGACCTACATTTTTTGTGACAAAAACAATAAACTAGGCTCGTTTGATAACGTTTCCGTTTCATGTTTCTTGTTCCCGTTTCTCATTTTTTAAGAAACAGACTTGTTTGATAACTCATCATTGTTTCTTGTTTCTAAATTTCTAGAAACGTTTCTAAAAAAGAGGGCAAATTTGAGAAACTACAAAATGTTGTTTCTCAAATTATGTTTCTGTTTTTTTTTTTCTCTATCTTTCATGCATGTATCCATCTCTCCCCTCAATTCCTACACCAATCTCTTCTCTTCCTTTATTTTTTTAACCACTTCCTCGTCTTTTTTTTTTAATCTTTTTTTGTTATTTCTTTCTCCTTCCTTTTTTTAAATTTTTTTCGTTATTTCTTTCTCTTTCATTTTTTTTATTATTTGTGTTATTTCTTTCCTTTTTTCCTTTTATTATCACCTCCACGATCTCAGACTACCGGGCGTCGCCAACTAGACACTACTGTCGACCTCTGACTATCGGTAGCCGCCGACCTCCACCGAACGACCGCCACCATCAACCTCTGATTATTGGGCATCGCTGACCTCCGCTGACCGACATATGTCGATCGATCGTCATCGTCGACCTTTGACTACCAGCCGCTACCGATCAACTGCCACCGTCGACCTCTAACTATCGACCTTCGTCGGCCGACTGCCACCGTCGATCTCGAACTACTGTCAACCTTCGACTACCAGGTGTCGTCGACCAACCGCTACCGTCAACCTCTGACTACCGGGCTCCGTTGACCTCTACTGACCGATCGCCACCCGCCGACGGCTTTTCCAGCATTCACCGCTAACTATCAGCATTCGCTCAATGGTTGGAGGTCGGTAGCGATGGCCAATGATCAACGACAGCGGGTGATCGATAACAATGGTGGTAGTGATGATGAAGAAGAAGGTGAAATAAAAATATAATCGTTGAAAATTAATATATTTTTATATTATATGTACTAAATTTTATTTTAATTAAAAAACAAGAAACAAGAACTGGTTATCAAACACATTTGTGTTTCTGTTTCTTTTTTCAGAGAAACAAGGAACAAAAATAGTTGTCAAACATGTTTCGGTTTCTAGTTCTTAAAAAACAAGAAATAAGAAACAGGAAACGAGAAATGAGAAACAGGAAACGAGAACGTTATCAAACGAACCATAAACTTAATAGCTGCTCAAAAACTTTTGATGCAACCCAACAAGTTGGAGAATCAAAACTTATAATTTAACTAGATAACTAAAAACATTTTTGACATGGAAAATTGAGAACAAAAAAGTGTTAAATTAACGGTTTGAAACTTTTTTTTTTTTTTGTCCCTAAACTTTGATGGGAATAACAATTTCGTCCCCAAATTAGTTGATGTACTTTCAATCTTGTAAAATTTATGTCCTCATATATTTAAATTTGTAATGATTTAGTCCTATCATAAAAAATGTCAAGATTTGATGAAATTTTTTACTTATGTAGATTGATATATTGATTAGAGACTATATATATATATATATATATATATATATATATATATATATATATAAATAAAAGTTATTACATAATAATAATTTACATGAAGGAATTTTTCATGATAGAGATTTTACATTATTACAAACTTTAAAATACATAGACTAAAGCACCGTTTGATAACCATTTGGTTTTTGGTTTTTGGCTTTTGAAAATGAAGCTTATACACACCTATTTCCCTCTATAATTTTCTTTGTCTTAGTATCTACCTTCTTCCTTGTTTTCAAAAACCAAATCAAATTTTGAAAAAAAAAAAAAATAGTTTTCAAAAACTTGTTTTTGTTTTTAGAATTTGGTTAGGAATTCAAATAGATCCCCTACAAAGAGGAATATCATTGTAGGGAATTTGGGAGAAAACAAACATAAATTTCAAAAACCAAAAATAAAAAACGAAATGGTTATCAAACGGGGCCTAAATTGTTACATATTTTTTTTTTGGAGAAGGTTACATACTAAAATTTAGTGATTAAAGTTTGTTTGAAAATCATTTTGGTTTTTTTTTTATTTGTTATTTTTTTTAAAACAAAAAATACACATGTTTGATAATTGTTTTTTGTTTCTTGAAAACAAGAAACCAAATATGTTTGATATTTTTTTTTTCTAAAGAGTAAAGAGGTGTTTAATAACTGTTTTTATTATATATTTTTTTTTTATGAAAAGAAAATCAAACTATTTTTCTATATATATTAATACTTAATAAATATGTCATATATTCGTAAATAATTGATTAATTAATAGAGGGAAATTACAATGGGTAGCAAAAAAATATTAGGAAATACAACTATGATTTTTTAGATTTGCAAACAAGTATATTAGTAGTATATCTTATATACTTTATATTTACTGATATACGAAATATAAAGTATATCAGTTAACTGATGTACCAAATTTGATATACTCGAATGAATACAATGATATACCTAATATATACTTGATTTGATAAGCATAACATTTGATATGCCTGATTAAATTTTGATATAACAATGATATACTTGATATGGTACTTTCTTTACTCATATTTGTTATGTTTTCTTTTATCTTTATTGAATTATGTTCTGTTGTTTACATATTTTAAATGAAATGTTTGTCTTTTATAACATAAATATATATTTTTAATTGTTGGTGTATTATGAAGGTCGTGGAATGCAAAATTTGTTATAAGTATATCAATAAGATGCAATTTTAAGTACATCATTAGTGTATTAGTACTCACTAAAAATGTAATTACAAGTATATCATTGGTATATTATTAAGATGATGTATAATATTTTTAATTGTTTGTGTATTATGAAGGTCGTGGAATGCAAAATTTGTTATAAGTATATCAATAAGATGCAATTTTAAGTATCTCATTAGTGTATTAGTACTCACTAAAAATGTAATTTCAAGTATATCATTGGTATATTATTAAGATGATGTATAATATATTGATGACATATTTGCCAACATGAGCATAGCTCAACTAGCATATCTAATTCTTTATTAATGAAGTATATCAAAGATATCTAAACTAATGAAAGTTCATAGGTAAACTTCATAAATGAAGTATATTATATTAACGAAATATACATTTGATATACTATATATTTAGTATATCAGTTGATTGATATACCAAATATCTAGTATATCAGTACACTAAATAAATGAATGATATACTTGATATACAATATATCAATAACACCATTGATATACTTTTTAAACTTCCAACTTCAAGTGTGTTTTTAGGAGTTTTTTTTACTTTTCAACTTTAATTCTTAGGCGAGCCCACATTTTTTTTGCTATATTTGCAACATTAAAAAACTGATGACATGGTTGCAAATTCCATTTTATTTTTTGCTATTCTTGCAAATGCCCCATTATTAATAAAAGTGAAATAGTTTGTTAAAAGAAATTGAAGCAATAAAATTAACAAAAATAATGATCAATATATATTTTTTAAAATAAAAATAATGATCAATATAATTATAAATCGGTCAACAATTTGATTTCTAGATATATGAGTTGAATTTTGACTCAAATTTTGGAGAACAAATAATTTTGTTTTCAAACTACAAATATTTTCTAGAGTTGGTAAATATATATTTATATATTGTTTGATATTGGAATACTTGAGTTGTCCTTACGTGTCTAAATATATTAATAAAATAATAATTTAAAGACACAATTTTTGTTAACAAAAATGGTAACAGAAGAATGTAATTGAGAAATTTTAATACATTTTTCAATTTTTAAATATTTAAAAAAATGAAACCTACAATTAGATAAAAGACTTGGATGATTTTTTTGTATATTTATATAAGAAAATTATGAAATAAGATACTAAAATATAGTATTTATTTGAATAAAAGTAATATAATATTAAAAATTAAAATAAAAAGTTTGAACAATACCACCTAATTTTAATTTTAAACTACTTAGTTGAAAAAAGAATATAAATATTTCTGGGTTTTTTTTTTCAAAAGTAATAGTAATAACAATAATGGTTATTATTCATCTATAAAAAGTAAATACATAATAGTTATTATTATTATTATAATAATACATATAATAAGATCATTGGCCTTCAAGTCCAGGTTTGTAAATTGCAAGCCTGATATCGTGTTTTCCTTCTTTAACGAGGGGATGGATAAACGTTTTAAAAAAAATGAAAAATAGATTTTGAAAACCATTTCTTTTTCCGCTTCCAGTTTTTCCTTGTAATTCCAAAAACATTTTTGAAATTTTAAAAATTAAAAATCAAATTAGTTATCAAACACACGTGATTTTTTAAAATAAAAAACTAAAAACCAAATACAGAAAACCAATGCCCCATTTGATAATCATTTAGGTCCCGTTTGATAACCATTTGATTTTTAGTTTTTTATTTTTGAAAACTAAGCTTATAAATCCTACTTCCACCTACAAATTTCTATGTTTTGTTAATACTTTTCTTTCCTTGTTTTTAAAAACCAAGCAAATTTTGAAAACAACAAAAAAATAGTTTTCAAAAACTTGTTTTTGTTTTTAGAATTTGGCTAGGAACTCAAATGTGTCATTGACAAATATGACAACCATGGTAGGAAAATTGGAAGAAAACAAACAAAATTTTCAAAAGCCAAAAACCAAAAACCAAATGGTTATCAAACGGGGCCTTAGTTTTTTATTTTTGAAAATTAAGTATAAAAATACTACTTCAACTATGAAGTTTCTTAGTTTTGTTATACACTTTCTTCCATGTTTTCAAAAACCAAACTATGTTTTGAAAACTAAAAAAAATAGTTTTCAAAAACTTGTTTTTGTTTTTGGAATTTGGTTTAGGAATTCAAATGTGCCCTTAACAAGATGAAAATAATGGTAAGGAAATTGAAGGAAAAGAAGCTTAACTTTGAAATACCAAAAATAAAAAATCAAATGGTTATCTAACGGGGTCCAAATGGTTATCAAACCGACTCTAAATTGTTAGAATCATATAAGTATAAGATGTAAATTGTTATGAAAAGTAAACGAAAAAAAAAGTTTGGAGAGACCCTAAAATAAAAGATAGAATAGAGGAAGAAAGAGAGTAGGTTTGGATTGGAAGAAAGAAAGGCAGGGAAAGGCATGTCATGTCGGCTACATGAATATATATAATTGAAAGGCAAGCAAGAATGGCATGTGCGAGACACGTGGACGGTTAGAATTGAAGAGGGACAGTACACTGAGAGATTCTGAGAGAGGGAAGATGTGGAGGTGGAAGTGTCCTTACCAAAGCAAAGCCATTTAATTCATTACATTTCATTTTTCTTTTTCAATAAAATGAAAACACATGAATGAATGGGAAAAAGGGGTTTGGTAATGCCTATTTGTCTTTCTTTTGGGAAACAATTGCCTTCTGGCCTTTCTTCACCAACTCTCTCTCTTTCTCACAACTCATCAAAAATATTCTTTCTTTTCATTACTTTTCCTTTGGTTCCCCCATTTTGTACACATTATTCTTCATCCCTTTGTGTCATTTTGGGATCATTCACTTCCACGTCTTTACTATTTTACAACTAACAATACCTCTTGGGTTATTCTTTGCATTGTGGGATGTGAATTTTACTTGCCTCGTAAGAAGATCATTAGGTTAAGTTCGTTATAGATGATCTAGGAAGAAGATCAACTAATGATCGTTGGTTAGTTAGCTGATAGAAATATTACTTATTGTGTTGTCGCCAAAATCCAGACAAGGGAAAGCACACTTGATCTTCTCGTGACAACAGTAGTGAATTTGTTTGAGGGAGATCAAACATGACCTACAAGGCAAGAAAAACTACACACCGATGTGGTGCTTGCCATAACGACTTTGATGCTTAAGTTAGCTTAAGAGGTTTTGAGAGTGACAAGTAAATTTAGAATGAGAAACAAACTTACACTCCTAGGTTGAAGAAGAGTAGTTATATGAAGTTACCTAGGGTTTTGCCTTGTTTTCTAGACGATTAAGGAATCGAGTGGACCAAACTGAACCGCTAGGGGATTCATCGAACTGGGGACATGCACTGGCCAAGGTTGGCCTCGACTCCTTCCAAGACTAATAAATCACATTTAGAGTCGTGGATCATGTTTTTCTTGGCTACACAGTTAGTTTGAGGACATTCCTCAGTTGAGACCAAACCTAAATTCTTTGCCACGTGTTTAGCGTTTAAGCAAGTATTCTTAGTCGAATGTACTAAACCGTTTAATTTGGCATTTGACAAAGCACATACGTTTTTCGACATATTGCTGAAACAAACAAATTAATCCCTATTAGAAACATGCACTAAACTCATTAATCACATTTATCCAATCAGATTTAGCAAAATCAATCATCGACCCATATATACAATTGATTTATTTTGCAACGATACTTCAGGGGTTTAGAATAACCGCTACCGTAGGGCAGTCAGCTACTCCTCCTCTGAACCGAGACAATCTCGGCCAAATACTATTCCCAGAATAACTCTTACTCCAATAGTTATTAGCTAACGTTAATTTGGTCAAGACCATCTTGTAAGTGTTACCCATCATTTTCAGATTGCAGAAGGCGGCCCCAACAATGCCACCGTAGGGAAGAGCTAATGTTGGGAATGGCCCTAGGAAACCCTATCCATTTCTGGAGTTTGCGTTGTTCCGAATCCCATGCGCAAGCTCTCCGTAGGGTGATCGCTCCCAGGGCGACTCGCAGGCAGCGCATAGGAATCTCACGGTGCAACCTAATGATGGAGACCGCAGGATACGTTTGACACGTTTCCTTCTCCCACTTACTATGAACATTTTCCCCATTCACCTTGATATTAACCCATGCAAACACCATCCGTAGGGGGACGCTCCCAGGGCGCCTCGGGGCCAAGCATGGATCTCACGGTGTGAACTCAGGGGGACGTGAGAGTAGAAACTTAATATGAATATTTCGTTTCTATACTTTTCCTCCCACTAAAGTGTCGTAAAGTTTTAGGGTCTATTACTTAGGTAAATTCCGGCTAAATGAATCTATCTAAGTCTATGCCTTATTAAACAAGGTCTTTACACTAAATGTCTAGGTGAATTAAACTCTTTTAATAACCTAGTGACATTGCATGCTAGTAAGACTTTGGTTAATTCAACTCAGGTTCCGAACCATTTGCCGGGAGAGTTCCCATTATAACCAAGGTCTTATGTCCTACTTACTCAAATTTTAAAACTATTTAAAAAAAAAACTAAGACATATTTCTAATCCTATTAGAAAAGGCGATCTTAGATCTATTTCATTTTAAACCATTTAAAGAATGATAAGATCCTAAGATCCTATGTTAGCATGCAACTCTTTGTTATAGGTTTTATGGATTGTATTCATTAACTATTATAACTCTTATAACTTTTAATGAATTAACCCTATAACATGCTTTCTAATGGTGTTTAAAAGCATATAACAATCAATCATTCAAGTTAAAAGAAAAACACCATTTAGAAACAACCTATGTCTAGGTTTGTATAACGCTTTATACTACGACGTCTAGGTGATAACACTTTAAAACCTCACACCGCTCACGCATGCTCATAAAACTCGAGTTAACTTAACTCAAGAACCGACTCGATGCCCAAGTAGGAGGTGTTCCCTAAACCGTCAACTTAAATACCTCCAGCCTTAGACAACATCTTGTCGGGTGAGTTCTCTCAACCATTGTTTTACAAGATATCGACCTAAACTATGCAAGTTGATCGAATCGTTGAAGGTTCATTAACCTAAGTGAGCATGCACTTAATCTTGTTATAGATTTTAGATTTATATCTCTTTTTATAACAATTATAAAAACAATCCATAACAAGCCTAATTTGAGAATAACACTTATAATCAAACTAATGAAATTTCATGCTTCATGCTTGGTTAATTTTATCAATTAATAATTATAACTATTATAAGAATAATCATTTTTAATTAACCATTCAAGCATGAATCTCCCTAAATTAATACAACACTTATATTAATTAAACATGAAATTTCCCTCATGCATTTGAATTAATCAATGACACTTATTAAAATTAAACAAATGCATGAACATGCTTTCCTATGGTGGGGTTTTAAAACTATATGGCATGCTCATAATGCACATACATCCATTTAATTAAATCATACATTCACAATGCATAAAGTAATTAAATCAAGCTAAAATGGAATAGTTTGGCAATTTAAAAAAAAAAACACAAACAATTTCACTAATTATTACAATAATAATTAATAAATAAACTTGCAACACGCCCGAGCTTCACGAACCATCCCGAACCGCTCATCCAAGCAATGAACCGGCCATGCAATGAATGAAATGTGGCTGCAACAGACCGAGCCGGACTAAAAGGCAGCAGCTGAACCGGAATTAAAAAAAACTGCTGCTGGAATTAAAAAACAGCTTGCTGGAATTTTCATTTTCTGCTGCGTCTTCTCCGGTTTTTCTTCAATTTTACAGCCTATATGGACTCTAATGACTCTATAAAAATTACAGACTATAGTACACACATTAACGCTCTCACATATCCGAGCAATTACAATTTCATGAAGGTTTGAATGCTCAAAAAATTGCCAAACCAGAACACTTCCATTTTAGCACACAGAAAATTCAATTTCAAAATGGTACCCACCAAAGCAAAATTAAAACGAATTAAGTGCTCTAATCATGCTCTGATACCAATTGAAGGTGTACATATTACACATGCGGAAGCAATTGAAGTTCGAAAGCACTTAAGACATTCAATTTTACTCCTAAAGCATGCATGTTCTAGAAAAGACAGAATAGAGAGTTTAGAAAACACCAACCTTTGTAGCTCACTTATGTTGAACTCCTTGTGGTGTTTGCCTCTCCTATGCTCCTTGGACAACCTCTAGAGTCTTCCCTACTATACTCTGGGCCAAGAACGACTTGTGGGAGTCTATATAAGATAGGGAATGGGAAGGGAATGCTTGAAGCATCAAGCAATGGAGAAGAATGAGAGATGAGAGAACTTTGAGTCCAAATTCCAGCAGAATAACATTAAGGAAAAATCTCTCTCATATTTGAATATGATTCAAACTCCTTTTAAAGACATTCTCCATGCAAAGCCAAGCCTCAAGACACAAGACACATGGTGTATTTGCAAGCTCAAGTGGATTCTAGGTGTACATTACACAAGACATGCAACAATGCATGAGTGAGTTGTCTTTCCACTTTGAATGATCATGCATTAAGTGGATTTCCAACTAAATCCACTAAATTCAAATTGAAAATCAAATTTCAAGCTTGAAAATTACCCCCAATTTCAATTCTAAATTGAAATTGATTGCTTGGTAATTAATTTGAAATTTTTTTGATATGATTAATCTAATTAATCTTTGTTATCTTGTGCAATTCCATATATATGATTCCTAATACATATATATAATATTCAAAACACTTTTAAATACTTCATCTCTCATTTTCTAATTTAATTCATAATTAAATTATTGTGTCAAACACAATTTATGATAATACCTTTTTTCCCGATTTTAAACGATTCAAAGCTTCCTATCTTTTGTTCTAGGCTTAATTCCGATATGAGCTAGTAGGGGGACCTAATGGATCTATAGATCATGGGCTCCAACGATTCGAGGCTAACCGACTAATCTCATTGTCCAAGCTAGTCAACATTCGTTAACTATCGGGACACTCCACTATAGCCCGATAGTTGTACTCCCCTCACTATAGATATATTTCCGTCCACTTGATTTAACCATGATTAGTAAGTCGATCCTTCACAGGTTGTTCGTAGCTATAGCTAGGTCAATAAGCCGTTTTACCCCTATAGTACTTCTAGTTCCTTAAGTCCCACTGATCCTCTAATGAACAATTGGTTTATGGTCCAACCAATAAACCGAGTCCCTCTCGGGCCAATGAGAGGGCGGGATCCCTTTGTTCAAGCCCCAGAGTCAGCACTTAAGGGAACAACCTCTCTACTATCCCTTATTCGGGTAGGAGTGAATTCCTTCTTGCACGACTATGTCCCCAGCTATCTACCCGTTCCTATCCCTGAAATGGGAGGCTTATTGAGTCGGCGATACTGAGCCACTCTCACCTATGCAGATCTAAGGATAAGCCCGAATAAACAGGAGTTCATAGTTAGCTCAGGATTAAGATCGAGTTACCTAGGTCATCACATGAAATAGTCAGTCTCGTCAGTAAATGGTGTTATAAAGCGAGAGCGACTTATTTCTCGGTCCTGGTCTTATGTAAACTCATTGCATAGGACGCCCCCACTCGCATGTCTCTACATGGACGATTTAGGATCACATCGTCTATACCATCTATAAAGTGGGCCGCGTCTCATAGTGTCTCCAGAATCAGGTACCCAACCCTATTCCTATACTATAGACCGTTTTGGCTATTACTCAAGCTTGATCCACTTTTATGTCTCTACATAAAGCTCAAGTGTTCATCCTATAGCCATGGATCTTAGTTTATTGGATTTGGGTTATTATATGTGCAATTTAATTTATTCAGTAATGACTTTTACTGAATCAATCTCGATAACACCTTTATCGAATAAGTATACAATTCGTTTAACATTCACTATCTACGAGTTTTAGGGCACCAATCCCAACATTGATAAATGTCAAATATGTCATATATTTGTCTTTTAAAAGTAACTTAATTATTTCTTGTCAATTTGAGTATTCAATGGTAGCAGCAACAAGACTCTTGTATTCAGCTTTAGTAGAACTTGTAGATTGTTTCTTTGAGATCCAAGAAACAGGATAATTACCAATCAATATGACAAAACCAGTTGTAGACCATTGATCAAGATAACTACTGTTAGTGATTTTTCCGCAAGCGTACGGTTGCCCAAGTAATATTAAAACGGAAGTATTCCGAGTATCAAATCCTCAGGGAAATTGATTTGATACCATTAATTACCAAGAATCGTCATGCTTAATTTTATTTTGAAGCTCAATTATAAAGAATTAAAGAACTAACACAAAACTAATCATGCAATAAATGGGAAAATTCTATTAAGGGGACTTGACCTAGGGTGTTATCTAGCTTTCTTGGATTTGCAGCTCAATTAATTGGATGAATGTACTTACTAAACTTCAATTCCATAAATCTAGAAGTAATTTTAAGCAAATTTCTCTTTCAAGATCCTCCACATCTCATACTAACATAACTAATTCATGTGTCCATTTCCTTAGTTAATCATAGTATGGCTTTAAGCAACTTCATTATCAATTTCTAACAATTCTCTTTCACTCTCGTGCTCCAAGCAATCATTAGCCTTGCAATTTGGATCTAATCTAAATTCTCTCTGTCGAGTATCAATTTAGACCAACATAACAATTAATCCGTGATCAAGAGATTAAAAACATTAAGAATGAATTGCATAGATGAAATATGAAGAACTTCGTTACAATATCCAAGAAATTAAGCTACAATATCCAATTAGCTAGAATAACGACCCTAGGTCTCAAGATCTACTCACAAATGGAAATAATTTTGTCAAAATGATCTTTATCCATAGGCCTAACTCAAACTATAATTAAAGAATTACAAAGGAGTAACGAAGAAATAACCGATAAGTTGATCCCAAGCTCCCGTCATGATCATCTCAAATCTCGAGCCTTGGAATCTCTCTCAATTATACCTTTTTCTTCACAACTCTTCTCTCTTTTTCTCTCTTTTGAGCTAGGGGAGAATTCCCCCAAAATGGGATGATTTGAACCATAGGAAGGGGGCGAATCCTTTTCTTGCTGAACAAGTCGACAGCGTCACGATGCTGTGATGTCATAACTTTCTTGGCGTAGCGTCACGACGCTGTCGCGATTCCAGATTTTTCTTCGCTGCCTGCCAAGAGTTGAGATGCTCTAGCCCTAGCGTCTCGAAGCTAGGCCTTCTAGATGCCCCATTCGCGGATTTTGGTCTCCTTCTATTTTTTGGGCTTTTTGGGCCTCCACTTCAAATATATTTTCTCCAACTCATCTAATATGGGCCAAAAGTCTTCTTTTTATACCCAAAATTGGTAAAATTCTTGGTTTTGAAGGGAATAAAAGTCCCAACGCAGCGGAAGCGCATCGATTGGACCTTACGTCGTATATTAATTAACTTTAAAATACCGTTACGATAACTCAAACAAAACTTTAAACTAACTTTAAAGTCGCTGTAAAATCGGTTTAAACATGCTAAAATAAATCTAAATTTATTTTTAAAACTTTTCTAAAGAAAAGAGGAAGAACCGTTACAAACCTCCGTTGTAGACTTGACCGTTCTTCGCCAACGAAGCTCCACGAACGAAAACGCAGCAGCCGCTTCAAGGTATTCTTCGCTGGAAATTCTTCTTTGATTGACACAATAACCACAGAGGTTACACCGGTATGTCTCTAAGTCTAGGAGGCCAAAGACTTGTGGGAGTCTTTCTCTAAGAGGGAGGCTAGAGAGAATTCTAGGTCTTGTCTTTCAAGAGTGTCAAGTGTCATGACCAATTAGGTCTAGTGTTCTATTTATAGAGGAGAGGCCATGAATAAAATATTCAATTAAATCAATCTTTTCCAAAATTGATTCAATCTTTATTCCTTAATTAATCAATCATGATCAATCAATTCCCAATTGATTAATCTTTTCCATAAATGACTAATTTCTTCCATAAGTAATTAGATCATTCCCATAAATGATTAATCACTTCCTTAAGTGATTAATTATTTACATAATTGATTAATTCATGGTTAATGAATTCTTTAATTAATTAACCACCAAATTAAATATCACATATTTAATTTCCGGCCTTGAATTAATTAATTTTGCCCAAACACTTTTAGGACTTAAATTAATTCTTTCAATCTTCCATAAATTTATATTTGAACTTCTTCAAATATTAATTTCTCTCATAATAATATATCAATATATATTATATTTATTTCCCTCAGTAAATTGAACATTTTCAATTTAATTACTTAGTTGCCTCAAATTACTTTACGAGCTACCAGTGGGACCTTATGGACCTGCAGATCAGAAGCTCCAACGATGTGAGATTAATTGGTTAAACTCATTAACCACAATAATCAATATTCGTTAACTGTGTGTACATTCCACTATAGACTCACAGTTGCACTCTTCTCACTGCAGACATATTTTCTGTGTCCACGGAACTTAGACCAATATCGACTAGTTAGTCCTTCACGAGTGTCCGTAACCCCAACTGGGTCAAATTACCGTTTTACCCCTGGGTCACCTCTATTTCCTTAAGTACCAATTCTCCTCTAATGAACAATCTGTTTATGGTCCAACCATCAAACAGAAAACCCTCTCGTGCCATTGAGAGGGTAGGGCCCTTTGTTCAAGACTCGGAGTAACCACTTAAGGGAACACTCATCTGCTTCCCTAAAGTCGGGAAGGAGTGAATTCCATCTTGTACGATTATGTTCCCAGCTCCCCATTCGATCTTGTCCCCAAAGTGGTAGGCTTATTGAGTCGGCGTATTGGCCACTCTCACCCATGCAAATCAAAGGACAGTCTCTCATGAGCAGGAGTCCATAATCAACTCAGGATTAAGACTAAGTTGTCTCGGTCGTCCTAGTGAAATAGAAAACCAACTAGTTAACGGTGTTATAACTAGTGGTTACTATTTCGCGGTCCGGTCTTATGCAAACTCATTACATAGGATACCCCCACTCGCATGTCTCCTACACGAACGCGTTGGATCGCAGCGTTTGTATCAAATACAAAGTGGGCCGTATCCATAGTGTCACCAGGATAAGGCACCCAGTCTTATCCCTATACTATAGACCCTTTAGGCTGTTTCTTGAACAATGATCCCATATGTCGCTACATATAGTTCAAGACTCATATTACAGCCTTGGATGTCTAGTTTATTGGATTAGGGTCAAATAGTGCAATATTTAACAATAACATTTTATTGTAGAAACTAAATAACACTTTATTAAATACAAGTATATAATTTGTTTACATTCACTATCTACGAGTTTTAGGGCATAAAACCCAACAAACTCCCACTTGAACTAAAACTCTAGTTTAGTGGGATGTACAACAATCTATTCAATAGTGGGTGTACAAATACATGTATAAAACATGTACAATGTACAAATACAATAAACTAGGGCATCACTATACCCATTGGTATCACTATACCCATTGTATAATGGTATCACTATACCCATTAATTTTCTCCCACTTGCCCTAGATTTCATCTTTGTACATAACTCGTAGACTTAGACCTTCTAGATGACCCTCATACCCTTTAGCCGAGAGAGTCTTCGTGAATATTTCAATTTAATTCAATGTGTGTGTGCTTGTCTTGGGTTGGAAAGTTCTTATGAATTTGCCACAACACCACTGTATCACTATAAAGTCTGATGGGCAAGTTCACATTTGGAACACATTCCAAGTCAGTCAAGAACTTTCTAAGTCTTACAATCTCTATCGCTGCTTCACAAGCAACTATATTTTTGGCTTATATGGTCAAGACTGTAATTATGCCACATTATAGCTCCTTTGTAAAGTTTGACCATGGACACTGATTGATATGTGCTGACTATCCCTACATCATCACAGATGTCAGGCCTTGTGCAGAGCATTGCATACATTATGCTGCCCACAGCGGAGGTCTAGAAAATCTGTCTCATATTTTTTAATCTCTTGAGGTGTCTTAGGCCACTATTCCTTAGACAAGTGAACCCCATGCTTGAAATACAATAAGTCATTCTTGGAGTTCTGCATCGAATATTGGGACAACATGTTGTCAATATACGTTGCTTGAGACAGGGCTAGCGTTTTGTTCTTCCGATCCTAGACTATTAGGATTCCAAGAACATATTCGACCTTTCCAAAATCTTTCATTTGGAATTGGTCCGCTAGCCATCCTTTATGTCAGACATATATCCTTATCAGTCTTAAAATCCATGTCAGTGTATCCTGTAAGGATCAAATCCTTAGTCCTATACACGAGCATATAGTTCATCTTTCTCCTCAGATACTTGAAGATATTCATAACGATTTTCCAATGATCAAATCTTGGATTAGATTGGTACTTACTGACAATCCCTATTGCATAGGTCATTCGTCTCATGTCCTCAACTTCTTGAGGTGTCTCAGGAAACCGTTTCTTAGACAAAATGAATTCCACGCCTGAAAGGTAGAGAACCCTTCTTGGAATTCTGCATCTAACATCTCGTAGATGTAAGACACTTGAGATAATGCTAGCTTTTTGTTCTTACCGTTCCTAACGATTTTGATCCGAAGAACAAACTTAGCTTCTCCAAATTTTCATTTGGAATTGAGCTACTAGCTTATTTTACTAGTCAGTAATAAGATAACCTACATCATTCCCAATGACTAGGATATCAATTACATACAACACTAATAAAGTTACTGAACTATTGACGATCTTCTTGTAAAGACAAGATTCATCAATATTCTTGATTAAAGCCAAAAGATTTGATCACAGTATCAAATCTTATATTCCAAGATCGAATTGCTTAGGTCAACCCATGAATGGATCACTTAAGCTTGCAAATCCCTTTTTGCTTCTGATCTTGCTAAATGAATCATTCTGCTTGAGACATGTAGATACTCTTCTCAAGATTACCATTCAAAAGTGTAGTCTTGACATCCATTCTAAATGGACAAAAGTTCTAATAGACTTCAACATGACGACAGGAGATAAGACTTTCTTACAGTCCCCTGTCTCTGGGTATAACCCTTTTGCCATAAGTCTAACCATAAGATTATGTCTCGTTTATTCTTGTAGATTCATTTGTAATCCATTGGTGTTACCCCATTAGATAGATCTACAAGATTCTAGATGGAATTGAAATCACATATTTCAATTCCGGATCCATCGCTTTAATCCAATTGGTTCTTGTTAACATCATTTATTGCCTTGCTCTAAGACAATGAATCCTCTAAATCATCATCAGGTTTGACGATCTGGGCTTCAATTAAACCCATGTAATGGTCAGATTGTAGGACAATCCTCCCACTATATTGAGGCACTCTCAACTCTTTGAGATAGATGTAACTAACCAGTTGTATTGGCCTTATCAACAACTCTTGTTAAAGGTCCAACATCATCAACAACCCTTGTTCCCTTATCAACAACTCTTGTTGATATTTTGTAACTTCATCAGTTAATTTACTTAAAACGAACTTATTTTGTGGCTTATTATTTCTTATGTGGTCTTCTTCTGGGAATGTAGCATTTGTCGATACAAATTCTTTATTCTCTTGCGGATTGAAGAAGAATTCACATCTCTCGTTTTCATGGGGTAGCCTACGAATAGGTATATTATTTGAACAGTGTTCCAATTTCTTTTGGGTTTGACACAATCACATGTGTTGGACTCCCAAAAATAACGTAAACTACTTTTACGTCTTATCCACATTTCAAAAGATGTTTCACAAACACTTTTGATGGAACGTTGTTCGAAATATGTGCTGCAGTCAACACTGTATGACCCCAAAAACGAGTCAGGCAAATGAGCATAGCTCATTATGAATCGATTCGTATCCAATAGGATTCTATTTCTCCTATCTAATACACCGTTTCCTTAAGGTGTTTCGGGTTTAGTTGAGATGTAATTCCATGTTCTATTAAATAGTCTTGGAATCTCAAGTCTCATCTACTCTACACCTCGATCAGATCGAAGTGTTTTTAACAACTCACCTAACAAGTTTCCAACTTCTGTCTCAAACCATTTTGAATTTCTCAAGAGCTTTAGACTTAAGTTGCATTAGGTTGAGATACCCATACCTTGCATAATTATCTATAATATAGATAAATTATTCATGCCCTCCCACTGCTTTAACATATTAGACCTCAAAGATCCAAATGTACTAGCTCTAAGGGCTCTTTGGCTCTCTTATCTCTTTTCCAGTAAAAGATCTATTAGTCATATCGTCCATAAGACATGACTTTATTGGTATTAGAGAGTGTTCTTCTAACTATCTTAGAAGTATACTCAAGACTAAGCTCTCAATCATATTGAGATCATAACTAGCCTAACACCTTAAGAACCAAAGAAAGGTATTTCCTTTAGGAGAAATCTTTTGCCTTTCATTTCTTTGATTAGTAGCATCCACAAGCAACACAGTGTTCATGACTACCTTAATCTTGATTAGTCTTTAAAAACGTTTATGTTATTTTTCCAGTTCAGCTGAACAAAAGTTAACTCCCTTTCTTGAAATGAACTGCATTAGCAGAGAAAGGTAAAGAGTAACATTGTTCCAGCCAATACGATACAGAAATCAAATTTCTAGGAATTATATACACATTATCTAATAATATGTATTTGCTCCCACTGGAAAAAAAATTAACTTGACGTTCCCCATTGCTACAGTCAAGACAACCTCTCTAATTCAAAATTTTGAGAGTTATCTCAATAGCATGAAGCTATTGCCAGGAATTCATTCCTTTTAATAAGAAGAACAACCGTAATTTATGACTATGAATCAAGTATTCGGGTAGAATCATCATTCTTCACAAATTATGCTTCCAAGACTAGTAAATCGAATTCACTGTCTTTGGACAGGTTTTCCTTGACTGAGTAAGGCTCAATGTCACATTCATTAATAACACTTCTTAATGAATTAAACATTTTTGGGCATGAGAACATTTCTCTATCAAGACTAATCTTACAATATTGGCCACAAATTAGTCGTTTAAATTTGTTGTATAATCACCGTTATTAATAAAATGAGCGTAAGACTATGCACATATGAAAACATTGAATTGTTGAAATAACAAATCACTTGATTATTTATCGCACTAACCCATTACAAGAGCAATACAAACAATTGCATACAATCCAATCAATTTAGCAAAACAGACAATCACAGAACCCTAAAACTATCGATTTAGTTTTGCAACGACGTTTCAGAGGTTTAGAATACCAGCCACCGAAGGGTGATCAGGTACTCCTCCTTTGAAATGAGACACCTCTCAGCTAATTCTAATTCCAGAATAACTCATATTCCTATAGACATTAGCCACCGTTGTTCGGTCAAGGATTTGTTAACACTTTTAACTTATCCTCGTAAGTGTAACCCTCCCACTTTCAGATCTCAGAGGCACGCACCAACAGGCTACCGAAGGGAAAGACAACTGTTGGTGATTAGCCTAAGAGCTCCTATCCTTTTCAGGAGTTCACGATGTTCCGAATCCTATGATCAGGCCCTCCGAAGGGATGGATGCGCCAGGGCAACCTGCAGGCGGATCATAGGACTCTCACGGTGTGAACTATGGGCGGAGACCGAGGGATACGTTGACACGTGTCCCGCTCCCACTTACTCTAGACATTTTTCCCATTCACCTTGATATTGATCCATACAAACACTTTCCGAAGGGAGGCCGCTCCTAGGGCGACTCGAAGCCGAGCATGAATCTCACGTTGTGAATATAGGGACGTAGGAGCAAAACTTGATTTAAATCTCGTTTTGTAATTTTCCTCCCACTGAAAATGTCCTAAGGTTAATATAGGGTTGTTTAACCTAGATAGTATTCGGCTAAGTCAATCTATCTAAGTCTGATCCTATTATAACAATTATGGAAAGGATTCAACTGCAATCTTTTGGGTGAATTAAACTTCTTTTAATAAACCCAACATTGCAAGTCAACATTACTATGGTTAATTCAACTCAATCCGGTTAGTTCCCAGGTAGGAGGTGTTCCGTAAACCGTCAACTTAAATACCCCCAGCCTTAGACAGAACTTTACCGAGAGAGTTCCCTTATAACCTCAGTAATGTAAGGTCTTTACTCTAAAGATCTAGGTGCATTAAACACTTTTAATAAACCTAGTGACATTGCATGCTAACATTTAACTATGATTAATTCAACTCCGGTATTCCAGGTCAGTTCCCAGGTAGGAGGTGTTCCGTAAACCGTCAACTTAAATACCCCCAACCTTAGACAGAACATTACCGGTGGAGTTCCCTTATAATCATAGCAATGTTTTTCCTACTTAGTAAATTAAAACTATTTTTAATTCTAAGTAAGAAAAGATTCTAATCCTATTAGAAATCGATCTAGGTCTAATTAATTTTAAACAATTTAAAATTAATTCAATTTTTCCTATGATCTTATGTTTGCATGCAAATCTTGATTATAGATTGACAGTTTCTAACCATTAATATTAAAGAACTATTTCAAATTTTAATGATTAATCCTATAATCAAGAATCTAGGGTTTAATTCATTCAACAATCTCATTCAAATTGAATAATTAAGCCACATCAATTGCATGAATAATATAACAATTATATTAATAACTATGGATGTTTCATGCTTCATGCAATTTTGATTTTCTTTTATTATAACAATTATAAGCCAATCAAGAAAATCAACCAAGCATGCTTCATTCATCACATTAAACATAACTATTTATATTTAATTTAAGTAATGACATGCTTCATGCTTTCCAATTTTTCATATAAATTAATATACACTTATATTAAGAAATATGAAAACCAATCCATGCATTTAAACAAACATTATAACAATTTATAATATATAAAAAATGCATGAGCATGTTTATAACCTAAGGTGGGATTAAATAATCTATATGACATCCATAAAGCATATAAATAGCAATTGAACCGGTTAATTTTGGCCCCTAGGATAAAATAAAGCATTAAATTACAATAATTTAGCTAAATTCTATCCTAAAAAATCCATGTACAGCTCCGGAATTGGTCTAGACAGCTCGAACCGCCCCGAACCACCTCGAACCGGCCTCCAAAATCACGAACCATGCCAAAAATTGGCTGAACCGGACCAAATAGGTCCCAGCCCAGCCGAACCGATCCGAACCGGACCGGCCTCGCTTGAACCGCGCCTGTTGAAACCCTAGTGCGCGCCTCCATCGTGACAGCGTCGAGACGCTGTGTAGATTAGCGTCCCGACGCTGTGCGTTTTCCATATCTGGCGCCTGCGTAATCGAGACAGCGTCGAGACGCTGTTGAGGTAGCGTCCCGACGCTGTGTGCTTTCCTTACCGAGCGCCTTCGGTATCGAGACAGCGTCGAGACGCTGTTGAAGGAGCGTCCCGACGCTGTTGCGTCTGGAGGCAAATTCTTGGCAAAACAGCAACGATTTTTCCGATTTCGGCCTCGATTTCAGCGACGATTGCTCCGATTTTCATCTCATAAAAACCTATTCTAGACCCGGACTTACATAGGACTCGATTTTACATAAAATACCCGAAACACCGGGCCTTACATGATCAAAATCACATAAAAATAAAATCTATGGCCATAAAATTAACCCAAACAGTTCAATGCAAACCGAACATACAATATGCATAAATCCCACCTATTAGAGCCTATCGCAACTTTTTAAAATTAATTAATAGGGACAGCGATGGCTCTGATACCAATTGAAGGGAATAAAAGTCCCAACGCAGCGGAAGCGCATCGATTGGACCTTACGTCGTATATTAATTAACTTTAAAATACCGTTACGATAACTCAAACAAAACTTTAAACTAACTTTAAAGTCGCTGTAAAATCGGTTTAAACATGCTAAAATAAATCTAAATTTATTTTTAAAACTTTTCTAAAGAAAAGAGGAAGAACCGTTACAAACCTCCGTTGTAGACTTGACCGTTCTTCGCCAACGAAGCTCCACGAACGAAAACGCAGCAGCCGCTTCAAGGTATTCTTCGCTGGAAATTCTTCTTTGATTGACACAATAACCACAGAGGTTACACCGGTATGTCTCTAAGTCTAGGAGGCCAAAGACTTGTGGGAGTCTTTCTCTAAGAGGGAGGCTAGAGAGAATTCTAGGTCTTGTCTTTCAAGAGTGTCAAGTGTCATGACCAATTAGGTCTAGTGTTCTATTTATAGAGGAGAGGCCATGAATAAAATATTCAATTAAATCAATCTTTTCCAAAATCGATTCAATCTTTATTCCTTAATTAATGAATCATGATCAATCAATTCCCAATTGATTAATCTTTTCCATAAATGACTAATTTCTTCCATAAGTAATTAGATCATTCCCATAAATGATTAATCACTTCCTTAAGTGATTAATTATTTACATAATTGATTAATTCATGGTTAATGAATTCTTTAATTAATTAACCACCAAATTAAATATCACATATTTAATTTCCGGCCTTGAATTAATTAATTTTGCCCAAACACTTTTAGGACTTAAATTAATTCTTTCAATCTTCCATAAATTTATATTTGAACTTCTTCAAATATTAATTTCTCTCATAATAATATATCAATATATATTATATTTATTTCCCTCAGTAAATTGAACATTTTCAATTTAATTACTTAGTTGCCTCAAATTACTTTACGAGCTACCAGTGGGACCTTATGGACCTGCAGATCAGAAGCTCCAACGATGTGAGATTAATTGGTTAAACTCATTAACCACAATAATCAATATTCGTTAACTGTGTGTACATTCCACTATAGACTCACAGTTGCACTCTTCTCACTGCAGACATATTTTCTGTGTCCACGGAACTTAGACCAATATCGACTAGTTAGTCCTTCACGAGTGTCCGTAACCCCAGCTGGGTCAAATTACCGTTTTACCCCTGGGTCACCTCTATTTCCTTAAGTACCAATTCTCCTCTAATGAACAATCTGTTTATGGTCCAACCATCAAACAGAAAACCCTCTCGTGCCATTGAGAGGGTAGGGCCCTTTGTTCAAGACTCGGAGTAACCACTTAAGGGAACACTCATCTGCTTCCCTAAAGTCGGGAAGGAGTGAATTCCATCTTGTACGATTATGTTCCCAGCTCCCCATTCGATCTTGTCCCCAAAGTGGTAGGCTTATTGAGTCGGCGTATTGGCCACTCTCACCCATGCAAATCAAAGGACAGTCTCTCATGAGCAGGAGTCCATAATCAACTCAGGATTAAGACTAAGTTGTCTCGGTCGTCCTAGTGAAATAGAAAACCAACTAGTTAACGGTGTTATAACTAGTGGTTACTATTTCGCGGTCCGGTCTTATGCAAACTCATTACATAGGATACCCCCACTCGCATGTCTCCTACACGAACGCGTTGGATCGCAGCGTTTGTATCAAATACAAAGTGGGCCGTATCCATAGTGTCACCAGGATAAGGCACCCAGTCTTATCCCTATACTATAGACCCTTTAGGCTGTTTCTTGAACAATGATCCCATATGTCGCTACATATAGTTCAAGACTCATATTACAGCCTTGGATGTCTAGTTTATTGGATTAGGGTCAAATAGTGCAATATTTAACAATAACATTTTATTGTAGAAACTAAATAACACTTTATTAAATACAAGTATATAATTTGTTTACATTCACTATCTACGAGTTTTAGGGCATAAAACCCAACAGGTTTTGCCTCCCGAACTCAGTTTGCTACAAAATCAACATAAAAAGACATTAAAGTTCACAATTAACACACAAAACTAGCCAAAATAACTAGGAAAAAGATAGCATTTTTGCATGCTATCAACTACCAGCCCAATTAGAGTACGAGAATGCCAAGAGAGATAAGGAACTTGTTTAAAAAGTAAACTAACAGGCAATGTCCTATGAATATGTTGCCAAAAATTCACTTAATAGCAACAAGATGCACATAGGTAGGTGAATGCATACATTGGGAGACCTTACTTACAACAAGAGAAATATTTGGACGTGTAAAAGTAAGATAATGAAGGGCACCAACTATGCTCCTATAGGCCTTAGCATCATCAACATCTAAGGAACTAACAAAATTAGGAGTAACACATAGTTTAGAAGTAGCCATATCAAACTTATTTAGAACATAGTAAGCATATTTAGTTTAATTTGGGTAACTAATTAAAAAGCCTGTAGACTTATATTGAACTTCCAAACCAAGAAAATATGTCAAAACCTCCAAGTTAGTAATGTCAAACTTAATTGATTAGATTATAACTTTGATGTATGAACTTTAAAGTTGTTTCTAATAGACTCCTTGTTCACACGTAACTTCGGAGATGAAGACAGAATAAACAATATATATGTGTATTAATGTTGTATGCGTGTGGGTGTACAATCTCTAACTTTAATCCTTTGATTCTCTCTCTTGTGTGTGAATGTGTTTCACTCGAGGGCTGGAACGCTTGATCTCGAGTCTGAAGCTTCAATGGATTCTTGGAGCTTGAAGTCTTCAGTCTTCCAGAAATGTTGATGCCCTGAAGAGTCTTTGATCTTCAAGGAATGTTGGAGTCTTAAATAGTGTTTGGTCTTCAAGAAGTGTTGATGTCCTGAAGAGTCTTTGATCTTCAAGGAGTGTTTAAGTCTTGAAGAGTGTTTGGTCTTCAAGAGATGTTCAACACTTGAATTTATGGATTGCAGAGAGTCTTCGGTCTTCATACTTGGTAGAGTCTCTCTGAATTCTCTGGTTCTGCTTGAGAGCTTTAAAATTCTGAACTCTTGTCTTTGTGAGAGTAGAATTTCCGAACCCTTGAAATGGTGGAGAACCTCTCTATGTATAGAGTTCTCGCTGGATGGACCCTGGTGACTTTTGGGCCTAACAACTTGGGCTTGGGCTTTATTGGTCTTGGGTATGGTTTATATTTGACCCAAAACCATATTACCCAAATATTTAAAAGACCCAAATTTGATCCAATTAATTATTTTCTTTAATTAATTGGTCAAATCAATTAATCTGATCAAAATAATTTATTTTTAATTAATTGATCAAATTGACATTTGGCCCTAAAAATTTATAATTGGCCAACTTTGTCTTCAAATTAAATTTGGGACACATGTCAATTTTTAATTGGTCCCAAATTTAATTATTCGTAATTTTGTCATTAATTTTAGATAATGACGTGACAATTTGTGATTGGAAAAAATTTCTCCTTCAACAAATGCCCCATTTTCGAGATTTAGGCACAAGTTATGTGGGAGTGAATCTCGAAAAAGATATTTTGGAATAAAAATGCAAGGTATTTGTTCTTGATTTTGACTCCATTTGGTGTGTCAATTTAATCAAAATATGAATTTTGGTCAAAATTTTGATTTTTTTTTATTTATTTGACACACTCTTATCGCCAATTAATCAAAATTTGAGATTTGGTCAAAATTTTGATTTTCCTTATTTGGCAGCAAACTTTGATTTGAACTTAAGTTTGGGCAAAATTTTGATTTTCTCTTGTTTGGCAACAACTTTAATTTGAACTTAAGTTTGGGATAAAATTTGGATCATGCCCAAACTTTGATTTGAGGTAAAATTCTATCAAACTTTTACTTGCATTTGGAATAGAATTTGAGGTTTAGACTCTGGTCCATTTGGGATAAAATTTGGATTATGCCCAAAATTTAATTTGAGGTAAAATTTTACCAAATTTAAACTTGAATTTGGAATGAAATTTGAATTTGAATCTCAAATTTTGATTTGGAAGAAAAATTTGAAGTATGCCCAAATAAAATAGATAAATAAAATTATTTAGATAAAATTTGAATTCCCAAATTGATTTGAATTGAAACACCTATCTTTTAGCAATTTCAATTTAATAAGTTGGTTTAGATAAAGATTATCTCATAACATTTTGAACCAGAGATAGGATTTCATTTGAATCAAATTTTTATCTCAACCTTTGATTTGAACTTAAAACTCCTCCTATAAATAAGACTGAACCTCAGCAGGGGAGAGCACACATCAATTGCAGAAAGCATTCAAGAAAGGATTCAAGTAGGAAACTTTCTTCTCCCTTTTTTTTCTTTTTTTTTTAAAATTTTCGTTTTGGTTTTTTTTTTTTTTTTAAGATTCCTCCTTCTCTTTTTTTTTTTTGAACTCACAACACCTTGCCTATATTTCAATTACAAGCGCAGTGCCTTCATCCACCATCCAAAAGGTAAGTAGGTATGTAGGGAGGTGATTTTTTTTTAAGGCATACATATCCTTGTTGTCTTCAATTTGCAGGTACAATGTCTTGCAACATTAGTCCAAGGACATATGACATCTTTGGACTTTTGTTGCTACAACACTCCCCGACCCAAGGACACATGATGTCATTCCCACTTGGACTCCTTTACCGCTGCCACGTCTTTCAGCATGAGTACAAGGACATGTTCCTTGTACTTTTGTCGCCGCCACGTCTTCCAGCATGAGTACAAGGACATGTTCCTTGGACTTTTGCCGCCGCCACGTCTTTCAGCATTAGTACAAGGACATGACGGGCTCCTTGGACTTTTGCCGCCACGACATCTTTCAGCATGAGTACAAGGACATGACGGGCTCCTTGGACTTTTGCCGCCGCCACGTCTTTCAGCATTAGTACAAGGACATGACGGACTCCTTGGACTTTTGCCGCCGCCACGTCTTTCAGCATTAGTACAAGGACATGACGGGCTTCTTGGACATTTGCCGCCGCCACGTCTTTCAGCATGAGTACAGGGACATGTTCCTTGGACTTATACCACCGCCAGGCCTTTCAGCACGAGTGCAGGGACATGTTCCTTGGACTTGTGTTGTCGCCACGTCATTCAGCATGAGTGCAGGGACATGTTCCTTAGACTTTTGTTACTGCGACGTTCCTCAGCCCAAGGACACATGATGCATTCCCACTTGGGCTCCTTTCCTGCTGCAACGTAAGAAATTTCAAACTTGTTGAAGGAACAGTGATGCATTGCAGTGTAAGAGGAAGGACCTTCGAACAACGTAGCGTGAGAACCTTCAAATTTAGAGAAGGAACAACAATGAAGCAACGTGAGAACCTTCGAACTTAGAGAGAAGGAACAAGGAACTGCAGGAGGAATGAACTGCAGCAAAGCAACGTGAGGAAGCAGAAGCAGCATTAGAACAATTGGAGGAAGGAACTGTAGTGAAGCAACGTGAGGAATAAACAACGTGAGAACCTTCGAACTTGGAGGAAGGCGCTGCATGAGAACCCCTTCGAACTTGGAGGAAGGAACTGTAGCTGTAGCATAAGAACATAAGAACACGTGAAAACCTTCGAACTTGGAGAAGGAATAATAGTGTAGCGCATGAGGACCTTGGAACTTGGAGAAGGAACAGCGAAACAGTGCAGCGTGAGAACCTTCGAACTTGGTGAAGGAAGTAGTGCAGCATCAGAACCTTCAAACTTGAAGAAGGAACAACGATGTCAGAACCTTCAAATTTGGAGAAGGAAGCAGCACAAGAGCGCAATGTGGGAACCTTCGAACTTAAAGAAGTAGCGCAACATCACAGACTGAGAACCTTCGAACTTGGAGAAGGAACAACAATGAAGCAGCGTAAGAACTTTCAAACTTGAGGGAAGGGACTACAGCGAAGTGCGTGAACCTTCAAACTTGGAGAGAAGGAACTACAGCGAAATGCGTGAGAACCTTCGAACTTGGAGCGAAGAAACTACAGCGAAACACGTGAGAACCTTTGAACTTGAAGAGAAGGAACTGCAACGAAGCGCGTGAGAACCTTCGAACTTGGGGAGAAGGAACTGCAGCGCAGCGCATGAGAACCTTCGAACTTGAGAGAAGGGACTGCAGCAAAGTGCATGAGAACCTTCGAACTTGGAGCGAAGGAACTGCAGTGAAGTGCGTGAGAACCTTCAAACTTGGGGAGAAGGAACTCCAGCGAAGCGCGTGAGAACCTTCGAACTTAGGGAGAAGGAACTGTTGCGAAGCGCATGAGGACCTTCAAACATAGAGAGAAGGAACTGCAGCGCAGCGCATGAGAACCTTCGAACTTGGAGAGAAGGAACTCCAGCGAAGCACGTGAGAACCTTCAAACTTGAGAGAAGAGACTGCAGCGCAGCAGCGTGAGAACCTTCGAACTTGAGAGAAGGGACTGCGGCGAAGTGCATGAGAACCTTCGAACTTGGAGCGAATGAACTGTAGCGAAGCGCGTGAGAACCTTCGAACTTGGGGAGAAGGAACTCCAGCGAAGCGCGTGAGGACCTTCGAACTTGGGGAGAAGGAACTGCTGCGAAGCGCATGAGAACCTTCAAACTTGGAGAGAAGAAACTGCAGCGAAATGCATGAGAACCTTTGAACTTGGAGAGAAGGAACTCAAGCGAAGCACTTGAGAACCTTCGAACTTGACGAAGAGGGAACAAAGAACTTAGGGTGAGTGAAAACACCGAACTTGAGGCTAACGAGACATTGAATTTGGAGGAATGAAGTTCTCGTTTATTCATCCAACTTGTAGCTTCACATTCATAATGGTGCATAACTTTAATTTGTTTATTGCACCTTCTTTTTATTTATTTGTAGAGACTGAACTTAAAGGTTTCTTTAAGCTTCCTACGTACGCTTGAGGAATAGGGATCAAGTCATCACGTAGTTCAGGATTTTTGCTCTCACCTTTTAAGCTCGTGTTGGCTAGGAGCATCATGCAGTTTAGGCTCTTGCGATAACGAGCTTTTACATTTTAAAAGCCTTTATCTTCATCATGGTCTTGATCAGATCCTTGACTTGTAGGATTGGTCAAGATAATGAGATTTGGTTTCACCTTCAAGGAACCTTCTGTATTTATGAGAACAGAGAACTTCCTCTTCATACGTGACGGGATGCTACTTTGAAGCTTCTTGTCGCTGTTTACTTCATCGAAAAGTTTCACCTCCAAGTTATCCATCTTTCTTTTAGGTTGATCGCTTGTTACTTTGAGGCGATCAAAAACAGATGTCGAAGGTTGACTTTTCTTCGATGTGGAGACACTTAGCCTTTGGAAAGCTGAAGGTCGAGTAAAGGTGGACGTCGAACATTGATTTTCTTCTTTTGTCGCGACCATACTCATTCTTTGGAATACTGAAAGATGAGTAGTTGGAGGCTTGATGCGATCGAAGACGGAGGTCCTTTGTTCACCCTTCTCAAAATTGTCAACTTTTCTACGTTGATGCAGTAGGAAGTCGCAAAATTCTCTTTTTCCTTTTTGTGGAATTTTTTTGGAGAATGATTTATTCAACATCACCAGTTGTTGAGGTTGAGAAAACTTTTTACTTCTCTTCCTCTTGGATTGAAGTTTCTTAGGATCCTTCTTTCTTTGATGTTTGCTCTTTTCTTTGATTGTAGCAAGATTTGATTGAGCTACTTCATCAAGGTCGAGCTCAATTTTTCCCTCCATAGCTAGCTTTAGAATTAAGTCTTTTATGACGAAACATCTTTCCACTGGATGACCAATAACTCGATGATACTTGCAATACTTGAGATCATCGGCTTTCTCCATCTCTTCTGGTCGTTTACACTTAGGAAGCTCTATCAGTTGTGAAGGTTTTCATATAACACATGCGGAAGCAATTTTAGGATCAGAGGCACTTAACTACATCAATTTAAGAAAATGAAAACATGCTGTCCAAATACCGTAACTAGAGAGCAGAATTTGTACCAACCTTTTGGAGACCGATTCAACAACTCCCTTTGATTCCTTTGATCACGAATGGTGTGTGGACCACCTCTAGTGTCTTCCCTACTATTCTCCGGGCAAAGAACGACTTGTGGGAGTCTATAGAGATAGGGAATGGGAAGGGAATGCTTGAAGGTTCAAGCACTAGAGAGATAGATGGAGATGAGTGAGTTTGAGACCAAAATCCAGCAGCATAACAATATGGAAAATGGCTCTCTTGGAGTTGAATCTGATTCATACTCCTTATATAGACCTCTTCCATGCAAAGACAAGCTTCATGACACTAGACACATGGTGAAAACGCAACTCAAAGTGGATTCTAGGTGTTTAATTCACAACACATGCAACTAGTGCATGGTTGTGTTGTTTTCCACTATGCATCAACATGCAAGAGTGGGAATGTCACTAAATCCACTAAATTGAATCTAAATTCTGAATTTTCAGCTTGCAATTCATTCAAATTTCAATTCAAAATTGAAATTGATTTCTAGGCAATTAATTGGGACATTTCCAAGTAATTTGACATGATTAATCCAATTAATCATTGTCACCCAGTGCCATGAATTATATATGATTCATAATACATATATATGGTATTTAAAACACTTTTAAATACCTTATCTCTCAATTTCTAATTTAATTCATAATTAAATCATTGTGTCAAACACATTTTATGATAATACACTATTTCCCGTTTTTGAACGATTCAAAGAATTCTATCTTTTGTTCTATGCTTTGTTCCGATATGAGCTAGTAGGGGGACCTAATGGACCTATAGATCATGGGCTCCAACGATTCGAGGCTAACCGACTAATCTCATTATCCAAGCTAGCCAACATTCGTTAACTACCGGGACACTCCACTATAGACCGATAGTTGCACTCCCCTCACTATAGATATATTTCCGTCCACTTGATTTAACCATGGTTAGTAAGTCGATCCTTCAAAGGTTGTTCGTAGCTATAGCTAGGTCAAAAAGCCGTTTCACCCCTATAGTACTTCTAGTTCCTTAAGTCCCA
Organism: Luffa acutangula; assembly: GCA_036850905.1. Classification (NCBI taxonomy): domain Eukaryota; kingdom Viridiplantae; phylum Streptophyta; class Magnoliopsida; order Cucurbitales; family Cucurbitaceae; genus Luffa; species Luffa acutangula. The sequence goes on from CM072098.1 coordinate 28,678,164, forward strand.
CTGATCCTCTAATGAACAATTGGTTTATGGTCCAACCAATAAACCGAGTCCCTCTCGGGCCAATGAGAGGGCGGGATCCCTTTGTTCAAGCCCCAGAGTCAGCACTTAAGGGAACAACCTCTCTACTATCCCTTATTCGGGTAGGAGTGAATTCCTTCTTGCACGACTATGTCCCCAGCTATCTACCCGTTCCTATCCCTGAACTGGGAGGCTTATTGAGTCGGCGATACTGAGCCACTCTCACCTATGCAGATCTAAGGATAAGCCCGAATAAACAGGAGTTCATAGTTAGCTCAGGATTAAGATCGAGTTACCTAGGTCATCACATGAAATAGTCAGTCTCGTCAGTAAACAGTGTTATAAAGCGAGAGCGACTTATTTCTCGGTCCTGGTCTTATGCAAACTCATTGCATAGGACGCCCCCACTCGCATGTCTCTACACGGACGATTTAGGATCACATTGTCTATACCATCTATAAAGTGGACCGCGTCTCATAGTGTCTCTAGAATAAGGTACCCAGCCCTATCCCTATACTAATGACTGTTTTGGCTATTACTCAAGCTTGATCCACTTTTATGTTATTATGCACAATGGAATTATGAGCCTAAGACCCTTTAATCACAACTACCTCTCCCGAGTATAATTGATTCTCATGCAACTTAACCAACTTGATGTCCCTATCTAAGTTTATTAACAAGCAAGGCAATGAGATCTTTTGACCAATTCCAAAGTTAATCTAAAAACCGTCACGAAATTAAAAAGTAAACTTTAGTCATGCAATCTTGAGTAAGTCTAAATCAAATCCCCTCTCCCGAGCTAGATTCAAAACTTAAATCATTCAACTAATGGCCAATTAATTGAAAGCATTAAATCAAGATTACAAACATAATAACCATTGCACAACTTAAACCATAAATCAATCCATAAATTCAATTGACTACATCAATCCCTAAGCTACAAGTTTAGTTACTCATGATTTGTATTACAAGCTCAACTAAACATGAAAAAACCATAAAATCTAACTAAAGTGAGGGAAAGAAGAATTAAACTCGTTGTAGGCCGAGACCGAACGTCCCCGTCACGATCCCCACGAACAATGGGTTGATTTCCAACTTGCTCCCTATGCTTCAGCTTCAATATCCTCTGTTTTTCCTCTGTTTACGGCTCCAAAAAGTCTCAAAATTCAATCCCCAAAAAACCTAGCCGAAAGAAAGCTTATATTCTGTTTTTTTCATCGTAGCGTTGAGACGTTGTCAAGACAGTGTCTCGACGCTGCCTCTAAAAACGCGTGTTCTGGAAAAGAAATTACACAGTGTCGAGATGCTAAGGTCGCAGCGTCGAGACGCTGTGACCGTTTCGTGGCTATTCAGATAAGGAATGCTAGCGTCGAGACGCTCAAGGGCTAGCCTCTCGACGCTAGTCTGCATTTGACCGAATTTTGACTTTTTTCCTCTTTGACTCTTCTTCATTCCTTTGCATCTTTTTGCGTCCCGAGCACCCGATTGACTCCACTATTGCGTTTTAGCTTCAATCAACCATTTCCTACAACATAAGCATTAAAGCACAATAAAATGACCCAAAAATCATAAAAGACTAGCTAAATTAAATAAGTAAAGATAGCTAGCTATGCTCGCTATCAAATACCCCCAAACTTAAGCTTTTGCTAGTCCTCGAGCAAACGACAAATCAAACATACATAGAAGAATGGATGCAATAATCATAACTCAATCCTCAAGGCTCAAAAGTCAATAGTCAAGCAAGCAAGAGACATGCACACAAGGACCAATGAGGGAGACAAATTAAAATTTTTCCAAAATTAACTTGTATAAGCGAGATCTAACTCAACAAGAACAGAATCTACTAGCCCGGGATTGGATTATTAAACCCTCAGCTCATCTTCCCTCTACACTGACACTAAGGTTTCACTAATGAGTTAATGAAACAAATCAGTTTGTTTTCCACCAAACTTAGGTGCTTATAAATTACAATTAAATTAAGCATGTATATGTGGCACTAGCTTTCACACACCCATTGTAGGGACCCTTAACCTGAGTTTTCTCTGGTTGGCCTAACTGATCACAACAGGGGTAGCTCTTTTTGCCTAAACTTTATTAAACATTGCAAACTGTGCACAGACCATGGCATAATAATTTTTTTTCTCAACAGTAACAACAAGAATGATTTTTTCTTTATGAGCATGAATAGAAAATATTCTTTTCTTTCCTCCTAAGCAAGATCAAACATGCTAATTTGCAGAAAATTAACTCTTTAGCTCTTCCCTACACCTATCGAGGTGACAACAAGCCTATGAACCCAATAATTCGCTCCTAAGCATTCAAATCCAAATCTAGCCAAGACAAATACTCTACTCATGCAAGCCATCTCCTAGAAAAAGTTTAAAAAGTCTCCCTTTTTGGGCACTCATGCTTACAACTCATCGCAAGCTTGAAAATTGACAAGAAAGCCTATCCTAGGACATCATAATCATGCAAAAGTAACATCCAGAAAACAACCATATGCTCAATTCAAAGAAAGCTCAACACTATAGCCCGAACTCAGATGCTCAAGGGCTCCACAAACATGCTAATCCACCCCCAAACTTAAAACATGCATTGTCCTCAATGTATAAAGAAAATAAGGCATAAACAAGCATGAGAACAATAAAAGAATGAGAGGAGTGAATAATACTGGCCTGGAATGATGCTGACTTCTTGATTGAGATCTTGAAAGCTTGAAAGCAAAGGAGAGACAGAAAACAAGACCTACAAAACAGACACAAACAATAAATAAAACTCAAAAGAAAGACACAACTAACTTACTTGGGTTGCCTCCCATAAGCGCTTGTTTAACGTCATTAGCTCGACGTGTTGACCGTGCTTTAAGGAGGCTTCTTTTCTGTGAATCCAACAGAGGTGCTCTTTCTTGCACCTTTCTTATAGCCCATGAAAAGCACTTCAGATTGTCCTTTAGAGTCTTCAACTGCTTTAAAATTTTCTTTTTCGTTCCTGACACTAAGAGTGAGCTCCCTGCGCTCAATATCAATAATCACTCGCCCAGTAGCGAGGAATAGTCTTCCTAGTATGACAGACATTGAAGGATTTTCTATCATGTCCATAACATACAAATCAATAGGGAGGAAAAATCTACCTACTCTGATTAAAACATTTCCTACAATGCCAACTGGTCTAAGCACAAACTGATCAGCCAATTGGAGCTTTACAGGAGTAGATTTAATCTTACCTATATCTAACTTTTTACACAGGGACAAAGGAATAATATTAATGCTAGCACCTAAATCACATAATGCTCTAAAGGAGTAAGTACCAAAACTGCAAGGGACAGAAAAACTCCCTGGATCTGCTACTTTTTCAGGTACCTTCTGTTGGACTCTAGTGCTGCATGTGGAAGCAAGATATACAGTGTCAACCTTCTTTTCCTTTTGCTTCTTTGCTAACCACTCCTTAATGTTCAGATTCATAAAAGCATTCATAAACTTGTCAAACTGAACCTGATTGTTCTTTTTCTTCTTTTTCTTTTTCTTTTCTTTGGGAACCATCAGTGTGGGAGAAGGAATAGGAGGCTCAGGTTCAGGCTTTTCAGCCTCATCTGATGATGTGTCCTCCTCAGCTTCCCCTGTAGGCGTGTCATAATCCTCAGACTCAGGCTCCCCTTCAGCTTCCTCCTGGTGCATAGTGATTGCCTTACAGTACTCCATCTGGGTTTTCTCTTGCTCAGCTGGGGCCTTACCTTTATTCATAGAACTCACAACATTTACCAATTGTCCCAGCTGAGTCTCAATGTTCTTGATGGCTGCACTGTGGCCATTCAATGTTCTTCGGTGTCTGTCATACACGTCCTTCATGAACCTGTTATACTGGGGCATCTCTAACGCCTCTGCAAAAGGAATATTAATGTTCAGATTCATAAAAGCATTCATAAACTTGTCAAACTGAACCTGATTGTTCCTTTTCTTCTTTTTCTTTTTCTTTTCTTTGGGAACCATCAGTGTGGGAGAAGGAATAGGAGGCTCAGGTTCAGGCTTTTCAGCCTCATCTGATGATGTGTCCTCCTCAGCTTCCTCCTGGTGCACAGTGATTGCCTTACAGTACTCCATCTGGGTTTTCTCTTGCTCAGCTGGGGCCTTACCTTTATTCATAGAACTCACAACATTTACCAACTGTCCCAGCTGAGTCTCAATGTTCTTGATGGCTGCACTGTGGCCATTCACCGTGGTGTTGATGACAATGACTGCCTCCTCTAACTTGGTTGTCCTGTTACTTGACTCTGCAATGAAAGCTCTAACAAGATCCTCTAACTTTTTATTTTCTTGAGTTTGAGGGGCAAAACCAGGAGGGTTAAGAACATTCTTAGTATTTGCATAAGAGAAATTTTCATGGTTCCTATTGTTAGGGTGATAATATGTAGGTGTAACATTATTATTATATCCCCTAAAATTAGAATTTGATACATACTGAACCTGTTCAATGGTCTCCTCCTGAGGTCTAGATGCCAAAGCAGCAACTGATTCAATTGATTGAGCACTCCCTGTACCTAAAAATTTCATAAAAGCATTAGCAAGGGAAGTCATCTGGGCCTGGAGTGCACTTACTTTATCAACCTCAAACACTCCAGCAACAATCTTTTTGGGTGTAGACCGCTCAGATGGCCACTGATAGCTGTTGGTGGCCATATCCTCTAGAAGTATGCGAGCATTTTCCACGGTCTTGGACAACAGAGTCCCATCTACAGCTGCATCAACAATCGTTTTTGTGCTAGAAGTTAAACCATTATAAAACAATTGAACCTGATGCCAGTCGGGGTATCCATGTTGAGGGCACTTCCTCAGTAACTCTTTAAATCGCTCCCAGGCTTCGAACAGCTGCTCATCATATTGTTGTTGGAATGTCCCAATCTCGGTCCTCAGCTTGACCGTCTTTGCAGGAGGGAAAAATTTCTTCAAAAAGGCTTGGACCAAAGCATCCCAAGTGGTGATGCTCCCAGGGGGAATGGACTGCAACCAATCTCGTGCTTTATCCTGCAAAGAAAAAGGAAATAAGCGTAAGCGAATAGCATCCTCAGAAACTCCATTAATTTTTACCGTCCCACAAATGTCTAAAAATGATCTAAGATGAGAATTTGGATCCTCGGTGGGCGATCCTCTATATGCACAGTCTCGAGCCATCTGAATGAGACCGGTCTTCCGCTCAAAGTTGTTGGCATTAATCGGGGCATAAACAATCCCCGACTGTTGCCCCTGAAACACGGGCTGAAAGTAGTCTCTAATAGGCCTAGGCTCCTCAGGTGGATTTTCGTCAGCCATGTGAATAATTTCTCTGTTTTCTCTTCGAATCCTATGAATTGTTCTTTCGATCTCGGGATCCAACGGTATCAATTCTTTACTACTACGCATACAAAAGCAAAACTACCCTAAAAAGAAAAGAAAACAACTAATCTAAATATGGAAATTATAATCTAGAAAAGGAAACAAAATAACCTAATATGGAATGCAAAAATAAATACGGCAAAACACAAATAAGGAAACTAACAAATAAGGAAAAACTAATCTAAAAAGGAATAACAAGAAACAAATAAGGAAAAGATTACACAACTAAAAGAAAAACTAAGCTAGAAAAACAAATATGGAAAGAAAAACAAATAAGGAAAAAAATGCAATCAACCTAAAATAAAATAAAAATACACCCTAAATTAAGATCAAACAATTTTTTCACAATATCAATCTAGCTAAATCTGCCAATCCCCGGCAACGGCGCCAAAAACTTGATGTGGAATTTTCCTTACCGCAAGCGCACGGGTCAAGTAATAATAAAGTGTTCGTATAAACGAGTGTCGTCCTCTGGATTGGATTTTTAAGCAAATCAAGTATTGTGAATTATCTTGCTCAATTTTATTTATGGAACACAATGTGATGAGTAAATGATAGATAACTAAATTAAACAAGCAAAAAGTGGAAATTCAATTGGAAGAACACTTAGGGAATTGATTTCACCAATTTAGTCTAGGATTGATTTTAAGGAATAAGTTATTATGTTCAATGGAATCATGAGCCTAAGACCCTTTAATCACAACTACCTCTCCCGAGTATAATTGATTCTCATGCAACTTAACCAACTTGATATCCCTATCTAAGTTTATTAACAAGCAAGGCAATGAGATCTTTTGACCAATTCCAAAGTTAATCTAAAAACCGCCACGAAATTAAAAAGTAAACTTTAGTCATGCAATCTTGAGTAAGCCTAAATCAAATCCCCTCTCCCGAGCTAGATTCAAAACTTAAATCATTCAACTAATGACCAATTAATTGAAAGCATTAAATCAAGATTACAAACATAATAACCATTGCACAACTTAAACCATAAATCAATCCATAAATTCAATTGACTACATCAATCCCTAAGCTACAAGTTTAGCTACTCATGATTTGTATTACAAGCTCAACTAATCATGAAAAAACCATAAAATCTAACTAAAGTGAGGGAAAGAAGAATTAAACTCGTTGTAGGCCGAGACCGAACGTCCCCGTCACGATCCCCACGAACAATGGATTGATTTCCAACTTGCTCCATATGCTTCAGCTTCAATATCTTCTGTTTTTCCTCTGTTTACGGCTCCAAAAAGTCCCAAAATTCAATCCCCCAAAAACCTAGCTGAAAGAAAGCTTATATTCTGTTTTTTTCGTCGTAGCGTCGAGATGCTGTCAAGACAGTGTCTTGACGCTGCCTCTAAACACGCGTGTTCTGGAAAGGAAATTACACAACGTTGAGACGCTAAGGTCGCAGCGTCGAGACGCTGTGACCGTTTTGCGCCTATTCAGATAAGGAATTCTAGCGTTGAGACGCTGAAGGGCTAGCGTCGAGACGCTAGTCTGCATTTGACCAAATTTTGACTTTTTTCCTCTTTGACTCTTCTTCATTCCTTTGCATCTTTTTGCGTCCCGAGCACCCGATTGACTCCACTATTGCGTTTTAGCTCCAATCAACCATTTCCTACAACATAAACATTAAAGCACAATAAAATGGCCCAAAAATCATAAAAGACTAGCTAAATTAAATAAGTAAAGATAGCTAGCTATGCTCGCTATCACTCTACATAAAGCTCAAGTGTTCATCCTATAGCCATGGATCTTAGTTTATTGGATTTGGGTTATTATATGTGCAATTTACTTTATTCAATATTGACTTTTACTGAATCAATCTCGATAACGCCTTTATCAAATAAGTATATAATTCGTTTAACATTCACTATCTACAAGTTTTAGGGCACCAATCCCAACAAGTTGCGCTTCCAATAGTTGTTCCAACATATCAGGGATGTCAGCATCAGGGAAAGGATAAATTTTCTTCTGTCTTTCCTTTAAAGTTAAGTGATGCGCTCCATTTGTTTGTCGCTTTTCTTTTGAAGACGACTTGGGAAGGGTTGTGTTGACAACCATAGATTCTTCTATAGTCTCTTCGTCGTTCCTTCCTTCTTTTCTCATGTTAGGGAGGAGAAGGTCTTGGTTTTCTCGACTAGCAATACTTAGCTCCATATCGTGGGCGCGAGTTGCTATTTCCTCAAAGGTGCGAGGCTTTATACTTTTAAGGATGTAGAGGAGTTCCCACTGCATGCCTTGAATGCACATCTCAACGGAAGAGAGTTCAGTGAGGCGATCTTTGCAATCTAGATTCATAGCTCTCCAGCGATTTATATAGTTAACAACGAGTTCACCTTTTCGTTGTTTGGTGTTGGTGAGCTCGAACATGCTAACTGTTCATCTAGTGCTGTAGAAGTGATTCAAAAACTCTCTTTCGAGTTCCTCCCAACTGTCTATTGACTCAGGTTCTAGATCAGTGTACCAATCAAACGCATTTCCTTTAAGTGTTCGAACGAACTGTTTGACTAGTAGGTCCCCTCGAGTACCAGCGTTCTCACATGTCTAAACGAAGTGGGCAATATGTTGTTTAGGATTGCATTTTCCATCAAACTACTGAAATTTTGGTGGCTGATACCCGATTGGCGTTCTCAAGTTATCAATCCTCTTAGTATAAGGTTTGGAATACAAGAGGGAATCTTGAGTAGGTCCACCGTACTGAGCTCTGATACAGTTTGTGATCATATCTTGGAGCTGTTGGATGGATAGTGAAGCGATCAAAGTAGAACACTGTGGCTGATCATCTTACACTATAGTCTTTCCTTTGTCATGATTTTTTATGACTTGGGTTTGACTTGATTCGACGATATGTTGGTTATCAATTTGGCTCTTTAGTTGCGCGATTTGAGAATCTTTTTCTTCAATCGCCTTCATCAAGGTGTTGATGTGTGATAGCGAACAGAAATGTCGCTATTTTAGTCCCAATTTATTAAGCTTTTATGTGCTTTAATCGTGTTCTTAATGAAAATATTTAATGAATTTTGTTATTTGGTCCTTAGGAGCAAAGTTAGTGATTTTGGGAGAAAAAGTGCTAAAAATGAAGCAAATGAAGCCCAAATCCAAGCTTGATCAAATGGGGACCCAAAGAAGACAATCATGATAAAAAAAACCCAAAAAAAGAAGTGAAGAGAAGGCCCAAAAAACAACCCAAACCGAAGCTGAATATGCAGAAATTTGGGTCAGCGTCGAGATGCTATGCTAGGCAGCATCGCGACGCTACCCATTTCTTGGGAGCAAGTCGCGTGCAAGGCAGCGTCGCGACGCTGTGCAATGTAGCGTCGCGACGCTACCCCCAATCCGGGCCTATAAAAAGGCACCCTTGGGTGCCTCATTTACCATCAATCATTCCATCAATTCTTTCCTTTCCTCCCTCCTTTGGCTCCTTTGGAGCCTCTCTCAAGGCTTTTTAGCCTTTTTGAGAGAATTCTTTAGTGGGAAATATTTTGGGAGTTTTTGGGGAGCATCTTAGGAGGCTCAAGGAGTAGTCGGCGGAGCTCTGAGCATCAGCAAGGGGTTTTTCGACGGTCAATTTCTTTCCTTTTATGCTCTTGATTATGCTTTCTATTGTAATTATTATGGATATTTTAACCATGTGTAGCTAAATCCCAATTTGGGGTCTTGAAATGAAATTATAGTTCAAATATTGTTGTAATTTCTTGTCTCTTGCCCATGTCCTAATTATTTGTATGGATGTGCTTAATGCTTTATTAAATCTAGCCAATTGTGTAATGATTCGATTCTTAATGGAAACTCGACAGAGAGAAATTAGGATAGATCATAATCCATGCAACTAGTTTAATTGCTCGTTGTGACACCGGGATTAGTTGATTAAACTTAGATTCCTAAAATGAATCAGAGCGTAATAATTAATGATTTTTAATAGCGCTAAGGACACTTAGGTTGTTAAAATGAATTAATTACAATTAGGGGAGACCGACAGGAGAACCTATGTGATTAATGGAGATTCTAGGATTATAGTTAGTTGGGCAATGAGATAAGATAATTATAACAATTATTTAGCTAATAATTTATTTTCAAGACCCCTCTTCCAATTTAAAGAAAACTCTTTCTCCATACTTTATTTTGATTGATCAAATTATTTTCTTTTACTTGTTTTGAATTTTAAATTCCTCTTTATTGCATGAGCTATTCCCTAAATATTATTTCACCCAAGTATTTTTAGTGCTCAAGAGATTTTTTTTTTTTGCTTTGCTTAATTTTCGCTTCGCTTCCCTGAGGATTCGATACTCGGAATACTTTCCGTTTTATATTACTTGTGACCCGTGCGCTTGCGGTAAATCGTACACACACGACTACGAACAATGTGTTCCTGCATCTCAGCCACTCTTTCTTCCATAGTTCTTGTCTCAGTCATCATGACAGTCACTACGTCAGAATCAGGTTCAAACAAAGGGTTATACTTAATAAGAAACTTGTCATTAGTATATGCCCCCTGCAATGTTGTTTCTTATCCTGCAACGATAGAAGTTGTATCTTCTTGCAACGTCAGTTCATTGAAGCAACAATGGGCAGTAGAACCTATGTAAGACTTGTTCATGACAACGACCATTGAGGAAGTCTTGAACGACATGTTTACACTTTTGTTTTGAGATAAGAGAGAGAGAGATGAGAGGTAGAGATGGTCCCACCAGGCGTGCCAATCTGTTCACACGTAACTTCAGAGATGGAGACACGTGGAATAAACAATATATTTGTATTAATGTTGTATGCGTGTGAGTGTACAATCTCTAATACATAATCCTCTGATTCTCTCTCTTGTGTGTGAATGTGTTTCACTCAAGGGCTGGAATTCTTGATCTCGAGTCTGAAGCTTCAATGGATTCTTGGAGCTTGAAGTCTTTCAGTCTTGAAGAAGTCTTCAGTCTCCCAGAAGTGTTGATGTCTTGAAGAGTAGGAATGTTGAAGTCTTGAAGAGTGTTTGGTCTTCAAGAGGTGTCGATGTTTGAAGAGTATTTGATCTTCAAGGAGTGTTGAAGTCTTGAAGAGTGTTTGGTTTTCAAGAACTGTTCAACACTTGAATTTATGGATTGCAGAGAGTCTTCGGTCTTCAGACTTGGTGGAGTCTCTCTGAATTCTCTAGTTCTGCTTGAGAGCTTTAAAATTCTAAACTCTTGTCTTTGTGAGAGTCTAGAATTTCTGAACCTTTGAAATGGAGGAGAACCTCTCTATTTATAGAGTTCTCGCTGGATGGGCCATGATGGCTTTTGGGCTTAACAACTTGGGCTTGGGCTTTATTGGTTTTGGGCTCAACTATTTAGTCTTGGGTTTGGTTTATATTTGACCCAAAACCATATGACCCAAATATTTAAAAGACCCAAATTTGATCCAATTAATTATTTTCTTTAATTAATTGGTCAAATCAATTAATCTGATAAAAATAATTTATTTTTAATTAATTGATCAAATGAACATTTGACCCTAAAAATTTATAATTGGCCAACTTTGTCTTCAAATTAAATTTGGGACACATGTCAATTTATAATTGGTCTCAAATTTAATTAATTATAATTTTGTCATTAATTTTAAATAATGACGTGGCAATTTGTCATTGGCCAAAATTTCTCCTTCAACACTCCTAAATTATAAATATATATATATATATATATATATATATATATATATATATATATTTAATTGGTCATTAAACTTTTAATTTTTGTATCTAACAGATTTTCAGATTTTGAATTTGATGTCTAATGAATCCCTAACCTATTGAACTTGTTAAAGTTCAAGGATCTATTTAATATAAAATTTAAAGCTAAAGAACTTATTAAAAACTTTTTAGAGTTAATGATCTATCAAACAAAATATTGAAAATTTAGGGCTCGTTTGATAATGTTCATGTTTCCTGTTTCTTGTTCCCGTTTCTCCTTTTTTTTTTTAAGAAGCAGACGTGTTTGATAACTCATCCCTATTTCTTGTTTCTAAATTTCTAGAAACGTTTCTAAAAAAGAGGCAAAATGTTAGAAACTACAAAAAGTTGTTTCTCAAATTTTGTTTCTGTTTTTTTCCTATCTTTCATGCATGTATCCATCTCTCTCTCTCATTCCTACACCAATCTCTTCTCGCCACCATTAACCTCTGACTACTGGTTGCCGCTGACCTCCGTCGACCAGTCGCCACCGTTGACCTCCGACTATCGACCGTCGTCGACCTCCGTTGACCAGCCGCCACTGTTGATCTGTGACTACCAGTTGCCTAGATCTTTGACTACGGTCGTCGCCGACCTCCACCAACCAACTGCAACTTTTAACCTCTTACTACCGGCCGTTGTTGATCGATCGCCACCGTGAACCTCTGAGAACTGCCCATCGCAAACCTCCGTCGATCAACTGCCACCGTCGACCTCCGACTACCGGCCGCTGTCGGCCTCCGTCGGCCGATTGCCACCGTCGACCTCAGACTACCGGCCTCCGTGCTACCTTGTAACGCCCCCAAACTTTTACCTAAACTAGGGAACATTACTAAACTTTTACTCCAACGCCAACTTGATGCCCCAAAAATTTTGGCAGCATAACGACGTAACTAAAGCTAACCAAAAATTTTAAACACCTGAAAGACAAGAATACACACTTCTAAAATCATAACACAACCTCTTCTTCATTTGACAACATCTCGAGAGACACTTAGATCGGCCCTTAAACCACAAGGAACAAGAAAGAAACGAGAGCTTACCCATGAGATTAAGGTTGAAAAACACGGAGGAAAGGATCTGAACTACGAACCCACCAAGAAGAGAGATGCGCAAGAGAGAGGGCGACAGCTAGCTTCACGACAAGAAGAAGGAAACGAGAGAGAGAGAGAGTCACGGATGAGAAAACCCACGGGAAAAGAAACCGCTAGCAGGGGCGGCAAGACGGGGGCTGGTGATAGGACCTAAATAGTCCTATTTATGACCTCTAATCTAAGCTTGTTAGAGTTATTTTATGCTTTACTTGTCTTATTTGCAGGATATTTGAGCTTAGGCTATATCGGGAGCCGATCACGCTAATTGGTGTTAATTCAGGCCAATTACGGAGTTTTGGAGCCATCTCGGTGTCTTGGACAGCGAGGAGGTGAAAAGACCCAATTGTGTTGGAGCAGACCTGAAGAATGACACCAAAAGCCAAAGATTGAAGCTCCATACCGAAAAGAAGCGAGACAATACCGAGAATTAAAGCAGGAAGTCGAGATTCAAGGCTGGCGTCGAGAAGCTACCGACATGAAAATTGCCCGGAGTATAAAGTTTGCAACGTCTCGACGCCGCCGTATTTTCTATAAATATGTAGGCTCGATTTAGTCTGCCATTAGGTTAGAATTTTGGTCTCTTTACGATTTCCTTTGTTCCTTTTACATTCCAGCATTGTTGTAGACCATCCTTGGTCATCTTTTATGGATTCTTTCATGTCTATTGTTGCTTTTACTTCATCTATGCATATCTAATCTCATTTAGATCGTTGGATTGGGTTTATGTCTTGATTCTTAATAAGATTGGTTGAGTTTTCTGAGTTTTACATGTTGTTCTTGCTGTATTTTCATTAAGTTTTGTATGTTATCCCGTTTAAACCAATACATGAGGCTAGTCTATTAGGATTGACACCCTATGTGATTACCGCTTGTGTATTCTATCAGTTATTTTTAGATAGCCACTAGGTTGAGGCAAGCCACTCTCTATGCGAGATGACCCTTGATAGGCCTAGGTTGCATGTTAAAGGTTGTAGGAATTAGATTTAAATTGCATTTGAATTTGGTTCTTACGATTCCGGACCCACAATCCCAAAGTGGCTAGTTTTAATAGGTAGTTGTGAAACTGCTTGTTAATTAACTAGTTAGATATAATTAGTAATCTTTGCAGAGGTCTCGGATGGTTGCTAAATTATGTATAAGGGGTGGCGAGCGATAAAGTTTATATTAATTAATCTTGTTATTTGCAGAATTCACGGTTAGCAACTTAATTAGCACAAGTTAGTGGAGGGGGTCATCCGAGTAACCCAGAAGCCAACCAGACTAATGAAATCGGCATAGAACGATTATTAGAGAAAAGTAGGAATCCAACGAATCAGAATCAAGCATAAGAAATCCCAATCCAACGATCCCTTTTTATTTTATTGATTCCCGTCTTATTTCTGTTTTGCATGCTTAGTTTTCTGTCTTTTAAAATTCAGTATTTAATTATTTTATTATTTTTGCTTGTCTTTCATTCTAAAAATCTCCCCTGTTTTCGTAAGCACAAAATTCTACAACTGTTAGGTCCCCTTCCCTGTGTTCGACCTCGACCACTATTTCTACAAAGTAGTAGTAGTGTCATGGATTATAATATTATTTGACACGACCTTCGACAAGTTTTCCCGTCAGTTGGGCTTCACAATAGCGACGCGATTCGGTCACCAACAGTGGTTTGACTCAGACGGCGGCGCTGCGACAAGGTGGCGGGTTGGGCGACGCACGCACGGGGAAGGTGTTTCATGGCAAGGAGATGGGGGTGTTGACGACGTGACTGAAAATCGGGGGGTGTGTTCACGGCTGAAGAGAAAGAGAGAGGGGAAGAGATCGTATTTTTTGGCTTTTCTAGGATTCGATTTTAAATCTCCAATCTGAATTTTAAACCCAATTGATTAAGGATTTGGGTCCTTTGAAACTTGAGATAACAATCGAATATTAAACCTCCAAACTTAGGATATTTAAAGATTTAATTAAAAATCTATTTTTTCCTAAATTATAGAAATTTAATTTAATGACCCATGGCTAAGCTTAAATTCTAATTTTTCAAATTAGAATAAAAATGCCCAATTAATTCCAAAATGGCTCAATTTTGAAACGCAGGGCGTTACATACCTACCTCCGCCAACCGACCATCACCGTCAACCTTCGACTACCGGTCGCCGCTAACCTCCACCAACAAGCCGCCACTGTCAACCTTTGACTACCGACCGTCGACCTCCGACAACCGTCCGTCATCAACCCCCACCATCGACCTCCGACTACCAGTTGCCATCGACCTGCGCCAACCGGTCGCCACCATCGACCTCCAACTACCAACCTCTATCGTCAACCTCCGACTACCGGCCACCACCGTCGACCTCTAACTACAGACCGCCACCATTTACCTCAGAATACTAGTCGTCATGCTACCGACCTCTATCGACCGACCACCACCGTTGGCCTCCGACAATCGGTCGCCGCTGACCTCCACCAACTAGCCACCACTATTGGTGCGTGCCTCTGAGATATGAAAGTGTGAGGATAAATATAGAAACGAGATCGAGTTTTATTCTCACATTCCCCCGTGTTCACATCGTGAGGTCCATGCTCGGCTTCGTATCACCTTTGGCGCGGCCTCCCTTCGGAAAGTGTTTGCATGGGTTAATAACAAGGTGAATGGGGAAAATGTCTAGTAAGTGGGAGCAGGACGCGTGTCAACGTATCCTACAGTCTCCAACCCTAAGGTCGCACCATGAGATTCTTATGATCTGCCTGCGTGTCGTCTCGAAGCGACCATCCCTTCGGAGGGCCTGGTCATAGGTTTCAGAACACTAGGAACTCCAAAAATGGATAGGGTAACTTAGGTTAATCACCAACAGTTGCCTTTCCCTTCGGTAGCCTGTTGGTGCGTACCTCTGAGATCTGAAAGTGGGAGGGTTACATTTACGGGGATGAGTTAATTGTGTTAACGAATCCTTGACCAAACAACGGTAACTAAACACTAACGGAACATGAGTTATTTTGGTGCTAGGGTTTGGTTGAGATTGTCTCAATTCAAAGGAGGAATAGCTGACCACCCTTCGGTGGCTGTTGCTCTAAACCTCTAAAGTATCATTGCAAAAACAAAATCAATAGTTTTCTAGGGTTTCTTTGATTGCTTGTGTGTTTTTTGCTGAATCTGATTGGATTAGATGTAATGGGTTAGTGCGATAAATAATCAAGTAATTTGTTATTTCAACAATTCAATAATGAAATATGTGCATTGTCTTACGCCTATTTAATAAATAACGGTGATTATACAACAAACTTAAACGATTAATTTGTGGTGAATGATTTAAGATTAGTCTTAATAGAGGAATGTCCTCATGCCCCAAATGTCTAACTCATTAAAAAGTGTTCCTAATGAATATGTGTTGGGTTCCTAGAGTGAGTAAAAATATGATAGAAAATACTCTAGAATTCCTGTGCAAGTATACACAGTCTGCAGCAAGTAATATTATCAATCCAAGGCCTGAATGAGTTTCCACTTTATCTATTTTGTCTAACTTTCTAATGGTTTCAAAGATAATAAAAATGATTGAGTTTTATCGGAATTATGCTGAAGCAAAATAAATGACAGAACAACGAGTAAACAAATAGATAGATAGATTAAAGACAGACGCTGGTTAGGCTTTAGTGATTTTTTTCTAAGATATGCTCTAGCAATATTATTGATCATGCATTTCTCGCAGTATTATTAACGGATTCCTCCCGGAACTCCGGATCTTTTGGGATATGTTTCAACCCCAATGAAGAGCGACCGATCGAGCACTAGGCAACTGGCTATCCCTAGCTCAGTCACTGGCGTTCACCAATACACAATGATCGTAATGTGGAGAATTGACACACACTCTCTAAATCATCCCTGAAACTAGAGAGAGCTATCCATACCGGCTGGCCAGGCGGGCATAAAATAAGAATAAGCACAACAATTAACCAAAATGCAATAGTCAATTTATTACTAGAGATGAATCACAGTAATCACATTATTCCTAACCAACACCTTAAGCTACTTAGTTCATAATAAGCATAGGAATATAAATTACAATCTGAGTATGCATGTCCATCACTACAAGTTAATAAAGAAGGTAAACTCCCAAATCAGCTTGCGGTTGATGGTGTTCTTGATGATCTTCAATCTCCCTATACTATTCGGCTTCCAAGGGAAAACATGGAATGCTTTTGACTTTGACGGCTACTTCCTTTTATAGAAGGATGGGAGGCTTGAATTAGGTCAACTAGGACACGTGTTAGGCTCTCCTTGATCCTTTATCCCGAAAATATCTCAATAGAAGTCGGTTCATGAAGTTGGCTAACGAGCTGTGATGTGGAAGTTTCTGCTCTCAGTTTTGCTGCAGCATAGAATTTGCTCCCTCCAGTCGCTCAGCAGCATAATCTGCATAAAGTGATTTCCAAAGCTTCCATTCTTCCAAATGGGTTAAATCGTGTAATATCTCTCTAAAACCAACCCTATTAAGCATTAAAGACACACAAATCCTTATATAAATGAAGCCTAAATAACTACCTTTTGGGCAGTTATCAATATGACATTGGACCTTGCTTAGCCTAAGAAGACTTGTCCAAAGACAGTAAATTTGATTTACTAGTCATGGAAGCGTGATTTGTGGAGAATGGTGATTCTACCTGAATACTTGATTCAAGGGTCACAAATCATGTTTGTTCTTCTTATTAAAAGGAATAAGTTCTTGGCAACAACTTGATGCTGGTTATATAACTTTCAAAATTGAAACTAGAGAAGTTATCTTAGTTGTGACAGTGGGGAACATTAAGTTATTTTTCTCAGTGGGAGCAAATACATATTATTAGATAATGTGTATGTATTTCCTAAGATTAACAGAAATTTGATTTCTGTATCTTATATGTTGGAACAATGTTGCTTTGTACCTTTCCCTGCTAACGCAGTTCATTTCAAGAAAGGGAGTTAACTTTTGTTCAGCTGAACTAAAAAAAATAACATAAATGTTTTAAGACTAATCAAGAGTAAAACAGTCATGAATACTGAGTTGTTTGAGGCTGCTACTACTCAAAGAAATGAGCAAAGGATTTCTCCTAAAGGAAAATACCTTTTTTTGGCGCTTAACGTTAGGCCATGTTTACCTCAATATGATTGGGAGTTTGGTCAAAAGTAGACTTCTAAGCGAGTTAGAAGATGACTCTCTATTACCTTGTAGGTCATGCCTTAAGGGCAATATGACTAATAGGTCATTTTGCTTGAAAAGAACAATAGAGCCAAAGAGCCCTTGGAGCTTGTACATTTGGATCCTTGTGGTCCAATATGTTAAAGCAGTGGGAGGGCATGAATAATTCATCTATATTATAGATAATTATTCAAGGTATGGGTATCTCAACCTAATGGAACTTAAGTCTAAAGCTCTTGAGAAATTAAAAGTGGTTTGAGATTGAAGTTGAAAACTTGTTAGGTGAGATGATAAAAGCATTTCAATCTAATCGAGGTGTAGATTATATGAGACTTAAGATTCCAAGACTATTTAAATAGAACATGAAAATACATCCCAACTCTCAACCTCTGATACACCTTAGCAGAACAGTGTATCAGATAGGAGAAATTGAACCCTATTGGATATGGTTCGGTCCATGATGAGCTATTTATAAGTTGTGCTCATTGCCTGACTCATTTTGGGGTCATGTAGTGTTGACTGTAGTCCGTATTTTTTAACAACGTTCTATCAAAAGTGTTTCTGAAACATCTTTTGAATCGTAGATAAGGCATGAAAGTGGTTTACGTTATTTTTAGGGTGTCCAACACACGTGCTTGTGACTAACCTAAAAGAAACTGAAACACTGTTCAAAAGTATACCTATTCGTAGGCCACCCCATGGAAACGAGAGATGTGGATACTTCTTCAATCCACAAGAGAATAAAGAATTTGTACCGACGAATGCTACATTCTCAAAAGAAGACCACATGTGAAATAATAAGTGTTGGGTTCCCAGAGTGAGTAAAAATGCAATAAGAAATAAGATATAATTAGACTCTAGACTCAGTGCAAGTATACACAGTCCGCAGCAAGTAATAAGTATTATCAATCCAAGGCCTGAACTAGCTTTCACTTTATCTATTTTGTATAACTCTTTAATGGCTTCAAAGATGGTAAAAATGATTGGTTTTTATAGAAATAATGCTGAAGCAAAAGAAATGACAGAACAAAAAATAAACAAATAGGCAGACAGATTAGAAACAGGCGCTGGTCAGGATTTAGTAATTGTTTAAAAAGATGCTCTAGCAATATTATTGATCATGCAAACCTCTCGCAGTCTTATTAGCAGATTCCTCCCGGAACTCCGAATCTTTTGGAATGTGTTTCAACCCCATTGAAGTACTACCGATCAAGCATTAGACAAATAGTTATCCCTAGCTCAGTCACTGGCGTTCACCAATACACAATGATCTAGTGTGATTAATCATCACACACTCCCTAAATCATCCCTGAAACTAGATAGAGGTATTTATACTGGCTGGCCAGGCGGGCACAAAATATAAATGAGTACAACAATTAATCAAGATGCACAGAATCAATATTTATTACTAGAAATTAAGCACGACAATCACATTGTTCCTAACCAACGCCTAAACTACTTAGTTCATAAAATGCATGGAAACACATGTTACAATCTGAGGGCCCGTTTGGTTTAAGATTTTATAGATGCCTGGAAATACATGATGCCTGGGAACACTATGCCTGGGAATAAGATTGCTGGGAATCTAAGATAACTGTGTTTGGTTGTGCATGAGAATGTCATCAGGATTTTATGAGAACAAATTATGTCTGTATTTATTTTTTAGAATTAATCAGGTAAACTTTATGTAATTTTAATAAATTAATCAATAAAATAATCAAAATTAATTCAAACTATTAATAAAAATTAATGAAATAATTTTAATGGGATAAACTATGTTAATTTAACGAATTAAAATTATTTAATTAATTTTTTAATAAATATCTTTAACTACAATAATTTAATATATTGTATCCATAAAAATTAATTAGATAAATATTTAATAATAATATAATTATTTATTTATTATAAGGAAATCCAAAAAAGTAATTAATTGATTATAAATAATCGATAAGTAATTAATTAGAATTATTGAAAAATGATTTTTTATACTAAATTCATTTAAATGATTTTAATTCTATAATTAAATATATTTTCGATAGTATTAACTAATTAATTATAATTTTAGTAAATATGTCATTACATCCCTTTAATAAACTTGGACCAAGTATTTGTTTAAAAGTCCTATAAAAAGTATTTGTGTAAAAAAATTGAAATTCTTGACAAATTATTATTTAATCTAATTAAATAATTTATTATATTATTTTTAATTTAGTCTCCATTAGTTAATTAATTTTATATTCAAAATAAATTTGCATATAAAAATAAAAAAGAAGAGATGGGAAAAGAGAAAACTCATGCTTTTGCAAGGGCATAGAGAGCCCTTGCTTATGAGCATAAGTGATGTCTGAGAATGAGTTATTTCCTAGGCCCACCACATAAATCTTGAAACAAACAAGGGTATTAGAAACCCTTGCCCATTCCCATCTCCAAAAACCTTGTACCAAACGACCCCTGAGTAGGCATGTCCATAATCACAAGATAATAAAAGAAAATATTAATCTCCTCAATCAGCTTGCGAATGATGGTTTTCTTGATGGTCTCCAATCTTTCCTCTATTCGGCTCCCAAGATGGAAATGAGAGTGGTCTCTTCACCAAAAGTGGAATGATTTTGACTTGGGTGGCTATTTCCTTTTATAGAAGGATAAGAGACTTGAATTAGGTTGACCTAGACACGTGGATGACTCTCCTTGCTCCTTTATCCCAAGAATAGCTTAACAGAATTCAGTTTGTTAATTTTGCTAACGAGCTGTGACGTGGCAGTTTTGCTCCCAACTTTGCTGCAACACAGAATTTGCTCCCTCCAGTCGCCCAGCAACATATTCTGCACAAAATAATTTCCAAAGCTTCCATTCTTCCAAATGGGTTAAAACATGTAATATATTTCTAAAACCAACCCTATTAAGCACAAAAGACACAGAAATCCCTATCAAAATTAGGCCTAAATAACTACCTTTTGGACAGTTATCAATAAGCCACAAAGTAAGGTCGCTTTAAGTAAATTAATTGATGAAGCCACAGAAACATCAACAAGGGTTGTTGATGATGTTGGACCTTCAACAAGAGTTGTTGATGGGGCCGATACAACTGGTTAGTTACATATATCTCAAGAGTTGAGAATGCTTAGAAATTTTGCAAAACTTTTCAACCTGGGATCCCAGTTAAAACATAACAAAAGAAACCTTTAGTTATTCAAACAAAACCTAACGCGGAAATAACCTTAAAACAATCGCAATACAAGTTCAAAAGAAGAATTTCGAAACATAAAATGCGGAAGACTATCCTAAGTAAATCCATGGCTCAGCAACACTCCGTCACTCGTTCTGTACACCTTTACCTCTACTTGCAGTTATATGTAAGGGCAAAGAATGAGTATTTAAGGAAATATTCAGTAAGTAACAATACTTCTAGACACTTGCAGCAATCAAGGTTTTAACATTTTATTCGAGTTAAGGGCCTAAGGGTTAGGTCATCTCATTCTCATTCATTTCATTTCATTTATCTGAAGTTCGGGTCTCGTGATCAATTAGCTCACCTATATATATAAGTTTGCCAACTCACTGGTAGTGCACAAGTGGGAGTTTTGGGAGGTCTCTACTCCTACTGATGGTAGATGGCACCCAGTCAGTGGAGCTAAGTCTCATCCCTCAAAGCACTAATGGGCGCGTAGCGCTCTAAACTACCATTTCACTAGTGGGGCGTTCATGGGTTTAAGTCAGAAATTAACTTCCACAGTTAGTAAATGGCACCTAGTCTGCGAAGCCAAGTCCCGCCCATTAAGCCCCTCATTTCAGTCTAATACATCTCAGTCTTAGGTGTTTAATTGACACGACCCTCTTCTAAGGCACTAGCCTATTCCTTTCCCTTTCTTAATCCTTTTCCCTTTAGAACCCCTTAACCCTTGCTATTTTTTAACGGAAAACCGATTAACCAAATCCTTTTCTTTTACGGAGAATATTGACAGGCTAAACCGATTAACACCATCCCAACTCCATCAATCTCAAGAACAAGAAACGTAGGCGACGACAACCCTCCTAAACAGAGAAAAACATAAACTCCACGTTGTCCACAACAATGCCAGTCAGCCACAAAATATACACCAGACACGCACTCGATTCTATCACACAACAGATACATGCAGTAGCCATATTCTTGAAATTAACGCAACATATCACCTCAGTATCAATCCGAACAACATATACACATTCTCATGCCAAGAGTAAACAGTCATTTCAAAACATAAACATTTCATTACAATGCAGCAAGTTACTTACATCGAGGTAACTAGGCTTGATTGATATCACCTAAACACTTGATACAATGCCAACCACGTGATGCGAACAAAAATCATCTATTAACACATAAAATATATTCACACATCAGAGGCATAACAATCTCAATTAATTTCCTAAAACAGAAGGCTTGAGAGGGTCGAAAACTCACCCAAGTCAAACTACTGCTCGCTGTCCAATCTCCAATTTCAGACCGCCTTTACGAATTCGACCACCACTCACTACGAACACCTTGGATTAAGTCCCAACATTATTGGATATTCCATTAAAGGACAAAAGACTAATTGCATCTGAACTATACACTTCTTACCCCCCAGCTGTAATCGTCGAACGCTCAAGAGACGTGTGGCTATTTGTCTTAAGGCAGTGACGACGGTAATCAGATCCGAGCGACGAAGAAACAAACAGATCTGGACGCGGTGGCGGCGACGTGCGCGATTGGCTAGCTGAACGTGGCGGCGGTGGAGCTACACGCAAAGAAAGAGAGTAAGCCGAGCGTGAGAGAGAGACGGGAAGAGAATCTGAGCACTTACCGGTAGCGGCTATCAGACGACGACGACGGTCTGCTACGAAGGAGACGACAACGGCACGGTAGCAACGTGGGTTACGAAGAGGGAGAGAGAGCTGCGACGCGCGGAGACGGCGAATGGAGAGAGAGAGAACCGGGTTAGAGAGAGAGAGAGAGAAACAGCGTACTTACAGGCGGCGCGACGGCGAATGGCGGCGGCGCGACGGCGAATGGCGGCGGCGCGACGGTGAGCGGAGGGCGGAATTTCCGCGTTAGGTTTTGTTTGAATAACTAAAGGTTTCTTTTGTTCTGTTTTAACTGGGATCCCAAGTTGAAAAGTTTGGCAAAATTTCTAAGTATGTTTTACTTTAAATGTCACTTCATCGCTATTCTTCGAAGTAGAATGATATGTATGTGGTAATGGCCCTAGGATCTAGTCATGAAAAACTGGGTCGTTACAGTTGGTATCAGAGCTCTAGGTTATAGGTTTTGTAGACTGGTTTACATCGTAAACCTTAGGTATATCCATGGCTTGTCAACAAGCATCCGGTCACGCCAGGTACACGTTGTTTATTTTGTAGCCTGCAAATGTTATATGTATTCGAAAAGTCTCATGTTGTGGAAAAGTATGAATGATGTTTGATATCGATGAATGGTTTAAAGGAATCGAGCTTGTTTAGTAAGATGATAAAAGATTTTTGTGTAATAGGTCTAGGAAGAGGTCGAGGAAGAGGTCGTGGTAGGGGTCGTACAGCCCCTGAAAAAGTTGTGCCACCTGTGGAGCAAGGAGGAGATCTACCGGAAAACCCACAAGTGAAACAGTCGGGGCCTGCGGCAGGACCTGTCACAGTGGATATCCAGGCAATAGTTCAGACCGCTGTTCAGGCTGCAGTTGCGGGCGTGCTTGCGGGACGACAGGCCCAAGCGCCTCAGAACAACGAAGCCACCCTATCGCAGGAGGCTAGGTGCTTAAGAGATTTTAGGAAGTGGGATCCCTGTTCGTTCGATGGAGCCTCAAGAGACCCCACTGTGGCAGAGTTGTTGTCCTCCATCGAGACTGTCTTTCACCACATGAACTACCCGGAGGACCAGAAAGTGTACTGCACCATGTTCTTGTTACGAGATAACGCCTTGATTTGGTGGCAATCGATCGAAAGGACTATAGACGTTAGCAACGGACCTGTCACATGGACTCAGTTCAGGGGGGAGTTCTTTAGGAAGTATTACCCTACAGCCTCTCGATTCAAAAAGCAAGCGAAATTTGTGGCTCTTACGCAGGAAAACTGAACCGTAGAGGAATATGAGATAGAGTTCGCCAAATTGTCTCGGTTTGCTTCTGCCCTGGTAGCTGTAGAGGATGATAAGGTAGAATGTTTAATTACAGGCTTAAAGGAAGAGATTCAGGGCAGTGTGGCAGCCCATGAACCCCAAGACTATGCCACAGCAGTCAGGGTGGCACAGCTGATTGATCGACGACCGTCAGTTGTCTCTTCAGAACCTTCCTCGGGTCATAAGCGGAGGTACGATCAGATGAGCTCGAACACACAGCAGGGACATCGTTACCCTAGACGAGGTCCGCCCTAGGACCGTCGACAGAAAGCACAGAATCAGCTAGGGCCTAATCAGGATAGGCCATTATGTCAGACCTGTAGGAAGTACCAATGGGGTCGTTGCTTGGCAGGGACCCGTGTTTGTTTCAAGTGTGGTCGGAAAGGGCATCTTGCTCCGAATTGTAATCATAAGAAAACTAATTATGCGGACCAGCCGTCCAGTTCAAATCAGGCATCCGGGGTGAGACCAGCACAACATCAGGGAAAGATATTTGCCACCACCTGACAAGAGGCCGAGGACCTTAATGCAGTAGTGACAGGTACCATCCCTATCCTCGGCCATTATGCTTTTGTGTTGTTTGATTCGGGTTTAACGCATTCTTTTATTTCTGCATCGTTTGTAAGTCAAGCCAACCTAGAACTAGAGCCGCTGGGCTATGTTTTGTCAGTCTCAACCCCTGCGGGGGTAACATTACTAGCTAGTGAAGTGGTGAAAGCCTGCCAAATGTTAGTTTCTGATCGATCGATGGACGTGACATTGATCGCCCTTGATATGAGTGATTTTGATGTTATCTTGGGAATGGAATGGTTGGCTTCTAATTATGCCAACATAGATTGTTATCGTAAGGAGGTTATCTTTAACCCTCCGTCAGAGGCAAGCTTCAAGTTTAAAGGATCGATGATCAAAGGTGCTCCTAAAGTGGTCTCTGCAAGGAAGCCGAGAAAATTGATTAGCCAAGGAGCTTGAGGCTTGTTGGCTAGGGTGGTTGACACAAGGAAAACTGAGACATCAATGACCTCAATACCGGTAGTGAGGGAATTCACAGATGTATTTCCTGAGGATCTGACAGGATTACCGCCAGCACGAGACGTTGACTTTTGGATTGAGCTTGAGCCAGGGACTAACCCGATTTCTAAAGCTCCATATAGGATGGCTTCGACAGAATTGAAAGAGCTTAAGGTGCAGATTCAGGAGCTGTTGGACAAAGGTTATATATGCCTCAGCGTCTCGCCGTGGGGTGCTCCAGTTTTATTTGTGAAAAAGAAGAATGGGACAATGCATTTGTGCATCGACTACTGGGAGCTGAACAAAGTGACAATAAAGAACATATACCCTCTGCCCAGGACTGATTACCTCTTTGATCAGCTTCAAGGTGCAACAATGTTTTCTAAAATAGATCTACGACCAGGTTACCAGCAGCTGAGGATTAGAGAGGACGATATACCTAAGACAGCTTTCCAAACCAGGTATGGGCATTTCAAATTTACTGTGATGTCCATTGGGCTTACTAATGCTCCTACAGTTTTCATGGACTTGATGAACAGGGTATTTAAGGAATTCCTGGATTCATTCGTGATGGTTTTTATCGACGACATTCTCATCTACTCCAAGACAGAAGAGGAAATGAGAATCATCTCAAGAGAGTTCTAATCCCCTTACGAATGAACAAGTTGTATGCCAAATTCTCTAAATGTGAGTTTTGGCTACAACGAGTTTCCTTCTTAGGGCACGTGGTGTCGAAGGAAGGTGTCACAGTAGATCCAACCAAAATAGAGGTAGTGACCAATTGGTCTCGACCCACTTCAGTCAGCGAGATTCGGAGTTTCTTGGGGTTAGCAGGATATTACCGTCGTTTTGTGCAAGGCTTTTCTAGTATTGCCGCACCCCTAACTCAGTTGACTCGAAAGGGTACTCCGTTTTTGTGGAATAAAGCTTGTGAGACAAGCTTCCAAGAGCTTAAGCAAAGACTTGTTTCGGCACCGGTACTTACAGTACCTGATGGTTTAGGAGAATTTGTTATTTACAGTGATGCTTCAAAGAAGGGACTGGGTTGTGTGTTAATGCAGCATGGTAAGGTCATTGCTTATGCGTCTCGTCAGCTGAAAGATTATGAGAATAACAACCCGACCCATGACTTGAAATTAGCAGCAGTGGTCTTTGCCTTTGAAATTTGGAGACACTATTTATACGGAGAGAAAATCCAAATCTTCACGGACCATAAAAGTTTGAAATACCTCTTCACCCAGAAAGAGTTGAATATGAGGCAGCGGAGATGGTTAGAGTTAGTGAAAGATTATGATTGTGACATCTAGTACCACCCGGGCAAGGAACATGTGGTTGCAGATGCCCTCTATAGGAAGACTGCTCATGCGTCTGCTTTGATTACTACTTAGGCTCGTATATTGGATGACTTGGAACGTGCAGAGATTATGGTTGCAGTGGGTGAAGTTACAGCACGCCTAGCTCAGTTGACAGTTAAGTCGAGCTTGAGACAGAGGATCATAGATGCCCAATCAAGTGACCCAGACCTGGTTGTTAAGCGCAGTCAAGTAGAGGCGGGGCAGGTGAACGAGTTCTCCCTATCTTCGGACCTCGGCTTGTGTTACCAGGGTCGCTTATGCATACTTGGGAATGTCGATCTCAAACATGAGTTATTAGCAGAGGCACATAGTTCACATTTTTCAATCCATCCAGGAAGTACGAACATGTACCATGATTTAAAACAGTATTACTGGTGGCAGGGCATGAAAAGAGAGATAGCGGATTTTGTTAGTAAGTGTTTTGTTTGTCAGCAAGTAAAAGCCCCGACACAGAAATCGGCAGGTTTGTTACAGTCGTTGAGTATCCCAGAATGGAAGTGGGAACATATATCTGATGACATGCAAAAATGTCATCATTTTCCTATTATTTTTCAGCTAGTTTTGTTCATAAATTATGAGCTTTAATGTATTTTTATGTTGATTTTACAGAAAACCGAGTTTTGAGAAGCAAAACTGAGATTTTAAGAGAATATGGGTGAATTTGGAGACTTTTTGGGCAATTTGAAGAATAATTATTGAAGATCCAAGCCCTAAAGTTCCAAGAGAAGAACACAATTGAAGTGGGAGGCCCTAAAAGCCCAAAAGATTGAAGAAAGAAGGCAAAAACCCGCAAAATAGGCTTCTAGAAGGCCTAGCGTCGAGACGCTAGAACCGTAGCGTCTCAACGCTAGGTGTTCAGCGAAGGAAATCCAGAAATCCTGACAGCGTCACGATGTTGTCTGCGTAACGTCAAGACGCTGCCCCAAGACATCATGACGTCACAGCGTCTCGACGCTGTGAGGTAGCGCGTCGGCTTGTTCAGCAAGAAATCCCTCCGCCCAAGCACTATAAAAAGGGCCCTTCCCTTTGGTTCTCATCATCCCATTTTTTGGGAGCTCTCCCCTAGCTCAATAGAGAGAAAAAGTGAGAAGGATTGTGGAGAAAAAGGTTGGAATTGAGCGAGATTCCAAGGCTCAAGATTCGAGATGATCGTAGCGGGAGCGTGGGATCGACTTATCGGTTATTTCTTCCTTACTTCTTTATCATTCCTTGTTGTAATTTGAGTTAGGTCTATGGATCAAGATCATTTTGGCAAAATTATTTCCATTTGTGAGTAGATCTTGAGACCTAGGGTCGTTATTCTAGTTAATTGGATATTATAGCGCAATTACTTGGATTATGTAATGAATTTCTTCATATTTCATCTATGCAATTTTTGCTTAATGCCTTTAATCTCTTGATCACGGATTAATTGTTATGTTGGTCTAAATTGATACTCGACAGAGAGAATTTAGATTAGATCCTAATTGCATGGCTAACGATTGCTTGGAGCACGAAAGTGAAAAATAATTGTTAGAAATTGTTTATGAAGTTGCTTAATGTCATACTATGATTAACTAAGGAAATGGACACATGAATTAGTTATGTTAGTATGAGATGTGGAGGAGCTTGAAAGAGGAATCCACTTATAATTACTTCTAGATTTATGAAAGTGCAGATTATTAGTTATATGCATCCATGTGATTGAGCTACAAATCCAAGAAAGCTAGATAACACCCTAGGTCAAGCCCCCTTAATTGGATATTTTCATTTCGCTATTGCATGTTTATATTTATTAATTTCTTTAATTTTTGCATTATCATTGATCTTCTAAATAAAATTAAAACATGATGATTCTTGGTACTTAATGGAATTAATTCAATTTCCCTGAGGATTCGATACTCGGTATTACCTACCGTTTTATATTACTTGTGACGACCCGTGCGCTTGCGGTTAGCAACAATATCCATGGATTTTATCACAGGTTTGCCTAGAACGGCCAAGGGTTACACCGTGATTTGGGTCATTATCGACAGACTCACCAAGTCAACCATTTCCTCCCTGGGAAGCCTACTTACACTGTTGAAAAGTGGGCACAGTTATATATGACGGAGATAGTCAAGCTTCATGGAGTGACGGTATCGATCGTGTCAGATAAAGATCCTCGGTTCACATCTAATTTTTGGAGGAGTTTGCAGAGAGCTTTAGGTACTCAGTTGCATCTCAGTACTACATTTCACCCTCAGACAGATGGTCAAACTGAGCGATTGAACCAAACTCTAGAGGATATGTGTTGGGTTTTATGCCCTAAAACTCGTAGATAGTGAATGTAACCGTTGACCGGATATTAATGAAATAATATTGATATATTTTTCCATTAATTGTTATTAGTTATTTTATATTTGTCTTTGCCTAATAATAACCCTAATCCAATAAACTAGACACCCAAGGCTGTAATATGAGTCTTGAACTATATGTAGCGACATATGGGATCATTGTTCAAGAAACAGCCTAAAGGGTCTATAGTATAGGGATAAGACTGGGTGCCTTATCCTGGTGACACTATGGATACGGCCCACTTTGTATTTGATACAAACGCTGCGATCCAACGCGTTCGTGTAGGAGACATGCGAGTGGGGGTATCCTATGCAATGAGTTTGCATAAGACCGGACCGCGAAATAGTAACCACTAGTTATAACACCGTTAACTAGTTGGTTTTCTATTTCACTAGGACGACCGAGACAACTTAGTCTTAATCCTGAGTTGATTATGGACTCCTGCTCATGAGAGACTGTCCTTTGATTTGCATGGGTGAGAGTGGCCAATACGCCGACTCAATAAGCCTACCACTTTGGGGACAAGATCGAATTGGGAGCTGGGAACATAATCGTACAAGATGGAATTCACTCCTTCCCGACTTTAGGGAAGCAGATGAGTGTTCCCTTAAGTGGTTACTCCGAGTCTTGAACAAAGGGCCCTACCCTCTCAATGGCACGAGAGGGTTTTCTGTTTGATGGTTGGACCATAAACAGATTGTTCATTAGAGGAGAATTGGTACTTAAGGAAATAGAGGTGACCCAGGGGTAAAACGGTAATTTGACCCAGCTGGGGTTACGGACACTCGTGAAGGACTAACTAGTCGATATTGGTCTAAGTTCCGTGGACACAGAAAATATGTCTGCAGTGAGAAGAGTGCAACTGTGAGTCTATAGTGGAATGTACACACAGTTAACGAATATTGATTATTGTGGTTAATGAGTTTAACCAATTAATCTCACATCGTTGGAGCTTCTGATCTGCAGGTCCATAAGGTCCCACTGGTAGCTCGTAAAGTAATTTGAGGCAACTAAGTAATTAAATTGAAAATGTTCAATTTACTGAGGGAAATAAATATAATATATATTGATATATTATTATGAGAGAAATTAATATTTGAAGAAGTTCAAATATAAATTTATGGAAGATTGAAAGAATTAATTAATTAATTCAAGGCCGGAAATTAAATATGTGATATTTAATTTGGTGGTTAATTAATTAAAGAATTCATTAACCATGAATTAATCAATTATGTAAATAATTAATCACTTAAGGAAGTGATTAATCATTTATGGGAATGATCTAATTACTTATGGAAGAAATTAGTCATTTATGGAAAAGATTAATCAATTGGGAATTGATTGATCATGATTCATTAATTAAGGAATAAAGATTGAATCGATTTTGGAAAAGATTGATTTAATTGAATATTTTATTCATGGCCTCTCCTCTATAAATAGAACACTAGACCTAATTGGTCATGACACTTGACACTCTTGAAAGACAAGACCTAGAATTCTCTCTAGCCTCCCTCTTAGAGAAAGACTCCCACAAGTCTTTGGCCTCCTAGACTTAGAGACATACCGGTGTAACCTCTGTGGTTATTGTGTCAATCAAAGAAGAATTTCCAGCGAAGAATACCTTGAAGCGGCTGCTGCGTTTTCGTTCGTGGAGCTTCGTTGGCGAAGAACGGTCAAGTCTACAACGGAGGTTTGTAACGGTTCTTCCTCTTTTCTTTAGAAAAGTTTTAAAAATAAATTTAGATTTATTTTAGCATGTTTAAACCGATTTTACAGCGGCTTTAAAGTTAGTTTAAAGTTTTGTTTGAGTTTTCGTAACGGTTTTTAATGTTAATTAATATACGACGTAAGGTCCAATCGATGCGCTTCCGCTGCGTGGGGACTTTTATTCCCTTCAATCGGCATGAGAGCCATCACTGTCCCTATTAATTAATTTTAAAAAGTTGCGATAGGCTCTAATAGGTGGGATTTATGCATATTGTATTTTCGGTTTGCATTGAACTGTTTGGGTTAATTTTATGGCCATAGATTTTATTTTTATGTGATTTTGATCATGTAAGGCCCGGTGTTTCGGGTATTTTATGTAAAATCGAGTCCTATGTAAGTCCGGGTCTAGAAAAGGTTTTTATGAGATGAAAATCGAAGGAATCGCCGCTGAAATCGAAGCCAAAACCGAAGAAATCATTGCTGTTTTGCCCAGATTCTGCCTCCAGACGCAACAGCGTCGGGACGCTCCTTCAACAGCGTCTCGACGCTGTCTCGATACCGAAGGCACTCGGTAAGGAAAGCACACAGCGTCGGGACGCTACCTCAACAGCGTCTCGACGCTGTCTCGATTACGCAGGCGCCAGATATGGAAAACGCACAGCGTCGGGACGCTAATCTACACAGCGTCTCGACGCTGTCACGATGGAGGCGCGCACTAGGGTTTCAACAGGCGCGGTTCAAGCAAGGACGGTCCGGTTCGGACCGGTTCGGCTGGGCTGGGACCTATTTGGTCCGGTTCAGCCAATTTTTGGCATGGTTCGTGATTTTGGAGGCCGGTTCGAGGTGGTTCGGGGCGGTTCGTGCTGTCTAGGCCAATTCTGGAGCTTTACATGGATTTTTTAGGATAGAATTTAGCTAAATTAATGTAATTTAATGCTTTATTTTATCCTAGGGGCCAAAATTAACCGGTTCAATTGCCATTTATATGCTTTATGGATGTCATATAGATTATTTAATCCCACCTTAGGTTATAAACATGCTCATGCATTTTTTTATATATTATAAATTGTTATAATGTATGTTTAAATGCATGGATTGGTTTTCATATTTCTTGATATAAGTGTATATTAATTTATATGAAAAATTGGAAAGCATGAAGCATGTCATTACTTAAATTAAATATAAATAGTTATGTTTAATGTGATGAATGAAGCATGCTTGGTTGATTTTCTTGATTGGCTTATAATTGTTATAATAAAAGAAAATCAAAATTGCATGAAGCATGAAACATCCATAGTTATTAATATAATTGTTATATTATTCATGCAATTGATGAGGCTTAATTATTCAATTTGAATGAGATTGTTGAATGAATTAAACCCTAGATTCATGATTATAGGATTAATCATTAAAATTTGAAATAGTTCTTTAATATTAATGATTAGAAACCGTCAATCTATAATCAAGATTTGCATGCAAACATAAGATCATAGGATAAATTGAATTAATTTTAAATTGTTTAAAATTAATTAGACCTAGATCGATTTCTAATAGGATTAGAATCTTTTCTTACTTAGAATTAAAAATAGTTTTAATTTACTAAGTAGGAAAAACATTGCTATGATTATAAGGGAACTCCACCGGTAATGTTCTGTCTAAGGCTGGAGGTATTTAAGTTGACGGTTTACGGAACACCTCCTACCTGGGAACTGATCTGGAATACCGGAGTTGAATTAATCATAGTTAAATGTTAGCATGCAATGTCACTAGGTTTATTAAAAGTGTTTAATGCACCTAGATCTTTAGAGTAAAGACCTTACATTACTGAGGCTATAAGGGAACTCTCTCGTTAAAGTTCTGTCTAAGGCTGGGGGTATTTAAGTTGACGGTTTACGGAACACCTCCTACCTGGGAACTAACCGGATTGAGTTGAATTAACCATAGTAATGTTGACTTGCAATGTTGGGTTTATTAAAAGAAGTTTAATTCACCCAAAAGATTGCAGTTGAATCCTTTCCATAATTGTATAATAGGATCAGACTTAGATAGATTGACTTAGCCGAATACTATCTAAGTTAAACAACCCTATATTAACCTTAGGACATTTTCAGTGGGAGGAAAATTACAAAACGAGATTTAAATCAAGTTTTGCTCCTACGTCCCTATATTCACAACGTGAGATTCATGCTCGGCTTCGAGTCGCCCTAGGAGCGGCCTCCCTTCGGAAAGTGTTTGCATGGATCAGTATCAAGGTGAATGGGAAAAATGTCTAGAGTAAGTGGGAGCGGGACACGTGTCAACGTATCCCTCGGTCTCCGCCCATAGTTCACACCGTGAGAGTCCTATGATCCGCCTGCAGGTTGCCCTGGCGCATCCATCCCTTCGGAGGGCCTGGTCATAGGATTTGGAACATCGTGAACTCCTGAAAAGGATAGGAGCTCTTAGGCTAATCACCAACAGTTGTCTTTCCCTTCGGTAGCCTGTTGGTGCGTGCCTCTGAGATCTGAAAGTGGGAGGGTTACACTTACGAGGATGAGTTAAAAGTGTTAACAAATCCTTGACCGAACAACGGTGGCTAATGTCTATAGGAATATGAGTTATTCTGGAATTAGAATTAGTTGAGAGGTGTCTCATTTCAAAGGAGGAGTACCTGATCACCCTTCGGTGGCTGATATTCTAAACCTCTGAAACGTCGTTGCAAAACTAAATCAATAGTTTTAGGGTTCTGTGATTGTCTGTTTTGCTAAATTGATTGGATTGTGTGCAATTGTTTGCTTGTATGATGGGTTAAGGCAAAGATAACTAATACGGTCATTGTTTGTTTAAATTTCAGCAATGTCTTCCTCAATTGTCTCTCTGCTTAAAAATGAGAAATTAACCGGCGAAAATTATGCTACGTGGAAGTCGAACTTGAATACGATTCTTGTTGTCGATGATCTGCGGTTCGTCTTAACGGAGGATTGTTCTCCAGCCCCTGCTCGTAATGCATCCCAGGCAGTTAAGGATGCTTATGACCGCTGGACAAAGGCCAATGATAAGACTCGCGTCTATATCTTAGCCAGCTTATCTGAAGTTTTGGCTAAAAGGCATGAGGGCATGGTAACAGCGAGGGAGATTATGAACTCTCTCCAGGAGATGTTTGGACAACCGTCCTACCAACTCCACCATGACGCTCTCAAATACGTTTATAGCTGTCGCATGAAAGAGGGCACGTCTGTTCGGGAGCATGTCCTGGATATGATGGTCCAATTCAACGTGGCAGAGGCAAACGGGGCGGTCATAGATGAGCGTAGTCAGGTTGCATTCATCTTAGAATCTCTTCCGAAGAGTTTTCTGCAGTTTCGAAGCAATGCAATGATGAATAAAATAACATTCAACCTGACTAGCCTCCTTAATGAGCTACAGCTCTATCAGTCTCTTCTTAAGAACAAGGGACAGATAGAAGGAGAGGCAAACGCTGTTCACTCCAAAAGAAAGTTCGAGAAGGGTTCATCCTCTGGAACTAAATCTGTAGCCACTTCTTCAAAGAAAACTCAGAAGAAGAAAGGAAACAAGGGGAAAGCTCCCAGTACTGCTGCCAAAAGCAAGGGAAAAGCCAAAGCTGTGGCAGACAAGGGCAAATGTTTTCACTGCAATGTAGATGGACATTGGAAGAGAAACTGCCCAAAGTACCTTGCTGAGAAAAAGAAGGAAAAGGAAGGTAAATTTGATTTACTGGTTTTAGAAACATGCCTGGTAGAACATGATGAGTTTACCTGGATACTTGATTCAGGAGCAACTAATCATGTTTGCTCTTCTTTTCAGGAAAATAGTTCCTTTCGGCAGTTGAACGATGAAGAAATGACACTCAGGGTCGGAACTGGAGAAGTCATTTCAGCTAAAGCAGTGGGAGCTGCGAAGTTATTTTTTAGAAATAGATTCTTGCTTTTAGAAAGTTTGTTAATCGTTCCCAAGATTAAGAGGAACTTGATTTCTATTTCATGTTTGATTGAACAATCGTATACAGTTACTTTTGATATGAATGAAGCGTTCATTTATAAAAATGGTATACTTATTTGTTCAGCCAAATTGGAAAATAACTTGTATGTTTTAAGACCAACCGAAAACAAAGCACTTTTAAATCACGAATTATTTAAAACTGCTGAAACTCAAAGTAAAAGGCAAAAGATTTCTCCATCAAGTAACAATACTCATCTTTGGCATCTTAGACTTGGTCATATAAACATCGATAGGATCGGTCGTTTGGTAAAGAATGGACTTCTAAGCAAGTTAGAAGATGATTCACTACCACCTTGTGAATCTTGTCTCGAGGGAAAAATGACCAAAAGACCCTTTACTGGAAAAGGTTACAGAGCCAAAGAACCCTTAGAGTTAATACATTCGGATCTATGTGGTCCAATGAATGTAAAAGCTCGAGGAGGGTACGAATATTTCATCTCATTTATAGATGATTATTCAAGATATGGTTACTTATACCTAATGGGACATAAGTCTGAAGCCCTTGAAAAGTTTAAGGAGTTTAAGGCTGAAGTTGAAAACCTATTAGGTAAATCTATTAAAGTACTTCGATCTGATCGAGGAGGGGAGTATATGGATCAAAGATTCCAGGACTATATGATAGAACATGGAATCCAATCTCAACTCTCAGCCCCTGGTACACCTCAGCAGAATGGTGTGTCAGAAAGGAGAAATAGAACCTTGTTAGACATGGTTCGATCAATGATGAGCTATGCTCAATTGCCTAACTCGTTTTGGGGATATGCAGTAGAGACTGCAGTATACATCTTGAACAATGTTCCCTCGAAAAGTGTTTCTGAAACACCTTTCGAGTTATGGAAGGGGCGTAAACCTAGTTTGCATCACTTTCGCATCTGGGGTTGTCCAGCACACGTGCTTGTGACGAATCCTAAGAAACTGGAACCTCGTTCAAAACTGTGCCAATTTGTTGGTTACCCTAAAGAAACGAGAGGTGGTTATTTCTACGACCCACAAGAAAATAAGGTGATTGTATCGACAAACGCCACTTTCTTAGAGGAAGACCACATGAGAGATCATAAACCACGAAGCAAAATAATATTAGGAGAAGCTACTGAAGAATCATCAAGAGTTGTTGATGAAGTTGGACCTTCAACAAGAGTTGATGAAGGAACTAGTTCTTCAGATCCATCCCGTCCATCTCAAACGTTGGGAATGCCTCGACGCAGTGGGAGGGTTGTGTTACAACCTGATCGCTACTTGGGTTTAACTGAAACTCAGGTTGTCATACCTAATGATGGCATTGAGGATCCATTGTCCTATCGACAGGCAATGAATGACGAAGATAAGGATGAATGGGTCAAAGCCATGAACCTGGAAAT
Source organism: Luffa acutangula (assembly GCA_036850905.1). Taxonomy (NCBI): domain Eukaryota; kingdom Viridiplantae; phylum Streptophyta; class Magnoliopsida; order Cucurbitales; family Cucurbitaceae; genus Luffa; species Luffa acutangula. The sequence goes on from CM072098.1 coordinate 28,713,366, forward strand.
GGAGTCAATGTACTCCAATTCTTTATGGGAACTTGCAGATCTACCAAATGGGGTAAAACCCATAGGGTGCAAATGGATCTATAAGAGAAAAAGAGATGCAGCTGGAAAGGTACAGACCTTCAAAGCTAGACTAGTGGCAAAGGGTTATACCCAAAAGGAGGGGGTTGACTATGAGGAAACCTTTTCTCCTGTAGCCATGTTAAAGTCCATAAGAATTCTTTTATCCATTGCCACATATTATGACTATGAAATATGGCAAATGGACGTCAAGACTACCTTTCTGAATGGTAATCTTGAAGAGAATATCTTTATGTCTCAACCCGAAGGGTTCATAGCCCAAGGTCAGGAACAAAAAGTTTGTAAGCTAAATCGATCCATTTATGGATTGAAACAAGCATCCAGATCATGGAACATTAGATTTGATACTGCAATCAAATCTTTTGGCTTTGACCAAAACGTTGATGAGCCTTGTGTATACAAGAAAGTCAACAAAAGGAAAGTAGCTTTTCTAATACTTTATGTAGACGATATCCTACTCATTGGGAATGATGTAGGATACCTCACTGACATTAAGAAATGGCTAGCTGCCCAATTCCAAATGAAAGATCTGGGAGAGGCTCAATATGTTCTGGGAATCCAAATCATTAGGGATCGTAAGAACAAAACGCTAGCTCTGTCTCAAGCAACGTATATTGACAAGATGTTGTCTCGATATTCGATGCAAAACTCCAAGAAGGGACTCCTACCCTTCAGACATGGGGTACACCTGTCTAAGGAACATCTCCTAAGACACCTCAAGAAGTTGAGAACATGAGACACATTCCCTACGCCTCAGCTGTGGGCAGCTTAATGTATGCCATGCTCTGCACTAGGCCTGACATATGTTATGCAGTGGGAGTAGTCAGTAGGTATCAGTCTAATCCAGGGTTGGACCACTGGGGAGCGGTTAAGAATATCCTCAAGTATCTTCGGAGAACGAGGAACTACATGCTTGTGTATGGAGCTAAGGATTTGATTCTTACTGGATACACTGATTCTGACTTTCAAGCTGATAAGGATTCTAGGAAATCCACATCAGGGTCAGTATTCACCCTCAATGGAGGAGCAGTAGTGTGGAGAAGCATCAAACAAGGATGCATAGCAGACTCAACCATGGAGGCTGAGTATGTAGCAGCTTGCGAAGCAGCTAAGGAGGCAGTGTGGCTCAGAAAGTTCTTGACTGATTTGGAAGTAGTTTCGAATATGAACGTGCCCATAACACTATACTGTGACAACAGTGGGGCTGTAGCCAACTCAAAAGAACCTCGTAGCCACAAACGGGGTAAACACATCGAGAGGAAGTATCACCTGATACGGGAGATTGTGCAAAGAGGAGATGTGATCGTCACTAAGATCGCCTCGGAGCACAACATCGCTGATCCATTTAACAAGGCTCTCACGGCTAAAGTGTTTGAGGGTCATCTAGAAGGTCTAGGTCTACGAGATATGTATGCCATCTAATCTAGGGCAAGTGGGAGAAATGTATAATGGGTATAAGGATGCCCTAGTTCATTGTATTTCCAGCTTTAGATTATTGCATGTACATCCCACTAACTAGTGTTTTAGTTCAAGTGGGAGTTTGTTGGGTTTTATGCCCTAAAACTCGTAGATAGTGAATGTAACCGTTGACCGGATATTAATGAAATAATATTGATATATTTTTCCATTAATTGTTATTAGTTATTTTATATTTGTCTTTGCCTAATAATAACCCTAATCCAATAAACTAGACATCCAAGGCTGTAATATGAGTCTTGAACTATATGTAGCGACATATGGGATCATTGTTCAAGAAACAGCCTAAAGGGTCTATAGTATAGGGATAAGACTGGGTGCCTTATCCTGGTGACACTATGGATACGGCCCACTTTGTATTTGATACAAACGCTGCGATCCAACGCGTTCGTGTAGGAGACATGCGAGTGGGGGTATCCTATGCAATGAGTTTGCATAAGACCGGACCGCGAAATAGTAACCACTAGTTATAACACCGTTAACTAGTTGGTTTTCTATTTCACTAGGACGACCGAGACAACTTAGTCTTAATCCTGAGTTGATTATGGACTCCTGCTCATGAGAGACTGTCCTTTGATTTGCATGGGTGAGAGTGGCCAATACGCCGACTCAATAAGCCTACCACTTTGGGGACAAGATCGAATGGGGAGCTGGGAACATAATCGTACAAGATGGAATTCACTCCTTCCCGACTTTAGGGAAGCAGATGAGTGTTCCCTTAAGTGGTTACTCCGAGTCTTGAACAAAGGGCCCTACCCTCTCAATGGCACGAGAGGGTTTTCTGTTTGATGGTTGGACCATAAACAGATTGTTCATTAGAGGAGAATTGGTACTTAAGGAAATAGAGGTGACCCAGGGGTAAAACGGTAATTTGACCCAGCTGGGGTTACGGACACTCGTGAAGGACTAACTAGTCGATATTGGTCTAAGTTCCGTGGACACAGAAAATATGTCTGCAGTGAGAAGAGTGCAACTGTGAGTCTATAGTGGAATGTACACACAGTTAACGAATATTGATTATTGTGGTTAATGAGTTTAACCAATTAATCTCACATCGTTGGAGCTTCTGATCTGCAGGTCCATAAGGTCCCACTGGTAGCTCGTAAAGTAATTTGAGGCAACTAAGTAATTAAATTTAAAATGTTCAATTTACTGAGGGAAATAAATATAATATATATTGATATATTATTATGAGAGAAATTAATATTTGAAGAAGTTCAAATATAAATTTATGGAAGATTGAAAGAATTAATTAATTAATTCAAGGCCGGAAATTAAATATGTGATATTTAATTTGGTGGTTAATTAATTAAAGAATTCATTAACCATGAATTAATCAATTATGTAAATAATTAATCACTTAAGGAAGTGATTAATCATTTATGGGAATGATCTAATTACTTATGGAAGAAATTAGTCATTTATGGAAAAGATTAATCAATTGGGAATTGATTGATCATGATTGATTAATTAAGGAATAAAGATTGAATCAATTTTGGAAAAGATTGATTTAATTGAATATTTTATTCATGGCCTCTCTTCTATAAATAGAACACTAGACCTAATTGGTCATGACACTTGACACTCTTGAAAGACAAGACCTAGAATTCTCTCTAGCCTCCCTCTTAGAGAAAGACTCCCACAAGTCTTTGGCCTCCTAGACTTAGAGACATACCGGTGTAACCTCTGTGGTTATTGTGTCAATCAAAGAAGAATTTCCAGCGAAGAATACCTTGAAGCGGCTGCTGCGTTTTCGTTCGTGGAGCTTCGTTGGCGAAGAACGGTCAAGTCTACAACGGAGGTTTGTAACGGTTCTTCCTCTTTTCTTTAGAAAAGTTTTAAAAATAAATTTAGATTTATTTTAGCATGTTTAAACCGATTTTACAGCAGCTTTAAAGTTAGTTTAAAGTTTTGTTTGAGTTTTCGTAACGGTTTTTAATGTTAATTAATATACGACGTAAGGTCCAATCGATGCGCTTCCGCTGCGTGGGGACTTTTATTCCCTTCAATATGTTGCGAGCAGCATGTGTCTTGGATTTCTCTGGTAGTTGGGATGCACACCTGCACTTGATGGAATTTGCTTATAACAATAGTTATCTAGCAACAATCGGTATGTCACCGTTTGAGGCCCTCTATGGGAAGAGATGCAGGTCCCCTATTTATTGGGATGAGGTCGGAGATCGTCAGTTATTGGGACCTGAATTGATTCAAGCCTCTAGTGAGGCTATTCGTACAATCAGATCGAGGATGTTAACGGCTCAAAGCCGACAGAAGAGCTATGCTGATACAAGGAGAAGGGATTTAGAGTTTGACGTGGGTGATCATGTTTTCTTGAAGGTAGCTCCAATGAAAGGAGTATTGAGGTTTGGAAGGAAAGGCAAGCTCAGTCCACGTTTCATTGGTCTGGTAGCTTATCGTCTAGCGTTGCCGCCTTCTCTTTTGGCGGTACACAACGTTTTCCATGTCTCCATGCTGCGAAAGTATTTGACAAATCCAACCCACATGGTGGACTTCGAACCTTTACATCTGAGCGAGAACTTGTCTTATGAGGAGGACTTTCTGTTTGATGTTGGACCATAAACAGGCTGTTCATTAGAGGAGCACTGGTACTTAAGGAGACAGATGTAACATAGGGGTAAAACGATAATTTGACCTAGTTGTGGTTACGGACACTCATGAAGGATTGACTTACTAGAATAGGTCTATATCCATGGACACAGAAATGTTCTACAGTGAAAAAGTTCAGTTGTGGGTCTTTAGTGGAATGACCCACAATTAATGAATATTGGTTAACCTGATTAATGTGTTTAGTCAGTTAACTTCATATCATTGGAGCTTCTGATCTGTAGGTCCATTAGGTCCCCCTGCTAGCTCGTAAAGAGTAATTAGGAACAAATTTATCTTGAAAAGAATTTGAATTCTTCAAATTCGTTATGGGAATCAAATTAATTGTTTGAGATGTAATTAATATAATGTATGGTGACACATTATAATATAAAGTTTAATTTGTGATTAAACTTTATTAATTGAGAGAGTTATATATTTGAAGGAGTTCAAATATATGACTAATTAAGTATATGATATTTTTCTAAAAAAAAAAAAAAAAGTATATGACATTTAATCAGTAAATTAATTAATTAATTATTCAATTTAGTCTAATTAAATGTGATTTGATTAAACTATAGTATATGAGAGAAATAAATATTTGAAGAAATTCAAATATTAGTATGAATTTGATTCATATTAAATCTATAGGATATAAGAGAATTTGAAGGAGTTCAAATTTTAATATGAATTTGATTCGTATTATAGAATTAATTAAGAAATTAAATATATGATATTTAATTGGGTAATTAATTAATTATAGAATTAATTAATTTGGTAATTAATCAATTATGGAAATGATTAATCACTTATGAAAGTAATTAATCAATTATGGAAATGATCAATCACTTATGGAAGTAATTAATCATTTATGGAAATGATCAATCACTTATGGAAGTAATTAATCATTTATGAAAATTATGAATCAATTATGGAAAAGATTAATCATTTATGCAAATAATTGATTATTTGTGAATATTTTATTCATGACCTTTTTCCTATAAATAGAACACTAAACCTAGGGTTTAGGTGACATAAAAATAAGGCCACAAGAATGCACTCTTGCATTCTCTCTAGCCTCCTCAGCCACTCTCTCATATTCTCTCAACCAAGAACACAAAGAGAAACTTTTTCCTCTTGTGTTTTTCCCATTCAAGATTGGGTAGTCTCACAACTACGTTCATAATCTCAGAGTCATAGTGGAGAAGATCAATTGGTGGTGTCCCAATTGTTAACGTTTGGTCCCTATGAAATCTAGAAAGGCGTTCTTGATATTTCAGAGACGACAACGACGGTATGTATGTTTCTTCCCTTTAGATTAGATCTAAGGTTGTATGCTTAGCCTCAATATTAATCTAGAATAGTTCTAAGTTTATTGCCAATGTATTAGTATTTTAGATTAAACAAAATTAACTACAAATCGATCCCAATTCACTTCCAGTTAACGGAATTAGGGAATTCCAATCCTACACGTCGACCTCAGACTATCGGTCATAGTGTCGCTGACAAATTGTTACTGTTGACCTCTGACTACCGGTCGTCACCAACCTCTGCTGACTGACCTCCACCGTCGACCTATGACTACCGGCTACCGTCGACCTCTACTGACCTGCCTCCTCCGATCGACCGCCACCATTGACCTCTGACAACCGGTCGTCAACTTCGATCTTTGACTACTAGTCGTCGCTGGCCTCCGCCGACCGCAGTTGATCGCCCTCCGTCGACCTCCGATTATCCAGTGCTACCAACCTCCGTCAACTGACCACCACTATTGTTTACTACTCACCGCAAGCGCACAGGTCGTCACAAGTAATATTAAATGGTAGGTAATACCGAGTATCGAATCCACAAGGAGGCGAAGCAAAAATAAAATCTCTTGAGCACTAAAAGTACTTGGGCGAAATAATATTTAGGGAACAGCTCATGCAATAAAGGGGAAATTAAAATTCAAAGCAGCAATAAAAAAAAGGTTGATAAAAAAAATAAAATATGGAGAAAGAGTCTTCTTTTAATGGGAAGAGGGGTCTTGAAAATCAATTATTAGCTAAACAATTGTTATAATTATCTTATCTCATTGCCCAACTAATTATAATCCTAGAATCTCCGTTAATCACATAGGTTCTCCTGTCGGTTTCCCCTAATTGTAATTAATTCATTTTAACAACCTAAGTGTCCTTAGCGCCATTAAAAATCATTAATTATTACGCTCTGATTCATTTTAGGAATATAAGTTTAATCAACTAATTCTTGTGTCACAACGGGCAATTAAACTAGTTGCATGGATTACGATCTATCCTAATTTCTCTCCGTCGAGTTTCCATTAAGAATCAGATCATTACACAATTGGCCAGATTGAATAAAGCATTAAGCGCATCCATACAAATAATTAGGACAAGGGCAAGAGACAAGAAATTACAAAAATATTTGAACTATAATTTCATTTCAAGACCCCAAATTGGGGTTTAGCTACACATGGCTAAAATATCCACAATAATTACAATAGAAAGCATAATTAAGAGCAAAAAAGGAAAGGAGTTGACCGTCGAAAAACCCCTTCGCTGACGCTTGGAGCCCCGCCGACTACTCCTTAAGCCTCCTAAGATGCTCCCCAAAAACTCCCCAAAATATTTCCCACTAAAGAATTCTCTGAAAAAGGCTAGAAAGCCTTGAGAGGGGCTCCAAAAGAGCCTAAGGAAGAAAGGAAAGGAATTGATTCCTTGATGGATTGTTGGATGCTAAAATGAGGCACGCGTCTTATTGCCCAAGAAATGGGTAGCGTCGCGACGCTATCTACACAGCGTCTCGACGCTGACCCAATTTCCAGAATTTTCCAGCTTTGATTTGGGGTGATTTTTGGGCCTTCTCTTCATTTCTTTTGGGCGTTTTCATCATGATTGACCTCTTTGGATCCCCTTTTGATCCAAGCTTGGATTTGGGCTTCATTTGCTCACTTTTGGCACTTTTTCTCCAAAAATCACCAACTTTGCTCCTAAGGACCAAATAACGGAATTCATTAATTGTTTTCATTAAAAACACGATTAAAGCACATAAAAGCTTAATAAATTGGGACTAAAATAGCGACATTTCTGCTCGCTATCACACCCCAAACTTAAGCTTTTGCTAGTCCAGAGCAAACTAAATTCTAAAGATGCATGAAATAGAATCGCTCAAGCCTCAATGATTTTGGAATTCTTAGGATTGAATGGAAAACATGCAAGTGGAATAAGCAAGCACCGCATACTCTTGAAGAAATCTTAAACTAGATTGAACTTAAGATTAATGAATAGCATACTCAAGACTTATCTATTGATTCTTTTACTAACCTAGATTAGTCTTATGGCTTTCTCCATTTGTTTTCCCCCTACATTGGCTAAGAGCCCCTAATAGGTCGGAGTCCTTCTATCATGCAAAAAAAGGAACTAGGGTGCTTGTCATTTTTTTTCTTTTTCATGGGGGAGCAAAACTCACAAATGATTTTTCTTTTTCTTTTCTTTTTCTTTTGCTACTCCCCCAAACATGCATCTTGATTTCTAATAGTACTAGCTTTCACACTACGGTGCAGGGACCGTTAACCCGAATTTTATTCTTTGGTTGGCCTAATTGATCACACCGCAGGTAGCTCTTTTTACCCCTACGCTTTTTCTTTTGCAAGCAAAAAAAAAAAATCTTTTTCAATAGATTTTTCTTTTCTCTCATTTTCTTTTGTTGCTTTTGCTTTTCTCTCAGCAGGCATAGCATTTTTTTTCTACCTAGCTCTTTAGAACAATCAAGAATGAACTTCCTAATATTAGAAACTAAGCCTATCGGGGTGACAACAAACTTTAAAAACCATAATAAGAATCTAGATTTTCAAAGACGTCATTAGATAAGGCTATTGCATGCTTTAGACATCAAAACTAAATATCAAAAAAAAATTTAAATTTCACAATTTTTGCCGTGCTCCCAGATTCCACAACATATAAACCATTTTCTCCCAAAATTTCTAAAATCACATCCTTGGCTATCATAGCTATCTATTCATGCATCCAACAGAATTTAAATATGCTCAACACAGCGAAAGCTTCCCCCCCAAACTTAAACTAAACATTGTCCCCAATGTTTTAAAAACAACAAAGCATAAAGAGGGATACTGAGACTTCCCTGAGCTAGGAGCGAATCATCTTCTTCCTTTGGATCAAGAAAAATGGGATTTTGGGAATTTTGGGGTTTGCTAAGGTGATCCTGCAAAACAAAATTGGATCACGGAGCAAAGAAAATTATTTACCGCAAAAACAACTATCTAAACTTTAATCCTTGGGTTGCCTCCCAAGCAGCGCTTTCTTTAACGTCTTTAGCTAGGCGAGGCTCGGAACGCTTACGGAGGCTCGAAATAAAAATTTTCATCATCCTCCGGGCCCTGCAAGAAATCACGCACCGAATTGCATACTATAAACAGGGGAGAAAAAAAACTTTCCCCTGGCCCATCTTCACTAAAGAGATTATCTTAATAACATTTCAAAAAATAATCCACTGCATCAAATCTCTTTTCTAAATCTCTTTTCACAAAGCAATTGTTAACAGAGTCATCAAGCGTTATGATATCTACCAGTCTAGGATCTAAAGATGGCATATCAATTATGCCAGTCCATTCATCAGAAAAAATATCTACATGCTCAGAAGATTCCTAAAACTCAGTGTTAAAAAATGATTCGACTAAGTTATCATATGACTCATCATCAGAAGAATTAAAAAATTCAAGAATTTCAGGATCAGATTCTATACTATGCACAGATTCGAGCTCCTCTGGGTCAGATTCTATGCTATATACATCATCAGGACACAAATCAAAGGTATTCACATTATCAGGGTTCATGCATTCAGGAATGTCAAGATCAGACTCAATAGATTCAGTGTAATCATGATCAGACTCAAAATTATCTATCAAGCAATCTTTTTCATGTGTTTCATGCTCATCTTCAATGTCAGGCAATTCAATATCATCATCAAAATATCCATTTCAGGCAAATCTAATTCATTTTCAAAGGAAGGTAAATCATCAACTGCAGATCTTACATTTTCACAAGCAGGCAAGTCTAAATCATTTTCAAAGTCAGGCAGTTCTAAATCATTCTCAAACAGATGATCATCTAAATATGCATCATGATCAAAATCCCCATCATTCATAAGCATTTCTCCTAAGCCTAGGCCAAGATTATAGTCTACCTCTTCATCATCATCAGTCAAGTATTCAGGACCAACAGAAAAACATGTATGCAAACTACAAACAGATTCATCCTGGCAAAAAATACTAAACACGACTTTTTCATCATTAATGTTCAAGGTAAGTTTACCTGTATGCACACTAATCTCAGCCTTACCAGTTGCTAAGAAATGTCTGCCTAGAATAATGGGCACCTCTTTGTCCTCCTTCATGTCCAGTACCACAAAGTCTACAGGGAAGATAAATTTGTTGACTTTCACCAGCACGTCCTTCACAACATCCATCGGGTGGGTAATCGATCTGTCAGCAAGCTGGAGAGTGACGTCGGTGTCTTTCATACCTGTTAAACCAATCTTCCTGTAAACAGAATAGGGCATTAAATTTATACTTGCTCCTAAATCACATAGGGGCCTATCGAAAGATACTTCTCCTATGGTGCAGGGAACAGTAAAACTCCCTGGATCTTTCTACTTAGAAGGTATCCTTCCAGAAACAATGGTACTGCTACTCTCAGATAATTTAAAATTTTCTTTTTTCAGACTTTTCTTTCTAGTAAGCATTTCCTTCATGAATTCCCCATAATTAGGCATGTTATACAAGGCTTCTACTAAGGGAATATTCACAGACAACTTCTTAAACATTTCTAGAAACTTTTGAAACTGTTCATCTAATTTGACATTTTTAAAGCGTTGAGGAAAAGGTAACTCCCTGTAATCAAAGGTTGGACATTCGCCCCTCCGCTTGGGCGGGCTAATGTGCGAGCCTCTGTCATGGTGGTTGCATGGAACCACTTCTTCCTCGTTCAGTTTCTTTCTGTGCCTACCATCCTGCTTTCATCTTCTTTTCTACTTGCAAAATTGTTAGAAAAATCACAATTTAAATCAATAGAGTTGGGAGGATGTTGGAACCTTTCAGAGGAGGCTTTTTGTGCCTCAACCCTTTCATCTTCATCCCTTCTCTTTTCTTCTTCCTTCTTCTTCTCTGAACTGTTCTCCAGTTGTCTACCACTTCTCAGTGTCACCATCTTGCACTGCTCTCTCGGGTTAGGCTCAGTATCACTTGAAAATTTTCCCTTCTGAAGGGCATTCACTGATGCAGCGATCTATCCTATTTGCACTTCCATGTTTTTTAGAGTTGTGTCGTGTTTATTTACTGTCGTCTGGAGATTCACGTTCAATACTCTTTGTTCTTTAATAAATAGAGCCACCATCTCCTCCAGGTTATTTTTCTTTTCAGGCGCACTAGATGATGCAAAACCTGGGGGCGACTGCAAAACATTCTTCGTATTTGAATATGAGAAGTTCTCGTGATTGCGCAGACTGGGGTGGTAGAAGTCCGGTACTCCTTGGGCAAATGGTCTATTTCCTACGTATTGGACTTCCTCCACATCTTGACCTTCCTTCTTTGAATGACCTTCAGCTAAGGTGGAAATGGACTTGACCATCTCAAATGAAGTCAGCTTGTTCAGCGCATTGGTCAGAGATGCCATCTGTGCCTTCAGTGAACTTGACTCATCCAATTCATATAATCCAGCCTTCTTTGAAATTTCTCCCCTCTCGGTCGGCCATTGATAACTGGTTGCCGCCATTTCCTTAAGTAGATCTTTGGCTTCTGTCACTGTTTTGGAAAGAAAACTTCCTCCTGCTGATGTGTCTAGGACTGTCTTTGTGGAGGGATTCAATCCATTGTAAAATAACTGTACTTAAAGCCAATAGGGATATCCGTGTTGGGGGCACCACCTAAGCATTTCTTTGTATCTCTCCCACGCCTCGTACAACTGCTCCTCGTCAAGCTGCCTAAATGTTCCGATTTCAGTTCGGAGCTTGGTAGTCTTGGCAGGCGGGAAAAATTTCCTCAGAAAAGCCTGGGCAAGCTCGTTCCAAGTAGTAATGTTGCCCGTCTTGACTGATTCGAGCCAATCATTCGCTTTATCTTGTAGAGAAAATGGAAACAGCTTTAATCTTATCGCGTCTGCCGGAACTTCGTTCATCTTCACCGTCCCACAAATTTCTAGGAATGATCGCAGATGTGAGTGGAGGTCCTCGGAAGGATGTCCCTTAAACGAGTTATCGCACGCCATCTGAATCAATCCTATCTTTAACTCAAAATTTGTAGCTTGGATTGGGGCGTAGACGATTCCAGAATTCTCGGTGGGAAGAACTGGCTGTAAGAAATCTCTAATTGCCTTGGGAGCTTCCTCTTGATGGGCCATTGCTTCTGCTAATCTTTTCTCTCTTCGAATGGTTCTAAGAGTCCTGTCAATTTCAAGATCTAGCAGAAACAAATTAACCACCTTGTTCCTTCGCATACAATGCTCCCAGTCAATTAAAAGAACCAAACAAAAACAAAAAATGAAATAATATTCACACACGAAAGAAAAATATTTACACCTAAATTACTATTTATCCCTTTCTTTTCGATGTCAAGAAAAATTAATTTGCTTAAAAATCAAGCTTCCCCAGCAACGGCGCCAAAAACTTGTTTACTGCTCACTACAAGCGCACGGGTCGTCACAAGTAATATAAAACGGTAGGTAATACCGAGTATCGAATCCATGATGTGGACTTTTCCTACCGCAAGCGCACGGGTCAAGTAATAATATAGTGAATCGTAAATTCGAATGTCGTCCTCTGGATTGGATTTTTAAGCAAATCGAGTATTGTGAATTATCTTGCCCAATTTTATTTAGGGATCAAAAAGTGATGAAAAGATGATGATAAAACCAAATCAAAACAAGTAAAAAGAATGGAAATTCAATTGGGAAAACTACTTAGGGAATTGATTTCACCGATTTCGTTTAGGATTGATTTTAAAGAATAAGTTATTATGCACAATGAAATTATGAGCCAAAGACCCTTTAATCACAACTACCTCTCCCGAGTATAATTGATTCTCATGCAAATTAACCAACTTGATATCCCTATCTAAGTTTATTAATAAGCAAGGCAATGAGATCTTTTAACCAATTCTAAAGTTAATCTAAAACCGTCAAGAATTAGAAAGTAAACTTTATTCATGCAATCTTGAGTAAGTCTAGATCAAATCCCCTCTCCCGAGCTAGATTCGAAACTTAAATCATCCAACTAATGGCCAATTAATTGAAAGCATTAAATCAAGATTACAAACACAATAACATTGCACAACTTAAACCATAAATCAATCCATAAACTCAATCAACTACATCAATCCCTAAGCTAGAAGTTTAGCTACTCATGAATAAAAATACAATCTCAACTAAACATGTGAAAGCCATAAATCTAATCTAAAGGAAGAAAAGGGAAAAGAAAACTCAATGTAGGCCGAGTCCCGACGTCCCCGTCACGATCCCCACGAACAATGGGTTGATTTCCAAGTTCCTCCTTTGTTTTCAGCTCCCAAAAGCCTCTATTCTGTCCTCTTTACGGCTCCAAAAGGTCCCAAATTGATCTCCCTCAAAACCTAGCCGAAGTGAAGCTTTTATTCTGATTTTTCGTCTTAGCGTCGAGACGCTGTCAAGACAGCGTCGCGACGCTGCCTCTTAAACGCGCGTTCTGAATAAGGAAAAACGGTAGCGTCGGGACGCTTCCTATCGTAGCGTCTCGACGCTGTAAGCTTTACGCGCCTAATCTGATATGGAATGTGAGCGTCGAGACGCTCAAGAGCTAGCGTCTCGACGCTAGCCTGCTGTTGACTGAGATTTGACTTTTCTCCACTTTTACTCTTTTCATTCCGATGCATCTTTTCACGCCCCGAGCACCCGATTAACTCTGATTTTGCATTATAGCTCCAATCAACCATTTCCTACAAAATAAACAATAAAGCACAATAAAATGGCCCAAACATCATAAAAGACTAGCTAAATTAAATGAGTAAAAGTAGCTAGCTATGCTCGCTATCAAATACCCCCAAACTTAAGCTTTTGCTAGTCCTCGAGCAAACTCTAAATCAGACATATAATGGAAGAATGGATGCAACAGTCATAACTCAATCCTCAAGGCTCAAAAGTCAATAACCAAGCAAGCAAGAGACATGCACACAAGGACCAATGAGGGAGACAAATTAAAATTTTTCCAAAATTAACTTGCACAAGCGAGATCTAACTCAACAAGATCAGACTCTACTAGCCCGGGATTGGATTATTAAACTCTCAGCTCATCTTCCCTCTACACTGGCACTAAGGCTTTACTAATGAGTTAATGCAACAAATTAGTTTGTTTATCTCCATACTTAGGTGCTTTTAATTAACAAATTAATTAAGCATGTAAATGTGGCACTAGCTTTCACACACCCATTGCAGGGACCCTTAACCTGAGTTTTCTCTGGTTGGCCTAACTGATCACAACAGGGGTAGCTCTTTTTGCCTTAATCTTTATTAACCATTGCATATTGTGCACAGGCCATGGCATAATAATTTTCTTTTCATCAGTAACAACAAGAATGATTTTTCTTTATGAGCAGAAATAGCAGATATTCTTTTCTTTTCTCCTAAGCAAGATCAAACATGCTAATTTGCAAAAAATTAACTCTTTAGCTCTGCCCTACACCTATCGAGGTGACAACAAGCATATGAACCCAATAATTCGCTCCTAAGCATTCAAATCCAAGTCAAGCCAAGACAGATACTCTACTCATGCAAGCCATCTCCTAGAAAAATTTTAAAAAGTCTCCCTTTTTGGGCACTTATGCTTACATCTCATCACAAGCTTGAAAATTGACAAGAAAGCCTATCCTAGGACATCATAATCATGCAAAAGTAGCATCCAGAAAACAACCATATGCATAATTCAAAGAAAGCTCAAAACTATAGCCCGAACTCAGATGCTCAAGGGCTCTACAAACATGCTAATCCACCCCCAAACTTAAAGTATGCATTGTCCTCAATGTATAAAGAAAATAAAGCATAAACAAGCATGAGAACAATAAAAGAATGACAGGAGTGAATAATACTGGCCTGGAATGATGATGACTTCTTGCTTGAAAGCTTGGAAACAAAGGAGAGGAAGAAAACAAGACCTACAAAACAAAAACAAACAATAAATCAAAAACAAAAGGGAAAAACACACTAAACTTACTTGGGTTGCCTCCCATAAGCGCTTGTTTAACGTCATTAGCTCGACGTGTTGCACGTGCTTCAAGGAGGCTTTTGTTCTGTGAATCCAACAGAGGTGCTCTTTCTTGCACCTTTCCTGTAGCCCATGTAAAGCACTTCATCTTTAGAGTCTTCAACTGCTTTAAAGATTTCTTTTTCGTTCTTGACTCTAATAGTGAGCTCCCTGCGCTCAATATCTATAATCGCTCGCCCAGTAGCGAGGAATGGTCGTCCTAATATAACAGGCATTGAAGGATTTTCTATCATGTCCATAACATACAAGTCAATAGGGAGGAAAAATCTACCTACTCTGATTAACACATTCTCTACAATACCAACTGGTCTCACCACAGATTGATCAGCCAATTGGAGCTTTACAGGAGTAGATTTAATCTCACCTATATCTAACTTTTTACACAAGGACAATGGGATAATATTAATGCTAGCACCTAAATCACATAATGCTCTGAAAGAATAAGTACCAAAACTACAAGGAACAGAAAAACTCCCTGGATCTGCTACTTTTTCAGGTACTTTCTGTTGTACTCTGGTGCTGCATGTGGAAGCAAGATAAACAGTGTCAACCTTCTTTTCCTTTCGCTTCTTTGCTAACCACTCCTTCATAAACCTGTTGTATTGGGGCATCTCTAATGCCTCTGCAAAAGGAATATTAATATTCAGATTCATAAAAGCATTCATAAATTTATCAAACTGAACCTGATTATTCTTTTTCTTCTTTTTCTTTTTCTTTTCCTTGGGAACCATCAGTGTGGGAGAAGGAATAGGAGGCTCCGGTTTAGGCTTGTCAGCCTCATCAGATGACGTGTCCTCCTCGGCTTCCCCTGTAGGCGTTTCATAGTCCTCAGATTCAGGTTCCTCTTCAGATTCCTCCTGGTGGACAGTGATTGCCTTGCAATATTCCATCTGGGGTTTCTCTTGTTCAGCTGGGGCCTTACCTTTGTTCATTGTACTTACAACATTCACCAACTGTCCCAGCTGAGTCTCAATGTTCTTTATAGCTGCACTGTGACCATTCACTGTTGAGTTGATGGCAATGACTGCCTCCTCTAATTTGGTTGTCCTGTTACTAGACTCTGCAATGAAAGCTCCAACAAGATCTTCTAACTTTTTATTATCTTGAGTTTGAGGGGCAAAACCAGGAGGATTAAGAGCATTCTTAGTATTAGCATAAGAGAAATTTTCATGGTTCCTGTTGTTAGGGTGATAATGTGTAGGTGTAGAACTATTATTATATCCCCTAGAATTAAAATTTGATACGTACTGAACCTGCTCGATGGTCTCCTCCTGAGGTCTAGATGCTAAAGCAGCAGCTGATTCAATTGATTGAGCACTCCCTGTACCTGAAAATTTCATAAAAGCATTGGCAAGGGAAGTCATCTGGGCCTGGAGTGCACTTACTTTATCAACCTCAAACACTCCAGCAGCAATCTTTTTAGGTGTAGACCGCTCAGATGGCCACTGATAGCTGTTGGTGGCCATATCCTCTAAAAGTGTGCGAGCGTTTTCCACGGTCTTGGACAACAGAGTCCCACCTGCAGCTGCATCAATAATCGTTTTTGTACTAGGAGTTAAACCATTATAAAACAACTGTACCTGAAGCCAATCGGGGTAACCATGCTGAGGACACTTCCTCAGTAGCTCTTTGAATCGCATGCTGAGGACACTTCCTCAGTAGCTCTTTGAATCGCTCCCATGCTTCAAACAGCTGCTCATCATATTGTTGTTGGAATGTCCCAATCTCGGTCCTCAGCTTGACCGTCTTTGCAGGAGGGAAAATTTTCTTTAAAAAGGCCTGGACCAAAGCATCCCAAGTGGTGATGCTCCCAGGGGTAATAGACTGCAACCAATCACGTGCTTTATCCTGCAAAGAAAAGGGAAATAAACGTAAGCGAATAGCATCCTCAGAGACACCATTAATCTTTACCGTCCCACAAATATCCAAGAATGATTTAAGATGAGAATTTGGATCCTCGGTGGGCGATCCTCTGTATGCACAGTCTCGAGCCATCTGAATGAGACCGGTCTTCAGCTCAAAGTTGTTGGCATTAATCGGTGCATAGACAATCCCCGACTGTTGCCCCTGAAACACAGGCTGAAAATAATCTCTAATAGGCCTAGGCTCCTCAGGTGGATTTTGATCTGCCATTTGAATAGTTTCTCTATTTTCCCTTCGAAGTCTAAGAATTGTTCTTTCTATCTCGGGATCAAATGGTGCTACTTCTCTACTATTACGCATGCAAAAATCAAAACTACCCTAAAAAGAAAAGAAAAACAATTATGGAATGAAATAAAGAAAAGGAAACAACTAATCTAAATAAGGAAAATATAATCTAGAAAAGGAAACAAAGTAACCTAATATGGAATGCAAAAACAAATATGGCACAATGAAAATAAGGAAACTAATCTAAAAAGGAAAAACAAGAACAAATAAAGAAAAGATTACTCAACTAAAAGAAAACTAACCTAGAAAATTAAATATGGAAAGAAAGACAAATAAGGAAAAAAATGCAACAAACCTAAAAAAGTAACAATACACCCTAAATTAAGATCAAGCAATTTTTCCACAATATCAATCTAGCTAAATGTGCCAATCCCCGGCAACGGCGCCAAAAACTTGATGTGGACTTTTCCTACCGCAAGCGCACGGGTCAAGTAATAATATAGTGAATCGTAAATTCGAATGTCGTCCTCTGGATTGGATTTTTAAGCAAATCGAGTATTGTGAATTATCTTGCCCAATTTTATTTAGGGATCAAAAAGTGATGAAAAGATGATGATAAAACCAAATCAAAACAAGTAAAAAGAATGGAAATTCAATTGGGAAAACTACTTAGGGAATTGATTTCACCGATTTCGTTTAGGATTGATTTTAAAGAATAAGTTATTATGCACAATGAAATTATGAGCCAAAGACCCTTTAATCACAACTACCTCTCCCGAGTATAATTGATTCTCATGCAAATTAACCAACTTGATATCCCTATCTAAGTTTATTAATAAGCAAGGCAATGAGATCTTTTAACCAATTCTAAAGTTAATCTAAAACCGTCAAGAATTAGAAAGTAAACTTTATTCATGCAATCTTGAGTAAGTCTAGATCAAATCCCCTCTCCCGAGCTAGATTCGAAACTTAAATCATCCAACTAATGGCCAATTAATTGAAAGCATTAAATCAAGATTACAAACACAATAACATTGCACAACTTAAACCATAAATCAATCCATAAACTCAATCAACTACATCAATCCCTAAGCTAGAAGTTTAGCTACTCATGAATAAAAATACAATCTCAACTAAACATGTGAAAGCCATAAATCTAATCTAAAGGAAGAAAAGGGAAAAGAAAACTCAATGTAGGCCGAGTCCCGACGTCCCCGTCACGATCCCCACGAACAATGGGTTGATTTCCAAGTTCCTCCTTTGTTTTCAGCTCCCAAAAGCCTCTATTCTGTCCTCTTTACGGCTCCAAAAGGTCCCAAATTGATCTCCCTCAAAACCTAGCCGAAGTGAAGCTTTTATTCTGATTTTTCGTCTTAGCGTCGAGACGCTATCAAGACAACGTCGCGACGCTGCCTCTTAAACGCGCGTTCTGAATAAGGAAAAACGGTAGCGTCGGGACGCTTCCTATCGTAGCGTCTCGACGCTGTAAGCTTTACGCGCCTAATCTGATATGGAATGTGAGCGTCGAGACGCTCAAGAGCTAGCGTCTCGACGCTAGCCTGCTGTTGACTGAGATGTGACTTTTCTCCACTTTTACTCTTTTCATTCTGATGCATCTTTTCACGCCCCGAGCACCCGATTAACTCTGATTTTGCATTATAGCTCCAATCAACCATTTCCTACAAAATAAACAATAAAGCACAATAAAATGGCCCAAACATCATAAAAGACTAGCTAAATTAAATGAGTAAAAGTAGCTAGCTATGCTCGCTATCAATCCACAGGGAGGCGAAGCGAAAATTAAGCAAAAATAAAATCTCTTGAGCACTAAAAGTACTTGGGCGAAATAATATTTAGGGAACAACTCATGCAATAAAGAGGAAATTAAAATTCAAAGCAATAAAAAAAGGGTTGATAAAAAAAAAATGGAGAAAGAGTCTTCTTTTAATGGGAGGAGGGGTCTTGAAAATCAATTATTAGCTAAACAATTGTTATAATTATCTTATCTCATTGCTCAACTAAATATAATCCTAGAATCTATGTTAATCACATAGGTTCTCCTGTCGGTTTCCCCTAATTGTAATTAATTCATTTTAACAACCCAAGTGTCCTTAGCACCATTAAAAATCATTAATTATTACGCTCTGATTAATTTTAGGAATCTAAGTTTAATCAACTAATCCCGGTGTCACAACGGGCAATTAAACTAGTTGCATGGATTACGATCTATCCTAATTTCTCTCCGTCGAGTTTCCATTAAGAATCAGATCATTACACAATTGGCCAGATTGAATAAAGCATTAAGCACTCCATACAAATAATTAGGACAAGGGCAAGAGACAAGAAATTATAACAATATTTGAACTATAATTTCATTTCAAGACCCCAAATTGGGGTTTAGCTACACATGGCTAAAATATCCACAATAATTACAATAGAAATCATAATTAAGAGCATAAAAGGAAAGGAATTGACCGTCGAAAAACCCCTTCGCTGACGCTTGGAGCCCCGCCGACTACTCCTTGAGCCTCCTAAGATGCTCCCCAAAAACTCCCCAAAATATTTTCCACTAAAGAATTCACTCAAAAAGGCTAGAAAGCCTTGAGAGGGGCTCCAAAGGAGCCTAAGGAAGAAAGGAAAGGAATTGATTCCTTGATGGATTGTTGGATGCTAAAATGAGGCACCTTGGGGCGCCTTTTATAGGCCTGGAATGGGGTCAGCGTCGCGACGCTACATTGCACAGCGTCGCGACGCTGCTATGCACGCGTCTTGTTGCCCAAGAAATGGGTAGCGTCGCGACGCTATCTACACAGCGTCTCAACGCTGACCCAATTTCCAGAATTTTCCAGCATTGATTTGGGCTGATTTTCGGGCCTTCTCTTCATTTCTTTTGGGCATTTTCATCATGATTGACCTCTTTGGATCCCCTTTTGATCCAAGCTTGGATTTGGGCTTCATTTACTTCACTTTTGGCACTTTTTCCCCCAAAATCACCAACTTTGCTCCTAAGGACCAAATAACGGAATTCATTAATTATTTTCATTAAAAACACGACTAAAGCATAGAAAAGCTTAATAAATTGGGACTAAAATAGCGACATTTATGCTCGCTATCAACTATCGAACTTTAACTACTGGCCGCTATCGTCGACCTCCGATTACCCGTTTCCACTATCGACTTCTATATATCGAGCGACGTTGACCTTTGCCAATCGGCCGCCACCGTTGATCTCTGACTACATTTTGTTGCGACCTATGCTAACTCGCCTCTGCAGACCGCAGATCGCCACCGTTGACGTCCAACTACTGGCTGCCGCCACCCTCGACCCCTGACTACTGACTATTGTTGACCCTCGTCAATCGACTGCTACGAACAACTTCCAACTACCGGTCGCCGCCGACCAACTGCCACCAACAACTTTGACTATAATTTTAATGTATATTATATAGAATTTTTATATTATATGTACCAATTTTTATTTCAACTAAAAAACAAGAAACGAGAAATAGTTACCAAACGCATATATGCTTCTATTTTCTTTTTTAGAGAAACAAGAAACAGAAATAGTTACCAAACATGTTTCTGTTTTTAGTTCTTAAAAAACGAGAAACGAGAAACTGGCAATGAGAACATTAGGGCTCGCTTGATAACATTCCCCTTTCTTGTTTCTTGTTCCTATTTCTCTTTTTCAAGAAACAAACATGTTTGATAACTAATCCTTGTTTCTTGTTTCTAAATTTCTAGAAACGTTTCTAGAAAATGGGAAAATTTTGAGAAACTACAAAAAGTTGTTTCTCAAATTCTGTTTCTGTTTTTCTTTACTTTCATGCATGTATCCATCTCTCTTTTCAATTCCAAGATCCATCTATTTTTTCCGACCGACAGCCACCATCGACCTCCGACTACCGTTGCTGTTGACCTCCATCGACCCCCCGTCGTCGAAGACCTCCGGTGACCGACCGACGACAGCGAATTCTCCAACACTTTTTTCAAAAATTCTTTCGATGACTTTTTCGACGATCGTCACCACCATCGACTGGCTGCCACCGCCAACCTCCCTCGACCTGCAACTACCGGCTGCCGTCGACCTCCACTAATCGGCTGTCGTCGCCAACCTTCGACAACCGACCACCAATCGACCTTCACCGACCGACCGCCACCGTCGACCACCTGCCACCGTCTACCTCGGACTACCGCCTGCCGCCGACCTCCAACTGTCGACCTCCGTCGATCGACCGCCACCGTCGACCTCCGACTACCGGTTGCCGTCGATCTCCACCTACTGGCCGCCGTCGTTGCCTCTGAATACCGGCCAACACTGACCTCCACCAACCGACCACCATCGTCAACCTACGACTACCGGCAGCCGTCGACCCATGCTGACCGGCCTCCGCCAACTAACCACTACCGTCGACCTCAGACTATTGGGCGTCGCCGACCAGCCACTACCGTCGACTTTGACTTCTAGGAGCCACTGACCTTCGCCGAACGACTGTCACCGTCGACCTCTGACTACCGGGCGCCACCAACCAGCCACTACCGTCTACTTTGACTACTGGCAGCCGCTGACCTCCACCGAACGACCACTAGTGTCGATCTCCGCCTATCGACCGTCGACGACCCCTACTGACCAGCTTCTGCCAACTGACTGTTATTATCGACCTCAGACTATCGGGTGTCGCCGACGAGCCTCTACCATCGACCTCTGTCGAACGACAGCCACCGTCGACCTCTGACTATTGGGCGCCACCGACCTCTTATTACCGTAAACCAACCACTGCCGACCGGTCGTCGTCGTCGACCTCTGACTACCAGCCAACACTAACCTCCGCCAACCGATCGCCACTATCAACCTACGATAACCGGCCTCCGCCAACCACGCCGACCAGCCTCCGCTAACCGACCGCTACCGTCGACCTCTGACTATCTGGCTTCGTTGACCAACCCCCA
This sequence comes from Luffa acutangula, assembly GCA_036850905.1. Classification (NCBI taxonomy): domain Eukaryota; kingdom Viridiplantae; phylum Streptophyta; class Magnoliopsida; order Cucurbitales; family Cucurbitaceae; genus Luffa; species Luffa acutangula. Next base: position 28,734,924 of record CM072098.1, read on the forward strand.
TCGTCGATCTCTGACTACCGAGTGTCGTCGACTCCTGCTAACCAGCCTCCGCCGACTGACTACTGCGGTCAACCTCAGACTACTGGGCCTTGTCGACCAGCCACTACCATCGACCTCTGACTACTGGCAGCCGTCGACCTCTGACTATCGGACGCTTAACAATAACTTTTTCTCTTATAAATTCTCTAACTAAAAAATAAGAAATAGGAAACAGGAAACGAGAAACGAGAAACGAGAAACAAGAAACGAGAACGTTATCAAACAGGCCCTTATCAAACAAGCCCTTAAGAACCAAATTTATAATTTAACAACTTTAATAATATTAAAAATATATAAATTAACATCAATATAATCGGTTGAAAATCTCGACATTGAGTTCTAGATCCAACATTGTGTGTGTATATATGTATGTGTGTGTATATATCTAGATCCAACATGTTTCGATCATTGTTTCTTGTTTCTTGTTTTTTAAGAACTAGAAACAAAAACATGTTTGATAACTATTTTTGTTCCTTATTTCTCTCAAAAAAGAAACAGAAACATAATGTTTTTCATAACTGGTTCTTGTTTCTTGTTTTTTAGTTAAAATAAATTTTAGTACAAATAATATAAAAATATATTAATTTTCAACGATTTTTTTTTATTTTTTCTATTTCTCCTTCTTCTTCCTCACAACTACCACCATTGTTCATGATCACCCACAGTCATCGACCATCGGTCACTGCCGCCGACCTCCGACCACCGGCTGCTCCTAGTTGCAACTTTTTCAACGACTTCCCTTGCTGCCTAGAACTTTTCCGACGACCAAAATGTTTTTCCTTTTTTTAATATTTTTTAAAGGAAAATAAGAAGAAAGAAGGAAAAAAAAAAGAAAAAGCTTTTGGTCGATGAAAAATTTGCTGACAAGCGACGAATGTTGGAAAAGTCGTCGGCGGCGGGCAGCAGCGGTCGTCGAAAAAGTTGTCGTCGACGACGACGGATGCTCAAAAAGTCGTCGGCAAGTGGCGACGGTCGTCGAAAATAAGAAAAAAAAAGGGAAAAACATTCTAGTCGCTGGAAAAGTCGTCGTCAACGGCGACGGATATTGGAATAGTCGTCGACAGGTGGTGGCGGTCATAAAAAATAAGAAAAGTAGGGAAAACAATTTTTGTCGCCAGTGGGCGACAGCGGTCAACGGCGAATGCCGGAAAAGTCATTTTCGACGGTTACAGTCGTCGAAAATAAGAAAAAAAGGAAAAAAGTTTCAATTGAAGACAAACACCGAAAAATTCGTACATTGTTGATGATAATTTTTCGGTCGCAGACGAGCAACAGTAGTCGCCGAAAAAGTCATTGCCGATAGTGGTGGATGCTAGAAAATAAGAAAAAAAAGGAAAATGTAAGGTTGCTGGCGGGCGGCAGCGATTCACGACAGATGCTAAAAAGTCGTTGGCGTGCGACCGGTGGAGGTCGGCCGCAATCAGAGGTCGACGGTGGTGGTTGGTCAGAGGAGGTCGATGATGGTGGCCAGTTGACGGACGTCGACGATGGCAGCCGGTAATCAGAGGTCAGTGGCAACCAATAGTCAAAGGTCGACCAAGGTGGTCGGTTGGCGAAGGTCAACGGTGGCGGTTGGTCGGCGAAGGTTGACGATGGCGGCGGGTAATCGGAGGTCGACGACGGCGACAGGTTAGTGGAGGTCGGCGACAACCAATAGTCGAAGGTTGACCGTGGCGATTGGTTGGCGAAGGTAAACGGTGGCAGTCGGTAAGCGAATGTCGATGCTGGCAGTCAGTCGGTAAAGATCGGTGGTGGCCAATAATTGGAGGTCGACGGTGGCGGCCGATCGGTGATAAAGGTAAAAAAAATATACCTATTTTGCCCTTATATTTAGCTCATTTCTTGGTCAAATATTGCATGTTTAGGTCAATTTTACTATTCCCGAGATCAAAATGTGTTAAAGTTGATAAGTTAGGGTGTTGAGATTCACTTTTGTCAAATTAGGCTCATTTTTGCTTAAAAAGACGTGATTTTAAGAGAATTTGACTTAGTTTGATGTTGTGTAGAAAAACAGAGGAAAAGCTGGAATTTCCTAGAAATGCAACCGCATTTCTGGGAAGGCAAAATGAAATGCGACCGAATTTCTGGAAAAACTAAAGTCGTTCCGAGTCATCCGCAGGTCGTTGTTGATGAGTCTTCTTCGCACCTAACCGGTTGTTTTGACCCCGAATTGACTGGGCAACCTTCCAGCACCTATTTCACAGCTCCTCAACCATTTTCTACACTATATAAGCTCAAGATTCAAAGTCTAATACAAGCAGAACTCATTTGGAAGAAGATGGTGGTGACAGAACCCTAGTTGATGCCTATGAGTAGGGATGCCCGAGGTCCTTCTTAGATGACTGAATTCTATTCTGAGTTAGACATCAAACCTTAGGGCTTGTAGGGATTTTCACCCATTCCCACTTGTAAGAGCGAGAGAGTGGAGTGTCTTAGCAAACTCTAAAAGGATTGAGTAAATAGAAAAACCCATAATATTTAGCTATCTCCTTTATTTCCAGCTCTTGATACCTTTTCATTAATCTGTATTATTTAAATTCTTATTTCAATGGAAATGTATTCATTTTCTCTTTATCTCAACATGAGTAGCTAAATTTCGTTGAGGGGTTCAATGTGGTGAATTTCCTTATGGTTTAATGGCTTGAAAGTGTTTTATTTGCTTAAGTTGTGTTCAATGCATGTCATTCTTTATTGATTATCATTCTAATCTTGTTGAGTTTAACTTGATCACTTAGACTTTGCATGATATGTGAGTTTGATCTCGAAAGGGACAGACGATATCGGTTTTCATAAAGGTGATATAGGAGAAAAAGCTCGAAAGAGATTGTTCGGAGGTATAGGGCAAACTGCCTAAGGCACCCTATATCGACTATAGGGTTATAGGTTGCATTCGTGAATTATCTATGTCGGAATCGAGTCACAGAAATGTGCATAACGGTACTCGCTTAGTCTTCTAACAGTTCTTGGGAGCAAGGCCAAATAAAAGTTAAATCTGACCCAATGCATTGAATAGGCTTAAGTCAAATACTTCATGACTATGGTTATTGCCTTAGGGATGAATCCATGTTGAATACCTCGTTTATTTCTTATTGTTATTCTTTTGTTTATTTGCTTGTTTTATTTATCTTTTCAAAAACCCAATCAATCAACTTATTTTCTTTGGTTGCCTATTTTTAAGCAATCAAGTGAGCAGTTTCTTCATCAAATATGAATTTCCAATTTAGTCCTCGTGGGATCGATACCCTTGGAATACTTCTAAGGTTTTTATTACTACGTGCGATAGTGTATACTTGCACTAAGGTTGGCTGAATTTATCTTTATTAATATTTATCCTTTTATCTCACATCCACCCATTCATCCCCTGTCGCACTAGTCGGCGGTGACGATCGGTTGGTGGAGGTCGGCGACAGCCGATAGTCGGAGATTGACAACGGTGGTCGGTAGTAGAAGGTCGGCGGCAGCGACCGGTCGGTGGAGGTCAGCACTAACCGATAGTCGTAGGTCAACGGTGGTAGTCGGTCGACACTGGCCGGTAGTCGGAGGTCGACGACAGCTAGTAGTCGGAGGTCGATGGTGGAGGTTGGTCAGCAGAAAAAAAAAAAAAAACAAATGGGTCTAGGAATTGGAGAGAGAGATGAATGCATGCATGAATGATAGAAAAAAACAGAAACAGAATTTGAGAAACAACTTTTTGTATTTTCTCAAATTTTGCCTCTTTTCTAGAAACGTTTCTATAAATTTAGAAACAAGAAACAGAGATGAGTTATCAAACATGTTTGTTTCTAAAAAAAAAATGAATGTGAGTGTTGTACACGTGGAAAACTTTCCCTCTTAACGCACTATCTCACTTTGCACCAAAACAGAGCATGCAAACTTGATGACCAGAATCAAACATTCAAGCAAGAAAAAGAATTCAGACGAATAACCCTAGAAGACGAGTTGATCAAGCACACAAGAAGAAGGAAGAAGATGAACACCAGAGGATTAACGTAGTTCGGCAACAATGGCCTACATCCACGGTACAAGGGAGCTGATTTTATTGACAAGGATTACAGAGATAAAGCTGATTACAAGTAAGTCTCTCAGTTCTTAAACTTTCACACACTGAGTTAATGATCTCCCCTTCTATTTATACATCCTGAGATCAAAACTTGTTGAGACAGGTCTAACTAAAGAAGCTTGGTGGTTACAACTGACTTATAGGTATGTATATTAACACTCTCCACCTTTGTAATCAACAAGATTCCTGATAGCTCCCCCTTTTTCATCTGAATTTGACTACTAACCATTTACTGGTAGGTCGAATCCTACCATGTCCAAACAGCGTTGAAACTTGAGCTGAGTAAGAGGCTTGGTTAGCATATCGGCTGCGTTATTCGAGGTATGTATTTTCAGAACCTCGATCTCACCTTTCTCTATTTCTTCTCTGATGAAATGGTATTTAATATCAATATGCTTGGTTCTATTGTGGAATTGGGGATTCTTAGTTAAGAAAATTTTGCTTTGATTGTCACAATACATCCTAACTGTAGATTGTTTAATCCCGAAATCACACGATAGATTCTTAATCCAAATACCTTCCTTAATTGCTTCTGCTAGAGCTACGAATTCTGCTTCGGTAGTTGATAGAGCTACAACTAATTGTAGAGTTGCCTTCCAACTCAGTAGGTTTTGGCCCATTAGAAAGAAATACCCTGAAAGTGATCGTCTTCTGTCTAAATCACCAGCAAAATCAGAGTTGACATATCCAAATACTTAATTTTCTGAAGTAGTATTTCTTTTGTAGCAAAGTGTATCAAATTTGGTACCTCTTAGGTATCTAAGGATCCATTTGACAGCCTCCCAGTGTCGTTTTCCCGGCTTTGCCATATATCATGCTTACCATGCTTGTAGCATAGGACAAGTCGGGTCTTGTGGATACCATAAGATACATGAGACTTCCCACTGCTTAGAAATAAGGTACCTGAGACATGAAAGCTTGTTGTTCTGTATCATATTCTTTAGGTGAATTCTCAGCCGATAGTTTGAAGTGTTGGGCTAGTGGGGTAGTCACTGCTTTAGCTTCCTTTTGCTTAAACCTGCAAAGGACTTTATCACAATATGAAGATTGACTGATTACAAGTAAGGACTCAGTTCTTCTTTGAGTGATTTCTACTCCTAATATCCTTTTAGACTCTCAAAGGTCTTTCATGTCAAACTCTTGTTTCAGTAAGGTCTTTACTTTTGTCAAATCTTGTTTATTTTTGCCCGCTAGAAGCATGTCATCTACATAAAGGACTAGATCGTCTTGCACCACTAAAGACAGTAACAATCTGATTGATGTAAGTTTGACTACTGGAGAAAAGACCTCAGTGTAGTATATACCCTCATTCTGAGTGTACCATTTTGCCACTAGACGAGCTTTGAATCTAGGCTTGAGTACCCCTGTGATGCCTTTATTTTATAAATCCATTTGGAGGCGATAGGCTTATATCCTTTTGGAAGAGGCTTTAGAGTCCATGTGTTGTTGTCTTCTAAGGATCTCATTTCCTCATTCATTTCAGCAATACATTTTCTCCCATTTGGTCCATTTGTTGCTTCTTCAAAGCTGTTAGAATCTTCCAAATTCAAAGAATCAACCCATTCAAAGCTAATGATATACAATCAGCTTCACTAAACCTGGCTGGTGGGACTATATTTCTTCTTTGCTTGTCCCTAGCCAGTGAATAATTTTGAAGATCTGGATGTTCTTGGATCATCTCAGTAGCTTCATCTTCTGTCCGTTGCTCACTGTCTTCTTCTTCTGCATTTTCTGGTTCTGTCTCAGTATTTGAGGAATGAGCATTATGCTCCACCTCAATATGTGTGTCTTTAGTAGCTAAACTTTTCTCAGACGTCTTGTCATGGAGCATGTACATCTCTTGCTCACGAAAAGTGACATCTCTGCTATTTATGCACCTTCTTTCGACAGGGTGCCATAGCCTATAGCCTTTAACTCCCTCGGTCAATCTCAAAAACATGTATTTCACTACCCTTGCTTTCAATTTTCCTAGTCTCTGATGTAAAAAACCTACACACCCAAAGACTTTAAGATATTGTAGGTTAGGCGGCTTACCAGTCCATTTTTCTTCAGGAGTAATGAAATTCGTTGAGGTGTGTGGGCATCTATTCAAAGTATGCACAATATATGAGGCTGTTTCAGCCCAATACTTCTCGGAAAGCATTGCTTCTGCTAATTGGCATCTGACTCGTTCAATTAAGGTGCGGTTTAGCCTTTCAGCAACCCCATTCTGTTGTGGGGTATGTCTCACTGTCCTGTGCCTCACTATTCCATTACTCTTGCAAAAATTATCGAAGGGCTCATTACAAAATTCCAATCCATTATATGCTCTTAGGCATTTTAACACCTTATTAGTTTGCTTCTCAACCATAGTTTTCTACTCCTTGAATATTTTCAAAGACTTGATCCTTTGATTTTAAAAAGAATATCCAACTCTTTCTACAAAAATCATCTATTAGAGTTAGGAAATACCTCGATCCACTAAGGGATGCAGTGGAAGCTGGCCCCCAAAGGTCTGAATCAACATATTGTAAGATCTCCTCCGAATTCTGTTGGATTTAGCATAACTCTATCTTCTAGCTTTTCCAAGAACACAATATTCGCAGAAGGTCAAGTTGTTTCCAGTGCCCTGTGGAAGAATACCTTGTTTGGCAAGCTCTTGAAGTCCTTTCCCACTAATGTGTGACAAACGCTAATGCCATAGGTCTTCTTCTGTCACAATACCTTCTGTTACTATCAAGGCTGAGTGCACCATTTCAACATCTTTAAGGACATAAAGACCATTTATTTTAGTACCAACGAGCACTGTTTTCTGATCCTTTTTTATCTCTATAGTACCTCCACTTCCTCCATAAGTACAACCAATGGAGTCTAGCATGCCAAGAGAAATAAGGTTCCTTTTGAGATTTGGAACATGTCGAACATTTCTCAGTAACTTCACAGTGCCATCTTTCAGTTTTAAGGAGACTGATCCTATCCCAATTACACGACATGTATTGTTATTTCCCATGTAAACTATACCACTGTCCCATTCTCTGTAGGTACTAAACCAGCCCTTGGTAGGAGTCATATGAAACGAACATCCTGAGTCTATTACCCAATCGTACTTTTCAAAATATTCTTGTTCATCACTGCAATGATCTGAGGTAGCGAGGGCATCAGAGTAAGTGATTGAATTTTCACCTACAGCAGCTTCAGATTGTTTATTCTTCTTGAATTTTTTGTTTTGATTATTCTTCCTTTTCAAAGAATAACAATCTCTCTTTATGTGTCCCTCCTCATGACAGTAATTACACTTGATTTTGGCCTTATTCTTGTCCTCAACCTGATGTCTATTGCCTTGGTTCTTGGATTTTCCTTTAACGAAGAGACCTTCACTCCCTTCCTTTTTCACAGATTGCAACTCAAGCTCTTTAGTTCGAATGGCAGAGATGATGGCATTGATATGCAAATTGCTAACCGCAAGAGTACGGGCCCAAGTTATAATATAGTGATTTAAAATCGAATGTCGTCCTCTGGATTGGTTTTCTAGTTCCCCTAATTATTAAAGGTATATTCGTCCAATTTTATTTAGAGAAAATAAACGAGAAATATGCAAATCAATGAAAAATTAATCAAAGCAATAAAATATGGAAACTCAATGGAGAAAGGGCTTAGAGAATTGATTTCACCTATTAGATGTATGAATTAATTCAAAGAATAATTAAGAATGAACACGTAACAAATTCATAAACCAAGGATTATCGATAATTAAAAGCCTCTCTTGAGTACAATTAATTCTTTATGCAAATTAAGAAATTGATATCCCTATCTAATTTCAACAACAAGCATAAGCAATAAGAACAACCCTTATGACGGTTTCTCAAGCAATCCCAAATCTCCCAATTGTAGAATTACCTAAGTCATGCAATTGATAATCTATTCTAAACTACCCTCTCCCGAGCGATTAGTTCAGAAACAACAACATACAATCCGTGATCAAGAGATTATAGGCATTAAGCATACAATTGCATAAATGAACCGTGTTACGAAACGTCCTAAAAAATCTGTAAATTAATCCATACAAGCTAATGGCTACATCAAGGCCCTAAGAAACGAAATTTAGCTACTCATGTCTCTCAAAATACAATCAAAATCAGTCCAATACATGCTAAAAATCAGTACGAGAAATAAGGGAGAAAGATTAAACTCGCTAGCCGTGATTCCCGTGCGTTCCCGTCACGATCATCCCGATCCAAGCTCCCAAAATCAAGCCCTCTTTGTTTCTGCCCTGTTCTGTGTGTTTTTCTCTCTCTAAAGTCGTGTTTCTCTCTCCAAAACAGCTCCCCTCTTCAGATGGCATCGCAAACAATATATACTGCCCAATTTGCGCGACAGCGTCGAGACACTAAGGACACAGCGTCAAACAGTTCCCAAACTGAAGGTACTCGATGGATCAATACTTCCTTTAATAAAGTGTTCACATGCTTTTGAATAATCTCATGGTTGAGATCTAAGAAGAACAACTTTATGAAAGTGTACTTGCTTCTTAATAATGCAAGGATCTTCTTGAAAAAGGTAATATTATTTCCTTTTCTTTTTTCCCTTTTTCAATTATCTTTAAAGTTGTCAGCTTTGAAAATTATTTTTGAACCTTTTTTTTCCTTTATAGAATTTTAAAACTCCAAAACTACTTGTTTACACATACTTATGTTCCCAGGTTGTTCTTTTCCTCACTTTATTAAAGTTAACATAATATTTATCTTCCCAGGTTAAAATGAAATCATATTTAATTAGAAATATATTCTGTAAATCCTAATCAAATTTTTTTAAAAAAAAATTCAGGGCCCGTTTGGTAACGTTCTCGTTTTTTGTTTCCGTTTCTTCATTTTTAATAAAGAAAAATAGAATTTCATGACTCTAACACCTATACATTCAATAATAATAAACCAATATTCTTATTTATGTTTGGAAAAAAATGGAAACAAGAACAAAAAAGGAGAAACTAGTTTTAGTTGTTCCCAAAAGTTCTATACAAATTTTGGGAGTGTTTCTAAAAAATGAGAAACAAGAAACATATCTAGTTATTAAATGCTTAGATTTCTTAATAAAATTAGAAACAAGAAACAAGAAACGAGAACGTTATCAAACGAGCCCTCAAAAACCTGTGATTTGTTTTTCAAATTGGTTAAGATTTCAAAAAGTAACTTTTAAATTATTCTGAAACAGAACCTTAGTATTTTTAAAAACACAACACATGCAATAATGCATCTAAAAATTTTCCAGTCTAAATAAAAGCAACATTGATCACTTGGCTATTTACGGCATGTCCATTTTAGTTGTGTCAAATTTGAAATGTCTTTTCTCGAAAATGGTAGCACACTCTTACTTCTCACCAACCATTCTAGCTTAAAAATAGTATATGGTGGCACATACGTATCTCAAACAACGTAAAATCCTAGTCTTGGAATAAGGATGTTTTGCTTAACTTGAGTTAATTAGCTAGCTTAGAGCTCACAACTACTTTAATTATAGGAGGTTCATCTTATCTCAAACTCTATCATAGCCAAGTTTCATCTCAATCACCATCTTGCTATTTGTGGTATTCTTTGGATCCATAAGAATCACTGTTGAGGATTCCACATTGAAAAGAATAGTGGAGACCTCACAATATATAAGCTACAAGGGTCACCTCACTCATTGTCAATTGGTTTTGAGATGGAAGTCCATATAATATAATAATCACTACTTCAATCAAAATTTATTATTATCACACCAAATAATTTTTCAATAAATAGAAATCTTCACAATGTGTTAATATATACATTTTTAGGTGAAATAGAAAACCAACCGAATTCTCTCCCAAAATCTTTTGCTGCCAATATTTGATGCATTTTAAATCACTTGGTAAGAGGTGTGAGTTAAACCTCCTAAGTATATAGACATAAGAGTGGATCAAGTTCAAGTATATAGCCAAAACGCGGTTTACAGTATAAGGATAGAACTGGGTACCTTATCTTGGGGACATTATGGATGTGACCTACTTTGTATTTAATACAAACGATGCGATCCTGAATCGTTCATGTGGAGATATATGAACGTGGGGTGTCCTATACAATGAGTTTGCATAAGATCGAACTGCGAAATAAGTCACTTTCACTCGCTATTTACTATTGAGACTAACTATTTCATGCGATGACCTAGGTAACTTGATCTTAATCCTGAGCTAACTATGAACTCCTGTTTATTCGGAATTATCATTTGATCTGCATGGGTGAGAGTGACTCAAGTTCGCCGACTCAATAAGCCTACCATTTTGGGGATAAGACCGGGTAGATAGATGGGGACATAGTCCTGTAAGACGAAATTCACTCCTACCCATTTTAGGGATAGTAGAGAGGTTATTCCCTTAAGTGCTGACTCCGAGTCTTGAACAATGTGTCCCACCCTCTCATTAGCTCGAGACGGACTCAGTTTGATGGTTGGACCACAAACCAATTGTTCATTAGAGGATCAGTGGGACTTAAGAAGCAAGAAGTAACTTCAAGGGTAAAACAAACATTTGACCCAACTCTAATTACGAACAATTTGTGAAGGATTGACTTACTAATCATGGTTATATCAAGTGGACGAAAATATATCTACAGTGAGGAGAGTGCAGCTACTGGGCTATAGTGGAGTGTTCCGATAGTTAACGAATGTTAGTTAACTAGGTTAAAGAGTTTAGTCGGTTAATCTCGAATCATTGGAGCTCATGATCTGTAGGTCCATTAGGTCCCCCTGCTAGCTCATATCAGACTAAACCTTAGAACAGTATGATGGAAGAGTTTGAAACTTCAAATTCGGTTTAGGAAATTAACGTCAATTATATGCGATATTATTGACGTAATAGTTTAATTATGAATTAAACTATAAATTAGAGAGAATTGGAGATATTTAAATATGATTTAAATATCGTACACATGAATAGGAATTCATGTACGAAAGATCAGTTTTGAAAGAAGTTGGGATTGATGCAAATTAATTAATTCAATATTTGATATTAAATTAAATTGTTTAATTAATTATTTAAAATTAATTATTTGAATTAATTTTATTTAAAATTAAAAATCGGAAAAATTCATATTGATTTGGATTTTAGAAATTCTAAAAATATGGATGGTGGGTTTTGACCAACTTCTTGCATTTCCATTGCCCATGGATATTAGCCACCTAATTAGATGACTAATCCCTTCCCCCTTGGTGTCTTCAAATGCAATAGATTTGTTCCATGATTTTGCCTTTATACAGGCTCTGCCCCTTGATGTGTCTTCAAATGCAAGAGATTTGTTCCATGATTTTGCCTTTAAATAGGCTTTGGAACACATAGATTAAGGGTTAATGTTGTTGTGATTTTCACACAAAACCAAAGCTCTACAAAGCTCTACGACTCTCTCTAGCCTTCTGTTTTCCTTCCAATTCCATCACAATTGGATCCCCACAATCCGTTTAAAGGTCGGAGAATAACAGGGAAGATCTTAGCGATGGTTCGTGATCGATTAGTGAACAAAAACTATCCACGGTGTGCATCAATTTTGAGCTACAAGAGGTAGGTGGTTTGAAACTCTGTTTTCGGTTGTTTGTATAAGCATGCTTTAATCCTAAAATTGATGTAGATTAAGTGTCTTAGATCCTAATTGCTTTTGCATGCGTTATATTAACACTTTCATTTAGCTGTAAGTTCATTTCGATGCAATGAGGAAAACATTTAGTCAATTTTAGGCACCTAATAACTTGTTATCCACGAGTTATCACAAGTTTACATGAATAGATAGTCAAGGCGACGAAGCGAGAAGTAGATTTGACCTACAATAAGGAAACTCACATTTGTGTGTTTTGTGTTCAACATGCTCCAATGTTTAAGCTAGTGCTTAGACTGAAATGGTGTTGTTAGTCATTTAGAGCTAGGGTCGAATTTTATACTTGCATATGGAATGAGTTCCATTATTTATAGAGTTTCTTATCGTTACTTGGAAGATCCATACCAACTGACAGGAAAAATTATACTGATGGACAGACACCTCGACTCAACTAGAATCGAACTTTGTAGGTATCAATAGTTTCCAACCTCCTCTCACTCAATCGAAATGTCTCCTTGCCATGTATATTTCACACGTGGTACTTATAGGGATCCATGTGGTAGTGCACATAGGCACGTTCTTGTCCATAACATATACCCTTAATCAATTGATAGGATTATATTTAGGTTAACAAAGGATAAACTATTCTGCTTTCATTTTATTATATCAAATGGATGTGTGGTATTCAAGATGAGTCATCATGGGGTGGAAGAATGGTGATTGATTATTACACACTTGCATCAAATTTCTTTAAAGTTTTTAGAATGTCTTTGATAATATTTGTGTGATGCATTTTTTTCCGAAAGAGTATCTTGTTATTTGATTCTCCCTTCACAATCATTTTGACTTTTTTTCATTCAGTGATGCTAACTTTTATTTAATGCTATATCTTTGATATTTGACTTCTCAAAAAAGAATTAATTAAAATATATTGATGGTATTGAAGATTTGATATCACTATAAATAACTTTATAAAATTTGGATGATTCTAATGAATATCCGAATTTTTTAATTTGGCATGAAACAGGAAACAATAAAATATTAAAAGCGACTTCAATTATCGGTTAAATAGAAACCAATAAAATAGTAGAAGTGAGGTAGACATACCAATGAAATAGAAAATAATAGAAGTGTGACACCAATATTCCAAGTCATAAAATTACAACCTTAATTTCTCTATATATTTAACTTTAGTTTTAATATGGGGTTTGTAGTTCTAAAATTTTTATTGACCATGAAATTATAAAAAACAAAAAGTAATAAATTTATCAAGCTCAATATTGACATAAGTATGAATTTATATCTAACTCCATTTGAATTCAAACTTCTAACCTTTTTTTTTGGAAGACATATGTGTAATTAGTTGAGCTATACTTACATTGACGACATTTTAATATCATGCTTCATTTATTGACTTTATTCTTTCCAATTTCACCATTTGTATCATTTTGCAAGGATGGGAAACATCTAATAAATTTTAGTCAAATGACAATAATTATTGAACTTTTTAGAAAACAAAAATCAAAATTGAAACTAAATTTTTAAAAACTAAAATTTTATGAGGAAGAATTGAATCGTCGATATTTAAAATGATAATAAATATCTTATTGATTGAGGTTGGTGATAAACACATACATGTGATATAACACAAGTAATATAGAATTAATTAAAAAGATTTATTTTGTCGATTAGGTTTAAGAGAATCGATGGCACTGGCAAAGGTGGGAGATGATCCCATTCAAGTCCCCAAAAAGATAATCTTTATTTTCTCGTATCTCAATTCCCTTTCCACGCAGACAAGATTTTCTGCTGGGCCCACCTCCTTTGTCAATTACATATTTTTTTAATCAGGTCCCACCAATTTCTTATTTATATTTGATTATAGGATAACAAAAGATAGCCTTCTAATTTTTTTTTATTTATTATTTTTTTTTTTAAGAAAAAGGTTCTCCCTCAACTTCAGGGTTGTGTCAATTTAGTCCCTCAAATTTAGAACATTTTTTTAAATAGGTTCTCCAACTTTTAATTCTATATCTAATAGGTCCTTAAACTTTAATAAGTATCCAGTGGGTCTTTAAACTTTCTCTTTTGAGTCTAATATGTCCCAACACTTTTAATTTTGTGTTTAATAAGTCTTTGACCTATTAGACTTTTTTTAAAATTCACAAGCCTACTAGATATAATTGGATGTTTAGGGTCCCAATAGGTATAAAATTCAATTTTATATATAGTAGATTGATAAATTTTTAAGAACTTGAATATGTCAGGGACTTATTAGACACAAAATTGAAAGTTTAAAGGATTTCTAAGTAAAAATTGAAAGTTCAAATTGACACAACATTGAAAGTTGAGGGACTAAACCTTTTAATTTAACTTAAAAATAATAATATATTCACAATTAAAAAGAAGTTTCACTATTTAATTAAAAACCGAAATGATTATTAAATATTATTATAATGAAAGGCATTAAAAAAATTTCATTATTAAATTAAAAACCGAAATGATTATTAAATATTATTATAATGAAAGGCTTACAAAATAAGAGGAATGGAGCGGTAGTTTTGCCTTTTTCAAATATTTCTTCTCGGTCTTTGAACATTATAAAAAATAAAAATAAAAATAAAATAACTATTGTCATTCTCCTTCTAAAAAATAAATAAATAAATAAATATATAACTATTGTCATTCTCAATACTATTTTTATCCTCAAATTCAAGTGATTTGGCAGATAAGATACTTATTTTCAACTCTAAAATCGAATTTGATATTAAACTCTCACATTTGTTGATTAAAAAAAAGGAGTGTCATATAGTTCCATGCGACTCCAATACATGTCAACATCGATGCATTAATTAAAATTTATGACTAAATAACAGCAAAAGTCAAAACAATATTATCAAAAAAAGAAAAAAAAAAAACAAAAGTCAAAACAAGATTAAAGTAGAAATTTTGAAAGTTTTGAAATCAAAATAAAATAACTAAGGCCCCTTTGATAACCATTTTAGTTTTTTGTTTTTGGTTTTTCCGTTTCTGGTTTTTGGTTTTTGGTTTTTTGTTTTTAAAAAACAAAAACCATATATGTTTGATAACTGTTTTTTGTTTTCTGTTTTTAAAAAACTGAAAATCAACCTTGTTTGATAACTGTTTTTTGTTTTTAGTTTTTTAAAAATTAGAAAGATGAAAAAATGTTTTAGAGAGAGAAAAATGTGTAGAGACGTTGAAAAAAAAATTAGAGACACAAATATAAATGTTTTCAAGCTAAGATAAGTTTTTTTTAAAAAAAAAACGAGAAAAGTTAAACATAGAAAATTTAGAGAGATGAAAGAAAATAATTAGAGAAAAAATATTAGTTATTAGACTCGAGAAAAGATATTAGTTAGAGGAAAAATAGAAAACAAGTAAGAGTAAAAGCGATAAATTTTATATTAAAAAATTAAATAAAAAAAAAGAATTTTGAGAGATAATAAGGTTAAGAGTAAAAGATATGCTAAAGAAATAACGGTAAATTACAAAAATAAAGAAAAGTTGTAGCGATAGAAAATTTTGGTGACTTTTTTTTTTCAAAAGAAAAATTAGAACATGTTAATTAAGGGGAGAAAAATTATTGATAAGTTTTTAGAAATATACGATATAGAGAAAAAAAAAGTTTTGAGAGAGAAAAATAAATTTTATAGAGTAAAAAACGTTTTAGAGAAAAAAAAATAGAGAAGGGAATTTGTTGGGGAAAGATAGGTAAAAGAGAAGGAAAGTAAGCATTAGAAGAAAGATGAGTTTTTGAAAAACAGAAACCTGTTTTTAAAAACTACGGGGTCGTTTGATAACCATTTCGTTTTCCGTTTTCTGTTTTTGTTTTTCATTTTTAAAAAACATGAGTGTTTGATAACCATTTCTGTTTTCGGTTTTCGGTTTTTTAAAAACGTTTTTGAAATTATAAGCAAATTTCAAAAACCAAAAAAAGTGGTTTTTAAAAACAGATTTCTGTTTTTAAAAAACTCATTTTTTTCCAATGCTTATTTTTCTCCTCTTTTACTTATCTCTCTCCAACAAATTCCTTTTTTTCTATTTTTTTCTCTCTCTATAAAATTTATTTTTCCCCCTCAAAACTTTTTTTTTCTATAACTTATCTATTTCTAAAAATTTATCAATAACTTTTCTCTCCTTAATAAACATATTCTAATTTTTCTTTTGAAAAAAAAAATCTCCAAAATTTTCTATCTCAACAACTTTTCTTTATTTTTCTAATTTATCATTATTTCTTTAGCTTATTTTTTACTCTCAACCTTACTATCTTTCTAAATTTTCTCTGTTTATTTAATTTTTTTTATATAAAATTTATCGCTTTTACTCTAACTTTTTTTCTATTTGTCTCTAATTAAAATCTTTTCTCGAGTCTAACTAATATTCTCTCTCTAAACATTTTCTTTCACCTCTCTAAATTTTCTATGTTTAAATATTCTCTCGTCTTTAAAAAAAAAAACTTTTCTCTAAAAAACATTTATATTTTTGTCTCTAAATTTTTGTTTCAACGTCTCTACACATTTCTCTCTCTCTCTAAAACATCTTTTCATCTTTCTAATTTTTAAAAAACTGAAAACCAAAAATAGTTATCAAACAAGGTTGGTTTTCTGTTTTCTAAAAACAGAAAACAAAAAACAGTTATCAACACATATATGGTTTTTGTTTTTAAAAAACAGAAAACCAAAAACAAAAAACCAAAAACAGAAAAACCAAAAACCAACAACTGAAATGGTTATCAAACGGGACCTACTTTTTTTGGTTTTTGAAATTTACTTATAATTTCAAAAACGTTTTTAAAAAACAAAAAACAAAAAACAGAAATGGTTATCAAACACCCATGTTTTAAAAAAAAAAATGAAAAACAAAAAACAGAAAACAGAAAACGAAATGGTTATCAAACGACCCCTAAAAAAACTAAAGGTTAAAAAACACTTTTGATCCCTAAACTTTTATGAATATAACAATTTAGTCACTTAACTTTGGTTTGTAATAATTTAGTTTTATACGTTCAAATTTATAACAATTTAGTTTTAGTCTATAAGTTTTAGTATGCAACAATTTAGTCGTTTTGCTAACATGAGTATAACATAACTGACATGAAACTTGTACTAATAACCAACAAGTATGTGGTTCAAACTATCATTGATCTACCTATATAAGAAATCTCATTACTAAATTGTTACAAATTAATTTGAAATACAAAATTTAAATTGTTACATGTCAAAGTTTAGAAACTAAAATCATTACTTCGAACAAAAGTGACTCTTAATCCAAATTAAAAGACTAGAGTAGATATATATTTGGAGAATTGAGAAACCAGAATAAAATAAACTTAATTGGAGATCTTTTTTTTTTTTTTTTTTTGGAACTACTTAATTGGGAGATTAAAGTATATTTTATTGATCCTTGGCTAGGGATATACGTAGGATTTTGATCAAACGGTAGAGAGAAGTTTGGAAATAGAAGTGTTGGATGGATGATGGAGATGAGCAGCAGGTTAGTGCAATCCATGGCAAGTGTTAATAATAGCGAATAAGACTTTGTTGGAACCAAAACCACTTTCAGTACTGTACTTGCAATTCTTTTTCTCTCAATTTTTTTTTTTTTTTTTTTTTTTTTTTTTTTTAAATTCTCAGGTCATCAGTTATCCATTACAAGTAATTTAATGACAATCATATCCCTCCCGAAGGCGACAAAACGAGGTAAAAAAGTTAAGTAAAGCACACAAATTTTCTTCACCTTTTTAACAACTCTGCATTTTTCTCTCATCTTCGATCACCCTTTCACACTCATGATCGTGTTCCTTAAACACTTTGACGCCACTACTTCCAATATTTATGCACATTTTTTTAAAAAATAAAAACAAATTTTAAAATCTAGCTAGGAATTCAAATGCAACCTTAACTAGGATGAAAGTCATGGTAGAGAATTTAGGAGAAAACAAGTATAATTTTCAAAAACCAAAAACAGAAAACCAAATGGTTATCAAACAAACCTACTTTTTTTAGTTTTCAAAATTTGCTTGGTTTTTAAAAAGAAAGAAAGGTATTAGAAAAACAAGGAAACTTGTAGGTGAAGTAGGATTTATAAGCTTAATTTTCAAAAACCAAAAACTAAAAATCAAATGGTTATCAAATTGGGTCTTATTTATTTATTTATTTTTAATTTTTAAAAGTTGTGATTCTTTTCATTACAATTTTCTTACCCTATTTTTCGTTTTTTCTGAAACATTTCAGCTCATCGTCAAATTTCCAAAACAAAATCATAGTTTTCAATATATATATATTTTAATTTTTAAAATTTGACTTGAATTTTGAAAACGTTGGTCAGGAATAGATAACAAATCAAAGAAAATTATAAGTCGAACTAGTGTTTATAAGCTTAATTTGAAAAATCAAAATGGTTTTCTAATTGGCTCAAGTTTTCAATTTTTAAACTTTAAAAAATATCTACATAAATCTTTAAACTTTGAATTGTATATATTACTGTTATTTAGATTTCCAGTTTAAGGACGTAATTATAAACAAAATTAATAGTTTAATAAGTGTTGAAATGCTTGAGGTAGAGTGTCTAACTTTACCTAAAAAATAAAAAGAAAGTATATATCAATAATGTCAACATTAGTTTACTGTGCTCCCATCCCATGATAGGTGCTAAACTGCAGATGTGAAATCTATTATGGTTGTCAAATGACCTAAAAGTAGAAAGAAAGTAAGTATTTTCAATGCTAACATTAGTGCTTGTTGAAGCAATTCTAGTTAACGTGAAAGTCAAATATTGAATAGTTAAAACTTGTGGAAAGAATTCAACAACATTTAATAATAGGTTAAAAAATGTTAAGGGACGAGGACACGACACGAATCTCTACAATGGTATGATATTGTCCACTTTGGACATAAGCCCTCATGGCTTTGTTTTTGGTTCACCCCAAAATGTCTCAAACCAATGGAGATACTTGTCCTCCCTTATATACCCATGATCATCCCCTTATCTAGCAAATGTGGAACTTTGGTCGCACTTCCAACAAAAAAATGTATTAGCTCGGATTTTATATATATGTTTGTTTCATAGAAGAGATATTTATGAATGTGCTACTAAATCTCAACCACATCAATTATGATTTTTTATGGAATGGTCTCATAGAAGAATCATGACAATAGATGTCATTCTTACTGTTATGACGAAAACAGTAACAACGTAACAAGAACGAAAGGGCGAAGAGAAATAACACACAGATATACGTGGTTCACTAACGGTGTGTTGGCTACATCCACAGGCAGAGGGAGAGAACGATCTTATTATGTGAGGAGTATTCAGAATACAGAGATTAGGGCAAAAATAGGTTAAGAGGGTTTATATATGGCACCACTCTTAACCCTAACATAATATGTCCAAAATAAAAAAAAAAAACCTGATGCGCAAATTGCTTACCGCAAGTGTACGGGTCAAGTAATAATATAGTGTTTTCGTGATTAAACGAGTGTCGTCCTCTGGATTGGTTTTCTAGCAAATTAAGTACCGTGAATACTTTTGTCCAATTTTATTTAGGGAGCAAAACACAATGATAAAGATAAAAGTAAAGACTAAAAGCATAAAAATAAAAGGGTGGAGACTCAAATGGAAAGACTCTTAGGGAATTGATTTGATTATTTAAGATTGAGAATTGATTAATAGGAATGAATTGATCGTGCAATTATTCTACAAGCCAAGGAAACTTTTATCACGATTACCTCTCCCGAGTATAATTGATTCTCATGCATATAACTAACTTGATATCCCTATCTAAGTTCATTAACATGCAAGACATTATTCGGTTTAGTCCTTGTTATACTTCTAGAGATATTCCAAATCCCGTCACAAACTTAGAATTTCTACTCTAGTCATGCAATTAAACAAGGTAAGTCTTAGGCCAAATCCTCTCTCCCGAGTTAGATTCAACACTTAAATCATTCAATTAGTGATCAAGTAATTGAAAGCATTAAGTAAAATTGCATGAATAAAATAAAAACACATTCATACCTAAAATCAATCTAACAACTAAAAAATTTACATCAAACCCTAAGACAAACAACTAGCAATTCATAGTCTTTAAACCACAAATACTAATTGCAAGAAAAGTCATAAAAACTACACGAGTTAAGGGAAAGAGAAAGGTGATGCGCAATTTTCTCACCGCAAGTGTACGGGTCAAGTAATAATATAGTGTTTTCGTGTAAAACGAGTGTCGTCCTCTGGATTGGTTTTCTAGCAAATTAAGTATCGTGAATACTTTTGTTCAATTTTATTTAGGGAGCAAAACTCAATGATAAAGATAAATCTAAAGACAAAAGGCGTAAAATTAAAGGTGGAGACTCAAATGGAAAGATTCTTAGGGAATTGAATTCATTGTTGAGATTGAGGATTAATTAATGGGATGAATTTAGCATGCAATTATTCTACCAAGTCTAGGAACCTTTTATCACAACTATCTCTCCCGAGCATAATTGATTCTCATGCATGCAACCAACTTGATATCCCTATCTAAGTTCATTAACATGCAAGGCTTTGAGTTTAGTTCTTCAAGCAACTTCTAAAGTTATTCCAAATCCCGTCACAAACTTAGAATTTCTACTTTAGTCATGCAATTAAATAAAGTAAGTCTTAGGCCAAATCCCCTCTCCCGAGCAAGATTCAACACTCAAATCATTCAACTAGTGATCAAGTAATTGAAAGCATTTAACCATAATTGCGTAGGTAAAATAAATGCATATTCATACCACAAATTAATCCAACAAACTAAAACAACTACATCAATCCCTAAGACAAACAACTAACAATTCATAGTCTTTAAACTACAAACACTAATTGCAAGAAAAGCCATAAAAACTACAAGAGCTAAGGGAAAGAGAAAGTAAAACTCGAATTTGTCGAAACTAACACGACCCCGTCACGATCTCCACGTCTTCTCGCTTGATTCCTGCTCCTTAGCCTTGCTTTAGCTCCCACCAAAGGTCTCTAGTCGAAATTAGGGCTAAAATCTAACCAATTGGACTCCCCAAATCCGTAGCTGAAAAGAGGAATTTATAGAAAATCTGCGGATAGCGTCGCGACGCTGTGTAAATAGCGTCGTGACGCAATGAATTTTTTTTTTATTATTATTTTTTATTTTTAGGATTGAACTCCATTTGACTCCAATTGCTGAATTAAGCTTCAAACACATACTTCCTACAAATAAAACATAAAAATGCATAAATTTGGGCAAATAATTGTAAAAGATTAACTTAATTAATCAGAGAAAAATAGCTGGCTATGCTCGCTATCAAATACCTCCAAACTTAAGCTTTTGCTAGTCCTCGAGCAAACTAAAAATCAAGCATACAGTGGAAGAATGGATGCAACAAACATGACTCAATCCTCAAGGCTCAAAAGTCAATAGTCAAACAAGCAAGAGACATGCACATAAGGACCAATGAGGGAGGCAAATTAAATTTTTTCCAAAATTAACTTGCACAAGCGAGATCTAACTCAACTAGATCAGACTCTACTAGCCCGGGATTGGATTATTAAACTCTCAACTCATCTTCCCTCTACACTGGCACTAAGGATTCACTAACGAGTCAATGGAACAAATTAGTTTGTTTTCATCCATACTTAGGTGCTTTAATATTGAAAATTAAATCAAGCATTTATATGTGGCACTAGCTTTCACACACCTATTGCAAGGACCCTTAACCTGAGTTTTCTCTGGTTGGCCTAACTGATCACAATAGGGGTATAGCTCTTTTTGCCTAAATCTTTATTACTCATTGCATTGCGCGCATAAGTCATGACTTTTTTAAAAAAAAAAAAAATTGTAACAACAAGAATGATTTTTCTTTATGAGCATGATAAACATATATTCTTTTCTTTCCTCCTAAGCAAGACCAAACATGCTAATTTGCAAAAAATTAACTCTTTAGCTATTCCCTACACCTATCGAGGTGACAACAAACATATGAACCTAATAATTCGCTCCTAAGCATTCAAATCCAAATCTAGCCAAGACAAATACTCTACTCATGCAAGACATCTCCTAGAAAAAGTTTAAAAAGTCTCCCTTTTTGGGCACTCATGCTTACAACTCATCAAAAGCTTGAAAATTGACAAGAAAGCCTATCCTAAGACATCATAGCCATGCAAAAATAGCATCCAGAAAACAACCATATGCTCAATTCAAAGAAAGTTCAAAACTATAGCTCGAACTCAGATGCTCAAGGGCTCCACAAACATGATAATCCACCCCCAAACTTAAAGCATGCATTGTCCTCAATGTATAAAGAAAATAAAACATAATCAATCATGAGAACAATAAAAGAGTAGGAGGAGTAAACGATACTGCCCTGGAATGATGACCTTTTCATGAATGCTTGGCATAGACAAGAGCACGGGAACTCCTACAAAACAAAAACAACAAGACATAAAAACAATAATGAAGTAACTTGGGTTGCCTCCCATAAGCGCTTGTTTATCGTCTTTAGCTCGATGTGCTTGTGCAGTCTGTCAAGGCACATAAAAATTCTCGTATTTCTTTGGGTCCTTCTTCCTTGAATCAATATAACCAACAATCGCTAGCAAACTGACTAACTTCTCATGGGCCCCTGAAACAGAATTATTTTTGGTATTTTTTAATAAAAGAAGCATAAAAGGAGAAAGATCAAAATAAAGAGACTATGACTCTAAAACTGGCTCGTGAGAATAGAAAAAAGAACAATCAAAATCTACAAAGGATTGAGAAGATAAATCAGACGAAGGCTTTTCAACCTCAAACTCTACCTCCTGAACTTCCTCTGTCACTACAAGCTCATTTTCTTTTTCTTCCTCACAAACATGTTCTTGAAAGGTGCTACAACTCCCCAATTCTTCTCCACTATCTATGCAACTCACCTCCAAATGCTCATCCTTTGCAAGATTGAAAGAACTCAGCTCCTGAATGGGTGCCAACGAATCATCGGCCACATGACTCACTAGACATCCTATGGAAGTGGATCCCACCTCACTAACTTCCTTTGGGGTTTGAAGTCCTCTTATGATTTCATCAAATTTTAAACTCCTCGCTCTAGACTCCTCAATATAATTTTTTGAACTATGCTTTCCAAGGAAGATTTCTCTTTTAAAGGGGGATAACTTGAAGATGAAAAATTGGAGTATGGTGTTGAATAAAAGGCCATTCAAATCAATTATAGCAACAATGATAATTAGGCTTCCAATCAAATAATAACCCAACAAGAACAAATGACCAAGACTCAAACAGAAAAGGAAAGAAAAATAAGAACAAAGAAAACATAATTAGAAAAGGAAAAAAAAAATAAACAAAAAAGGAAAAACTAAATATGGCAAGAAAGCAAATATGGAAAAAAATAAATATAATTTACAAAAGGAAAAGATAAACAACTCAGGAATGAAAAATCAAATATTACATAAACAAATTAGAAAACTACCAAATAAGGAAAAATTAATCTACAAAGGATAAAACTAAAAAGGAAATTCTATCTATGGGAAATTCAAACAAATATGGAAAAGAAAAACAATAAAGGAAAAAAAAATGCAATCTACCTAAAAACAAAAATAACAAAAATAACAAAAAAATATAATACACCATAAACTAAAACCGAACAATTTTTTCACAATATTAATTTAACTAAATATGTCAATCTCCGACAACGACGCCAAAAACTTGATGCGCAATTTGCTTACCGCAAGTGTACGGGTCAAGTAATAATATAGTGTTTCCGTGTAAAACGAGTGTCGTCCTCTGGATTGGTTTTCTAGCAAATTAAATATCGTGAATACTTTTGTTCAATTTTATTTAGGGAGCAAAACTCAATGATAAAGATAAATCTAAAGACAAAAAGCATAAAATAAAGGTGGAGACTCAAATGGAAAGATTCTTAGGGAATTGAATTCATTGTTGAGATTGAGGATTAATTAATGGGATGAATTTAGCATGCAATTATTCTACCAAGTCTAGGAACCTTTTATCACAACTATCTCTCCCGAGCATAATTGATTCTCATGCATGCAACCAACTTGATATCCCTATCTAAGTTCATTAACATGCAAGGCTTTGAGTTTAGTTCTTCAAGCAACTTCTAAAGTTATTCCAAATCCCGTCACAAACTTAGAATTTCTACTTTAGTCATGCAATTAAATAAAGTAAGTCTTAGGCCAAATCTCATCTCCCGAGCAAGATTCAATACTCAAATCATTCAACTAGTGATCAAGTAATTGAAAGCATTTAACCATAATTGCATAGGTAAAATAAATGCATATTCATACCACAAATTAATCCAACAAACTAAAACAACTACATCAATCCCTAAGACAAACAACTAACAATTTATAGTCTTTAAACTACAAACACTAATTGCAAGAAAAACCATAAAAACTACAAGAGGTAAGGGAAAAAGAAAGGAAAACTCGAATTTGTCGAAACCGACACGTCCCCGTCACGATCTCCACGTCTTCTCGCTTGATTCCCGCTCCTTGGCCTTGCTTTAGCTCCCACCAAAGGTCACTAGTCGAAATTAGGGCTAAAATCTAACCAATTGGACTCCCCAAATCCGTAGCTGAAAAGAGGAATTTATAGAAAATTTGCGGATATCGTCGCGAAGCTGTGTAAATAACGTCGCGACGCTATTTTTTTATTTTTTTTATTTTTTTATTTTTTTATTTTTTTTTAAGGATTGAACTCCATTTGACTCCAATTGCTGAATTAAGCTTCAAACACATACTTCCTACAAATAAAACATAAAAATGCATAAATTTGGGCAAATAATTGTAAAAGACTAACTTAATTAATCAGAGAAAAATAGCTAGCTATGCTCGCTATCAAAAGGAAAACTCGAATCCGTCGAAACCTGTACGTCCCCGTCACGATCTCCCCGTCTTCTCGCTTGATTTCTGCTCCTTGGCCTTGCTTTAGCTCCCACCAAAGGCCTCTAGTCGAAATTAGGGCTAAAATCTAACCAATTGGACTCCCCCAATCCGTCGAATGAAAAGAAGATTAAATAGAAAATCTGTCGATAACGTCGCGACGCTAAGGAGACAGCTTCTCGACGTTGTCTCTGTTGCCGCCTAATTCAGAAAAGGAAAGGCAGCGTCGAGACGCTCTAAGAGCAGCATCTCGACGCTGGTCTGCAGACGGCTCTCTTTTGACTTCTTCTAACTTGAATCTTTTTCGTTCTTTAGCCAATTTTCATGTTCCGAACACATATCTAGCTCCAATTTCTCGATTTAACTCCAAAACATTATTCCTACAAATAGAACACAAAAAATGCATAATTTTGACCAATTAAATATAAAAGACTAGCTTAATTAATTAGGGAAAAAATAGCTAGCTATGCTCGCTATCAAAACCCAAAACGGAAAAATCATATCTAATCCCTATACATAATTTAGCTTAGGGGGCGTTGCCCCCGAACCCCCACTGTTGGCCAGTCAGCGAGACCCCCGTACTGGGTCGTTCGGAGCGCTTCATATCAGATTCAAGGCATATCAACACTTACAAATACGTTTAAGAAAAGATGTAATTCTTGGAGGTTATGATGCGTAAGATCATGAGTCAAGATGGCTAGCAAGAGGCAAGAACGTACGACCATACCTGATCCAAAGCATTCCAAAATAAATTTGGCTAAGCAAAGATATGTTTTCAAATGATAAGTGATTCAAGCGTTGTCTAACTAACGCGATATCCACATGACAAGTATAGATGAAGTCATTTGATGAATTGGTTCGACTGTAAGTTGTTCTGAGTGAATGGTCGGGATATGCGTATACAATAATCATGCATATGGTTGGAGCCATGTATGAATTATATTCAAGAGTCTATGTGTGTGAGTATGATCAGCAAATGGGAGGTGTGCCACAATGGAAGCTTTTTGTCTGAGATGTGGTTAATTACAGGGCTTTGGATGCCTCGTGGTGAATGTGATGTTTTCTCTGAGGTGTTGGTCCGACCACGAGTGACCATGTTGAAGTGGCAATAAAAGATTTTTCCAAATCATAATAATAATGTTTTCAAATATTTCCAATATCAATTTTGATTCTCTTAAAGATAAATTACTTGTTCCTCTCAATCAAAATCAAAATAAGTAACCAACTTTATTGATAATTATGACATTTATTTCATATAACCTGTACCATGAAATAAGATTTGAAAATATTTATTTAAACCTTAATGAAAAGATAACTTTAAGTCAACTTATATCTTTTTTTAATTCAACCATGATTATATAGTATAGCAAAAAAAAAAAAGAAAGTCTGATCCATTCCCTCGATGTATTTAGAGTTTTTTTTTTTTAGAATTTGCATCGTGAGTGACAAATAAGAATTATATAATTGCAAATATAGTACAATGTAAAAAAAATTGCTAATATAGCAAAATCTATCTGAGTATATTACTGATAGACTCTGGTTAACCAGAATCTATCTGATAGACTTTGATTATCAGAGTATATTAAAGTGTGCTTTTGTCTACTTAGAATTATTTTTTTTACGGAATTAGTATTTACTTAACAAATATTTCTAAAATAAATTTATTAAAATGAAAATAATAAAAATAATTTTAAAAGTTACTAAAATGAAAAAAAAAATAAATTAAAAAAGAAAAAGAAAAAGTGAGGAGAAGAGGTGTATAATTTGCTAAGAAATGCAAGAAGAAAGTGTTTTAGAAAAAGAGAGAAATTAGAAAAAGTGTGTACACAAAAATTGATGAGAGAAGATTGAGAAAAATCTGTGTAAAGATAGTGATTATGGAGAAAAAAAAGTATGTGAAAAGAGTTAATGAGGAAAGTAAGTGTGTACACAAAGATTGATGTGAGAAACTACGTAATGAAATGTTAGAGAAAATTTGTGTGAAGAGAGTTATTAGCAAGAAAAAATGTATGTAAAATAACTTATTAGTGTGAGAAAATTTGTTTTATAGGATGGATGTTATTTATTTTGTTAGGGTTTTAGTTAACTCAATATACAATGTTAAGGGATATTGTAACTACAATAAAACCTCTTACATATCTCCACAAATTAAATGGTATGTAATTGTCCACCTTTAAAAGTAAAATCCTGATGATCTTACATTTTCTTCCGGCCTAAAGGTCTCATATTATATTAACGGAGAGATAATTATGTTCACTTTCGTATACGGTGAATATATATTCTATTTTCTAGTCTATGTGGAACTTTGATTGCATTTTGAACAATTCACCCTTAAAAAAAAATACGATAAAGCCACTACTAGAACAATTGTCCGTATGTGTCCACTCTTTAGTCCAACTAATATAGCTTCCTTTTTCTCTATGCCAATTTCTCATCTAGAGTAGTGGGAAAAGAATGTCCTCTTGATGCACACTGTTTGAACATGCCATGGACCACATTAGGGGATACACATGTTGAACACTCTTTGTTGCAATCTTAACTTATCCTTCCTTCTAAAACAAAGGTCATCATCAGATTCCCTCCTTGCCCTTATAATAGACCGTTACTGCTATTTGCTTGCCATTTGAGCACTTTTTGTCAAACATCTAGAGCTACGTATTCATCCATTAGTTGCAATGTAACATGTCTCTCTAAAGTTCATCTATCATATTTGTTTCCATAGACAATTAATTGATGTTTTTATTAGTACATCTAAGTTTGAGGCATGACTTTGATACTACTCGTTATATATGATAAATAGTTCTCATTTATATACTCATGATGTTCCATTTCTTGGTCATGATCAAAGTTTTTGATCGTATTCTCTAACATAAAATTAATAGAAAAAGAAAAAAGAAAGCAGAAGCGGGCCACAGTAATGAAGTGAGAGGATGAATGAAGCGAGCGTCATAGAGAAGGAAATAGACAAAGACAAACAAGAAACGCACACTGTTTTGGAAATGAGGGAGACAGCCGCGCGTGTTCCACACCCTCGAAGAAGCGCGTGTTGATACCTTCCTGATATAGACACACATTTCCAATTATACATCCGGAAGCGCAAAAAAGAAAAAAAAGTAAAAAAATAAAAAAAATAAATAATAAAAGGCGACAAAAATATAGGATAGCGCATAGCAGTGAAAAAAAGGCAATAGGGGAATAGGGCAGAGAGGCATAGGATAGGTAGGGACACAATGGTCATATATTGCCATCTTTTTTAAGGTTTACCCCTAAACCCCATTCTGTGTGTAGAAAAAAAAAAAAAAAAAAAAAAAAACCATTTTGGGTTTTCTCTGTCCTCTCCCTCTTCAACTGAAAACGACTGCAACCATGGCCAAGTAACCTGTGGTCTATCTCTCTCTGCCTATATAAATAAATAAATAAATAAATAATAATTAAATTATATTTTAGTTAAAACGGATTTATACACCGACTACAAAAACTTTCAAAGGCAAAGCCCACCACTTTTCTTTATATTTAAGTCTCTCTCTCCGGTGGTTCCATCTCCATCGAAATTTCATTTTTCTTCTTCTTCGAAATCAAAAGTGATTTGGTTTGTGAATTAGAAATAGAAAGAAGAATGGTGGATCTTGAGATCGTTTGCTGCATGTGCGGCGACATCGGTTTCCCTGACAAGCTCTTCCGCTGTAACAAGTGCCGCAACCGCTTCCAACACTCGTACGCTCTTTCTCTCTCCTCCTTCTTCTTTCTATTTCTTTCTTTCCTATCTATCACATGCATCTTCCATCTCCATCCAAATTCTAATCCTCTTTTTTTTTTTTTTTTCCATTTCCTTATAATCTCTTTATTGCCTTTTCTTCTTACTTTTGCACTCATCCGCAAATGGACACCAGCTTTAAATTTTCAATATTGTATCGGAATTATAAGTATTTATTTCTTTGAATGCGTGCGTATTCTCATCATTTTGTTGGGTTTTGGGTTTTGTGCCAATTTCCATCCAAAACTCAGTGGAGGCTTAACAAAATAAGGATCCAAGATTTAATTAAAAACTTGAGTTTTGGGCTGATTAAATAGTGATCTAACATGGAATTTTGGAGGGTTTTTTTTTTTTTTTTTTTTTTTTCTTAATTTGAATTTAGTGGGTTTGGTTGAAAATGGACAGGTACTGCAGCAACTACTACAGCGAATCCGCAGAGCCAATTGAGGTGTGTGATTGGTGCCAGTGCCAAGGCCGGAGCTCCTCCAGATCACACGGAAGCTCCTCCAAAAGACCGCCGCCGCCCGCTGCCGACGCTGCGGGAATCATGACCCGCTCCGAATATTCCGGCGACAAAATCAAACACCACCATGAAGATGCCGCCACCTCCTCCGCCGACAAGGGGAAACACGCCGGCGCTGGGGGCGTTCCCTCGCCGAGGCCGACCACGCGCAGGTACAAGCTTCTCAAGGACGTAATGTGCTGAAAAAACAGGGCGCTGAATAAAACGCAGCGTTTTCATCGATGGCCCAATGGGGTTTGTTTTTATTTCTCTCTATACTTCTCTCTCCTAATTCCTCAAATGTTAATTATTAGAATTATTATATAAATAACGTATGTATATAGATATATAATATAGGTTGCTTTTGACTGTGCGTGGGTTTATATGTAAACTCCATGAATTTTGCTTTGTGTTATATATATGTGTGTGTGTTATGAATATATTATATAGTTTTCACTTTAGATCTTTCAATAAAAAATGTAATTATAATGCATTTTCTTCCCTTCCTCTCCATTTCCATGCAAAATATATTATCCAAAGGCTTAAACCAAAATTTTGATCTTTTATTTTTCAAGGTGGTATCTAGTTTCTTTTCTTTACAAAGTTTTCAATGATTTTTAATAATTTTTAATTATGTTGTTAACTTTGTTAGTTCAATGCTCTTTTGAAGCACGCCGTATGAATTGTATTGTTAAAAAATAACATTAACTAATTTTAAATTCACTCAAGTATTTGATGATGTTAGCATTAAACAAACATACTTCTAACAAATATCTATTAGATATAAAATTGAAACTTTAAGAATTTACTTTTCAAAAATATATAAGAACTAAATGGACACATATCATAAAAATTCATGAATCTTGTTGAATTACATGGAGTACATAGTACCTACCAACTAATCTAAACTCAATTGGGAAAGAGATTAGAATAAGGTTTATATGGAGGTCTCATGCATGAATCAGTCCTATTATTATTATTTTTTAACTCATAAATCAGTCCTATTATAGGGAGATGATTATCACTGTAATTAATTAATTATTAGGGTGTTAAATATAGGGGGAGGCGTTGGAACAGAACATGGTTAAGTGAACTTTTTTTTTTTTTCTTTTAATAATTTGTGGGTATGTACTGTTTTATTTTGAATTATTTATCTTGTTTTAGGAGGGGAAAATAATTAATATTAAGATTCAAGAATTCAACTTATATAATAAAAGCATCTAGCTAGACCCTCTAATTATGGGGGAAAATATATATGTATAGTAACCTTCATTGTTGAAAGATATACATATCCTAGTTTAGGATATAATTAAAACTATTTTAGAAGATAAGGAGTAATTAGTAATTTCTCTTATAGGCAGCTGGCTTTGATCTTTTGGTACAATATTAGGTTTGAATTGTAATATTTTCTTTTAGAAGGTTAAATTACAACTTTTACTCTTAGTTTTTAAGGAGTTTTAAAAAAGGTTCTAATAGATTTCATTAATATTTTGAATTATATGTTGAATAATATATATATTTAAAAAGTAATGGACAATCCAACAAGAGGTGATAGATTCCAATTTTTTAAAAAATGAAAGGGGTTGGTATTGGGTGAGATACACTCATCATATTGGGTTTCTTGATGAGTAGTCCAAAGAGAATTGAATGCAGAGAGATCAATGGCTTTCGGCTTAAAAATCTCTCACAGTACCTTTTCAATCCCTTCTTTAAACTCTTTGCAGATTCATTGACTCCTAATTTAATAGGTAAGGCCCGCCACTGTCAATTTCCCCAAGAAAAAAAAAAAAAAAAACAATTTGTTTAATATATAGAAAAAGAGGCAAAAAGCAAAGAGAAATAAAGAAGAAGGAAAAAAGAAAAAAAAAAACTTAGAGAGAGTCATGTTCCCAAGGTAAAAGTTTTTTACTCTTTTAACCCACAAAAAATCACCCCCAAGTCAGAGAGAAATAATGCACTCTTTTGTTGCTATTGGATTTGTGGCCATTCATTTATCTATGTCTATCATAATTCCAAATATGCATACATAATTAAATGTGCATTTGTGTATTTTTGTGTTAAATGTTTGAACTTTGAAGAAACTTTCAAGGATTTAAATGAATGAAGGTTTGTGGTATATGGATAAATAACTTTAAATGTTTAATCTATTTTGGTATACTACTATTCCTTTTTAAATATCTAAACTTTATAGAAAGAAAAAATTGATATGGTTGTTAACTTTTTAATAAA
Source organism: Luffa acutangula (assembly GCA_036850905.1). NCBI lineage: Eukaryota > Viridiplantae > Streptophyta > Magnoliopsida > Cucurbitales > Cucurbitaceae > Luffa > Luffa acutangula. Next base: position 28,765,994 of record CM072098.1, read on the forward strand.
ATTTAAATATCATAGAGGTGGACTTTATTCATTTACCTTATGAAACAAATAATTACTTGGATAAGTGTTTGAAGTGACATGGAGTAAGTAGGTTTGGTGTTGGGTTTTTAATGTATTTAGGTTGTTAAAAAATGATTGATGAAAAAGTGATCAAATAAACTGAAGTTTTTTTATTTTTATTTTTTTAATGCAAAGTTAAATTAAAGGATTAAAATAAAATATTTCAAAGTATTTTTTCTATACCGTGAGCATTGAACTAACTTATGAACATCTCAACTTATTAATCTCACACATGTGATATATTGTAGGACCTTATAAGTTAGAATTATCAAGAAAATGTTAGAACCTTGTTGTAGGTAGCTGCGGTTATCGTATGATATTTAATTTGAACCCTTGTTTCAAAGGTCCCAAGTTCTTTCTTAATACTCCAAATGCTTACTAGGTCAACTAGTAGTGATAAACAAAATATATTGAATGTTGAGAGTGGTAAAAATAAAACAGTTTTAAAAAATTTGGAGATCAAATTGAAATAAGCAAAAAAAAAAAAAGTTTTAGAATTTTCTTTTTACGTGCTTTAGATGAAACAACAATTAATTAGTGTTATTTGAGGATGAATTTATGTTCACTTTATAAATAAAAAATGCTTTTTAGCCCATCTAGTTTTTGAAATATTTTATAGGATTTTATTGAGTAATATTAAAAGTGATTTTAAAAATTCTAAAATCACTTAAAAGATACTCAAAAAACTTTTAAAAGAATAAAAGCACTATAGAAGAAATGATTTTACAGAAGTTATCTACACTCTTTCAAAAGTCATCTCAATCTAAAAAATGACTAGTTTGGGATGACATTCCTACCATTTTCCTTTAAATATCTCGAAAAAAAAGTAATAGAGTAATAAGTTTGATACATGACTCTTGAAATTACTCATACAAATTCTAAAAGCATTTTGAAATTAGTAACTTCCTAATCAAGCATTTACAGAAAATTTGAGAGGATGTGACACTATATATTATTACCATGAAAAATGAAAATTTTGAAAAGCAGTAAATTAAGTGCTTTTCATTCTCCAAAAACAATATACTAGCTAGTTTCACCCTAGAACTAAAAGTTGACCATGCAAAATTTGAAAAGTAGTAATAACCAAAAACACTTTTTACCCCCTAAAGAAAAGGTGGGTGGATCCAAAATAAAAGTACACAAACTGATAAAGGCTTGGTCCATGTATCTGTTTAGATCATTTACAAGAAAGCAACAAATAAAATTCAGTCAAGTTGAGAAGGGTTTTGAATGAGTAGAACAAGTCATCATCAACTTTCTTATAAATAACAATTCCACTTTTGCTTCCATTTGAATTGCTCCAAGAATTATTCAATAATCATTGTCTCTTTTTTTCTCTCTCTCTTATGATTTCATGTGGATGCTAATTTGGAGATCAGGAAGGAAAAAGCAACTTTACATTATATACATATATATATAAGCACATGAGAGATGGTGACTCAATAGTTTTAATTATTGTTTCTTAGTATTTGGTTTGCCTTATACTTTCCTTTCTTTCTAAACTATCTTCATATTTCTTCACTCATCACATGATTGCTTACTCTCTCTCTCTCTCTCTCTGATTATTTCACTCACAAGCAATTCCAAATTTTAGGATATAAAAACCATAGCAATTGTACAAACAACTACTCTTATTCAATCTCTTTGTTTTTCTTTTTTGTGTTTCTCTCTTTCATCATCCATACATCTCTTGAGGTGTGTAATGAAGCAAATCAAATGCTATATATTTTTCCAATTCAAATTGTGATCTCATTGACCAAGCTTTAAATAATGCATTTGTTGGTTATGTAGTTGAATGATCTATAGTAGGTAAATGAAGGGATAAAAGCCTCACGCAGCGGAAAGTATTACCGAACCTACTCGAAGTCTTAGATTCTAATTGAAATACCAATACAATTTGCAAAATATTTCAGCAATAAATCTATATTTAATGGGTTGTACATAGGCTATAAACATGCTAAGAGATCAACTAGATTGATCCTAGTGATCAAGGATTTCATAGAAAACTTACTTTTGTAGAAAACCTTGATCAATTCGCTTTTTCTTGCCAATATAAGATTGAAAACGCAGCAACCCTCTTGTGCGAACACCACCAATCGACTACACCGGTTGTTGAATTTATCCCTTTGCTTGTTTTACAGTAGACTATGAAGTAACCCAGTACAGTAGTACAATGAATAATGAAGAAGGAATTAGTAACAGAAGAGATACAAGAAAAGGAAGAAGGAGACAACAGGATTATAGTGGTTCGACCGAAGTCTACATCCACTTTTAGTAACACCAGGGAGAGAACTTTTATTAACAATCAAGGAAGGCAATGGAACAAGAATATAATTTTTGTCTTGCTCTTTTACAAACAGACTTAGGTACTTATAGGTTTCTACTAAGTCTTTACCACAGTGAGTAGTTAATTGACTTAACTCTAATGCCTCTTAACCGAACATGACAGAATATGGAATATCAAATTACAACAATCACCCTCTTGATATCCATATTCTGACTTGGTATCTTGAATTCTTCCTCTGGTGTACCAAGGACTATGAAGCTGGTATGCAATCATCCATGATCAAGTTTTAGCAGTTCACAAAGGTATTCCAACCTGCTTGTCGGGAGTGATTTTGTCAACATGTCTGCTGGATTTAAAGAGGTATGAATTTTAACTAGCTTCACTTCACCCTCTTGAACCATTTCTCTCACATAATGGAATCTCACATCTATGTGTTTGGTTCTATCATGGAAAGTTGGGTTTTTTGAAAGTGCTAAAGCACTTTGGTTATCACAGTGGATCATCACCTCACACTCTTCACCCAACATAGCAGACACACTCCTTCTTAACCAGACTGCTTCCTTGACCGATTCAGCTAATGCAATATACTCTGCCTCTGTTGAAGATAGGGCTACTACTGACTGTAGTGTAGATTTCCAGCTCACTACATTTCCATACAGAGTGAAGATATATCCTGTTAAGGACCGACGTTTATCAAGATCAGCTGCATAGTCCGAATCAACATAACCGGTTATAGCTTCACAGTAGGTTTTTTCTTGAGTAAACAGTAGGCCTTTGTTAGAGGTACCTTTAATATACCTCACAATCCATTTGGAAGCTTCCCAGTGTGCTTTCCCGGGATTGCTCATATATCGACTTACAACGCTCATTGAATGAGCCAAATTCGGCCTACTACATACCATTCCATACATAAGAGATCCCACCAGATTTGCATAAGGTATGGTCTTCATATCAGCAGCTTCAGTTGTGTCAGCAGGACACTGAGATATAGATAGTTTGAAGTGCTGGGCAAAGGGGGTCTTTACTGATTTTGCTGATTCCAAATGGAACTTCTTGAGGATTTTGTTAAAGTACTCTCCTTGAGATATAAAAATAGTGTTTCGACTTCTGTCCCTTTGAAGTTCCATTCCTAGAATTTTCTTTGCACCCCCTAAGTCCTTCATCTTGAACTCACTGGATAGAACTGCCTTCAAGTTACTGATTTCTTTCATATCTGCTGATGCGATTAATATGTCATCGACATAAAGAAGTACCAAGATAAAGACCGAAGCTGTAATCGACTTTCTATAGACACAATTGTCAAAAGGACTCCTTTTAAAACCTTGGGCTGCTATGAAGGAGTCGAATCTCTTGTTCCATTGGCGTGGGGACTGTTTAAGGCCATAAATGGATTTTTGTAGTTTGCACACCAAATTCTCCCCTTCAAACTCAACAAATCCGGGCGGTTGCTTCATATAAATGACTTCATCAAGATAACCATATAGGAACGCGGTAGTCACATCCATTTGTTCAAGCTCTAGCTTGAATTGCACCACCAAGGATAATAGTATTCGGATGGATGTATGGCGTACCACGGGGGAAAAAACTTCAGAATAGTCGATCCCATCTTCTTGAGTGTACCCTTTGGCCACTAGTCTTGCTTTAAATCTAGGCAAATCAGAGGGATTAAGGCTCGGTTTCAGTTTGAACACCCATTTACAGTCTATCACCTTTTGGTCTACTGGTCTTTCTACAAGCTTCCAAGTGTTATTCAATTCTAAGGACTCCAATTCTTGTTTCATTGCATCTAGCCACTTATCAGAGTCAGCAGAGTTTATAGCCTGATTATATGTGCTAGGCTCCTTACCAAAGCTTTCAACAAAACAGTTAAAAGCATATCCAACGAAATCAGAAGCATTATACCTTGTAGAAGGTCTAGCGTTCCTCCTCTGCCTATCTCTGGTAAGTTGGTAGTTACTGAGATCTGATATTTCATCAATGGCACCAGTTTCTACTTCCCGTGAAGTACCTTCTCCAGCATCTGCATCAGTATCCTCAATTGGATCATTATGAGATACTGACTGATTGCCCAGATTCGAAGACACATTAGTATCACCTGGTGGCTGTAAGTCAATCTCAAAACCTTCAGATCTACTTTCTTTTTCAGTTTGTCCTTCACTTTCATCTCTGTCTTTCCATGGCATCATTTCCTCATTAAAAGTCACATCTCGACTAATAATGCATTTATTCTCACCGGGCTCTAAGGACCATAATCTGAATGCCTTTACTCCTTTAGGATATCCTAAGAAGATACACTTCTTTGCTCTCGGCTGCAGCTTGTCTTGTCGAATGTGTGCATATGCTGCACAACCAAATACTCTGAGATGGTTCAAGCTTGGTGGATAACCCGTCCAAATTTCCTGAGGAGTTTTGAAGCCCAAGGCAGTAGATGGACTTCTATTTATAACATAAACAGCAGTGTTCACCGCTTCTCCCCAGAAATTCCTTGGCAGTTGTGCATTTGATAGCATGCACCGGACCCTTTCCAATATGGTTCTATTGAACCTTTCAGCAAGTCCATTCTGTTGAGGGGTCCCTGCGGCTGTCAAATGCCTGCTGATACCAGATGAACGACACAGGTTTGTGAATTTATCATTAAGGTACTCGAGCCCGTTATCTGTCCTTAAGAACTTAATCTTCAAACTAGTTCGATTTTCAATCAAAGTTTTCCATTCAAGGAATTTTTCAAAAACCTCATCTTTTGATTTCAACATATACACCCATACTTTCCTCGAAAAATCATCTATGAGTGCAAGAAAATATCGAGCCCCACCGTGAGTCTTTATTCTAGCCGGACCCCATAAGTCAGAATGAATATAGTCCAGCTTTCCTTTGGTGTGGTGCCTCGAAGTTTTGAAGCTAGCCCTTGATGACTTACCCAACACACAGTGTTCACAAAAGGCCATATCTACAGGTTTCTTCTTACCAATAAGGCCTTGCTTGAAGAGACAATCAAGCCCCTTTTCACCAATATGGGCGAGTCCCTTGTGCCACAGAAGGGTATCCTTCAAGGCTTGGTCATCAACAATGTGAGACTCCCCAGTTACTGTTTTTCCCTGAAGAACATATAGACCATCTTTCAATTTTCCTGTCAGTTTCAGGTCATTCCCCTTGGACACTTTCAAAACACCTTTCTCAGATGTATAGGTAAAACCAGTCCCATCTAGCCCAAAGAAATCAGACTTCTCTTCAAATCAGGCACGAATCTTACTGATTTCAGTATTTTAAAAGATCCATCATTCAACCTTAATCTCACAGACCCAATACCTCTAACAGTGCAACATTGGTTATTACCCATGATTACTTTACCTCCTTGAAATTCTCTGATCTCGGTAAAGAAATGTCTATTAGGGGTCATATGAAACGTACAGCCCGAATCAAGAATCCACTCATCAGCGCTGTCCTTATCTGTGATCATTAGAACTTCTGCAGACTCATACCCTTCATGCAGATTTGCTACATTTTTGTTCTCATTTGAAGTCTGTTTACTATTTTTCCTCTTAAGCTGATAGCAGTCCCTCTTGATGTGTCCATTCTTATGACAATAATTGCATTTAACAGTACTCTTATCAAAAGGCTTCGAAGAATTTTGATATCTCCCAGGATTCTTATTGTCTCTGTACTGATTTTGCCCTTTATTATGAGAATTCTGACCTTTATTCTGAGAATTCTTACCTTTGCCATGCTGTCTTTGACTATCTTTTACAAAGAACGCCTCTGATTCTTTCTTTTCTTTCTTCAATTCAAGATCCTTAAGTCTCAAAGCATCCAAAATTCTATCTAGCGACATCTTATCTCTCCCATACTTAATCGCTGATTTAACTTCTTTGAAAGATTCCGGAAGCGAGTTAAGAAGAATTACGGCTTGATCATCATCACTAACATTTTCACCAGCATTTTGTAATTCTGTACAGATTCTACTGAATTCATCTAGGTTTTCTTCAAGATTTTTAGAGGAATCCATCCTAAAACCCAAGAATTGTTCCTTCAAATAAAGTTTGTTCGTAAGAGTCTTAGGCATATATAATTCATCTAGTTTAGCCCATAACTCATCAACTTTTTCAATCTTACTGACTCTCCTCAGAACATTATCCGCTAGATGAAGTATAATCGAACTATGAGCAATTTCTTGCATTTCTTCTTTTTCAGAATCTGACATAGTTTGAGGTAACTTACCCGGATCAAGCAGAGCTTTGGCCACTTTTTGCTGCCTCAGAAGGGCCCTCATCTTCGTCTTCCACAGCCCAAAGTCTCCTTTGCCATCGAATCTTTCTAATTCAAATTTCGCAGCCATCGATTCCAAGAATTTGACCTAGAAGAATTCGATTCTTGATCGCAGGCAGAGTAGAGCTTCGGGCTAGGTGTCCTGATTTAAGACCGATACACGGCAAGACAGAAGGACACTTTTCTTAGACGGGAAGAGGAAGCAAGCTCAATTCGGTGTACTAGAATTCTTCAGTCAATGGGCTCTGATACCAATTGTTGAATTTATCCCTTTGCTTGTTTTACAGTAGACTATGAAGTAACCCAGTACAGTAGTACAATGAATAATGAAGAAGGAATTAGTAACAGAAGAGATACAAGAAAAGGAAGAAGGAGACAACAGGATTATAGTGGTTCGACCGAAGTCTACATCCACTTTTAGTAACACCAGGGAGAGAACTTTTATTAACAATCAAGGAAGGCAATGGAACAAGAATATAATTTTTGTCTTGCTCTTTTACAAACAGACTTAGGTACTTATAGGTTTCTACTAAGTCTTTACCACAGTGAGTAGTTAATTGACTTAACTCTGATGCCTCTTAACCGAACATGACAGAATATGGAATATCAAATTACAACACCGATATATCTCTAAGACTTCTTGAAGCAGGAGACTTGTGGGAGTCTTTTGGGAGAGATCTCAGAGAGAAGGTGTAACGCCCCAGGTTTTCCAACCCTTAGCCCAGAGACGCTACTTCAACCCTTAAACCCTTATCTATGGAATTGAACCACTTAAACCGGATGTACCGAAAATTTCGGCAGCATAACGGCGTAAAATGGCCTGAACCAATTTTTTTTAAACACCTGATAAACGAATAAAAACACTTCAAAACAATCACCTCAACTCCACCAACTTCATTTCAGATCCACAGACTACTTCTCTATACGAGTCAGGTCTCGTTGCAACATGCCTTAACTCAAATCATGCAATGGAACACAATATTCACTAAACTTTTATTAACACCAGCTCTTAATCCAAAAGAGTGATAACTAACAACTTTATTTCAAGAATGATAAGACAATGGAACTAGACTTAGGATCATAAACAAACCACCAAACCAAGTCTCATCAACAGATCTACAACCAACAAAACAAAACTAGTCTACTCAAGCATAGCAAAAAAATGGAATTATAAGCAACTCTAGCCTATCAAACATAGGAAAGAAAGCCAAACGCCCTAGGGTTCCTCCTCGTAGTTCTCCTCTTCCTCACCAGGATCCAGCTCATCAACGAAACCTACAACATCTAAAATGTTGGGGGGAAGGTGGGGAAGGGGGTATCAGTATAACTGTGGTAATGGTAAGCAGCTCACACTTACCAAACCACAAACAAACAACCAAAACAAGCAACATGCTGATCACACGCATCCAACAGGTTATGGAACCAAAACAAACAACATGCTACAAAATAACAGTGTGCTTTTTGTTGGGTTTTATGTCCTAAAACTCGTAGATAGTGAATGATTAACGAATTATACACTTGTATCAATAAAGTGTTATTGAGATTTATGCAATAAAGTGTTATTGTTATATTAAGTCTAGAATTGCACAATATGACCCAAATCCAATAAACTAAGATCCAAGGTTGTTTACATGAGACTTGGACTAGTATGTGGGGACATACGGGGATCAGTGTTCAAGTAACAACCTAAAAGGTCTATAGTATAGGGATAAGGCTGGGTACCTTATCCTGGTAACACTATGTGATACGGCCCGCTTTGTATTCGATACAGACGAATTGATCCAAAGCGTCCATGTAGGAGACATGCGAGCGGGGGTATCCTATGCAATGAGTTTGCATAAGACCGGACCACGAAATAGTAAACCACTAGATGTAACACCGTTAACTAGTTAGGTTACTGTTTCAATAGGATGACCTAGGTAACTCGATCTTAATCCTGAGTGTGTCATGAACTCCTTCTCACGAGGGATTGTCCTTTGATTAGTACGGGTGAGAGTGGCCAGTACGCCGACTCAATAAGCCTACCTTCTTGGGGACAAGACCGAGTGGGGGGCTGGGGACATGACAATACAAGATGGAATTCACTCCTTCCCCTATTGGGGCAAGTAGATGTGTGTTCCCTTAAGGGCTGATTTCGGGGCTTGAACAAAGGCGCGCCGTCCTCTCTTGGCCCGAGAGGAACTCTTGTTTAGAGGTTGGACCCTAAACAAATTGTTCATTAGAGGGATCAGTGGTACTTAAGGATCCAGAGGTAACCCAGGGGTAAAACGGTAATTTGACCCAGCTGGTGTTACGAACACACGTGAAGGATTGACTTACTGCATTGGTCGATATCCGTGGACACAGAAATATTCTACAGTGAGAAGAGTGCAGCTGTGGGTCTTTAGTGGAGTGACCCACAGTTAACGAATGTTGATTGACTCGGTTAATGAGTTTAGCTGATCAATCTCGTATCGTTGGAGCTTCTGATCTGTAGGTCCATTAGGTCCACCTGCTAGCTCATAACGGGTTCTGAGATAATATAGTCTTGATTATTAAAGGGAATATAAGTTAATTGTATTTTGATGCAATTAATATAATGTATGGAGATACATTATGGTATAAGTTTAATTAATGAATTAAACTTTATAATAAAATTAATTTTGGATATGATTCAAAATTAATTAATGAGAGAATTATGAATTTAATTAAATATGTGATATTTAATTAATTCATGAATTAATTAATTGGGGAATTAATTAATTTAATTTTAATTTGGTTAAATGTGATTTAATCAAATTAAAACAATAGTTTATATTGATGTACATTTTGATGCACATTTAAACTATAGGTTAAATGAGAGAAATTAAATTGAATATGATTCAATTATAAAATTAATTAAATATTTGATATTTAATTAATGTGGGATCGATTAATTTAGAATTAATTGAATGGCCAATTTAATTTAATTGAATATGATTCAAATTGAATTAAAAACTATATATTATAATTCATTTAATTTGATTAAATTAATTATAATTAATTAATTAATTAAATATTTATTATTTAATTAGTTAATGGTCGAGATCGTTTTGATTTAGATCTAACGGTCTAGATCTAATAGGGCAATAACTCCCTCCCCACTTATCGTACAGGGGAGAGGGAGTTTGCTGAGGCCTCTCCCATTTTCCTCTGATTCACGATTTAGACAAAAAAAAAAAAAAACTCTCTGAGATTTTCTCTCTTCTCTCTCTCAAAAACAGCAAGATTCTTTGCTGTAAAATTCCCTTCCAAGATGAATTTTGGGTTCCCACAAGCCATATCTCAGCGACCCAAGAGAATAGTGGGTGATTCGAGTGGTGGTGTCCGTTGGAAGTCCCAAGAACGAGATCCTTGGAGCATTGTGCAGTGTTCTTCGGAATCCGGTAAGTATTCTTGATTTTGAATCAATTTTGCATGCTTAATCGTTTTAATTTAGAAATTTGTTTCTGAATTGATTTGCCAACGTAGAGGTTTTTTCTAAAATTGAAATTAAAAACGAGGTTGTTCTTGTTTGCTTCCGCTGCCAAAAGGAATTTTAATCCTTCAATTGGTATCAGAGCCATCTCGTTAATTGATTTCAATTTTATGAAAATTGCGTTGGTTCTTGGTGGGATTTATTCTGCATTATGAATGTTGGTTTGCTGGAAAATTGTTTTGGTATTTGGCCTTAGATTTACTGTGTTTTGATTTGATCAAAATTGTAAAGGCCCCTGCGTTTTTGGGCAATTTAATCAGTAAATCGAGTCTTGTAAAGTCCGTGTCTAGATTAGAATTCTTTTTGATGAAGATCGGGATGAATTTGGGCGAGAAATCGATTGGAATCGGCGCTGGAATCGAAGAACAGTGGCTGTCCAGAGGCGTAGCGTCGCGACCCTGCTCAACGGAGTCGCGACGCTCAAGAACAGTTGCTGGAAAAAATCGGGGCAGCGTCGAGACGCTATGCCTACAGCGTCCCGACGCTGACGGAAGTTTTCGGATTTACGGACGGTTGAACGCGTCGTTCAGAACGTGGGTTGGTTATTTGAAGCAGTTACGAAATAATAAATATTTGCGTTCAATTAGTTTCGAACTCTGGTGGTTGGACAAGTTGGTTGCGCATGGTCTTGGTTTCCGTGAGGTCCCGTGTTCGAGCTCCAATGTTGGGCAGTTATTATCAGATATTTATTTTGCAGCAGTTTTCTTCGTGGGCGGTCCGGTTTGAGCTGGTCTGGTCCGGTTCGAGTGATTTGGGCCTAGTTTGAAGCGGTTCAAGCTGGTTCGGGTCGGTTCTGGAGCGGTTCAAGACTCAGAAGGATTATTAAATTGAAATTATTGTAATTTTTGTTTATTTTAATTATCCTAGGGGCCAATATACCGATTTTTCAGTTATTTATTGCTTTATGAATGTCATTTAGCTAGATCCCACCATAGGTTAAGCATGTTTCATGCATTTTTATGTTATAAATGTTATAATATATGATAATTATGCATGAATTTAAATTTCATGAGTGATTTAGTATAATTGTTATATTAAATATATGAAATTGGAAAAGCATGATGCATGACATTAATTAGATAAATATAAATTGTTAGATTTTATTAATGTAGCATGCATGCTTAGATTTATTTTCATGAATATTAATATAATAGTTATATTATGAATGGAAATAAATTTCAATGCTTGATTTTCATGTATAATTTTAATATAAAGTGTTATATTAATTTAATGAAAATGGAATAGCATTGAGCATGACATTAATTAGATTAATATAAGAGTTATATTATATTAATGTCTAATTTCATGTGATTTAATTTCGTTGATGATTAATTAATATAATCGATATTAATTAAATGAAATTGAAATTGCATGAAGCATGACACCACTTTAGATTAATATAATCGTTATATTATCGGCGTCATGAGCGTTATGGTGTTTAATAATTTGAATTAGATTGTTATTTGGAAACACCATAGAAGCATGTTATAGGGCTAATTATTAAAATTTTATAATAGTTATAAAATTGATTAGAAATCGTCAACCTATAACAAAGAGTTGCATGCAAACATAGGACCTTAGGTTAAATGAATTAATTTTAAATTGTTTAAAATTAATTAGACCTAAGTTCATTATAATTCTAATAGGATTAGAATTAATTTTCTTACTTAGGATTAAAATAGTTTTAATGCACTAAGTAGGAAAAACATTACTATGGTTATAAGGGAACTCTCCCGGTGAAGTTCTGTCTAGGCTGGGGGTACTTAAGTTGACGGTTACGGAACACCTCCTACCTGGGAACTGACCCGGAACCTGAGTTGAATTAATCATAGTTTAATGTTAGCATGCAATGCCACTAGGTAATTAAATGAGTTTAATTCACCTAGACATTAGAATAAAGTCCTATATATAAGAGTTATAATAGGCATAGACTTAGATAGATTGACTTAGCCGGGTTTATCTAAGTTTAATAACCCTAAAATACAGTAGGACATTTCAGTGGGAGGAAAAATATAAAAACAAGATTTTCATATCGAGTTTTTACTCTCACGTCCCCCTGTGTTCACACCGTGAGATCCATGCTCGGCTTCGTGTCGTTTTAGCGCGGCCTCCCTTCGGAAAGTGTTTGCATGGGTCAATACCAAGGTGAATGGGGAAAGTGTCTATAGTAAGTGGGAGCGGGACGCGTGTCAACGTATCCTTCGGTCTCCACCCCTAGGTCACAACGTGAGATTCCTATGATCCGCCTGCGTGTTGTCTCGGCGCAACCATCCCTTCGGAGGGCCTGATCATAGGATTCGGAACACCGTGAACTCCTGAATAGGATAGGATCGCTTAGGCTAATTACCAACAGTTGTCTTTCCTAACAGTAGCCTGTTGGTGCGTGCCTCTGAGATCTGAAAGTGGGAGGGTCACACTTACGGGGATGAGTTAAATGTGTTAACTAATCCTTGACCGAACAACGGTAACTAAAGGCTAACGGAATATGAGTTATTCTGGTGTTAGAATTTGGTTGAGATTGTCTCAATTCAGAGGAGGAGTAGCTGACCACCCTTCGGTGGCTGTTGTTCTAAACCTCTGAAGTATCGTTGCAAAAACTAAATCAATAGTTTTATAGGGTTTCTTTGATTGCTTGTTTGTTTTTGCAGAATTTGATTGGATTATTTGTAATGGGTTAGTGCGATTAATAATACAAGTAATTTGTTACTTCAGCAATAATATAAAACTTTATGTGCATTGTCTTACACCATTTTATTAATAACGGTTTAAGATACAACTAGCTTAAACGAAACTTGTGGTAAATGATTTAAGATTAGTCTTTAGTGAGGAATGTCCTCAGGTTCAAATGTCTAGTTCATCTTGAATAGTTCATGATGACAATTACATTAACTGCCTAGCCAATATCAATGACAATTAATATGATTTATTGGTCATTGAAACGTGCATAGTGGAAAATGAGGATACAGCCTGAATTTTTAATTCAGGTGCCATTTATCACGTTTGCTTTTCCTTTTAAGGAATAAGCTCATGGCAACTGTTGCAAATAGGTAAGATGACTCTCATATTTTGATCTGGAGAGTATGTCTCGGCTTTGGCAGAGGGAACATTAAGTTATTTTATCTAGTGGGAGAAAATACACATTATTAGATAATTTGTATGAATTTCCTAAAGATTAACAAAAATTTGATTTCTATAATGTATATGTTGGAACAATGTTACTATACCTTTCTCTGCTAACGCAGTTTTATTTTAAGAAAGGGAGTTGACATTTGTTCAACATTACTGAAAATAACTTATGTGTTCAAGACTAATCGAGAGTAAAGCAAGTCACGAGCACTGAGTTGTTTAAGATTACTTATACTCGAAGAAATAAAGGCAAAGGATATCTCCTAAAGGAAATACCTTTCTTTGGTTCTTAAGGTTAGGCTAATTTTGATCTCAATATGATTGGGAGCTTAGTCTATGAGTATACTTCTAAGCTAGTTAGAAGAAAACTTTTTCATACCAATTAAGTCATGCCTTATGGGCGATATGATTGATAGATCTTTTACTGGAAAAGAGCTAAAAGAGCCAAAGAACCCTTGAAGCTTATACATTTGTATCCTTGTGGTCTAGTATGTTAAAGCAGTGGGAGGGTATGAATAATTAATCTTTGTTAACGATAATTATTCATAGGTATGAACATCTCAACCTAATGCAACTTAAGTCTGAATCTCTTGAGATATTCGAAAGGGCTTAAGACTGAAGTTGAAAACTTGTTAGGTGAGATAATAAAACCACTTTGATCTGATCAATGTGTTGAGTATAGGGACTTGAGATTCTAGGGCTATTTGATAGTTCATGGAATCACATCCTAAATCTCAGTTAGGAGTAACAGAACCCTATTGGATATGGTTCAATCCATGTTGAGCTATGCTCAATTGCTTGACTCGTTTTGGGGGTCATGCAGTGTGACTGCAATGTGTATTTTGAACAACGTTCCATCAAAAGTGTTTCTGAAACACCTTTTTTGTTGTGGATAGGACGTAAAGATTGTTTACGTTCCTTTAAATTTTGGGGTGTCCAGGACTTGTGCTTGTGACTAACCCAAAATAAATTGGAATATCGTTCAAAATAATGCCTAATTGTAGGCAATCCCAAAGGAAACGAGGAGAATATACTTCTTCAATCCATAGGATAATAAAGAATTTGTATCGACAAATCCTTCATTCTTAGAAGAAGAACATATGAGAAATCATAAGCCATAAAGTAAGGTCGGTTTAAGTGAATTAAGTAATAAAGCTACGGAAACATTGACAAGAGTTGTTGATGCATCAACAAAAGTTGTTGATAAGACTGGTTATTCAACAAGAGTTGTTGATAAGGCCAGTGCTTTTGGTCAGTCACATCCATCTCAAGAGTTGAGAATGCCTTGATGTAGTGGGAGGGTTGTTTTATAACCTGATCATTACATGGGCTTATTTGAAGCTCAAGTCGTCATTCTTGATAATGACATAAAGGATTCATTGTTTTCTTTTCGGAAGAAAATAAATGATGTTGACAAGGACAAATAGTTTAAAGCCATGGACTTGGAAATGAAGTCTTTGCATTTCAATTCCATTTGGGATCTTGTAAATTTGCTTGATGGGGTAACACCTATAGGTTACAAGTGGATTTACAAGAGGAAACAAGACATTTAAGGTCTCAACCAGAAGGGTCCATTGAGCAAGATCAAAAGCAAAAGAGTTTGCAAGCTTAAATGATCCATTCGTGGATTGACATAAGCATTTCGATCTTGGAATTTAAGATTTGATATAGTGATCAAATTTTTGACTTTAATCAGAACATTGATGAGTCTTGTGTTTACAAGTAATCATCAATAATTCTGTAGCTCACTTAGTGTTGTATATGATTGATATCCTAATCATTGGGAATGATGTAGGTTATCTTACTGACATTAAAAGAGGCTAGCAGCTCATTTCCAAATGAAAGTCTGGGAGAAGCTGAGTTAGTCTTGTCTCAATTTTCTTATGTCTAAAAGATGTTAGTTAGATATAAGATGCAGAATAAGGGTTTACTACCTTTTCAGGAATGGAATTCTGTTGTCTAAGGAACTGTGTCCTCAGACACCTCAAGAAGTTGAGGACATGAGACATATGCCCTATGCAGTAGGGTTGTCAGTAAGTATCAATCAATTCCAGGATTTGATATCTGGAGTGTCGTTACATACATCCTCCAGTATCTTAGGAGAACGAGGTCTTATATGCTCGTGTATGGCTCTAAGGATTTGATCCTTACAGGATACACTGATACAGATATTTTAACTGATAAGGATTTGATGAAATCTACATCAGTGTCTGTCTTCACTCTTAATGGAGGAGCTATAGTACGACTTATCTGCAGTCTCGACCATATAGGCCAATAAGTAGTTGCTTATGAAGCACAGATAGAGACTGTATGACTTAGGAAGTTCAAGCCTAATTTGGAAGGTGTTCCAAATATGGACTGTCCTATTGCAAGACAAGAAAGCACATTGAATCTAAATGATATATTGCTGACACATTCACGAAGGCTCTATCGGCTAAAGTGTATGAGGGTCATCTAGATGGTCTAGGTCTACGAGTTATGTACAAAGATGTAATCTAGGGCAAGTGGGAGAAGTGTAATGGGTATAGTGATACCATTATGTAATGGGTATAGTGATGCCCTAGTTTATTGTATTTGTACATTGTAAATACGTTTTATGTATTATACATGTATTTATACACCCATTGCTGGAATAGATTATTGTACATTCCCACTAAACTAGATTTTTAGTCCAAGTGGGAGTTTGTTGGGTTTTATGTCCTAAAACTCGTAGATAGTGAATGATTAACGAATTATACACTTGTATCAATAAAGTGTTATTGAGATTTATGCAATAAAGTGTTATTGTTATATTAAGTCTAGAATTGCACAATATGACCCAAATCCAATAAACTAAGATCCAAGGTTGTTTACATGAGACTTGGACTAGTATGTGGGGACATACGGGGATCAGTGTTCAAGTAACAACCTAAAAGGTCTATAGTATAGGGATAAGGCTGGGTACCTTATCCTGGTAACACTATGTGATACGGCCCGCTTTGTATTCGATACAGACGAATTGATCCAAAGCGTCCATGTAGGAGACATGCGAGCGGGGGTATCCTATGCAATGAGTTTGCATAAGACCGGACCACGAAATAGTAAACCACTAGATGTAACACCGTTAACTAGTTAGGTTACTGTTTCAATAGGATGACCTAAGTAACTCGATCTTAATCCTGAGTGTGTCATGAACTCCTTCTCACGAGGGATTGTCCTTTGATTAGTACGGGTGAGAGTGGCCAGTACGCCGACTCAATAAGCCTACCTTCTTGGGGACAAGACCGAGTGGGGGGCTGGGGACATGACAATACAAGATGGAATTCACTCCTTCCCCTATTGGGGCAAGTAGATGTGTGTTCCCTTAAGGGCTGATTCCGGGGCTTGAACAAAGGCGCGCCGTCCTCTCTTGGCCCGAGAGGAACTCTTGTTTAGAGGTTGGACCCTAAACAAATTGTTCATTAGAGGGATCAGTGGTACTTAAGGATCCAGAGGTAACCCAGGGGTAAAACGGTAATTTGACCCAGCTGGTGTTACGAACACACGTGAAGGATTGACTTACTGCATTGGTCGATATCCGTGGACACAGAAATATTCTACAGTGAGAAGAGTGCAGCTGTGGGTCTTTAGTGGAGTGACCCACAGTTAACGAATGTTGATTGACTCGGTTAATGAGTTTAGCTGATCAATCTCGTATCGTTGGAGCTTCTGATCTGTAGGTCCATTAGGTCCACCTGCTAGCTCATAACGGGTTCTGAGATAATATAGTCTTGATTATTAAAGGGAATATAAGTTAATTGTATTTTGATGCAATTAATATAATGTATGGAGATACATTATGGTATAAGTTTAATTAATGAATTAAACTTTATAATAAAATTAATTTTGGATATGATTCAAAATTAATTAATGAGAGAATTATGAATTTAATTAAATATGTGATATTTAATTAATTCATGAATTAATTAATTGGGGAATTAATTAATTTAATTTTAATTTGGTTAAATGTGATTTAATCAAATTAAAACAATAGTTTATATTGATGTACATTTTGATGCACATTTAAACTATAGGTTAAATGAGAGAAATTAAATTGAATATGATTCAATTATAAAATTAATTAAATATTTGATATTTAATTAATGTGGGATCGATTAATTTAGAATTAATTGAATGGCCAATTTAATTTAATTGAATATGATTCAAATTGAATTAAAAACTATATATTATAATTCATTTAATTTGATTAAATTAATTATAATTAATTAATTAATTAAATATTTATTATTTAATTAGTTAATGGTCGATATCGTTTTGATTTAGATCTAACGGTCTAGATCTAATAGGGCAATAACTCCCTCCCCACTTATCGTACAGGGGAGAGGGAGTTTGCTGAGGCCTCTCCCATTTTCCTCTGATTCACGATTTAGACAAAAAAAAAAAAAACTCTCTGAGATTTTCTCTCTTCTCTCTCTCAAAAACAGCAAGATTCTTTGCTGTAAAATTCCCTTCCAAGATGAATTTTGGGTTCCCACAAGCCATATCTCAGCGACCCAAGAGAATAGTGGGTGATTCGAGTGGTGGTGTCCGTTGGAAGTCCCAAGAACGAGATCCTTGGAGCATTGTGCAGTGTTCTTCGGAATCCGGTAAGTATTCTTGATTTTGAATCAATTTTGCATGCTTAATCGTTTTAATTTAGAAATTTGTTTCTGAATTGATTTGCCAACGTAGAGGTTTTTTCTAAAATTGAAATTAAAAACGAGGTTGTTCTTGTTTGCTTCCGCTGCCAAAAGGAATTTTAATCCTTCACTTTTAAGCTACAAGCTAACCACATGCTTAAAAACAACCAACCATGCTAATGCACCACACGCAGTAGACCCCACATGATTTTCGCGTCATGCTCCGCTACTACATGATTTCCGCGTCATGCTCCGCTACACATGAAATCCACGTCATGTGCTGCGCTACTTACATGATTTCCGCGTCATGCTCCGCACCTACCCCACATGAATTTCGCGCCATGTGTTGCGCCACTCTTATGTGATTTCCGCGTCACGCTCCGCTACACATGAATTACGCACCATTTGCTGTGCCTCACACCTGACTCATGCTACACATCCCCCATGCAACATGCAAGCCAGACTCAACACTAAACTCATCAATAACCATACTTAAGACAAGTACCTAACATGCTCACCCTCCTTAAACGTACTCATTTCAAGCAATGCAATAATTGCGATTCCAGATTAACACAACCATTTCAATGTTCATAGTACAACAGTGTAAGCATAGCAATTCATGCTTAGCTCAATTATAAGTAAAGCGGATAACAAGCAAACGTACTTCAGGCAGTCAAACAAGTTTAGTAAGTAGAAACTACTTACCTATAGCGCTCCTAAACAACTCCAACAAGCCTAAAGCAGCCAAGATAAACTCCTAAATTACAAAGGCAGCTAAAGGGGGTTAGAATTTACCTAAAGACCTTAAGATATGCTTGAAAAGCCAAATCCCCCTTACTAGGCCTATTCCCTTGTTAAACAGCCTTCAAACATACCCCACAATGAAACCCAAAGCTTTAGTCCATGGGTAACCATGCCTAAGGCACAACGGGCCATGGGTCGCCGAACGACCATAACTAAGGTTTTTTAGCCACTGGACAACAAGTAAAAAGATACATATGGCATACTAACAACACTTAGGAGATTGGGCAATGCAACTAAGGCCTAAATGATTAATGAGACTTTATTTAGCATGCTTCTAAACCACGAACAACAAGCACATGACTCATTAATTCATGATTTAAGAACCTATAAAGGCCAGGCAAAGCTATATAGAAGAAGAGACTAAATGGACATAGACTTAATACATGCTTTTAACAAATAGCAATGACGACCCATTTGAATGCATATTCTAGGACCTATAGTGGCAGGGCAACACTTTAATAGCCTACATAGCTAATGGGCAGCAAGCACTCATGCTACAAAGGCTAGAACAACTAAAGGAGCAGCAACTACAACGCTATAAACCAAGGGACATGAAGGAAACTTACCCAAACGAACCCGTTTCCACGCTAGGCGGGTTATTCTAACCTCTATCAACGTGCTAGAATGGTCCTTGGGCAGTGGGTACTCGAGTTGATGTGTATCGAACTCAATCGAACACTTAGACGGCTCTGCAGAACAGAAATTCAACCCTAATGTTAAAATTCTAGCACCTAAACCATTGGGCATTTTTACTTTAAGCTCTAACAAGGATGGGTAAGAGTTAAAACTTACCGGAAAAGCTAAACGAAGACGAAACACCTACGAATTGAGCAAAGAAGGCGCCAGACAGCAGCTAATAAGACCTTGAATCCTGAAATACGGAATCCATAGAGAGTGGGTACTTGCTTAAACTTGAGTAAAGGCCTAAAGAAAGCATGGGTAAGAGATTAGACTTACCAACAACGCCAAACGACCTTGAAAACATCTGAAATAGCTGCTGGACAGAGACAAAAACGCGAGGAACTGAGGCCCGGGTTGCTGAACGCGCACGAATCTGACTGAAAAAATGCAAAGGGAGTTAGATCGACCTTATCTCATCTAAGAATGAAAGGAACAAGAGCCTACCCACGATTTTAAGGCTGAAAAACGCGGAGGAAGAAGAGACCCACACGATTTACCTTGCTGAAAATGCGAGGAGAGAGAGAGACGACGGGGCTCAGGCTGCGCGATGGGAAGGGGCGACACCGCTCTGATCTACGGCAACACTTCGAGCTCCTCGCGACAGTTGGCTTCACAGTAGAAGAAGAAACCAAGAGGGACGCGCGCGGCTGAGAGGGAGAAAGGAAGAAACTCGCGGCGGTGGTTGGGGCGCTGCTCGACGACGGCGGCACAGCTACACGACAGGCGGCGGCGGCTTGGTCGAAAGTGGCTGGCGGCTGAGGCAAAAAGGCAAGGGGGGGGGGTTCACGACAATACCAAAGGAGGGAGAAAGGCTCACTTAGGGTTTTTTCTTAATTTCTTTTTCTTCTCTTTTCTTTAATCTCTTTAATTAAGAAAACCCAATAATAGGATTCTAAGAATAGGATCTCCCAACTCTTTCAGCGTAAAATTCAAAACGCTTCTACTAACCCATTACCAACGTTGACCAAGTCCAACAAGCTTTAGGGAGGGATTTTATTTTAATAACGCTTAGTTCCCAAACACTTTTGGTTTTAAATTAAATCCCTAAGTTCAAGCCAAAATATAAATTATATTTCTTTCAACTTGAAACATGGAATTTAAATGCACCCAAAAGTGCACGGGGCATTACAGAAGGAGAGACAATGGGATGCCCTTTCACCCCACCCCAGGGGTCCTATATATAGGTAAAGGCCAAGACATTTTCCTAAATATCTAATTTTAATAAATAATTAATTAATTCCATAATTAATTAATTATCCAATTAAATATCATATATTTAATCTTAGGGATTTTATTAAAATTGAAATTAATATGAATCCATTTCATATTAAAATTTATTTGATCTCTTTCAAATATTTTCTCTCAAGAATTAATTTTTTAAATTAATTCAAAAATTATATTATAAAGTTTCATAAACTTTATATTATAATGCATCAACATACATTATTCGATTCCCCGAATAAATTGAACATTTTCAATTTATACTTAATTGCCTCAAGTCTCTTTACGAGCTACCAGTGGGACCTAATGGACCTACAAATCAGAAGCTCCAACGATACGAGACTAATCGGCTTAAACTCATTAACCAAGTTAGTCTCCATTCGTTAACTGTGGGTCACTCCACTAAAGACCCACAGCTGCACTCTTCTCACTGTAGAATATTTCTTTGTCCACGGATATCGACCAATAACGGCAAGTCAGTCCTTCACGTGTGTTCGTACCCCATTTGGGTCAAATTACCGTTTTACCCCTAGGTTACATCCTTGTCCTTAAGTCCCCAGTACTCCTCTAATGAACAACCTGTTTGATGTCCAACCAACAAACAGAAGTCCCTCTCGTGCCATAGAGAGTGTTGGGCCCATTGTTCAAGTCCCGGGGACACTAGTTAAGGGAACACACCTTTACTTACCCTAGAGTCAGGAAGGAGTGAATTCCATCTTGTGTGATTATGTTCCCAGCTCCCCACTCGGTATTGTCCCCAAAATGGTAGGCTTATTGAGTCGGCATACTGGCCACTCTCACCCATACAAATTAAAGGACAACCTCTCATGAACAGGAGTCCATAATCCACTCAGGATTGAGACCGAGTTACCTAGATCATCCTAGTGAAATAGAAACCAAGCCAACTAACGGTGTTACAGTTAGTGGTTGACTATTTCGTTGTCCGATCTTATGCAAACTCATTGCATAGGATACACCCCCACTCACATGTCAACTACATGACCGCGTTGGATGATTGCGTTTGTATCATAATACAAAGCGGGTTGTATCCATAGTGTCACCAGGATAAGGTACCCAACCTTATCCCTATACTGTAGACCTTTTAGGTTGTCACTTGAACATCGATCCTCGTATGTCCCCACATACTAGTTCAAGTTACATAAAAACAACCTTGGATCTTAGTTTATTGGATTTGGTCAAATTGTGCAATATTTAACAATAACATTTTATTGTAGAAACTTAATAACATTTTATTAAAACAAGTATATAATTTGTTTACATTCACTATCTACGAGTTTTAGGGCATAAAACCTAACAATAAATATATCAAATAGTTCTTAATCTTTTAAAATTATTCAATAATTGTATTAAAAATTTTCGATCAGAACTATCTATAAAAAAATTGGTAAAACTTGTTAGCAAAAAGTTGTTATTGTAGCAATATATAAACTATTGCTTTATTAACATAATTGAACATGTGGTACATGCCCTTGATTGTACTGTGGTTGACATATGAAACCTAACCAACAAATTTAAAAAAAAAAAAAGTATTTTTGGTCTTAAGGTTTGAGTTTGGTTGCATTTGGTCCTTAAGATTTCAAATTTGACATTTTAACAAGTTTGAAATGTTGGGTTTTATGTCATAAAACTCATAGTTGGTAATCTTTATGTATATTTTTTTGTTTGCAATAAAGATACTATTGTATTATTTAGTGAATTACTTGTTTATATAACCTTAATTATCCAATAAGATTAAAAGATCCTTGGTTATAAGATGAATACTCGAACTATATGTACAAACATAAACATGGATCAAATTCTAGTATATAACCTAAAGGTCTATAGAATATGGATACGGCTGGGTACCTTATCCTGGAGACACTCTGGATATGGCCTACTTTGTACTTAAAGGCAAACGATATGATCCTGAATCGTTCATGTAAAGACATGCGAGTAGGGGCATCCTGTGCAATGAGTTTACACAAGACCGGACCAAGAAATGAGTCAATCTTACTTTATAACGTTGTTTACTAATAAGACTGACTATTTCATACGATGATCTAGGTAACTCGATCTTAATCCTAAGCTAACTATGAACTCTTTGCACTGGTGAGAGTGGCCCAACATTGCCGACTCAATAAGCCTACCATTTTGGAGATGAGACTAGATAAATAGCTGGGACATAGTCCTGCACGATGGAATTCACCCCTACCCATATTAGGGAGAGTAGAAAGGTTGTTCTCTTAAGTACAGAGTCTGGGACTTGAACAAGGGGTCCCACCCTCTTATTGGCCTGAGAAGGACTCGGTTTGATGGAAGGGCTTACTCTCCTCGGCTTGGTCTCGCTCCCTTCCCGCACTATTCCTCCCCACTAAAAAGAGCGATTGACTTTCTCGATAACCTTTCTGAACGTCCGTCTTCGCGTGGCGATTTTAAAAGGGGTATATATCTCTTGTAATGCTTTCTACTATTCTGATCGAGAAAGAATCTCTTCCGAACGACCAAGGAATGGAACCGAGCTCTTTCTTTAAAGCAGCTATCCCTACCGCTCCGTGGGAAAGTTGATCACACGCAGAGAATAAAAGACTTGAAGATGAACTGCCTTCTTGTGTACGGTTTGGAAACCCACGGAGCGGTAGGTCGACTTTTAGTCAAATACCGGGGATATCACAAACCAATTGTTCATTAGAGGATCAGTGAGACTTAAGGAATGAAGAAGTGCTATAGGGGTAAAACAAACATTTTGACCTAACTATAGTTACGAACAACCTGTGAAGGGTCAACTTACTAATCATGGTTATATCAAGTGGACAGAAACATATCTACAGTGAGGGGAGTGCAACAACTAGGCTATAGTGGAGTGACTCGGTAGTTAACGAATGTTGGTTAACTAGGTTAATGAGTTTAACCAGTTAAACCTCGAATCGTTGAAGCCCATGATCTGTAGATCCATTAGGTTCCCTTGCTAGCTTAAGGAACAAAGTTTGGAACAATATGATGGAAAGAATTCAAATTGCTCGAATTCAATTTAGGGACTATATCAGTCGTATTGGATATTACCGACACGTTGATTTAATTCTTAGTTAAACCTAATTTTGAAAGTTAGACATATTTAAATATGATTTAAATATCAAGCACGTGAATAGGGATTCATGTTTGAGAAATTGCATTTCGAAAAAAAGTCGGAATTGGTTGAAAAATAATAATTTAATATTTGATATTAAATTAATTAATTAATTAATAATTATTTTTAATTAATTATGAATTATTTTAAAATTTAAATTCAAAATTAAAATAGAAATTCAGATTATTAATTAAATTAATTAACTAAAATTAATTTCCAATTGAATTAAGAAATTCAAAAGGAAATTAATTTTAGGAGGTGGAGTGCATGGTGACTAAACCCATGCACTCCTCCTCAATTAGCCACCAAATCCCACTTAATAATCCCTTGTTTTGTTGTCTAATTTTGGGGCTTC
The DNA here is from genome assembly GCA_036850905.1 of Luffa acutangula. Lineage (NCBI taxonomy): Eukaryota > Viridiplantae > Streptophyta > Magnoliopsida > Cucurbitales > Cucurbitaceae > Luffa > Luffa acutangula. The sequence continues at coordinate 28,790,069 of CM072098.1, forward strand.
AAGAATGCATGAATTCATCTTTAAATAGGGGAGGATTTGCTGAAGAAAGTATGATAAATTACATGGTGTTATGCTGCCAAATTGACCTCTCAAACTCATAATCTCAAAACTCTCAAAATCTTGAAAATCAAGCTCATTCTCTTCCAAATTTCATCACTAAAGGATCCCACAATCCGTTCCAAAGGCCTGAGAATAGGAAGGAAGATCTTGTGGTGGTTTGTGATTAGTTGGTGAAGAAAAGCAACACAACAATCGGTCCAATTTCGAGCTACAAAGAGGTTGGTGTTCTAAACTCTGTTTTTGTAGCTTTGGACAACATGCTTTGTATGACCAAATTGATGAAATTATGTGCCTAAGATCCAAAATTGCTTCCGCATGTTAGATATTAGCACCTTCAATTGGTATCAGAGCATGGTTTGGGCACCTAATTTTCATTAATTTGATCATGGTGGGTAACATTTCTAAAATGAATGTGCATGAGTGCTAAAATGGATATATTACGATTTTGACAATTTTTTATTCTTCAATTTGTTGATGAAATTGTAATTTCTCACATGTATATGAGCATTAATGTGTTGAGAAGAGTCTGTAATTTTTATAGAGTCATTAGAGTCCATTTAGTATTGTAATTGCTCGAAAGAAGAAGAAGAACTCAAGCTGGCCGAAGAACAGGGGACTTCTAGATGGTCAGCGTCTCGATGCTGATGTATTTTCAAAGAGGCGCGCCAATTTTCCAGAAACGGTACAGTTCAGGGGTTCTCGATTCGGTTCACTGTTTCTTGATCGGTTCAACATCAATTGATGCTCAATTGGTCCGGTTCAGCCCTTATTTAACCCATGGAGGTTCGATTTGGTTCAATTTGAGGCGGTTCGAGTTTCCCAGTCCATTTTAGTGTGGTTTAATTGTTTATGCATAATGGATGTATGTTATAATTAAATTGCTTAGTATATGCATAAGAGTATGTCATATAGATTTAAAATCTCACCATAGAAAGCATGTTTCATGCATTATAGTATGTTATAAAGAGTTATAATATAAATATGCATGATTTAGGTTTCATGTTAGATGCATGTTGAATGAATAATTCTCGTTAATAGTTGTTTAGTATATACGTTATATTAACTAAACGAAAATGAATGAGCATACAACATGAAACTACGTTAGCTTGATATTAAATCGTTAACATCGATTAGAAAGCATGGTATAGGTTAATCTCTTTTATAAATAAGTTATAAACTGAGATAGACGATAAAATCTATAACAAAGATAAAATCATGCTCATCTAGGGTTAATGAACCACAATCGATCAATCTCATAGAATGGTCGATAACTTGTAAAGCTAACGTTACAAGAAAGCTCACCCGGTTAGATGATGTCTAAGGCTGGAGGTATTTAAGTTGATGGTTTATGGAACACCTCCTACCTAGGCATCGAGCCGGTACTTGAGTTGAGCTAACCCGATTTTATGAGCATGCAAGTGAGAGATGTAAGGTTATAATAGTTTATCACCTAGACATCGTAGGTTAATAAAAACCTAGACTTAGGTAAATATTCAATTAGCCGGAATATGACTAAGTGACAATATACCCAAAACATATAAAATACTTAGTGGGAGGAAAAAGATATACGATAAATAAATCGTTTTCCTTATCACGTTCTCCTTATAGTTCACACCGTGAGATTTGTGCTTGGCCTCGTGTTGGTTATACCGCAACTGCTCCATTCGGAAGGTGTTTACATAAATCATTAACAAGGTGAACGGAGAAAGTATTTATAGTATGTGGGGGAAGGAAGTGTGTCAACACATCCTACGGTCTCTTCCATTAGGTTGCACCGTGAGATTCTCATGTTCTGCCTGCTTGTATGCCATGGAGCTACTAATTCATTCGGAGGGTCGTAACATGGGAGTTGGAACAACGCAAACTCCAGAAATGGATGGGGTCTCTTAGGGTCATTCCCAACATTAGCTTTTTCATTCGGTAACATTGTTGGGGCCGTCCTCTGGGATCTGAAAATGGCAAGTCACACTTACAAGAGTAACTAATCGTTAGTATATTCTTGACCGAAGTAGCGATAACTAAACGCTATAGGAATAAGAGTTGTTCTAGTATTAGTATTTAGTCAAGAATGTCTTGGTTCAACAAAGGAATAATTGACTGCCCCTCAGTAGTAGTTATTCTAATTCACTGAAGTATCGTTGTAAATTAATAATGAAATGAAACGGGTACATTATTACTTTTGCTAAACCTAATTGAATTTATAAAGTTATATAAACAATTCACTGATAAAAGATTTGTTTTATGTTTTCGGCATGTCTAGCTCTTTAGTGCAATTATTAGGTTCTAAAAAACTTAATGGCGACAACTACGACACTTGGAAATCAAACTTAAACACCGTATTAGTTGTTAATGATCTTTGATTCGTCTTGACAGAAGAATGTCCACCTAACCCTGGTTCAACAGGAACCCGAGTTGGTCGGGATGTCTATGAAAAATGGACTCGAGCAAATGACAAGGAAAAAGTTTTCATTTTGACGAGCAAATCTGATGTTCTGTCAAAGAAGCACGAGAGCATGGCTACGAACAAGGAAATTATGGACTCATTACAAGCGATGTTTGGACAACCATTCTCATCGCTTAGGCATGAGGCTCTCAAATATGTTTACAACTCTCGGATGAAAGAAGGAACGCCAGTTCGAGAGCATGTTTTGAACATGATGGTGCATTTCAATGCAACTAAAGTAAACGGTATTGTCATAGACGAAAGTAGTCAAGTCAGTTTTATTATGGAATCCCTTCCAAAGAGTTTCATACAATTTCGCACGAATTCTGTGATGAATAAAATTGAATATAATCTGACAACTCTTCTGAAGGAGCTTCAGACTTATCAGTCCCTTACAAAAAGTAAAGGACAAGAAAGCAAAGCAAACTTTGTTTCTGCTAAGAGGTTCCAAAGAGGTTCTATCTCTGGAACTAAGTCTGGATCTTATACTTCCAAGAATAAGAGTATTAAGTTGAAGAAAAAGAAGGTTAAGGGAAAGGGGAAAGCTCTTATCACTAAGAAGGGCAAGAAGAAAGCTGTAGATAAGGGAAAATGTTTCCACTGCAGTGAGGACGGTCACTGGAAGAGAAACTATCCCAAATATCTTGCCGAAAAGAAAGCAGAAAAGGTTGAAGCTGCCAAACAAGGTAAATATGATTTGCTTATTATTGAAACATGTTTAGTAGAGCAAGATAACTCTACCTGGATATTAGATTTAGGAGCAACTAACCATGTATGTTCTTCTTTACAGGAAATAAGTTCCTGGAAGGTACTTGAAGAAGGCAAGGTGACACTCAGGGTAGGAACGGGGGATGTCGTCTCGACCAAGGCAGTGGAAGCTTTATAGTTGTTGTTCAGAGATGGTTTCATTTTGTTAGAAAATGTTTTGTATGTTCCTACTATAAAAAGGAACTTAGTTTCTATCTCTTGCTTAATGGAACAAATGTATAAAGTTCCTTTTGCAGTTAATGAAGCGTTTATTAGCAAAAGAGGATTTCAAATTTGTTTTGCTAAACTTGAAAACAACTTGTACATGTTAAGACCGAATCAAACTAAAGTTGTCTTTAATACAGAAATGTTTAAAACTGCCGAGACCCAAAACAAAAGACAAAAGGTTTCTCATGATACTTTTCTTTGACATCTAAGACTAGGACACATAAATCGGAATCGAATAGAAAGATTGGTTAAAAGTGGACTTTTAAATCAGTTAGAAGATGACTCATTACCACCGTGTGAATCCTATCTAGAAGGCAAAATGACCAAACGACTTTTCTCTGAAAAAGGTCATAGAGCCTAAGAAACCCTGAAACTTGTGCACTCGGATCTTTGTGGTCCTATAAATGTTAAAGCACGAGGAGGGTATGAATATTTCATCAATTTTATTGATGACTATTCTAGGTATGGGTATCTTTACGTAATGCACCACAAGTCTGAAGTTCTTGAAAAATTCAAGGAGTATAAAGTCGAGGTTTTATGCCCTAAAACTCGTAGATAGTGAATGTAAACAAATTGTATACTTGTTTCAATAAAGTGTAATTGAGTTTCTACAATAAAGTGTTATTGTTAAATATTGCACAATTTGACTCATATCCAATAAACTAAGATCCAAGGTTGTTTACATGTGACTTGAACTAGTATGTGGGGACATACGGGGATTGGTGTTCAAGTAACAACCTAAAAGGTCTATAGTACAAGGATAAGGTTGGGTACCTTATCCTGGTAACACTATGTGATACAGCCCGCTTTGTATTCGAAACAGACGTATTAATCCAAGGCGTCCATGTAGGAGACATGCGAGCGGGGGTATCCTATGCAATGAGTTTGCATAAGACCGGACCACGAAATAGTCAACCATTAGTTATAACACCGTTAACTAGTTAGGTTACTGTTTCAATAGGATGACCTAGGTAACTCAGTCTTAATCCTGAGTGTGTCATGAACTCCTTCTCATGAGGGATTGTCCTTTGATTAGTATGGGTGAGAGTGGCCAATACGCCGACTCAATATGCCTTCCTTTTTGGGGACAAGACCGAGTGGGAGGCTGGGGACATGACAACACAAGAAGGAATTCACTCCTTCCCGCTTTTAGGAGAAGTAGATGAGTGTTCTCTTAAGTGGTGACTCCGGGACTTGAACAAAGGGATCCCACCCTCTCACTGGCCCGAGAGGGACTTTCTGTTTGGACCATAAACAGGTTGTTCATTAGAGGAGCACTGGTACTTATGTTGACAGATGTAACACAGGGGTAAAATGGTAATTTGACCCAGCTGTGATTACGGACACTCGTGAAAGATTGACTTACCGGTATAGGTCTACATCCATGGACACAGAAATGTTCTAAAGTGAGAAGAGTTCAACTGTGGGTCTTTAGTGGAATGACCCACAGTTAATGAATATTGGTTAACCTGATTAATGAGTTTAATCTATTAACCTCATATCATTGGAGCTTCTGATCTGTAGGTCCATTAGGTCCCCCTGCTAGCTCGTAAAGAGTAATTAGGAACAAATATATCTTGAGAGAATTTGAATAGTTCAAATTCATATTGGGAATTAAGTTAATTGAATGAGATACAAATTAATATAATGTATAATGATGCATTAAAATATAAAGTCTAATTTGAGATTAAACTTTATTATATTGAGAGATTGATATATTTGAAAAAGTTCAAATATATGTCTAATTAAATATATGGTATTTAATTAGAAGATGAATTAATTGATTATGAATTAATTAATTATTCAATTTAGTTTAAATTAAATGAGATTTAATTAAACTATAGTCTATGAGAGAAATAAATATTTGAAGGAGTTCAAATATTAATATGAATTTGATTCATATTAAATTTATAGGATATAAGGGAATTTGAAGGAGTTCAAATTTTAATATGAATTTGATTCATATTATGGAATTAATTAATTGAAGGCCTGAAATTAAATATATGATATTTAATTGGGTAATTAATTAATTAACTAATAGAAGGTCTAAAATTAAATATATGATATTTAATTGGTGATCAATTAATTAAAGAATTAATTAATTAGATATTAATCAATTATGGAAATGATTAATCACTTATGGAAGTAATTAATCATTTATGGAAATGATTTAATCACTTATGGAAGTGATCAATCATTTATGGAAAAGATTAATCAATTGTGGAATTGATTGGTCATGGAATTGATTAATTATGGAAATAATTGATTTTAAATGAATATTTTATTTATGGCATTTCTCCTATAAATAGAACACTAAACCTAGGTTTAGGCACCACAACATATGGCCACCATAAGGCCCTCTCATATTCTCTCAACTCAAGTAGGGTGAATTTTCTCTCTAGAGTTTTTCCCATTCAAGATTAGGTAGTCCCACAACTACGTTCCTAATCTCAGAGTTATAGCGGGGAAGATCAAATGGTGGTGTTCTTCGTTGTTGTAGAGCAATCAAGAAAGGCGTTCTTGAAGAATTCAGAGTCGTCAACGAAGGTATGTTTCTCATCGCTTAACCTTTTGCCAGTGTATTGGTATTTTGTAAAACAAAATTAATTTACGAACGGTCCAATTGCTTCCGCTGTAACGGAATTGGGAATTCCAATCCTTCAATTGGTATCAGAGTCGAACGTAATTTCAATTTTGTTTAACAAAATTTGCATTAGTTGATTGGTGGGATTAATTTATGCATTTGATGTATGAACTTTTGCTAGTAGATGTTTAAGGTTTTCGCATATAGATTTGCAATTTTTAATTGATTTGATCAATGTAAGGGCTTTTTGTTTTGGGTATTTTAATTGCCATCGAGTCTGTAAGTTCGTGTCATTGGTTTTTGGTGAAATTTCATGAAGATTTGAAGAATTTGGGGCCAAAAATCGAGGAAGATTGCTGCTGAAAATCGAAATTTCTTGGTGAACAGAAGGCTGAATCTCATTGCTAAAATAACAGAAACAAAAGTGGTTCGCTGGCATAATCCATGCACGCGGCCCGTTGGTTGAGTCTTAATTTGCAAACCTGCAGCGCATGAGTTCTAGCCTTGTAAATGTTGAATTTTTATTAAAAAATTTATTTTGACAACTGCATAGACCGGGGTTCGAACCAGAGCGCGTGTAGACAGATGATAACTTCACCTTCCGTGAAACCAACTAAACCGTGGAGCAATTTTAGTGTGACATCGTGGGCGTTACTTTTTTAATATATAGTTCAGGCGCGGTTCAAGGATATTAGACCGGGTTTAGAACGGTTCTTGGCGTTTTTGACCGGTTTGAGTTGTTTTTGACCATTCTGGGTAGGTTTTTGGTCGGTTCAGCACGTTCAGACCCAATTCAAGGCTTGTTCGAGGCAGTTCACGGCCAGATAGGGCAATTTTAGATTAATTATTGTAATTTTTCTTATGTATTTTGTCATAGGATGCCAAAAACCCGTCTACTTAGCTATTTATTTTGCTTTATGGATGTCATATAGCTTAAAATTCCACCATAGGTTAAGCATATTCATGCATTTTTAATTATAATTGTTATAATATAAGTATTATGCATGAATTTTTCAAAAAAAAAAAAAAGTATTATGCATGAATTTAATTTTCATGAGTATTTAATATAAATTGTTATGATTAAATGAATGAAAATTGAGAAGCATTGAGCATGAAATTACTTTAGTAAAGAATATAAAGAGTTATATTTATGAAAGTAATTTTATATGCTTGTTTATTTTCATGAGCTATTAATATAAAGTGTTATGTTAATGTATGAAAATGTGAATGCTTATTTTAATATTTTTGGGTTATTAATTTAAGAGTTAGATTAATTGAAGAAAATTAATTTGCATTAAGCATGAAATTGCTTTAGTTTAAAAATATAAGAGTTATATTTATATTAGTAATTAACATGCTTATTTTTTCATGAGCTATTAATATAAATGTTTTTTTTTTGAAAAATACAGCTATTAATATAAATGTTATGTTAATGTATGAAAATAGTAATGTTTAATTTTAATTTTCTCGTATAATTAATTTAAGAGTTAGGTTAATTAAAAGGAAATTAAATTGAATTGAGCATGACATTACCTTAGATTAATATAAATGTTATATTTTTGGTATGTCATGTATGCTAATGTATGGTTTTATAAATTAATTAGAATTTGATTGTTAATTTATTCACCATTGTAGCATGTTCTAAGGTTAATTCATTAAAATTTATAATAGTTATAATATTAATGAATAGAAACGGTTAACCTATAACAAAGAATTGCATGCAAACATAGGATCTTAGGATAAATGAATTAATTTTAAAATGTTTAAAATTAATTAGACCAAAGATCATATTTCTAATAAGATTAGAATTATTCTTACTTAGAATTAAAATTAGTTTTAATTGACTAAGTAGGAAAAACATTGCTATGATTATAAGGGAACTCCACCGGTAAAGTTCTGTCTAAGGCTGGGGGTATTTAAGCTGACGGTTTACGGAACACCTCCTACCTGGGAACTGACCTGGAATACCGGAGTTGAATTAATCATAGCTAAATGTTAGCTTGCAATGTCACTAGGTTTGTTAAAAGTGTTTAATGCACCTAGATCTTTAGAGTAAAGACCTTACATTACTGTGGTTATAAGGGAACTCTCTCGGTGAAGTTCTGTCTAAGGTTGGGGGTATTTAAGTTGACGGTTTACGGAACACCTCCTATCTGGGAACTGACCCGAAACTTGAGTTGAATTAACCATAGTAATGTTGACTTGCAATGTTGGGTTTATTAAAAGAAGTTTAATTCACCTAAAACATTGTGGTTGAGTCCTTTCCATAATTGTTATAATAGGATCAGACTTAGATAGATTGACTTAGCCAAATTTTATCTAAGTTAAACAACCCTAAATTAACCTTAGGACATTTTCAGTGGGAGGAAAATTACAAAATGAGATTTAAATAAAGTTTTGCTCCTACGTCCCTATATTCACAACGTGAGGTTCATGCTCGGCTTCGAGTCGCCCTAGGAGCGGCCTCCCTTCGGACAGTGTTTGCATGAATCAATAACAAGGTGAATGGGAAAAATGTCTAGAGTAAGTGGGAGCGGGACACGTGTCAACATATCCCTCGGTCTCCGCCCCTAGTTCACACCGTGAGAGTCCTATGATCCGCCTGCAGGTTGTCCTGGCGCAACCATCCCTTCGGAGGGCCTGATCATAGGATTCGGAACATCGTGAGCTCCTGAATGGGATAGGAACTCTTAGGCTAATTACCAACAGTTGTCTTTCCCTTCGGTAGCCTGTTGGTGCGTGCCTCTGAGATCTGAAAGTGGGAGGGTTACACTTACGGGGATGAGTTAAGTGTGTTAACTAACCCTTGACCGAACAACGGTAACTAAACGCTAACGGAATATGAGTTATTTTGGTATTAGAGTTTGGTTGAGATTGTCTCAATTCAGAGGAGGAGTTGCTGACCACCCTTCGGTGGCTGTTGTTCTAAACCTTTGAAGTACCGTTGCAAAAACCAAATCAATAGTTTTATAGGGTTTCTTTGATTGCTTATTTGTTTTTGCAGAATTTGATTGGATTATTTGTAATGGGTTAGTGCTATTAATAATACAAGTAATTTGTTACTTCAGCAATTATATAATAATTTTATGTGTATTGTCTTACATCATTTTATAAATAACGGTAATACAGTAAGCTTAAACGACAAATTGTGGTAAATAAGTCTAGGATTATTCTTAACTGAGGAATGTCCTCATGCCCCATATGTTTAAATCATTAAGAATTGTTCTTGATGAATATGACATAAAACCCTACTTAGCAAAAAGAGAACTTGTTCAAGACCGTAATTTTCATTTACTTGTCTTGAAAACGTGATTAGTGAAGAATAGTGATTCCCCCTGAATACTTGATTCAGGAGCCACAAATCACGTGTGTTCTTATTTTAAAGGAATAAGCTCCTGGAAACAGCTTGTTGCTTGTGTAATAACTCTCAAAGTTAGAATTAGAGAGATTATATTGGTTATAGCAGTGGGGAACATTAAGTTATTTTTCTCAGTGGGAGAAAATACATATTATTAGATAATGTGTATGTAATTCCTAAGATCAAAATAAATTTGATTTCTGTGTCTTATTTGCTGGAACAATGTTACTCTTTACCTTTCTCTGCTAACACAGTTTTATTTCAAGAAAGGGAGTTGACACTTGTTTAGCTTTACTGGAAAGTAACCTAAATGTTTTAAGACTAATCAAGAGTAAAGCAGTCATGAACACTGAGTTGTTTAAGACTGCTACTACTAAATGTGAAAAGAGGCAAAGGATTTATCCAAAAGGAAAATACATTTCTTTGGTTTTAAGGTAGACCATATTAATCTCAATTTGATTGGGAGATTGGTCAAGAGTGAACTTCTAAGCAAGTTAGAAGATGACTCTCTACTACCTTGTAAGTCATGCCTTATGGGCAATATGAGTGATAGGTCTTTTACTAGAAAAGATCTAAGAGGCAAAAAGCCCTTGGAGCTTGAACATTTGGATCCTTGTGGTTCAATATATTAAAGCAGTGGGAGGGCATGAATAATTCATCTTTTTTGGATGATTATTAAAGATGAATTATTTAAAGGTATGAGTATCTTTACCTAATGCAACTTAAGTCTGAAACTCTTGAGATTTTCGAAGGGGCTTAGGACTGAAGTTGAAAACTTGTTAGGTGAGATGATAAAAACACTTCGATCCGATCGAAGTGTTGAGTATAGGGATTTGAGATTCCAGGACTATTTGATAGTACATGGGATCACACCCTAAATCTCATTTAGGAGAAATAGAACCCTATTGGATATGGTTCATTCCATGTTGAGCTATGCTCAATTGTCTGGCTCGTTTTGGGGTCATGCAGTGTTGACTGCATTGCATACTGCAGTAGGCAACCCCAAAAGGAAACGAGAAGTGGATACTTCAATTCACAAGAGAATAAAGAATTTGTATCGACAAATGCTAAATTCTCAGAAGAAGTCCGCATCAAAAATCATAAACCACAAAGTAAAGTCGATTTAAGTAAGTTAACTAATGAAGCTACAGTAACATCCACAAGAGTTGTTGATGAGGTTGGCTGTTCAACAAAAGTTGTTGATGGATCAGTGCATCTAGTCAGTCACATCCATCTCAATAGTTGAGATTGCCTCAATGTAGTGGGAGGGTTGTTTGATAACCTGAACGTTACATGGGCTTGTTTGAAGCCTAGGTCATCATACTTGATGATGGCATAGTGGGTTCATTATCTTTTAGAAAGAAAATGAATGATGTTGACAATGACCAATGGATTAAAGTCATGGACCTGGAAATGAAGTCTTTTGTATTTCACTTCCATCTGGGATCTTGTAGATCTGCTTGATGGGTAACACCTATTAGTTACAAGTGGATTTACAAGAGAAAACGAGACATTAAAGGTCTTAACCAGAAGGGTTCATACAGCAAGATCGAAAGCAAAAGGGTTTGCAAGCTTAAGTGATCCATTCATGGATTAACCTAAGCATTTCGATCTTGAAATATAAGATTTGATATAGTGACCAAATCTCTTGGCTTTAATCAAAACATTAATGAGTCTTGTGTTTACAAGTAATCATCAATAGTTCAGTAACTTACTTAGTGTTGTATATGATTGATATCCTAATCATTAGGAATGATGTAGGTTATCTTACTGACATTAAAGGAGCTAGCAGCTCAATTCCAAATGGAAATTTGGGAGAAGACGAGTTTGTTCTTGGGATCCAAATCGTTAGGAATCGTTAGAACAAAAAGCTAGCCTTGTCTCAAGTGACTTATATCTACAAGATGTCAGTTAGATATAAGATACAGAATTCCAAGAAGGGTTCACTACCTTTCAGGCGTGGAATTCTTTTTGTCTAAGAAACCGTTTCCTAAGACACCTCAAGAAGTTGAGGAGATGAGACGAATGCCCTGTGCAATAGGGATTGTCAGTAAGTATCAATCTAATCCAAGATTTGATCACTGGAAAACCGTTAAGAATATCCTCAAGCATCTTAGGAGAACGAGGAACTATATGCTCGTGTATGGGACTAAGGATTTGATCCTTACAGGATATACTGACATGGATTTTAAGGCTGATAAGGATTTAAGGAAATCTACATCAACATCTATGGTCAATCTTTACAAATGAGCAATAGTAAGACATAGTTACAGTCTTGACCATATAGGCCGAAAATATAGCTACTTGTGAAGCAGCGATAGAGACTGTATGGCTTAAGAAGTTCTTGACTGATTTGGAATGTGTTCCAAATGTGAACTTGCCCATCACACTTTATAGTGATACAGTGGTGTTATGGCGAATTCAAAAGAACCTCGCAGCCCAAGACAAACAGACACATTGAATTGAATGAGATTTTGCTGATGATTTCACGAAGGCTCTCTCGGCTAAAGTGTTTGAGGGTCATCTAGAAGGTCTAGGTCTACGAGTTATGTACAAAGATGAAATCTAGGGCAAGTGGGAGAAATGTAATTGGTATAGTGATACCATTATGTAATGGGTATAGTGATGCCCTAGTTTATTGTATTTGTACATTGTATATGTTTTATACATGTATTTATACACCCAGTGCTGTATAGATTATTGTACATCCCACTAAACTAGAGTTTTAGTTCAAGTGGGAGTTTGTTGGGTTTTATGCCCTAAAACTCGTAGATAGTGAATGTAAACAAATTGTATACTTGTTTCAATAAAGTGTAATTGAGTTTCTACAATAAAGTGTTATTGTTAAATATTGCACAATTTGACCCAAATCCAATAAACTAAGATCCAAGCTTGTTTACATGTGACCTGAACTAGTATGTGGGGACATACGGGGATTGGTGTTCAAGTAACAACCTAAAAGGTCTATAGTACAAGGATAAGGCTGGGTAACTTATCCTGGTAACACTATGTTATACAGCCCGCTTTGTATTCGATACAGACGTATTAATCCAAGGCGTCCATGTAGGAGACATGCGAGCGGGGGTATCCTATGCAATGAGTTTGCATAAGACCGGACCACGAAATAGTCAACCATTAGTTATAACACCGTTAACTAGTTAGGTTACTGTTTCAATAGGATACCCTAGGTAACTCAGTCTTAATCCTGAGTGTGTCATGAACTCCTTCTCATGAGAGATTGTCCTTTGATTAGCATGGGTGAGAGTGGCCAATACGCCGACTTAATATGCCTTCCTTTTTGGGGACAAGACCGAGTGGGAGGCTGGGGACATGACAACACAGGAAGGAATTCACTCCTTCCCGCTTTTAGGAGAAGTAGATGAGTGTTCTCTTAAGTGGTGACTCCGGGACTTGAACAAAGGGATCCCACCCTCTCACTGACCCGAGAGGGACTTTCTGTTTGGACCATAAACAGGTTGTTCATTAGAGGAGCACTGGTACTTAAGGAGACAGATGTAACACAGGGGTAAAACGGTAATTTGACCCAGCTGTGATTACGGACACTCGTGAAGGATTGACTTACCGGTATAGGTCTACATCCATGGACACAGAAATGTTCTACAGTGAGAAGAGTTCAACTGTGGGTCTTTAGTGGAATGACCCACAATTAATAAATATTGGTTAACCTGATTAATGAGTTTAATCTATTAACCTCATATCATTGGAGCTTCTGATCTGTAGGTCCATTAGGTCCCCCTGCTAGCTCGTAAAGAGTAATTAGGAACAAATATATCTTGAGAGAATTTGAATAGTTCAAATTCATATTGGGAATTAAGTTAATTGTATGAGATACAAATTAATATAATGCATTAAAATATAAAGTCTAATTTGAGATTAAACTTTATTATATTGAGAGATTGATATATTTGAAAAAGTTCAAATATATGTCTAATTAAATATATGGTATTTAATTAGAAGATGAATTAATTAATTATGAATTAATTAATTATTCAATTTAGTTTAAATTAAATGAGATTTAATTAAACTATAGTCTATGAGAGAAATAAATATTTGAAGGAGTTCAAATATTAATATGAATTTGATTCATATTAAATTTATAGGATATAAGGGAATTTGAAGGAGTTCAAATTTTAATATGAATTTGATTCATATTATGAAATTAATTAATTGAAGGCCTGAAATTAAATATATGATATTTAATTGGGTAATTAATTAATTAACTAATAGAAGGTCTAAAATTAAATATATGATATTTAATTGGTGATCAATTAATTAAAGAATTAATTAATTAGATATTAATCAATTATGGAAATGATTAATCACTTATGGAAGTAATTAATCATTTATGGAAATGATTTAATCACTTATGGAAGTGATCAATCATTTATGGAAAAGATTAATCAATTGTGGAATTGATTGGTCATGGAATTGATTAATTATGGAAAAGATTAAATCAGTTATGGAAATAATTGATTTTAAATGAATATTTTATTCATGGCATTTCTTCTATAAATAGAACACTAAACCTAGGGTTTAGGCACCACAACATATGGTCACCATAAGGCCCTCTCATATTCTCTCAACTCAAGAACTCTAGGGAGAATTTTCTCTCTAGAGTTTTTCCCATTCAAGATTAGGTAGTCTCACAACTACGTTCCTAATCTCAGAGTTATAGCGGAGAAGATCAAATGGTGGTGTTCTTCGTTGTTGCAGAGCAATCAAGAAAGGCGTTCTTGAAGAATTCAAGGTCGTCAATGAAGGTATGTTTCTCATCGCTTAACCTTTTGCCAATGTATTGGTATTTTGTAAAACAAAATTAATTTACGAACGGTCCAATTGCTTCTGCTGTAACGGAATTGGGAATTCCAATCCTTCAATTGGTATCAGAGCCGATCGTAATTTCAATTTTGTTTAACAAAATTTGCATTGGTTGATTGGTGGGATTAATTTATGCATTTGATGTATGAAATTTTGCTAGTAGATGTTTAAGGTTTTGGCATATAGATTTGCAATTTTTAATTGATTTGATCAATGTAAGGGCTTTTTGTTTTGGGTATTTTAATTGCAATCGAGTCTGTAAGTTCGTGTCAATGGTTTTTGGTGAAATTTCATGAAGATTTTCTAGCATTTCCAATCCATTAACCTTTAATCTTTCTCCTTTCTTCGTCATATATAGAAGAAAACCGTGCAGATGAATTCAACAAGATGGAGACAACATCAAATTAGAGAGCTAGGTGTAAAATGAGGTGGCTCATTGTGGGGAGGAAGTGTTTTGAGTCATATAAGAGCACCACCTCTTGAAAATGGGGTTTTCCCTTTTTATAAATCAATTTCTAAAATTGATTTCTTTACTTTAAAATTAATTCAAAATTGATTTTAATTTTAAAAAATTAATAAATTTAATATAATAAAATATTGGAAAAAATACACTTTTGGTCCTTGAGGTTTGGTTTAGATTTCGTTTTGATCCCCGAGGTTTCAAACTCAACATTTTAGTCCCTGAGGTTTGCATTTAGTAGCATTTTGGTCCCTCCATCCATTTTTCCGTTAAAAACTAACGGTTTGCTGACGTGGCACCTATTTTTTTTTATTAAAATTTAAAAATAAAATAATTAAAAAATATGTTTTTTTAAACTTTTCATTTTCCCTCTTCTTTTTCCCTCCTTTCTTCTTCCTCTCAACCCAACTATCATCATCTTCCTCTCAACCACCATCTTTCTTCCTTAACTCCGACGACCGGCGATACTTTTTTTTCTTTTCTTTTCTTTTCTCTTTTTCTCGTCGAGTTTCTTCATCTTCTTCTTTCCGTTGATGAATCCGATTTTGATTTTGATTGAAATAAATTTGGCCCATCATCTTAGCAGCTAAGGGAATCGAACCTCCATTTCTCACAGCTTCTTGCCAGAAAATTTTCCAGAAACTTTCTTGGTCTTTCTGAGGAACCAAACACTGCAGATTTCCCTCACCCACCATAGCTTTTGCCGCTTTCTCGCTTCTGCTTGTCATGATCATAACCCCTCCGATCCCTCTCAGAAACCCATCTCTCAAATTCTCGGAATTCAAATCCCAAAACCCATTTTCTTCTTCCCCCTATTCTGGATTCCTTTACGCCATCCAACACAATCAGATACCGCTTGCCTCGCAATTTCAGGTGGAGGGCGTGGAGGAGCCCGCCGACTGTTTTCCCGCCGGGAAGATTTGCGTCCACTCCCAAACAGGTTAGGATTCTCTTCAGTAGAGCGATTTTGGGGTCTTTGTCTTCTTCGGAGAAATCTCTCGACATCAAGACCCAAATCCTCGGGAGAAACTTGGATTTCACTTCTAGGTCTTGGAGAAGGGCTCGACAGACCATCAATTTCCCTATCCCTCGGACTCCAATGATCCCCATTGCCCTGAAGCCGGTTCCGCTGTCGAGTAGTTTTTGCAGAACCAGGAGCTCGTTTTCGACGCCGTGGATGGTGGATCCGGCGACGATGTTTGTGACCCATCTCGAGATTCGGGTCTTCGGTTGGGCGGGATGGATCTTGGAATTAGGCGGGTGGCCATTCATTACTTTGGTGGCAGTGGGTTGGGTCCCTCCTCCTTCCCTCCTTTTTTCTATTAAAAAAAAAGAAAGTGGGAGAAGAGAGAAGAAGAAGAGAAGAGGAGGAGAAAAAGAGAAAAGAAAAAGAAAAAAAAGTGTTGTCGGCCGGCGACGGTCATTGGTTGCCGGTCGCCAGAGTTAAGGAAGAAAGATGGTGGTTGAGAGGAAAATGATGATAGTTGGGTCGAGAGGAAGAAGAAAGGAGGGAAAAAGAAGAGGGAAAATGAAAAGTTTTTAAAAAATATTTTTTAATTATTTTATTATAATTTTTTTTTTAAAATTTAAAAAATAAAATTTTAATAAAAAAAATAGGTGCCACGTCAGCAAACCGTTAGTTTTTAACGGAAAAATGGATGGAGGGACCAAAATGCTACTAAATGCAAACCTCAGGGACTAAAATGTTGAGTTTGAAATCAGGGACCAAAACGAAACCTAAACCAAACCTCAGGGACCAAAAGTGTACTTTCCCTAAAATATTAAAGCAATTAATTACACCGTCCTTGATGTCTCTCAAAACTAAAATCTCGAACGCAAATCCCTATTTATACGTTCAATATTTAAATCACATTTAAACATATCCAACTCTGTTAAATATAATTTAATTCGTAATTAAACCAATACGTCGATACTATAACATATAATTCATGTTTAACTCCCTAAATCGTGTTTGAACGTTTCAAACTTTCTCATCACATATGTTCTAAGGTTTATTCATATGAGCTAGCAGGGGGACCTAATGGACCTACAGATCATGGGCTCCAACGATCCGAGATTAACCAACTAAACTCTTTTAACCCAATTAACCTACATTCGTTAACTATCAAGACACTCCACTATAGCCCGATAGTTGAACTCCCCTCATTGTAGATATATTTCTGTCCACCCGATAGGACCATAATTAGTAAGTCGACCCTTCACAGGTTGTTCGTAACTAGAGCTGGGTCAAATGACCATTTTACCCATGAAGTTACATCTTGTTCCTTAAGTCCCCATTTAGTCCCTAATGAACAATTGGTTTGTGGTCCGACCACTAAACCTAAAACCTCTCGGGCCAATGAGAGGGCGAGATCCCTTTGTTCACGTCCCGAAGTCAGAACTTAAGGTAACAACCTCTCTACTATCCCTAAATTGGGTAGGAGTTAATTCCGTCTTGCAGGACTATGTCCCCAACTATCTACCCGTTCCTATCCCTGAAATGGGGGGTTTATCGAGTCGGTGATGATGAGCCACTCTCACCCATGCAGATCTAAGGATAAGCCCAAATAAAAAGGAGTTAGTAGTTAGCTCAGGATTAAGATTGAGTTACCTAGTGAAGGATTGGAATTCCGTAATTCCGTAAAGCGGAAGCGTGATTGGGACCGATTCGTAATCAATTTTTGTTTAATCTAAAATACAAATACATTGGCAATAAACTTAGAACTATTCTAGATTTATATTAAGGCTAAGCATACAAAAATATTAGATCTAAATCTAATTTATACAGTAACAAGTTACTTACTCTCGTTGACGACTCTGATTAAATTCACCAACTGCTTGTGAAATAATCACGAACTATTGTGAACACTACCACTATAGCTACACCGGTATGACTCTTAGACTACTAGAGGCAGGAGACTGGTGGGAGCCTTTGGGAGAATTCTCTGAGAGTAGGAGAATGAATGAGATGTCTTTCACCCCACCCCAGGGGTCCTTATATATAGTAAAGGCCAAAACCTTTTCCTAATAGAAAAAGGAAGGCCTTTTCCTAATAGGAAAAGGTCTCTAATTTTAATAAATAATTAATTAATTACCCAATTAAATATCATATATTTAATCTTAGGGATTTTATTAAAATTAAAATTAATATGAATCAAATTCATATTAAATTTATTTGAACTCTTTCAAATATTTTCTCTCAAGAATTAAATTTTGAAATTAATTCAAAAATTATATTATGAAGTTTCATAAACTTTATATTATAATGTATCAATATACATTATATGATTCCCCTAAATAAATTGAACACTTTCAATTTACAATTTATACTTAATTGCCTCAAGTCTCTTTACGAGCTACCAGTGGGACCTAATGGACCTACAGATCAGAAACTCCAATGATACGAGACTAATTGGCTTAACTCATTAACCAAGTTAGTCAACATTCGTTAACTGTAGGTCACTCCACTAAAGACCCACAACTGTACTCTTCTCACTGTAGAATATTTCTGTGTCCACGGATATCGACCAATGCAGTAAGTCAATCCTTCACATGTGTTCGGAACACCAGCTGGGTTAAATTACCGTTTTACCCCTGGGTTACCTCTGGTTCCTTATATTGGGTTTTATGCCCTAAACCTCGTAGATAGTGAATGTAAACAAATTGTATACTTGTTTCAATAAAGTGTTATTGAGTTTCTACAATAAAGTGTTATTGTTAAATATTGCACAATTTGACCCAAATCCAATAAACTAAGATCCAAGGTTGTTTACATGTGACTTGAACTAGTATGTGGGGACATACGAGATCGGTGTTCAAGTAACAACCTAAAAGGTCTATAGTACAGGGATAAGGCTGGGTACCTTATCCTGGTAACACTATGTGATACGACCCGTTTTGTATTCGATACAGACGTATTGATCTAAGGCTTCCATGTAGGAGACATGCGAGCGGGGTTATCATATGTAATGAGTTTGCATAAGACCGGACCACGAAATAGTAAACCACTAGATGTAACACCATTAACTAGTTAGGTTACTGTTTCAATAGGATGACCTAGGTAACTCAGTCTTAATCCTGAGTGTGTCATGCACTCCTTCTCACGAGGGATTGTCCTTTGATTAGTATGAGTGAGAGTGACCGGCACACCAACTTAATAAACCTACCTTCTTGGATGAGACCGAGTGGGGGGCTAGGGACATGACAACACAAGATGGAATTCACTCCTTCCCACTTCTAGGAGAAGTAGATGAGTGTTCCCTTAAGTGGTGACTCTGTGACTTGAACAAAGGGATCCCGCCCTTTCACTGGCCCGAGAGGGACTTTCTGTTTAATGGTTGGACCATAAACAGGTTGTTCATTAGAGGAGCACTGGTACTTAAGGAGACAGATGTAACACAGGTGTAAAATGGTAATTTGACCCAACCGTGATTACGAACACTAGTGAAGGATTGACTTACCGATATAGGTCTATATCCGTGGACACAGAAATGTTCTACAGTGAGAAGAGTTCAGCTGTGGGTCTTTAGTGGAATGACCCACAATTAATGAATATTGGTTAACCTGATTAATGGGTTTAATCGGTTAACCTCATATCATTGGAGCTTCTGATCTGTAGGTCCATTAGGTCCCCCTGCTAGCTCGTAAAGAGTAATTAGGAACAATTATATCTTGAGAGAATTTGAATATAGTTCAAATTCATATTGGGAATTAAGTTAATTGTATGAGATACAAATTAATATAATGTATAATGATACATTAAAATGTAAAGTCTAATTTGAAATTAAACTTTATTATTATGAGAGAAATATATATTTGAAGAAGTTGTTGCTCATCGCCGAGCGATTATCGCAAGTGCACGGGTCGTCACAAGTAATATAAAACGGTAGGTAATACCGAGTATCGAATCCACGGGTAGGCGAAGCGAAAATTAAGCAAAAATAAAATCTCCTGAGCACTAAAAATACTTGGGCGAAATAATATTTAGGGAACAACTCATGCAATAAAAGGGATTTAAAATTCAAAGCAAGAAAATAAGTTGATCAATCGAAAAATAAAATATGGAGAAAGAGTTTTCTTTTAATGGGAAGAGGGTCTTGAAAATCAATTAATAGCTAAACAAATGTTATAATTATCCTATCTCATTGCCCAACTAATTATAATCCTAGAATCTTCGTTAATCACATAGGTTCTCCTGTTGGTTTCCCCTAATTGTAATTAATTCATTTTAACAACCTAAGTGTCCTTAGCACCATTAAAAATCATTAATTATTACGCTCTGATTCATTTTAGGAATCTAAGTTTAATCAACTAATCCCGTTGTCACGACAGGCAATTAAACTAGTTGCATGGATTACGATCTATCCTAATTTCTCTCCGTCGAGTTTCCATTAAGAATCGAATCATTACACAATTGGCCAGATTGAATAAAACATTAAGCACATCCATACAAATAATTAGGACAAAGGGCAAGAGACAGGAAATTATAACAACATTTAAACTATAATTTCATTTCAAGACTGCAAATTGGGGTTTAGCTACACATAGCTAAAATATCCACAACATTTACAATAGAAAGCATAATTAAGAGCATAAAAGGAAAGGAATTGACCATCAAAAAACCCCTTCGCTGACGCTCGGAGCTCTGCCGACTACTCCTTGAGCCTCCTAAGATGATCCCCAAAATTCCCAAATATTTCCCACTAAGTAATCTCTCAAAAAGGCTAGAAAGCCTTGAGAGAGGCTCCAAAGGAGCCAAAGGAGGGAGGATAGGAAGGAAAGAATGGAGTGATTGATGCTAAAATGAGGCACCAAGAGGTGCCTTTTATAGGCCCAGATTGGAGGTAGCGTCGCGATGCTACATTACACAGCGTCGCGACTTTGCTATGCACGCGTCTTGTTGCCCAATAAATGGGTAGGGTCGCGAGGCTACATTGCACAGCGTCTCGACGCTGACCCAATTTCCAGAATTTCCAGCTTCGGTTTGGGCTAATTTTTGGGCTTTCTCTTCACTTTTTTTGGGCTTTTTCCATCATGATTGGCCTCATTGGGTTCACTTTTGCTCCAAGCTTGGATTTGGGCTTCATTTGCTACATTTTTGGCACTTTTTCTCCCAAAATCACCAACTTTGCTCCTAAGGACCAAATAACAGAATACATTAAACATTTTCATTAAAAACACGATTAAAGCACAGAAAAGCCTAATAAATTGGGACTAAAATAGCGACAATTTTGCTCGCTATCAGAAGTTCAAATATTAATATGAATTTGATTCATATTAAATTTATAGGATATAAGAGAATTGGAAGGAGTTCCAATTTTAATATGAATTTGATTCATATTATAGGATTAATTAATTGAAGGCGTGAAATTAAATATATGATATTTAATTGGGTAATTAATTAATTAACTAATAGAAGGTCTGAAATTAAATATATGATATTTAATTGGTGATTAATTAATTTAAAGAGTTAATTAATTGGAAATTAATCAATTATGGAAATGATTAATCACTTATGGAAGTAATTAATCATTTATGAAAATGATTTAATCACTTATGGAAGTGATCAATCATTTATGGAAAAGATTAATCAATTATGGAATTGATTGGTTATGAATTGATTAATTGTGGAAAATATTAAATCAGTTATGGAAATAATTGATTTTAAATGAATATTTTATTCATGGTTTTTCTCTTATAAATAGAACACTAACCCTAGGGTTTAGGGATGACAACATATGGCCACCATAAGACCCTCTCATATTCTCTCAACTCAAGAACTCTAGGGAGAATTCTCTCTAGAGTTTTTCCCATTCAAGATTAGGTAGTCCCACAACTACGTTCCTAATCTCAGAGTTATAGCGGGGAAGATCAAATGGTGGTGTCCGTTGAAGTATTCAGAGTCGTCAACGGAGGTATGTTTCTCATCGCTTAATTTTTTGTCAATGTATTGGTATTTTGTAGAACAAAATTAATTTACGAACGGTCCAATTGCTTCCGCTGTAATGGAATTGGGAATTCCAATCCTTCACCTTAAGTACCACTGATCCCTCTAATGAATAGGTTGTTTAGGGCCCAACCACTAAACAGGAGTTCCTCTCGGGCTAAGAGAGGATGGCGCGCCTTTGTTCAAGCCCCGGAATCAGACCTTAAGGGAACACGCATCTACTTACCCCAATAGGGGAAGGAATGAATTCCATCTTGTACTGTTATGTTCCCAACCGCCATTCGATCTTGCCCCTGAAATGGTAGGATTATTGAGTCGGTGAATTGACCACTCTCACCCATACAAATCTAAGGACAATCCCTCCTGAAAGGAGTTCATAACAGACTCAGGATTGAGATTGAGTTACCTCGGTCAGCCTATTAAAATAGAAACCTAAACTAGTTAATGGCGTTACATCTAGTAGTTACTATTTCCTGGTTCGGTCTTATGCAAACTCATTGCATAGGATACCCCCACCCACATGTCTCCTACATGAATGCTTTGGATCATTGCATCTGTATCGAATACAAGGTGAGTCGTATCACATAGGGGGTGTTTGGGGCACTGAATAGGTTATAATAACCCCCTTTATTATAACCTATTCAGTGTTTGGGGCATCAACAAAAATAAATGGTGAGGTGGGTTATTTTTACCCCCGATTATTTTATCCATTCTCTACAGTAACCATCATTCAACCCACCCGATTATTCTATCCATTTTCTACAGTAACTCTCTCTTCTCTTTTTCCATGCGACTTCTTGACTTTTCCGACGACCGATGGTCGCCGTCGGCCGGCGAAGTTTCTGGCAACTTTTCCAATGGCCACCGACGACTTTTCCTGCGGTCGCCGATGACTTTTCTGGCCACCGATTTTTTTTCCTTTTTTTTTCATATTTCTTCTCATTTTCGTTTTGAAAAATATAAAAAATGAAATAAAGAGCAAAAAACATCGAAGGTTAACCAACTTAAAAAAAAAAAAAGAACATTCAAACGAAATTGTATTTACTCAAGTTTATTTCAAATGATTTTGTTGATTTTAAAAAAAAAAAACTAATATGATTTTTTAACACATTTACAATTTTTATTTGGGCAATACTAAGAGTTAACTAATATGATTTTTCTATACCAAATCCTAAACTTTTTTGTTTTGTAAAAAAAAAAAAAAACATAACCCTAAATCAAAGTGAATCGTATATCCTAAAAAAACTAGAAAAAGAAAACAGTCAGTTTGAACCTTTGATTGAGAACCCCATTTTAAAACATATCAGCACTCCAAACACAGACTATTTTATCCCAGACTAAAATAATCTGCATCCCAAACACATATTATTTTATCACAGACTAAAATAATCTGCACCCCAAACACATATTATTTTATCCCATACTATAATAATCTACACCCAAAACGCAGATTATTATAACCCTCAGACTATTATAATCCCTAGATTATTATAATCACTAGATATTATAACAAATTCAGCGCCCCAAACAACCCCATAGTGTCACCAGAATAAGGTACCCAACCTTATCCCTATACTATAGACCTTTTAGGTTGTTACTTAGACACCGATCCCCGTATGTCCCCGCATACTAGTCACAGTTTCATTTAAACAACCTTGAATCTTAGTTTATTGGATTTAGGGTTTATTAATGCAAACTCGATTATTCAATAACCAAATTACTTAATTACTGAAATAACGCTTTATTGAGATCGACTAATTTGTTTCATTTACTATCTACGAGTTTTAGGGCATAAAACCCAACAACTCCCACTGGAACTAAAACTCTAGTGGGCAATGTACATCAACAATCAAAATTGAATGAATAATCATTGAAGTAGGAATAGTGGTTTGTATTAATACTGTATAATACATGAAAAGTACAAATGCAGATAAATACAATAAACTAGGGCATTCACAATACCCATACACTTCTCCCACTTGTCCTAGATTATTCTATGTACATATCTCGCAGACCTAGACTCTCTAGATGAACCTCGAACACTTTAGTCGTGAGAGCCTTTGTAAATGGATTAGCAATATTTGCGCTCTATCCTCTTTTGTGTCTGCGAGGTTCTTTAGAATTTTCCACTGCACCACTATTATCACAATAAAGAGTGATTGACAAGTTCATATTTGGAACAACTTCCAAATCCATCAAGAACCTCCTTGGTCATACAACCTCCTTAGCTGCTTTACAAGCAGTGACATATTCGGCCTCCATGGTGGAGTCTGCAATGCATCCTCCGTTGAGGGTAAATACTGACCTTGATGTGGATTTCCTAGAATCCTTATGAGTCTGAAAGTCAGAGTCTGTGTATCCTGTAAGGATCAAATCTTTAGAGCCATACACAAGCTAATAGTCCCTCGTTCTCCGAAGATACTTGAGGATGTTCTTAGCTGCAGTCCAGTGGTCTAACCCTGGATTGGACTGGTACCTGCTGACTATCCCAACTGCATACCAAATGTCAGGCCTAGTACACAACATGGCATACATAAGACTGCCCACAGCTGAAGCATATGGGATCCGTCTCATATCCTCAATTTCTTGAGGTGTCTTAGGACACTGTTCCTTAGACAAATGAACTCCATGCCTGAAGGGTAGTAAGCGCCTCTTGGAATTCTGCATCTTATATCTAGACAACTTCTTGTCTATATACGATGCTTGAGACAAGGCTAATGTTCCATTCTTACGATTCCTGATAATTTGAATCCCTAGAACATCTTGAGCTTCACCCAAATCTTTCATTTGGAACTCAGTCGATAGCCATTTTTTAATGTCAGCTAGATATTCTATATCATTCCCAATGAGAAGGATATCATCTACATACAACACCAGAAAAGCTACTAAACTGTTGATAATCCTTTTATAAACACAAGGCTCATCAACGTTCTGGTCAAAGCCATAAGATTTGACAGCAGTGTCAAACCTTATATTCCAAGATCTGGAAGCTTGCTTCAACCCATAAATGGATCGTCTAAGCTTGCAAACTTTTTGCTCCTGACCTTGAGTAATAAACCCCTCTAGTTGAGACATAAAGATGTTCTCATCAAGATTGTCATTCAGAAAGGCAGTCTTGACATCTATTTGCCAAATCTCATAATCATAAAACGTGGCAATGGACAAGAGAATCCTTATCGACTTTAACATGGCAACTGGGGAGAAGGTTTCCTCATAGTCCACCCCCTCCTTTTGGGTATAACCCTTTGCCACAAGTCGAGCTTTGAAAGTCTGTACTTTCCCAGTCGTGTCTCGTTTTCTCTTGTAGATCCATTTGCACCCTATGGGTTTAACCCCTTCAGGTAGGTCTACAAGATCCCAGACTTGATTGAAGTACATAGAGTCCATCTCTAGGTCCATAGCTTTGACCCACTGGTCAATGGATCCTCAACTCCATCATCAGGTATGACAGCTGGATTTTCTGCTAAACCTAGATAACGTTCAGGTTGAGTAACAACCGTCCCACTACGTCGTGGCATTCTCAACTATTGAGAAGGATGAGCTTGACCAGATGTACTGAGCTCATCTACAACTCTTGTTGAAGGTCCAGTCTGTGTACTGGGCTCATCAACAACCCTTGTTGAAGGTCCAACCTCATCAACAACTCTTGTTGATTCATTCGTAGTTTCACTAGAAAGTTCACTTAACACCATTTTACTGCGTGACTTGTGTTCACGAATGTGGTCTTCTTCTAAGAAAGTAGCATTTGTCGAAACAAACACTTTATTTTCTTGTGGATCGAAGAAGTATCCACCTCTTGTTTCTTTTGAGTAGCCTACGAACAGGCATAATTTTGAACGTGAATCCAATTTCTTTGGGTTTGCCACTAGTACATGTGCAGGACAGACCCAAATTCTGAAATGATGTAAACTAGCTTTACGCCCTCTCTAGAGCTCAAATGGTATTTCATAAACACTATTTGAGGGAACTACATTCAAAATATAAACTGTAGTCTCTACTGCATAACCCCAAAAAGAACTAGGCAGTTGAGCATAGCTCATCATAGATCGAACCATGTCCAACAAGGTTCTGTTTCTCCTTTCAGATACACCATTATGTTGAGGTGTACTTGGTGCTGAGAGTTGAGATGAGATTCCATGTTCTATCAAATAGTTTTGGAATTTTAAGTCCAAATACTCTCCACCTCGATCAGAACGAAGTGTTTTAATGGTCTTACCTAATAAGTTCTCAACTTCAGTCCTGTACTCCTTGAACTTTTCAAGGGCTTCAGACTTATCACTCATTAGGTATAAATAACCATACCTTGAATAATAATCTATGAAGGAGATGAAATATTGATACCCTCATCGAGCTCTTACATTCATTGGACCACAGAGATCCGTATGTATGAGTTCTAAGGGCTCCTTGGTGCGATAACCTTTTCCAGTAAAAGGTCGTTTGGTCATCTTACCTTCGAGACATGACTCACACGGAGGTAAAGTACCATCTTCTAACTTGCTTAGAAGTCCGTTCTTAACCAATCTCCCAATCCTATTGAGCTTTATGTGGCCAAGTCTCAAGTGCCAAAGATAGGTACTTTGAGAAAGTTTCTGCCTTTTTTGGTTGAGTCTCGGCTGTTTTAAACATTTCATTGTTCAAAATAGCCCTAGGCTCTATTGGTCTTAAAACATACAAATTGTTCTCCATTTTTGCAGAATAGATATCAGTACCCCTTTTAGTAATGAAAGCTTCATTCACAGAAAAGGACACTGAATATCCTTGTTCCAGAAAACAAGAAACAGAAATAAAATTTCTTTTTATTTTGGGAACTACATATACATTATCTAATAACATATAGTGTTCCCTGAAGAATTGAAGGGATAAAAGCCCCACGCAGCGGAAAGTATTACCGAACCTACTTAGAGTCTTAGATTCTAATTGAAATACCAATACAATTTGCAAAATATTACAGCAATAAATCTATATTTAATGGGTTATACATAGGCTATAAACATGCTAAAAGATCAACTAGATTGATCCTAGTGATCAAGGATTTCATTGAAAACTTACTTTTGTAGAAAGCCTCGATCAATTCACCTTTTCTTGCCAATAAGATTGAAAATGCAGCAACCTTCTTGTGCGAACACCACCAATCGGCTACACCGGTATATCTCTAAGACTTCTTGAAGCAGGAGACTTGTGGGAGTCTGGGATGCCTTTCACCCCACCCCAAGGGTCCTATATATAGGTAAAGGCCAAGACCTTTTCCTAAGGAAAAGGTCTAGGAATAAGTTCAAATCTATTATCTGAACAATATCTAATTTTAATAAATAATTAATTAATTACCCAATTAAATATCACATATTTAATCTTAGGGATTAAAATTAAAGGGGCTTTGCACAGATAGCAAAAATCGGCAAACATATTGCAAAATTAGCAAAAAATAAAATTATTTGCGGAAATAGCAAAAAATACGTTAAATTGCGAAAATACCCTTAGTATCTCCAATAGTCTATCAGTCCATATTATTGATAGTCACTGATAGACTTCGAGTAATCGGAGTCTATCAGTGATAAATACTGATAGACTTTGATGATAAAGTTCAATTAATCGGAGTCTATTAGTGATAGACACTGATAGACTTTGATTAATCGAAGTCTATCAGTGTGTATCACCGATAGACTCTGATAATTATAATCTATAAGTTTTTATCGTGTTTAATTCAAGCCTATCAGTGATAGCCACTGATAGAAAACAATTTAATTCAAGACTATTAGTTCAGTTTAATTCAAGACTATCAATTTCTATCCATCAATTTAATTTAAGTCTATTAGTGATAATCACTAATAGAAAACCGTTAAATTCGAGGTTATCAGTTTCTATCACTGATAGAAATCAATTCAATTCAAGATTATTAGTTTCTATCACCGATAGAAACCAATTTAATTGAAGTTTATTAGTTTCTATTAGAAATCAATTTAATTGAAGTTTATTGACTTGTATCACTGATAGAAATTAGTTTAATTCAAATCTATCATTTTCTATCGAGGATAGAAATCAGTTAATTGAAGTCTATCAGTTTCTATGCCTGTTAGAAATCAGTTAATTATCAATTAATTGAAGTCTACCAATGATTGTTACTGATAGAATTCAATTTAATTGAAATCTATCAGTAAATTACTTCCCATTGCAATTCATCTCGGTAATTAGAAACTCATCCAAAATTATTATACTACAATCATAAATTGAACAAAAATTTTAAGTCTCTTGTGGTAATTAGAACATAAAATCCAAAAATAACCATTACCAACAAGCGACTCTTAATCAACAATATAATTTTTAAAGCCTAGCACACAAGCTCCATGACCACCACCATAAAATTGTTATTCTTGTATTCTTTGTATTTCATTATCTATCAATTATAGCCCTGATAGACTTCGACCAGTGATAGTCAGTGATAGACTACGATTAACCGGAGTATATCAGTGATATACTTTGATATACCTATACAAACACTCACCAAAATTGCTATTTTTGTATTATTGGCATTCTTGAATTAAAAAGAAGGCCAACAAGAGCTTAACTCAATTGGTATAAAGTTGTATTGATAACCACAAGGTCCGTGGTTCGAAATAAAAAGAAGAAGAAACAATCATAACAATACCTTATGGGAAGAAGAATAAAAAGCATATCAAATCAAAAAAGAAAAAGAAAATGCACAACTTAATAAACTGGACAGAAGAGGGGAAAAAATCATATTAATCACACAAGAACTCCACCATCATAAATGTACAAAAAATTAAAAAAATAAAAATAAAAAAGAAGAAATCGTAATAGCTCATTATTAAAAAAAGAAAAAAAAAGAAATTATAACAGCTCATAAATGAAAAAAAAAAAAGAAAGAAGAATAAGAGAAATGGTATACACAAGAAAGGGTAAATGGGAAGGGAGAGGAAGAAAAGGGTAAAATTGGAATATTCTAATTTCTTTGCCATATTTGCAATTCTTTTTACTTGGTGCTAAATTTGCTATTATAGATTATTAATTTGCCACGCACTGCAATTACTCTAAAATTAATATGAATCCAATTCATATTAAATTTATTTGAACTCTTTCAAATATTTTCTTTCCTAATAGGAAAGGGTCTCTAATTAATAAATAAATAATTAATTCCATAATTAATTAATTACCCAATTAAATATCATATATTTAATCTTACGGATTTTATTAAAATTAATATGAATCCAATTCATATTAAATTTTTTTGAACTCTTTCAAATATTTTCTCTCAAGAATTAATTTTTGAAATTAATTAAAAAATTATATTATAAAGTTTCATAAACTTTATATTATAATGAATCAATATACATTATACGATTCCCCAGATAAATTGAACACTTTCAATTTACAATTTATATTTGTTTGCTTCAAGTCTTTTTACGAGCTACCAGTGGGACCTAATGGACCTACAGATCAGAAGCTCCAACGATAAGAGACTAATCGGCTTAAACTCATTAACCAAGTTAGTCTCCATTCGTTAACTGTGGGTCATTCCATTAAAGACCCTCAGCTGCACTCTTCTCACTGCAGAATATTTCTGTGTCCACAGATATCGACCAATACTACAATTCAGTTCTTCACGTGTGTTCGTATTCCAGCTGGGTCAAGTTACTGTTTTACTCCTGGCTTACATCTTTGTCCTTAAGTCCCCAGTGCTCCTCTAATGAACAACCTGTTTGAGGTCCAACCAAAAAACAGAAGTCCCTCTCGTGCCATAGAGAGGGTTGGGCCCATTGTTCAAGTCCCGGAGGCACCACTTAAGGGAACACACCTCTACTTACCCTAGAGTCGGGAAGGAGTGAATTCCATCTTGTGTGATTATGTTCCCAGCTCCCCACTCGGTATTGTCCCCAAAATGGTAGGCTTATTGAGTCGGCGTGCTGGCCACTCTCACCCATACAAATCAAAGGACAACTCCTCGTGAACAGGAGTCCATAATCCACTGAGGATTGAGACTGAGTTGTCTAGGTCATCCTAGTTAAATAGAAACCAAGCCAACTAAAGGTGTTACAGTTAGAGGTTAACTATTTTGCAGTCCGGTCTTATGCAAACTCATTGCATATGATACCCCCACTCGCATGTCAACTACATGAACACGTTGGATCATAGTGTTTGTATCATAATACAAAGTGGGTCGTATCCATAGTGTCACTCGGATAAGGTACCCAGCCTTATCCCTATACTATAGACCTTTTAGGTTGTTACTTGAACATCGATCCCCGTATGTCCCTACATACTAGTTCAAGTTACATACAAACAACCTTGGATCTTAGTTTATTGGATTTGGGTCAAATAGTGCAATGTTAAACAATAACATTTTATTGTAGAAACTAAATAACACTTTATTGAACACAAGTATAAAATTTGTTTACATTCACTATCTACGAGTTTTAGGGCATAAAACCCAACAAGAAGAACATTTTAATATCTCCCACTGCTTTAGTTGAAATGAGCTCCCCAGTCCCAACTCTGAGAGTCATTTCCCCAGCATCCAATTGTTGCCAGGAGCTCATTCCCTCAAAGGAAGAGCTTAAGTGATGAGTGGCACCTGAATCAAGGATCCAGGCTGTATCATCATTTTCCACTATACACGTGTCAATGACCAATAAATCAAATTTATTTTCATTGAGATGCGCTAAGCAGTCTATGTCATATTCATCATGAACAATTTCAGATGAATTAGATATGTGGGCTTGATGACCGTCCTCAGTTAAGACCAATTCCACGTAATTAATGTTTAAGTTCATTTTCTTAGTTGTATTAGAAATACCAGTTTTGTAATTGGCATTATTCGAGGCATACAAAGAACGTTTCATGTTGAGAACAAACAAATTAACTTAATAAGTGATGTTGCATTAACCCATTACACAAAATAATTGTATTATTTTAATCCAATCAATTTAGCAAAAGTAATGATCAACCCATAGAATAAACATTCATTTTGCAACGATACTTCAGAGGTTTAGAACAACAGTTACTGTAGGGTAGTCAGCTATTCCTCCTCTGAATTGAGACAATCTCAGCCAATCCCTATCCCCAGAATAACTCATAATCCAATAGTTCTTAGCTACCGTTTTTCGTTCAGGAAATTATTAACACACTAACAATTTCTCGTAAGTGTGACCCTCCATTTTTAAGATCTCAGTGGTCGGCCCCAACAATGCTACCGTAGGGAAAGTCAAAGTTGGAAATGGAATTAAGAAACCCTATCCATTTCTGGAGTTTGCATTGTTCCGACTACTATGATCAAGCCCTCCGTAGGGCAATCGCTCCCAACATGAGGCTTTTTGTTTTCAAAACATCAAGGCTAAACTCTTCTAAAGTGTTAAAAAGGTTAAACACGAGGAGGTTTAGAGTTTAAGAAAATTTTGTAAAGAAAAAGACTAATGGAAAGCCTATGACTAGAAAACAATTTAGTTGTGACGGTGACACTTTTGAGATAGAACAAATCTCTAGTTTTCATCTTCAAGGGCTTAAAAGAAAACTCCTTTGAAAACATGTTTTTCTTCCAAAACATTTTTTCAAGCAAATTCTTCTTAAAGTTGATTTTTTCTTTAAAAAAGTTCATAGGTTAAGCTCAAAAAAAGCAAGCAGATTTTTTCAAGAAAAGATTTAAAAACCCAAGTTTATCTAACCTAAACTATCCACAAGCTATCTAAATTACCCTATGATCAAAACTATTAACAACTAAACAATTAAAACAATTAAAACAACAACTAAACAACTAAAACGAAATTTAAACATGCTAAAACTAAAAATATAGCAAGCACAAAAAATAGTATTATTCACAAAACATTTACGTCAAAGGGGATCAGAAAACTCCCCTAGTCCTCATCCGAGGAACTCTCTTTCTCTTCGCCATCTTCATCATCATTCTCTTCATCTTCATCAGGATCCTCATCCTCCTTAGGCAGCAACGATTGAGGGAAATCGGGAAAGACCGGAGCAATACGTGGGGCGATAGAGAGATAGAACTCTCTAATGGCCTCATCCCTCTCCTTTGCATATGCCCAATATGTCTTCAGGTTTTCCCTGATTTGATCAAGCTGGTGGTAGGCAATGGCCAGGGCTTCAGATGATGGCGAGGGCCCTGTAAAAGGAGTGTGCTGGGATGAAGAAGCTGCATTCGGTCCTGATTGAGGAGTAACCTGAGATGTGGAGGCTTTATCTTTCCTTTGGAAGTTGTTCTGTTGGAGCTTCCCAATCAAGGACAGGTCAATGGTTGGCTTTTAAAATATGGCGCTCCTCGTCCTTGCCTGGAACAATCTTCAACCTCTGACAAATCTGGGTGATGAGTGATCCAAAGAAAAGTTTACCTGCTTGTTTCCTTCCACAGGCTAGAATCTCATCCCTGATTATGCTCCCAATGTTGATTTCCTACCCCTTCATGATGCAATAGAGTAACATAACTCTATCCACTGAAATCGTGTCGTCGTGGGTGGTTGGCATCAAACGATTTTTCAGAAAGTGAAGCGAAACTACCGACTCTGGCATTAGATCGCTTGGCACTAGAGTCTCCACCTTCATCTGAGACTCTTTCCATTGAACTCCCTTGTTGGCCACAAGTTTTAGTGCTTCTTTCATCTGCTTGCCCGAGGGGTTCCTGATAACCTCGTTCCCTCTTGGATTCAGGGGTGCCTTGATTATGTACACCCTGTTGATGTCTACAGAAGTGAGGTTGACCATTTTACCTCTCACCACCACCATACTCATGCTCTTCTCCCTCAGGCCGGTGTAAAACTCTTGAACTAAAGGCACTACAACCTCTTGAGGGTGAACACAGTACTCCTGCCACTTATACTGGGAGATAACTCTACTTACGAACTCTAGCAGTGCTCCAGCTCTGTTAGAGAAACCCTTTTCATTGAGCAAATCTCTCTTTCTCATGATCTCCATTCGTTCCTGAAAATTAACCTCTTTACCTCGGGGAATGGATTTTTAGGAGGTGCAGCCTTAGGTGATTCGCCCTTTGGCTTGGTGGGTGAGACGGTCAGAGGAACTGCTGGAGAGGCGTCCATGGACCTTGTCCTCGACCTCTTGGCAAATATCGGGTCATTCTTGTTCTTTGTCCTCCTTTCAGCCTTTATCTCTCTTTTTCTCTTTCTCCTCAACGCTGCAGAGATTGGAACTTGGTCATCATCCAACTCCTTAATCTCTGAATTTGATTCTGTTTCAGAGTCACTGGAGGTCTCGGCCTCTTTGCTTTGTTTCTGTTCTTCATCCCTCTTCTCTTCTAAAGAGGTGCTGTCAGCTGCTGGTGGGTCATACGTGAATAAAGGTTCCAAAACTTCATCAGCAGGCTGAGCTTCAGTGGCCTTGGCTAGGCCTTCATCAGAATGCGACCCAGATGCGGTCGCATTCTGTCCTTCAAGTACTTCTTCTATTTCTTTTTCTTTTTCTAAATTCTCTGTACTTGGCCTCGGTTGGGCCTCCTCTTCTCTTCTTTGCAGCACTTCAGCCTCACTTTGAGCCTTGTGAAGTGGCTCAAAAACTACAAGGAAGTCTTCAGCTTCCTTTCTTCTTTTCTCATCTTCCTTTAACGCTTCTCTTCTCTTTTTCTCTTCCTCAAGGAGTTGCAATTCAATGGCTGCCCTCCTGAGGTTTTCACCTAATTCTTTCTCTTCTTCTTCAGCTAACTTGGCCCTCTCGGCCTCCTGTCTTTCTTCTTCTTCCAGATCTTTTTTTCTTGCAGACTCATCCTCCTCCATCATGTGCTGATATTTTCCATCTCTCTCTCAGCTTCAACCTCCTTCAAAGCTTCTTGTTGAGCCATGTAACCTTTAGCAATCACAAGAGCCTTTGCCAAAGCTTTGCGAATTATTCCTTCGAACACATCCGGAGGCATTCTTACGGTTTTGAGGGGCTGAATAACAAGCAGCTTCTCGGGCATAACCTTCTTCATGCTCCTCTTCCTTGCACTGTAGGTAACGAATGGTTTGTTCCTGCAAGACGAAGAGGGGTTAGTTGGAGGTTCAGAATTCTTACCCGTTGTACCATCTCCTTGCCGAGAGCTTCCTGCTGCCTTGGCGACTTCTTCTTCATCTCGCCTTTTCGATTCCTCTTCAAGAGCAGCAAGTCTCTGAGCTTCCATCGCCCGGATCATTGAAAACCACTCCCGTGAGCGTTTTCTAAACTGTTGAGTGGTGGGTTTTTGGGTTTGGTGGATGGCAGTGGCGCGCGTGGATCTTCTCGGTGAAGATGAACTCGGAATCTCCATCGACGTGGCCGACATTATCGAAGAAGATGGAGTTTGAGCGTTGGATTCTTGGTTCACGATCGCCGACGAAAAACCTGTGGGTCTCGTCCTTCGTGTGCTGTGCATGGGTGTTTCGAGCTGTTCTTCTTGCCGTCGCACGCTTGCTTCAGCTTCGTGGGCAGTTAGATTACTCTGGGAATGAGTAATCTTGCGTGATGATGAGGTTTTTTGCGTGTTCTTCATGGTTCTTGATATGGGTCCTTGGTTTCAAGATGAGAGAATATGGAGAGTTGAGGTTTTGACTGGAATGCAAAAGAGTTGAGTGGTTGGTGAAGAGGGAAAGACTATCAGTCAGCTATTTATAGTTTTCCAATTAGGTCACGTGCAAGTCAAAAATTTCCGTGACTTCCCTCTTATTCGGACAAATGCGGTCGCATTCTCAAATACATTAGGGAGAAATGCAGTCGCATTTCACTCGGTTTTTCTGCCTTCTCTATTTTTTGAGTCTTCATTTCTTCCCTTGCTTTTTCTTCTTTGCTGAAACACTCATAAACATGTTAGAACGTTCACATGCTTAATCATTATTATATTATTATTAGTTTTTTAAGAGAAACTAAGTCAAAAAGGTTTTGATCAATTCAACTTCCAGGTAAGTCCCCAAGTAGAAGTGTTCCTACGGTCAACTTAAATACCTCAGCCTAGCCAGGACTTTCCTCAGACAAAGTTCCCTCTTGATAAAAAAAATCCTTTGTTCTACACTTACATTTTCCTATATATATATATATATATATATATATATTTTAAATAGATAGGGTACAAAATAATATGGACTTTTCAAACTCCCAGGTAAATCCCCAGGAAAAGGTGTTCCCTATGGTCAACTTAAGTACCTTTTCCTAGACAAAGTTTTTACTCTTGCCCATATATTTTGTTTTCACTCTTACCAACTTAAGCATCAACAAACTATACTAACAAAGTAATTTGCTAAACTAATGATGCTAAATATAACTAAGAAATCAAAAGAACAATGAATTAATCCAATGAAACAAATTGCTAAGCAAATGAACAACAAATGAATGGAAGCAATAGAAGTAAAGAAGAGCAAGAATTTCCCTAGTTCATGGAAGATCTGGCCTCCATATCAGGGGACTCAGGCTCATCCAAGTGGGATGATAAAAATGGAGGGCAATTGAAGCTTCATCAGATGAGCTGGTCATGAACATCCACTTGATAGTCTTATCCCTCACTCAAGCATAAGTCTAGTAGTCCTACTCCTTTTCTAAATCTTCCTGTCTCATGTTCTCCTGTTCTTGTCTCCTAACTTTATGAGCTTCCTGAAACATAAACAAACACATCAAAAGGTTCAAAAGCTCAAATATGTTTGTTTTAATCTTTTTTTTTATCTTTTACTTATTTAGGCAAAGAAAAAGAATAACTTAGCTGATATCCAAAAGGGAGATTAAAGCTTTATTCCTACTTCTCGCACCACAAACTTTCATCTTGACCCTAGGTCTTGATAACGGATGGGATTTGAGTCTTAACTGAGGCGTTTTAATCATGGAGTGCTTTGTCTATATTATCAGCTCACTTAATCTACTATTGAATGTAGACTTTGTGGTTTCTTCCTCTGTCGTATATTGAAGATTCTTATCCTTCATGATTTCCTCTTTGATTTCTTCCTCGAATAACATTTTCTGCAAGCTAAAAAAAGCAAAGGAATCAATAGGATCAAAATCAAAACATCCATTCATTTCCTCAGGGTGTTCTAATGCCTGGAGCACATCGAAGTTCACTTGCTGTGAAGTGACATTTGCATGGCTCACTGCAACTTCTTTTTCTCGTGCCCTCTCTTTATTCTCTTTTTGAGACGATTCTTCTTTAATCACTTCTTTCTCTTTTGTCTTCTCAGTATTTTCAAGTGCTAGAATGATTCTTGCTTCTACTGGGAGTTTAGGGTCTTCATGCTCCAATCCACTTTGAAATGTTATCTCCTTGTATTGCTCTTGTGCTTCTTGTTCCACATTCTCATTGTTGTCAAGCAAGATTTCTTGTTGATTGTTTTTCAATTCCTCTATCAACTGACCTTCTTGAATCTTCAAGCTCTTTATTGTGACATCATTTCTTCCCATGTATTCTTTTATGAGTTCTTCCAAGCTGGTTGACACTTGTGGTTCGATCTCTTGTTGCATTTCTTGTTGGGCATACTGATCTTGATATTGGTCTTCCAAAGTAAACAAACATTCTTGCTCCAAATGAGGTGTTGGATTATTGTTGCTAACATCTTGCTAGTGTTGCAACCATCCTCGGTAAGGATTGAAAATAGAACTTTCGTTGTCTGGTTGCCCTGTATAATAAGGATTAGATGGACAAGTTTCAAACAAAGAATGAATCCTAGCACAATAAACACAAAAGAAATTTGAATGACAAGCCATTGACGTGATATGTGCACTCATGGCTGTGATGATGTCTTCTTCCACATGTGGATTATCTTGAGTTATCGAACCCTTCAGTTGTGCTTATCTTCTATCGCCTTTTCCTTTTTCTCTCTTTTTTTGGCAAACAGGAGGATCGACTCCGAGTAGATCTATTAGAAGATCTTGAGTGTAAGAAGCTTCTTAAAGATGTTCCCGTGCGCTCAACTCCTGTTGCTCTTTCTTTCTATGTCAAGGTTTAGCTCGAAGAGATGATGCTCTTTGCTTATGCACCAAATTCAACCTGCAAAAGAAACTGCAAATCAAAGTTAGATTCTCTTAAGAAAGAAATTCGGTCACAATAAAATCGCAATTTCAACAAACAAAACTGGTTTCACTTTTAGTCCCTGGCAACGACTCCAAAAACTTGGTGCGTCGTTAGTGTAAGTACCAGTGCTCCTCTAATGAACAACCTGTTTGTGGTCCAACCAACAAACAGAAATCCCTCTTGTGCCATAAAGAGGGCAGGGCCCTTTGTTCAAGACCCGGAGACACCACTTAAGGGAACACACCTCTACTTACCCTAATATCGGGAAGGAGTGAATTCCATCTTGTAAGACTACGTTCCCAGCTCCCCACTCGGTCTTGTCCCCAAAATGGTAGGCTTATTGAGTCGGCGAACAGGCCACTCTCACCCGTACAAATCAAAGGACAATCCCTCATGGACAGGAGTCCATAATCCACTCAGGATTAAGGTCAAGTTGCCTAGGTCATCCTAGTGAAATAGAAACCGAGCTAACTAACGGTGTTACAGTTAGTGGTTAACTATTTCCGGTCCGGTCTTTGTGCAAACTCATTGCACAGGATACCCCCACTCGCATGTCAACTACATGAACGCGTTGGATCACTACGTTTGTATCAATATACAAAGCGGGCCGTATCCATAGTTTCACCAGGACAAGGTACCCAACCTTATCCCTATACTACAGACCCTTTAGGCTAAAACTTGAACATTGATCCCCGTATGTCCCTACATACTAGTTCAAGCCTCATTCTATTAGCCTTGGATGTTTAGTTTATTGGATTAGGGTTATTAAGACAAGATATAATACAAACACTGAATAATACATCACTTTATTAATGTTCGGTCAAATGTACATTTACTATCTACGAGTTTTAGGGCATAAAACCCAACAATATATACATTCTCTAATAACATATAGCGTTCCCTGGAGAAGAACATTTTAATATCTCCCACTGCTTTAGCTGAAATGAGCTCCACAGTCCCAACTCTGACAGTCATTTCCCCAGCATCTAATTGTTACCAGGAGCTCATTCCCTCAAAGGAAGAGCATACGTGATGAGTGGCACCTGAATCAAGGATCCAGGTTGTATCATCATTTTCCACTATACACGTTTCAATGATCAATAAATAAAATTTATTTTCATTGTGATGTGCTAAGAAGTCTATGTCATATTCATCATGAACAATTTCGGATAAATTAGACATATGGGCTTGAGGGCCGTTCTCAGTTAAGACCAATTCCACGCATTTAGTGTTTAAGTTCATTTTCTTAGTTGTATTAGAAATACAAGTTTTGTAATTGGCGTTATTAGATGCATACAAAGAACGTTTTATTGCTGATAGAACAAACAAATTAACTTAATAAGTATTGTTGCATTAACCCATTACACAAAATAATATTATTATTTTAATCCAATCAATTTAGCAAAAGTAAGGATCAACCCATAGTCTAAACATTCATTTTGCAACGATACTTTAGAGGTTTAGAACAAAAACTATCGTAGGGTAGTCAGCTACTCCTTTGAATTGAGACAATCTCAGCCAATCCCTAGTCCCGGAATAACTCATATTCCAATAGTTCTTAGCTACTATTTTTTCGGTCAGAAAATTATTAACACCTTAACAATTTCCTGTAAGTGTGACCTTCCATTTTTCAGATGTCAGAGGTCGGCCCCAACAATGCTACCGTAGGGAAAGTCAAAGTTGGAAATGGACCTAAGAAACCCTATCCATTTATGGAGTTTGCGTTGTTCTGACTCCCATGATCAAGCCCTCCGTAGGGTGATCGCTCCAAGGGCGACTCGCAGGCAGATCATAGGGATCTCACGGTGCAACCTAATGGAGGAGACCGTAGGATACGTTGACACGTGTCCTGCTCCCACTTACTACAAAGTAATCCCTCATTCACCTTGATATTAATCCATGCAAACACCATCTGTAGGGGGTCACTCCCAGGGTGACTCGAGGCCAAACAAGAACCTCACGTTGTGAACTTTTGAGGACGTGAGAGCAAAACTTGATTTATGAAAATCTTGTTTTGATATATTTCTTCCCACTAAGTATTTTTATAATTATAGGGTCTATTACTTAGGTAAATTCTGGCTAAGTGAATCTATCTATGTCTATGCCTTTATATAACTTTTATATATATAGGTATTTTCTCTGATGTCTAGGTGAATTAAACACTTTTAATTACCTAGAGACATTGCATGCTAATATAACTATGGCTAATTCAACTCAAGTTCCGGCTTAGTTCCCAGGTAGCAGGTGTTCCGTAAACCGTCATCTTAAGAACCTCCAGCCTTAGACAGAACTTTACCGGTAGAGTTCCCTTATAACCAATAGTTATGATAAATCTTTACTCTAAAGATCTAGGTGAATTAAATTCTTTTAATAGACCTAGTGATATTGCATGCTAACATAACTATGGTTAATTCAACTCAAGTTCTGAGTCAGTTCCCAAGTAGCAGGTGTTCCGTCAACCGTCATCTTAAGTACCTCCAGCCTTAGACAAAACTTTATCGGGAGAGTTCCCTTATAACCATAGTAATGTAAACTCTTTACTCTAAAGATCTAGGTGAATTAAACTCTTTTAATAAACCTAGTGACATTGCATGCTAACATTTAACTATGATTAATTCAACTCCGTATTCCGGGTTAGTTCCCAGGTAAGAGGTGTTCCGTAAATCGCCATCTTAAGTACCCCTAGCCTTAGACAGAACTTAACTGGTGGAGTTCCCTTATAATCATAGTAATGTTTTTCCTACTTAGTCAATTAAAACTATTTTTAATTCGAAGTAAGAAAAAAATTTCTAATTTATTAGAATTATAATGAGCTTAGGTCTAATTAATTTTAAACATTTTAAAATTAATTCATTTTAACCTAAGGTCCTATGTTTGCATGCAACTCTTTGTCATAGGTTGACGGTTTCTAATCAATTTTATCTTATTATAAAATTTTAATGATTAGTCCTATAACATGCTTCTATGGTGTTGGAAAAATAAAAATCATATTCTAATTATTAAACACCAGATTATTATGATGCCGATAACGATAATACAACGATTATATTAATCTAAAGTGGTGTCATGCTTCATGCAATTTCAATTTCATTTAATTAATATCAATTATATTAATTAAACATCCATGAAATTAAATTACATGAAATTTGACATTAATATAATATAACTCTTATATTAATCTAATTAATGTCATGCTCAATGCTATTCCATTTTCATTTAATTAATATAACATTTTATATTAAATCATACATGAAAACAACCATTGATTTATATTTATTATTTTCATTCATAATATAACTAATTATATTAATTCTCATGAAAATAATGCTAAGCATGCATGATACATTAATTAAATATAACAATTATATTTAGCTAAATTAATGTCATGCATCATGCTTCATCAATTTCATATATTTAATATAACAATTATACTAAATAACTCATGAAATTAAATTCATGCATAATTATCATACATTATAACAATTATAACATAAATATGCATGAAAACATGCTTAACTTATGGTGGGAATTTAAGCTATATGACATTCATAAAGCAAATAAATAGCAATTGAATCGGTTAATTTTGGCCCCTAGGATAAAATAAAGCATAAATTACAATAATTATAGCTAAATTCTATCCTAAAAGTCCTTCTGCAGCTCCAAATACTGACCTAAACCGCCTGAACCGACCCGAACCACTTCGAACCAGCTACGAAAACCACGAACCGAGCCAAATTCAAGCTGAACCGGACCAAATCCTGTTGTGAATTTCTGACGCGTGCTGTAATCGTCACAGCGTCGTAATTTCTTCGATTTTTATCTCATAAAAACCTATTCTAGGCCCAAACTTACATAGGACTCGATTTTACATAAAATACCCGAAACACCGGGCCCTTACATGATCAAATCACATAAAAACAGTAAAATCTATGACCATAAGATTAACCTAAAAAGATCAATGCAAACCATACATACATTATGCATTAATCTCCCACCAATAGCCAATGCAAATTTTAGTGAAACAAAGTTAGATCTACGATTGGCTCTGATACCAATTGTAGGATTGGAATTTCGTAATTCCGTAGAGCGGAAGCGTGATTGGGACCGATTCGTAATTAATTTTGTTTAATCTAAAATACCAATACATTGGTAATAATATCAGAACTATTCTAAATATATATTAAGGCTAAACATAGAAAAATATTAGATCTAAATCTAATTTATAAAGTAACAAATTACTTACTCTCGTTGACGATTCAGATTAAATTCACCAACTGCTTGTGAATTAATCACGAACTAGTGCGAACACCACCACTATGGCTACATCGGTATGACTCTGAGACTTCTAGAGGCAGGAGACTGGTGGGAGTCTAGAGGAAGCCTTGAGGGAAATTCTCTAAGAGTAGGAGAATGAATGGGATGCCTTTCACCCCACCCAGGGGTCCTATTTATAGGTAAATGTCAAGACCTTTTTCCTAATAGGAAAAGGTCTCTAATTTTAATAAATAATTAATTCATTCCATAATTAATCAATTTCCCTAATTAAATATCATATATTTAATCTTAGAGATTTTATAAAAATTAATATGAATCCAACTCATATTAAATTTATTTGAACTCTTTAAAATATTTTCTTTCCTAATAGGAAAAGTTCTCTAATTTTAATAAATAATTAATTAATTCCATAATTAATTAATTTACCCAATTAAATATCATATATTTAATCTTAGGGATTTTATTAAAATTAAAATTATTATGAACCCAATTCATATTAAATTTATTTGAACTCTTTCAAATATTTTCTTTCAAGAATGAATTTTTGAAATTAATTCAAAAGTTATATTATAAAGTTTCATAAACTTTATATTATAATGCATAAATATACATTATACGATTCCATAAATAAATTGAACACTTTCAATTTATAATTTATACTTAATTGCCTCAAGTCTCTTTACGAGCTACCAATGGGACCTAATGGACATACAGATCAGAAGCTCCAACGATATGAGACTAATTGGCCAAACTCATTGACCAAGTTTAGTTAACATTCGTTAACTGTGGGTCACTCCACTAAAGACCCACAACTGCACTCTTCTCACTGTAGAATATTTCTATGTCCACGGATATCGACCAAGCAGTAAGTCAATCATTCACGTGTGTTCGTAACACCAGTTGGGTCAAATTACTGTTTTACCGCTGGGTTACCTCTAGTTCCTTAAGTATCATTGATTCCTCTAATGAACAAGTTGTTTATGGTCTAACCACTAAACAGGCGGAGTTCCTCTCGAGCTAGGAGAGGACGATGCGCCTTTGTTCAAGCTCCGGAATCAGCCCTTAATGGAACACACATCTACTTACCCCAATAGGGGAAGGAGTGAATTCCATTTTGTATTGTTATGTTTCCAGCCCCCATTCGGTCTTGCCCCTGAAATGGTAGGCTTATTGAGTCGACATATTGGCCACTCTCACCCATACAAATCTAAGGACAATCCCTCCTGAAAGGGGTTCATAACAGACTCAGGATTGAGATTGAGTTACTTAGGTCATCCTATTGAAATAGAAACCTAAACTAGTTAACGGCGTTACATCTAGTGGTTACTATTTCGCGGTCCGGTCTTATACAAACTCATTGCATAGGATACCCCCCACCCGCATGTCTCCTACATGGATGCTTTGGATCATTGCATCTGTATCGAATACAAGGTGGGTCGTATAACATAGTGTCACCAGGATAAGGTACCCAACCTTATCCCTATACTATAGACCTTTTAGGTTGTTACTTGGACATCGATCCCCGTATGTCCCCACATACTAGTCCAAGTTTCATTAAACAACCTTAGATCTTAGTTTATTGGATTTAGGGTTTATTAATGCAAACTCGATTATTCAATAACCAAATTACTGAATTACTCAAATAACGCTTTATTGAGATCGATTAATTTGTTTCATTTACTATCTACGAGTTTTAGGGCATAAAACCCAACAAAGGGATCCCGCCCTCTCATTGGCCTGAGAGGGACTCGGTTTATTGGTTGGACCATAAACAAATTGTTCATTAGAGGATCAGTGGGACTTAAGGAACTAAAAGTACTATAGGGGTAAAACGGTCTTTTAACCTAGCTATAGCTACGAACAACCTGTGAAGGATCGACTTACTGAACATGGTTGATCAAGTGGATGGAAATATATCTATAGTGAGGGGAGTGCAACTACCGGGCTATAGTGGAGTGTCCCGGTAGTTAACGAATGTTGGTTAAGCTCGGTTAATGAGATTAGTCGGTTAGCCTCGAAACGTTGGAGCCCATGATCTATTGGTCCATTACGTCCCCCTATTAGCTCATATCAGAATAAAGCCTAGAACAATAAGATAGGATTCTTTGAATTGTTCAAAATCGGGAAAAGGGCATTTTCGTAAATTGTGTTTGACACAATATTTAATTATGAATTAAATTGGAAAATGAGAGATTATGTTTTTAAAAGTGTTTTAAATGCTATATATGAATTAGGAATCATATATAATTAGATTGCGCAAGGTGTTAATGATTAATTGGATTAATCATAACAAATTAATTGGAAATGTTTCTAATTAATTGCCATGAAATCAATTTCAATTTGGAATTGGAATTTCAATTAGAATGCAAGCAAAATCTGATTGAGGATCAAACTTAGTGGATTTAGATGGATTTCAACTCTTGCATGTTGATACAAAGTGGAATACAACACATCCATGCACTTGTTGCATGTGTTGTGACTTCAACACCTAGAATCCACTTTGGCTTGCATTACCACCATGTGTCTCCCATCTGGAGGCCATTCCTTGCATGGAATATCTCTATACGTAGATGCAAAATCAGATTAAGAGGAAGAGAGCCATTTCTATATTGTTATGCTGCTGGATTTTGGTCTCAAACTCACTCATCTCCATATATCTCTCTAGTGCTTGAACCTTCAATCATTCCCTTCCCATTCTCTATCTCTATAGACTCCCACAAGTCGTTCTTGGCCTGGAGAATAGTAGGGAAGACACTAGAGGTGGTCCACACATCGTTCGTGATCAAAGGAATCAAAGGGAGTTGTTGAATCGATCTCCAAAAAGGTTGATACAAATTCTGCTCTCTGTTAACGGTATTTGGACAGCATGTTTTCATTTTCTAAAATTGATGTAGTTAAGTGCCTCCGATCCTAAAATTGCTTCCGCATGTGTTATATGAACACCTTCAGATAGCTGGGGACATAGCCGTGCGAGAAGGAATTCACTCCTACCCAAATTAGGGATAATAGAGAGGTTGTTCCCTTAAGTGCTGACTCCGGGGCTTGAACAAAGGGATCCCACCCTCTCATTGGCCCGAGAGGGACTCGGTTTATTGGTTGGACCATAAACCAATTGTTCATTAGAGGATCAGTGGGACTTAAGGAACTAGAAGTACTATAGGGGTAAAATAGACTTTTGACCTAGCTATAGCTACGAACAAACCTGTGAAGGATCGACTTACTGAACACGGTTAAATCAAGTGGACGGAAATATATCTATGGTGAGGGGAGTGCAACTATCGGGCTATAATGGAGTGTCCTGGTAGCTTACAAATGTTGGTTAAGCTTGGTTAATGAGATTAGTCGGTTAGCCTCGAATCATTGGAGCCCATGATCTATTGGTCCATTACGTCCCCCTACTATCTCATATTAGAATAAAGCCTAGAACAATAAGATAGGATTCTTTGAATCGTTCAAAATCGGGAAAAAGGGTATTATCGTAGATTGTATTTGACACAATAATTTAATTATGAATTAAATTAGTAAATGAGAGATAAAGTATTTAAAAGTGTTTTAAATACAATATATATGTATTAGGAATCATATATAATGGATTGCACAAGTCAACAATGATTAATTGGATTAATCATATCAAATTATTTGGA
This sequence comes from Luffa acutangula, assembly GCA_036850905.1. NCBI lineage: Eukaryota > Viridiplantae > Streptophyta > Magnoliopsida > Cucurbitales > Cucurbitaceae > Luffa > Luffa acutangula. The sequence goes on from CM072098.1 coordinate 28,834,627, forward strand.
AATGTCCCAAATTAATTACCAAGAAATCAATTTCAATTTTGAATTGAAAATAGAGTAAATTGCAAGCTGAAAATTCAGTTCATGGATTCAATTTAGTGGATTTAGTTGGATTCCCACTCTTTCATGTTGATTCAAAGTGGAAAACAACACATCCATGCACTAGTTGCAGATGTTGTGAATTAAACACCTAGAATCCACTTTGTGTTGCAATTCTACCATGTGTCTTGTGTCATGAGGCTTCTCTTTGCATGGAAGATTTCTATATATAGAGTATGAATCAGATTCAAAGCCATGTGAGTGATTTTTCATACTATTATGCTGCTGGAATTTACACTCAAACTCTCTCATCTCCTCGTATCTCTCAAGTGCTTGAACCTTCAAGCATTCCCTTCCCATTCCCTATCTTTATAGACTCCCACAAATCATTCTTGGCCCGGAGAATAGTAGGGAAGACACTAGAGGTGGTTCACACACCGTTCGTGATCAAAGGAATCAAAGGGAGTTGTTGAATCGGTCTCCAAAAAGGTTGGTACAAATTTTGCTCTTTGTTTATGGAATTTGGACAACATGTTTTCATTTTCTAAAATTGATATAGTTAAGTGCCTCCAATCTTAAAATTGACTCCGCATGTGTTATATGAACACCTTCAGAAACAAAGTTGCCTAAGGTCATCCTAGTGAAATAGAAACCAAACTAACTAACGGTGTTACAACTAGTGGTTAACTATTTCGCAGTCCGGTCTTATGCAAACTCATTGCATAAGATACCCCCACTCCCATGTCCACTACATGAGCGTGTTGGATCATTACATATGTATCATAATACAAAACGGGTTGTATCCATTGTGTCACCAGGGTAAGGTACCCAACCTTATCCCTATACTATAGACCCTTTAGGCTGTATCTTGAACATTGATCCCCATATGTCGCTACAAACTAGTTCGAGCCTCATACTAACAGCCTAGTATGTTTAGTTTATTGGATTAGGGTTAATAAGACAAGATTATTCAATACAAACAATATAAATGAATAATGAATCATTTAATTAATGTTCGGTCAAATGTTACATTTACTATCTACGAGTTTTAGGGCATAAAACCCAACAAACTCCCACTTGAACTAAAACTCAAGATAATGGGAAAAATATATACTAAATAATCCAAAGCTGGAAATGGTAAATGTATATTGTACATTACATAAAAGATAAATATACAAAATACTATAAACTGGAGCATCCTTACACTTATTACACATCTCCCACTTGCCCTCGATTATACTATATACATGTCTCGAAGATCTAGACTCTCTAGATGACCTTTGAACACTTTAGCCAAGAGGGTCTTCGTAAACGAATCAGCAATGTTGTGCTCCGAAGCGATCTTGGTAACTACCACATCTCCTCGTGCACAAACACTTCCTTAGCTGCTTCACAAGAACTTCCTTAGACAAATCTGTCAAGAACTTCAAAATCTGTCAAGAACTTCCTTAGCCAAACCGTTTCCTTAGCTGCTTCACAAGCAGCTACATACTCAACCTCCATGGTTGAGTCCGCTATGCATCTTTGATGCTTTTCGAAACTACAGCTCCCTCGTTAAAGGTGAACACTGACCCTGGCGTGGATTTCCTAGAATCCTTGAGAGGCTGGAAGTCAGAGTTGGTGTATCCATTAAGAACTAACTCCTCAGCCTCAAACACCAGCATGTAGTCCCTCGTTCTCCTAAGATACTTGAGGATTCCTTCAACGGAGGTCCAGTGGTCTAACCCTGGATTTGATTGATATCTGCTGACTATCCTCACTACATAACAAATGTCAGGCCTAGTGCAGAACATAACATTCATTAAGCTGCCCACAGTTGAGGCATAGGGAATCCGTCTCATATCTTCAATTTCTTGAGGTGTCTTTGTTGGGTTTTATGTCCTAAAACTCGTAGATAGTGAATGATTAACGAATTATACACTTGTATCAATAAAGTGTTATTGAGGTTTATGCAATAAAGTGTTATTGTCATATTAAGTCTAGAATTGCACAATATGACCCAAATCCAATAAACTAAGACCCAAGGTTGTTTACATGAGACTTGGACTAGTATGTGGGGACATACGGGGATCAGTGTTCAAGTAACAACCTAAAAGGTCTATAGTACAGGGATAAGGCTGGGTACCTTATCCTGGTAACACTATGTGATACGGCCCGCTGCTTTGTATTCGATACAAACGTATTGATCCAAGGCGTCCATGTAGGAGACATGCGAGCGAGGGTATCCTATGCAATGAGTTTGCATAAGACCGGACCACGAAATAGTAAACCACTAGATGTAACACCGTTAACTAGTTAGGTTACTGTTTCAATAGGATGACCTAGGTAACTCGATCTTAATCCTGAGTGTGTCATGAACTCCTTCTCACGAGGGATTGTCCTTTGATTAGTACGGGTGAGAGTGGCCAGTACGCCGACTCAATAAGCCTACCTTCTTGGGGACAAGACCGAGTGGGGGGCTGGGGACATGACAATACAAGATGGAATTCACTCCTTCCCCTATTGGGGCAAGTAGATGTGTGTTCCCTTAAGGGCTGATTCCGGGTCTTGAACAAAGGCGCGTCGTCCTCTCCTGGCCCGAGAGGAACTCTTGTTTAGAGGTTGGACCCTAAAAAAATTGTTCATTAGAGAGATCAGTGGTACTTAAGGATCCAGAGGTAACCCAGGGGTAAAACGGTAATTTGACCCAGCTGGTGTTACGAACACACGTGAAGGATTGACTTACTGCATTGGTCGATATCCGTGGACACATAAATATTCTACAGTGAGAAGAGTGCAGCTGTGGGTCTTTAGTGGAGTGACCCACAGTTAACGAATGTTGATTGATTCGGTTAATGAGTTTAGCTGATCAATCTCGTATCGTTGGAGCTTCTGATCTGTAGGTCCATTAGGTCCACCTACTTGCTCATAACGGGTTCTGAGATAATATAGTCTTGATTATTAAAGGGAATATAAGTTAATTGTATTTTGATACAATTAATATAATGTATGGAGATACATTATAGTATAAGTTTAATTAATGAATTAAACTTTATAATAAAATTAATTTTGGATATGATTCAAAATTAATTAATGAGAGAATTATGAATTTAATTAAATATGTGATATTTAATTAATTCATGAATTAATTAATTGGGGAATTAATTAATTTAATTTTAATTTGGTTAAATGTGATTTAATCAAATTAAAACTATAGTTTATATTGATGTACATTTTGATGCACATTAAAACTATAGGTTAAATGAGAGAAATTAAATTGAATATGATTCAATTATAAAATTAATTAAATATTTGATATTTAATTAATGTGGGATCGATTAATTTAGAATTAATTGAATGGCCAATTTAATTTAATTGAATATGATTCAAATTGAATTAAAAACTATATATTATAATTCATTTAATTTGATTAAATTAATTATAATTAATTAATTAATTAAATATTTATTATTTAATTAGTTAATGGCCGAGATCGTTTTGACTAAGATCTAACGGTCTAGATCTAGTAGGGAGATAACTCCCTCCCCACTTATCGTACAGGGGAGAGGGAGTTCCCAATGGATCTCTCATTCCTCTCATTTTCACGTTTTTACACAGAGAAAGAAAGTTCTTTCTTTTCTCTCTTCTCTCTCAAAAAACAGCAAGGTTCTTTGCTGAAAATTCCCTTCCAAGACTGAATTTGGGTTCCCACAAGCCATATCTCAGCGACCCAAGAGAATAGCGGGTGATTCGAGTGGTGGTGTCCGTTGGAAGTCCCAAGAACGAGATCCTTGGAGCATTGTGCAGTGTTCTTCGAGCCAAGTAAGTTTTTTCTAGATCTAAATAGTTTTTAGATCTAAAATATCAGCATGCTTATTCTATTTGATTTAGAAATTAGGTTCTGAATTTTGTTGCCAACGTATTGGTTTTTCTAAAATTGAAATTTTAATTCGAGATTGTTCTTGTTTGCTTCCGCTGCCAAAGGGATTTTAACCCATCAGTCTTAGGACACTGTTCCTTAGACAAATGAACTCCATACCTAAAAGGCAAATAACTCCTTCTTGGAGTTCTGCATTGAATATCGAGACAACATTTTGTCTATATACGTTGCTTGAGACAGGGCTAGCGCTTTGTTCTTTCGATCCTGAATTATTTGGATTCCAATAACATATTGGGCCTCTCCTAAATCTTTCATTTGGAATTGGGCCGCTAGCCATTCTTTTACGTCAGACAGATATCCTACATCATTCCCAATGAGTAGGATGTCATCAACATAAAGTACCAGGAAAGCTACTTTGTTTTTGTTGATTTTCTTGTAAACACAAGGCTCATCAACATTTTGGTCAAAGCCAAAAGATTTGATCGCAGTATAAAATCTGATGTTCCAAGATCTGAAAGCTTGTTTCAACCCATAAAAGGATCGATTCAGTTTACAAACGTTTTGCTCCCGACCTTGGGTTATAAACCCTTAGGGTTGAGACATAAAGATATTCTCTTCAAGATTACCATTAAAAAAGGCAGTCTTGACATCCATTTGTCATATCTCATAGACATAATATGTGGCTATGGATAAGAGAATTCCTATTGACCTTAACATAGCAATAGGAGAAAAGGTTTTCTCATAATCCACCCCTTCTCTTTGCGTATAACCCTTTGCTACAAGTCTCGCTTTGAAAGGCTGTACTTTCCCAACTGTATCTCTCTTTTCCTCTTATAGGTCCATTTACACCCTATGGGTTTGACCCCTTCAGGTGGATCTACATAATCCCAAACTTGACTGAAGTACATAGACTCCATCTCAAGGTCCATTGGTTTGACCCATTCGTCTTTATCTACATTATTTTTTGCCTGACGATAAGACAATGGATCATCAACACCGTCATCAGGCATGACTAATTGTGTTTCAGTTAAACCCAAGTAACGGTTAGGTTGTATTACAACCCTCCCACTGCGTCGAGGCTCTCCCACTATGTGAGGAGGATGAGTTTAACGTGAAGAGCTAGCTCCTACATCAACTCTTGTTGAAGGACCAGCTTCATCAACAACTCTTGCTGACTCTTCTGTAGCTTTTCCTAACACTAATTTACTACGTGGTTTGTGATCTCTAATGTGGTCTTCCTCCAAGAAAGTAGCGTTCGTCAATACAAACACTTTTTTTTTCTTGAGGGTCGTAGAAAAGATCACCTCTCGTTTCTTTAGGGTGACCAACAAATTGGTGTACTCTAGAATGAGGTCCCAGTTTCTTAGGATTTGTCACTAGCACGTGTGCAGGACAATGCCAGATACGGAAGTAATGCAAACTAGGCTTACGCCCCCTTCATAGCTCAAAAGGTGTTTCAGAAACACTTTTTGAGGGAACATTGTTTAGAATATGTTGCAATCACTACTGCATACTCCCAAAATGAGCTATGCAATTGAGCATAGCTCATCATTGAACGAACCATGTCTAACAAGGTTCTATTTTTCCTTTCTGATACATCATTTTGTTGAGGTGTGTCAGGTGCTGAGAGTTGGAATTGGATTCCATGTTCTATCATATAGTCTTGGAATCTTTGGTCCATATACTCTCCACTTCCATCTGATCGAAGTGTTTTGATTGTTTTACCCAACAGGTTTTCTACTTCAGTCTTAAACTCTTTAAACTTTTCAAGAGCTTCAGACTTATGACCCATTAGATATAAGTAACCATATTGAGAATAATCATCTATGAAAGAGATGAAATATTCATAAACTCCTCGAGCTTTTACATTCATTGCACCACAAAGATCCGAATGTATCAACTCTAGAGGTTCTTTGGCACGATAACCTTTTCTAGTAAGAGGCCTCTTAGTCATTTTACCCTCGAGATACGATTCAAAGGGTGGTAAAGAATCATCTTCTAAATCAATTAGAGGTCCATTTTATACTAAACGATCGATCTGATCGAAGTTAATATGACCAAGACGTGAATGCAAAAGATATGTGTTGTTAATTATTGGAGAAATCTTTTGCCTTTTATTTTGTGGTTCAGCCGTTTTAAACATCTCATGATTTGAAATTGCTTTAGTATCAGTTGGTCTTAACACGTAAGTTATTTTCTAACTTTGCAGAACAAATAAGAACAACATTTTTATAAACAGACGATTCATTCATAAGAAAATTAATAGTGTAAGATTGTTCTATCAAACATGAAATACATATCAAGTCCCTCTTTATCTTAGGAACTATATACAAATTGTCTAAAACAAGATATCTATTTCGAAAAAAGAACTTTGTAGCTCCCACTACACTCGCTGAAATGACTTCTCCTGTTCCAACCTTGAGAGTCATCTCACCATCTTGAAGATGCTTGAAATCATTTCCCTAAAAAGAAGAACAAACATGATTAGTGGCTCTTGAATCTAATATCCAGGCAAACTCATCATGTTCAACAAGGTAAGTTTCTAAAACAAGTAAATCGTATTTACCTTCCTTTTCTCTCTTCTTCTCAGCAAGGTAATGAGGACAATTCCTCTTCTAGTGACCATCCACATTGCGGTGGAAACACTTGTCCTTGTCAGCCACGACCTTGGCCTTTCCCTTGCCCTGTACAGCTTGAGCAGGAGCCTTCTCCTTGTCACCCTTCCTCTTTCGAATCTGCTTTGATGAAGAAGCCTGAGGTACAGATTTGGTTCCTGAAGATGAAACCTTCAGGAACTTCTTTTTGGAATGGGCCACATTGGCCTCTCCTTTAACTAGACTTTTGCCCTTGCTTCCCAGCATGGACTCATAAATCATTAGCTCATTGAGGAGGGTGGTCAGGTTGAACTGAATCTTGTTCATGCTCACGTTCGTTCGAAACTGCATGAAGCTTGGTGGAAACGAATGCAGTATGAACGCAACCTGACTTTGCTCGAAGAGGACCCCGCCATTTTCCTCCGCGATGTTAAATTGGTTCATCATGTTGAGAACGTGTTCCCGAACAAGATGCCCCTCTTGCATGCGGGCATTGAAAACATTCTTCAGAGCGTCGTGGTGGAGTTGATAGGACGAAAGTCCAAACATCTCCTGAAGGGAATTCATAATTTCCCTTGCCATCTCCACGGTCTCATACCTCTTGGTCAAAACTTCATTTAAGTTGGCCAAGTTGTAGACACGATGCTTTTCGTTGGCCTTATGATAGCGAGCATAGCTTGCTAGTTTTCCCTAATTAATTTAGCTAGTCTTTGATGATTTATTGGCCATTTTATTGCACTTATTTGTTTATTTTGTAGGAAATGGTTGATTGGAGCTAAAGCGAAATATTGGAGTTAATCGGGTGCTCGGGACGTGAATAATTGCAAAAGAACCAAAGAGAATCAAAGAAGGAAAAGTCAAAGTAGGGTCAACCGTAGGCTAGCGTCGAGACGCTAGCTCTTGAGCGTCTCGACGCTGGCATTCCATATATGAATAGGTGCTAAAAGGTCACAGCGTCTCGACGCTGCGAGTTTTCCTTTCCAGAAATGCGCGTTTTGAAGGCAGCGTCGAGACGCTGTCTTGATAGCGTCTCGACGCTATGACGAAAAAACAGAATATAAGCTTCTTTTCGGCTAGGTTTTTGGGGGACTTCGTTTTGGGACTTTTTGGAGCCGTAAACAGAGAGAAAACATAGCATATTGGAGCTGAAGCAAAGGGAGCAAGTTGGAAATCAACCCATTGTTCGTGGGGATCGTGACGGGGACGTTCGGTCTCGGCCTACAATGAATTTAATTCTTCTTTCCCTCACTTTAGTTAGTTTTTATGGTTGTTTTAGACTATTGCTATATTGTAACGTTGTGTATGATTAGCTAGGCTTTAATTCTTAGGGATTGATGTAGCCGTTGGGCATGTTATGGATTGATTTACGGTTTTTATGTTATTGATGTCATTTATGCATATTTTGTGTCCCTAATGCTTTCAATTTACCGGCCATAAATTGATTGATGTTTATGCTTGAATCTAACTCGGGAGAGAGGATTTAAATTAGAAATCAATATGCATAACTAGAATTTAACTAAAAATCGGGAGATTAAGGTTAATTCTAGAAATTGTTAAAAAGGCTACCCTTATTGCATTGTATGTTCATTGGATTTAGATAGGAATATCGGGTTCAATTGCATATGGGAGAATCATGTATGCTCGGGAGAGATATGTGTGATTTTAGTTACCAAGATTTATGAGTCATAGCATGTGTTAAACCGTTTATTAATTCATAACTCCAATTGGTGAAATCAAATCCCTAAGACCAATTCTTCCCATTAAGTTGTCACTTTTTGAACTCTTTTTGTGATTGATTCAACTATATTCTCATTCAATTCGATTCCCTAAATAAAATTGGTCAAAAGTATTTTCGGTAATTAAAATTGGCTAGACACCAATCCAGAGGACGACAATCGAATTTACATTCACTATATTATAACTTGACCCGTACACTTGCGGTAAGGAAAATTCCACATCAAGTTTTTGGGACCGTTGCCGGGGATTGGCATATTTAGTCATTTTTAATATCGTAGAAAAATTTTCCAGTCTTAGTTTAGGGTGTATTTTATTTTTTTGTTATTTTTGTTATTTTTGTTTTTAGGTAGATTGCATTCATTCCTTTGTTGATTCTTTTCCATATTTAGATTCTTCCATATTTGTTTGAATTTTCCATTGATAGATTTTTTAGTTTTTCCCCTTTAGATTAGTTTTTCCTTATTTGTTAGTTTCCTTATTGGTTTTTGTCATATTTATTTTTGCATTCTGTTTTAGTCTATTTTTTTCCTTTTGTAGATTATATTTTCCTTATTTAGATTTAGTTATTTTCCTTTTCTTGTTTCTTTCCTAATTTATTTTCTTTCCTTTTCTTTTGTTTTCCTTTTTAGGTTAGTTTTGAAGGTGTATGCGAAAGGTGAGGGAGTTGGCCTTAGTTCCCTTTGATCCAGAGATCGAGAGAACTTTTAATAGACTTCGAAGGGAAAATCAAGAAAATATCCAAATGGCCAATCCTAATCCTGAGGAGCCTAAGCCTATTAGGGATTACTTTCAGCCAGTCTTTCAGGAGCAACAGTCGGGGATTGTCTATGCCCCGATCAATGCTAATAATTTTGAGCTAAAAACGGGTCTCATTCAAATGGCTCGAGATTGTGCTTACAGAGGATCACCCATGGAGGATCCAAATTCTCACCTGAAATCCTTCCTAGACATATGTGGGACGATAAAATTAAATGGTGTGTCTGAAGATGCCATTCGCTTACGGTTGTTTCCTTTTTCCTTGCTGGATAAAGCTCGGGACTGGTTGCAATCAATTCCACCTGGAAGCATTACCACTTGGGACGCTTTGGTCCAGGCATTCTTAAAGAAGTTCTTTCCTCATGCCAAGACGGTCAAGCTGAGGACTGAAATTGGGACATTCCATCAGCAATTCGATGAGCAGCTGTTCGAGGCTTGGGAGAGATTTAAAGAGCTGCTAAGGAAGTGCCCTCAACATGGCTACCCCGATTGGCTTCAGGTACAGTTATTTTATAATGGCTTAACTCCTAGCACAAAGACTATCGTTGATGCAGCTGCAGGTGGGACTCTGTTGTCCAAGACTGTTGAGAGTGCTAGGACTTTGTTAGAGGATATGGCCACCAATAGCTATCAATGGCCATCTGAGCGATCGGGACCCAAAAAGATTGTTGTCGGAGTGTTTGAGATTGATAACGTAAGTGCACTGCAGGCCCAAATGTCTTCCTTGGCTAATGCATTTTTAAAGTTTTCAGGTACAGGGAGTTCTCAATCGATCGAGTCTGCAGCTGCCCTCGCATCCCAGACTCAGGAGGAAAATCTCGAGCAGGTTCAGTATGTTTCGAATTATAAATCTAGAGGGTATAATAATAATTCTACACCTACACATTATCACCCTAGCAATAGAAATCATGAGAATTTTTCCTATGCTAATAATAAGAATGTGTTGAATCCTCCTGGCTTCACTCCTAAACAAGAAAGTAAACAATCTTTAGAAGATCTTGTTGGAGCTTTTATTGCAGAATCAAGTAATAGGTCAAATAAGCTTGAGGAGGCCGTGATTGCCATAAACAACACTGTCAATGGTCATTCTGTAGCCATCAAGAACATAGAGACCATGAATAAAGGTAAAGCCCCAGCTGAGCAAGATAAATCTTCATTGGAATACTGCAAGGCCGTCTCTGTGCATCACGAGGAGGAGATTCAATTAGATGAAGAGGATGAGACTACTGAACCAGAGGAACCCACTGGAGAAGCTGAAGAAGGCACCACCTCAAACGAAGCTGAAAAGCTTAATCCTGAGCCTTCCCTTCTCCTACTGTTTTAGTTCCTAAATCAAAGAAAAAGAAAAATTCTAAGGCTAAGTTTGACAAGTTTTTAGATACTTTTATGGGATTGCATGTGAATATTCCTTTTTCAGATGCCTTGGAGCAGATGCCTCACTACAGAAAATTCATGAAGGAATGGCTCAACAAGAAGAAAAAGGAAAAGCAGTTGGAGACTGTATATCTTGCATCGACGTGTAGTGCTCGTGTCCAGCAGAGAGTACCAGAAAAATTGTCTGACCCAGGGAGTTTTACGATTCCTTGTAATTTTGGTACTTTTTCATGTAGAGCACTATGTGATTTAGGAGCTAGCATAAATATAATTCCTCTATCATTGTGTAAAAAGCTTAACATAGGAGAAATAAAATCTACTGCTGTTAGACTCCAGTTGGCTGACCAGTCTGTGGTTAGTCCTTATGGAATTGTGGAAAATGTGCTGATCAAAGTAGGTAGATTTTTTCTTCCTGTTGATTTCTTTGTGCTAGATATTAAAGAGAATCCTGCCATGCCTGTCATATTAGGGAGACCATTCCTTGCTACAGGGAGGGTTATAATTGATATTGAACGCAGGGAGCTAATCATTAGAGTCCAACAAGAGAAGGAGATCTTAAAAGCTTTTGAGGACCCTAAGAACACATCAGAAACCATGTTGGTGGGCTATAGGAGAGGTGCTAGGAAAAGCACCAGTGATGGGAAATCTGATATTAGACCACCTTGACGCCTATTCGGTCAACACGTCGAGCTAATGACGTTAAACAAGCGCTTATGGGAGGCAACCCAAGTAAGTTTAGTTGTGTCTTTCTTCTGAGTTTTATTTATTGTTTGTGTCTGTTTTGTAGGTCTAGTTTTCAGTATCTCCTTTGCTTTCAAGCCTTCAGTCAAGAAGTCATCTTCATTCCAGAGCAGTATCGTTCACTCCTTTCATTCTTTTATTGTTCTCATGCTTGATTATGCCTTATTTTCTTTATACATTGAGGACAATGCATGCTTTAAGTTTGGGGGTGGATTAGCATGTTTGTGGAGCCCTTGAGCATCTGAGTTCGGGCTATAGTTTTGAGCTTTCTTTGAATTAAGCATATGGTTGTTTTTTGGATGCTATTTTTGCATGACTATGACTTCCTAGGATAGGTTTTCTTGTCAATTTTCAAGCTTGCGATGAGTTGTAAGCATGAGTGCCCAAAAAGGGAGACTTTTTAAACTTTTTCTAGGAGATGGCTTGCATGAGTAGAGTATTTGTCTTGACTAGATTTGGATTTGAATGCTTAGGAGCGAATTATTGGGTTCATATGCTTGTTGTCACCTCGATAGGTGTAGGGTAGAGCTATAGAGTTAATTTTTTTGCAAATTAGCATGTTTGATCTTGCTTAGGAGGAAAGAAAAGAATATATGCTTGTCATGATCATGAAAGAAAAATCATTCTTGTTGTTACTTTTGAAAGAAAAGAAAAAAAATTATGCCATGGCCTGTGCACAGTTTGCAATGTTTAATAAAGTTTTAGGCAAAAAGAGCTACCCCTGTTGTGATCAGTTAGGCCAACCAGGGAAAACTCAGGTTAAGGGTCCCTGCAATGGGTGTGTGAAAGCTAGTGCCACATATACATGCTTAATTTAATTGTTAATTATGAGCACCTAAGTATGGAGGAAAACAAACTAATTTGTTCCATTAACTCATTAGTGAAACCTTAGTGCAAGTGTAGAGGGAAGATGAGCTGAGAGTTTAATAATCCAATCCCAGGCTAGTAGAGTCTGATCTCGTTGAGTTAGATCTCGCTTGTGCAAGTTAATTTTGGAAAAATTTTAATTTGTCTCCCTCATTGGTCCTTGTGTGCATGTCTCTTGCTTGCTTGTCTATTGACTTTTGAGCCTTGAGGATTGAGTCATGTTTGTTGCATCCATTCTTCCATTATATGCTTGATTTTTTGTTTGCTCGAGGACTAGCAAAAGCTTAAGTTTGGGGGTGTTTGATAGCGAGCATAGCTAGCTAGTTTTCCCTAATTAATTTAGCTAGTCTTTGATGATTTATTGGCCATTTTATTGCACTTATTTGTTTATTTTGTAGGAAATGGTTGATTGGAGCTAAAGCGCAATATTGGAGTTAATCGAGTGCTCGGGACGTGAATAATTGCAAAAGAACCAAAGAGAATCAAAGAAGGAAAAGTCAAAGTAGGGTCAACCGTAGGCCAGCGTCGAGACGCTATCTGAATAGGCGCTAAAAGGTCACAGCGTCTCGACGCTGCGACCTTAGCGTCTCAACGCTGCGAGTTTTCCTTTCTAGAAACGCGTGTTTTGAAGGCAGCGTCGAGACGCTGTCTTGATAGCGTCTCGACGCTACGATGAAAAAACGAGCGTTTCTGGAAAGGAAAACTCGCAGCGTCTCGACGCTGTGACCTTTTAGCTCCTATTCAGATATGGAATGCCAACGCCTAATAAAACCATTGATTGTGTTTAGTAACGATGTTTTAGAGGTTTAGAGGAACAACCACAAAAGGGTGATCAATTGCTCCTCCTCTAAAATGAGACACTTCTCAGTCAACTCTAATTCCAGAATAACTCATATACCTATAGATGTTAACCACCGACGTTCGGTCAAGGATTTGTTAACTAATTAACTTATCCACGTAAGTGTAACCCTCCCACTTTTAGATCTCAGAGGCACGCACTAGTGCGTGGCTAGCTGAATGGATGGAATGTGAGATAAGATGATAAGTGAAATAATGAAGAAATATTCAGCCAACACTTAAGTGCAAGTATACACTGTCGCACGTAATAATAAAAAAACCATAGAAAGTATTCCAAGGGTATCGATCCCACGAGGACTAAATTGGAAATTCAGATTTGATGAAGAAACTGCTTAAATGATTGCTTTTGAAAAAGGTAACCAAGGAAAATAATAGATTGATTGGGTTTTTGAAAAGATAAATAAAACTAGCAATAAAACAAAAAAGAATAACAATGAAATAAAACGAGGTATTCAACATGGATTAATTCCTAGGGTAACTGATAGCGAGTAGAAATGTCGCTATTTTAGTCCCAATTTATTAGGCTTTTCTGTGCTTTAATCATGCTTTTAATGAAAATATTTAATGTATTCCGTTATTTGGCCCTTAGGAGCAAAGTTCGTGATTTTGGGAGAAAAAAGTGCCAAAAATGAAGCAAATGAAGCCCAAATTAAAGCTTAGATCAAATGGGGATCCAAAGAGGACAATCATGATGAAAATGCCCAAAAAGAAGTGAAGAGAAGGCCCAAAAATCAACCCAAACCAAAGCTGGAAAATTCTGGAAATTGGGTCAGCGTCGAGACGCTGAGTAGATAGCTTCGCGACGCAACCCATTTCTTGGGCAACAAGACGCGTGCATAGCAGCGTCGCGATGCTGTGCAATGTAGCGTCGCGACACTACCCCCATTTCGGGCCTATAAAAGGCACCTCTTGGTGCCTCATTTTGTCATCAATCATTCCATCATTTCCTTCCTTTCCTCCCTCCTTTGGAGCCTCTCTCAAGGCTTTCTAGCCTTTTTTGAGAGATTTCTTAGTGGGAAATATTTTGGGGAATTTTGGGGAGTATCTTAGGAGGCTCAAGGAGTAGTCGGCGGGGCTCCGAGTGTCAGCGAAGGGGTTTTCGACGGTTAATTCCTTTCCTTTTTTGCTCTTAATTATGCTTTCTATTGTAAATGTTGTGGATATTTTAGCCATGTGTAGCTAAACCCCAATTTGGGGTCTTGAAATGAAATTATAGTTCAAATATTGTTATAATTTCTTGTCTCTTGCCCCTTTGTCCTAATTATTTGTATGGATGTGTTTAATGCTTTACTTCTTCTGGCCAATTGTGTAATGATCTGATTCTTAATGGAAACTCGACGGAGAGAAATTAGGATAGATCGTAATCCATGCAACTAGTTTAACTGCCCGTCGTGACACCGGGATTAGTTGATTAAACTTAGATTCCTAAAATGAATCAGAGCGTATTAATTAATGATTTTTAATGGCGCTAAGGACACTTAGGTTGTTAAAATGAATTAATTACAATTAGGGGAAACCGACAGGAGAACCTATGTGATTAACGGAGATTCTAGGATTATAATTAGTTGGGCAATGAGATAAGATAATTATAACAATTTTTTAGCTAATAATTGATTTTCAAGACCCTTCTTCCCATTAAAAGAAAACTCTTTCTCCATATTTTATTTTTCGATTGATCAACTTATTTTCTTGCTTTGAATTTTAAATTCCTCTTTATTGCATGAGTTGTTCCCTAAATATTATTTCGCCCAAGTACCTTTAGTGCTCAAGAGATTTTATTTTTGTTTAATTTTCACTTCGCCTTCCTGTGGATTCGATACTCGGTATTACTTACCGTTTTATATTACTTGTGACGACCCGTGCGCTTGCGGTAATCGCCTATCAACACTAACAACCATACTTATGCAATATCTAACTTAAGAGTGTTTAATGCATTGGGTAAAATTTAACTTCCTTTTGGCCCTTGTTTCCAAAAACTGTAAGAAGGCTAAGCGAGTACCGTTATGCCCATTTCTGGGACTTGACTCCGACATAGATAATTCACGAATGCAACCTATAACCCTATAGTCGATATAGGGTGCCTTAGGCAGCTTGCCCTATACCACCGAACAATCTCTTTCGAGCTTTTTCTCCTATATCACCTTTATGAGAACCGATATCGTTTGTCCCTTTCGAGATCAAACTCACGTAGCATGCAAAGTCTAAGTGATCAAATTAAACTTAGCAAGATCAGAATGATATTCAATAAAGAATGACATGCATTAAACCGTACTTAAGCAAATAAAACACTTTCAAGCCATTAAACCCTAAGGGAATTCACCACATTGAACCCCTCAACGGGATTTAGCTACTCATGATGGGATAAAGAGCAAATGAACACATTTTCATTGAAAGAATAATATAAATAATACAAAGTAATTAAAAGATGCAAGAGCTGGAATTAAAAGAGATAGCTAAATATTATGGGTTTTTTGTTTGCACAATCCTTATAGAGTTCGCTAAGACACTCCACTCTCTCACTTTTACAAGATGGGAATGGGTGAAACTCTCTACAAACCACAATGTTTGATATCTAACTCTCTCTCTTGGGTTAGAATTTGGTCATCTAAGAAGGACCTCGGGCATCCCTACTCATTGGCGTTGAGCCAGGGTACTGTCACCACCCTTTTCTTCCAAGTGAGTTCTGCTTGAATTTGACTTCGAATCTCGAGCTTATATAGTGTAGAAATTGGTTGAGGAGCTGTGAAATATGTGCTGGAAGGTTTCCCAGCCAGTTTCGGGGTCAAAACAACCGGTTAGGTGCGAAGAAGACTCGTCAACAACGATCGGCGTGCGACTCGGAACGACCTTTGTTTTTCCAGAAATGCGGTCGCATTTCAATTTTTCCTTCCAAGAAATGCGGTTGCATTTCTGGGGAATTCCAGCTTCAACTATGTTTTTATGTAGAACAACAAACTAAGTCAAATTTGCTTCAAATCAAGTCTTTTTAAGCATAATTAAGCATAATTCAACAAAAGTGATTCTCAACACCCTAACTTATAAAATTAACATATTTTGAGCTCGGAAATAGTAAAATTGACCTAAACACTCAATATTTGACCAAGAAATGAGCTAAGAATAAGAGTAAAATATGTATATTTTTTACCCTTATCATACCCCCAAACTTAACCCATTGCTTGTCCTCAAGCAATTACCAATCAAAACGTTAGAGGTTAACTCTCTAATTGCCAATCAGAACGTGAGAGATCAATATTAATTGCAAACCAGAATGTTAGAGTTCATGCATAGTAATGAATCATGGTACTAGTATCAACTTTTCATTTAAAATCAAGTGACATGGAATCAAGTAAACATGTATTTCAAGATCGTTTTCTAGTGCCAGTCACAACGTCTGGGTTTCCTAGGCATGAAGATTTCTATTGTTCTTTTTCAAAGCAAAACTCTCTCTCATCCATCCTAAGCAATGTGCTTAAACTACCTAACTTCTACTCATCGAGCCTAGTGTAGTCCTTTTAGTCTAAGAAAACAATCTTTAGGAAAACAAAAGCATATATGAATTACTAGACCTTTTCCATCTCCCCCAAACTTATTTGACTACTGGTGCTCCTTTTATTCAACTCCTTTTTTCTCCCAAGAGCATCCTTGTTGTCATCTTTACCTTCGTTCTAGCTTATCGACACTTTGTGGTGAAGATATCTAGCTACGAGCAAAGTTTACAAGCTCGGAGTGATACTCACTTCCGTAGGCAAACCTTTCATGCAGTGGCAAACCATGGGTGTCATGAATGCCCCTGGTTACTCAGTTAACCCTAGGAAGGAGGAGTAACTGTCGGTTTTTTCATTTTTTCATTTTTTTTAACATATATACTGAGCACATATTCTTTCCAGCAATACAAATTTACAAGAATATTTACATAATAAAGCATGAAGCACCCCCCCCCCCAAACTTAAAGGTAGACAATGTCCTCATTGGCTTGTTTTTGAGGCATGGGCTTAACATGATGCTTTTTTGTTCTCAAAACTTAAAGGCTAAACTCTCTTAGAGTGTTCAAAAGGTTAAACACGAGGAAGTTTAGACTCTAAGACAATTTTGTAAAGAAAAAGACTAATGGAAAGCCTATGACTAGAAAACAATTCAGTTGAGACGGTGGCACTTGTGAGATAGAACAAAGCTCTAGTTTTCATCACTAAGTACTTGAAAGAAAACTCCTTTGAAACATGCTTTTTCTTCCAAAACATTTTTAAAGCACTTTCTCTAAAAGTTGATTTTTTCTTTAAAACTATCATAGGTACAACTCAAAAAAAAAAAAAAAAAAAAAGACAGGAAGCAGTTTTTTCAAGAAAAGATCTAAAAACCCAAGTTTTTCTAACCTAAACTATCCACAAACTAACTAAACTACCCTATGAACAAAACTATTAACGACTAAACATTTAAAACAATCAAAACAACAACTAAACTACTAAAAACAGAATTTAAACATGCTAAAACAAACAAAACAACAAAAAATAAAAAATAAAAAACAGTAAAAAAATATTATTCACAAAAAATATTAAGTCATAGGGGATCAGAAAACTCCTCTATTCCTCGTATGAGGAACTCTTTTTCTCTTCATTATGTTCATCTTCCTCCTCATCTTCCTCCTCATCTTCCTCCTCTTCTTCTTGGGGCTGCTAAGGGAAATTTGGAAAGACCGGAGCAATTTTAGGGGCAATGGAGAGATAGAACTCTCTAATAGTTTCATCCCTCTCCTTGGCATACGTCAAGTATGTCTTCAGGTTCTCCCTGATTCGATCAAGCTGGTGGTGGACCATGCCTAGGGCTTCTGATGCTGGTGAAGGCCTTGTAAAAGGAGTGTGTTGGGATGGAGAGGCTACATTCTGCCCTGATTGAGGTGTGGCCTGTGATGTGGAGGCTTTATCCTTCCTCTGAATGTTGTTATGCTGAAGCTTTCCTATCAAGGACGAGTCAATGGTTGGTTTAAAGAAATGGCGCTCATCGTCCTTGTCTTGCACAATCTTCACCCTCTGACAGAGTTGGGTGATGATTGAGCCAAAGAAAAGCGTGCCTGCCCTTTTTCGTGCACAAGCTAAGATTTCATCCCTTATAATGCTCCCTACGTTGATCTCCAACCCCTTCATAAGACAATAGAGTAGCATCACTCTATCAATTGAAATTGTGCTCTCGTGGGTGGTTGGCATCAAACGATTCTTGATTAAGTGAAGCCACACTGCCAATTGTGGCTTTAAGTCGCTTGGCACTAGAGACTTCACTTTCGTCTGCAATTCTTTCCACTAGACCCCTTTGATGGCCACAAGCTTCAGAGCTTCCTTCATTTACTTGGCCGAAGGGTTCCTGATCACATCATTCTCTCTTGGGTTCAAGGGTGCCTTGATCCTGTACACCCTGTTGATGTCGACTAAGGAGAAACTGACCATCTTCCCCTCACTACTGCCATGCTAATGCTTTCTTCCCTCAGGTCGGCGTAGAATTCACGAACTAGCAGCACAACAGCCTCCTGAGGGTGAACACAAAACTCCTGCCACTTGTACTGGAAGATAACTCTGCTTAAGAACTCTGGCAGTGCTCGTGCTCGGTCAGAGAATCCCTTCTCGTTGAGGAAATCTATTTTCTTCATGATCTCCATTTGTTCCTAAAAATTAACATCTTTAAATACCTAAGGGAACGGATTTTTGGGAGATGCGACCTTGGGTGATTTGCCCTTTAGTTTGGCGGGTGAGATGGTTGGAGGAACTGCAGGAGAGGCGTCCATGGACCTTGTCCTCGGCCTCTTGGCAAAGATTGGGTCATTCTTGTTCTTTGTCCTCCTCTCAGCCTTGATCTCTCTCTTTATTTTCCTTCTCAATGTTGCAGAGATAGAGATTTGGTCATCACCGAGCTCCCTTACCTCTAAATCAGATTTTGTATCAGCGTCAGAATCACTGAAGGTCTCGGCCTCCTCGTCTTCTTTTTATTTTTCATCCCTCTTCTCTCCTGAAGAGGTGCCATCAGCAGCTGGTGGGTCATGTGTGAATAGAGGCTCAAATACCTCTTCAGCTGGCTGCTCTCTATTTGCCTCTGCTAGGCCTTCTTCAGAATGCGGCCCAAATGCGGTCGCTTTCTGGCCTTCTTCTTATTTTTCTGTTTCTTCTTCTTTTTCTAAATTCTCTTCTCTTGGCCCCTGTTGGGCCTCTTCTTCTAACCTTCCTTGCAACACATTAGCCACACTTTGAGCCTTGTGGAGTGGCTCAAAAGCTGCAAGGAAGTCTTCAGCTTCCTTCCTTCTCTTTTCGTCTTCTTTTATTTCTTCTCTTCTATTTTTCTCTTCCTCAAGGAGCTGCAAATCCATAGCTGCCCTCCTGAGGTTTTCCTCATATTTTCTCTCTTCCTCAGCATCTAAGACCCTCTCGGCCTCCTGCTCTTCTTCTCTTTCTCTTTTCTCATCCTTCTCAGCTTTTTCCTTTGCAAACTCATCCTCCTCACCCATCTTTTGATTTTCCATCTCTCTCTTCACTTCAACTTCTTTCAAAGCATCCTGTTCAGCCTTGTACCCCTTTGCAATCTCAAGGGCCTTTGCCACTGCTTGGTGGATTATTCCTTCAAATACATTGGGCAGCATCTTTGCGATTTTTCAGGGATTGAAATTCAAGCGGCTTTTCAGACACATTTTTCTTTGGGCTCCTCTTCCTTGCGCTGTAAGTAACCACGGGTTTGGTCCTGCAAGATAGAGAAGTGTTAGTTGAAGGTTCAGAAACTTTACCCGTTGAAGCTTCTCCTTGCCGAGAGCTTTCAGCTGCCTTGGTAGCTTTTTCTTCATCTTGCCGATTCCCTTCTTCTTCAAGGGCAACCCTTCTCTTGGCACCCATCTCTCGGATCATCTCAAACCACTCCCGTGAACGTTTTTTGAATCGTCGAGTGGGAGGTTTTTGGGTTTGGTAGACAGCAGCGGCATGCCAGACTCTCTTTGGCGCAGATGAGCTCGACATCTCCTTCGAACTAGTCGGCATTGTTGAAGAAGATGGAGCTGGAGCGTTGGGTGCTCGGTTCACGACTACCGACAAGAATCTCGTGGGTCTCGTTCTTCGCGTGCCTTGCATGTGCGTTTTGGTGTTCTCTTCTTCCCGTCTAATGTTAGTCTCAGCTTCGTGGATCAATCGTGCACTCTGAGATCGAGTGTTTTTACGTGAAGAAGATGATCCTTGCGTGTTCTTCATTTTCTTGCTTGTGGGTTTTGCGGTTTCACGATGGAGAGAATATGGAGAGTTTTGGGTTTTGACTTGAATGCAAACGTTGGGTGTTTGGTGGAGAGAAAAAGACTTATGTCAAGCTATTTATACTTTTCTAATTAGGTCACGTGCAGGTCAAATAAAAACATGACTCCCTTTTTATTTGGGCAAATGCGGTCGCATTCCAAAATACACTGGGGAGAAATGCGGTCGCATTTCACCCAGTTTTTCTGCCTTCACTTTTCTTGTCTTTTCCTTTGCTTTCTGATTTTCTCTGAAACATTCACAAGCAAGTTAGAAAGCTCATACATTTAATCATGATTTATTTGATATATTTATCATTTTCTCATTGTAAAAGAATTAAGGAAGTGTTTTGATCAATTCAACTTCCAGGTAGGTCCCCACGTAGAGGTGTTCCCTATGGTCAGCTTAAATACCTCAGCCTAGGCAGGACTTGCCTTAGAAAAAGTTCCCTCTTGATCAAAAATCATTTATTTCACAAAAAAAAACTCACAATTTTCTCATTTTTATTTCAAACACCAGACAGAGCTCAACTAATAATATGGACTTTTCAAAACTCCCAGGTAAATCCCCAGAAAAAGGTGTTCCCCATGGTCATCTTAAATACCCTTTCCTAGACATGATTTTCCTAGACAGAGTTTTTACTCTTGTCTAGATATTTTAGTGCTCTAGTCTAGATTATTATTTGTAAACCCAGATAATATACAAAAAATAGTTCAAGGTGGTAGAAGTCATACCAAATCAATTATGGAGACATGGGTTTCCTCATCCTCGAAGCCTCTTCTCCAATATGGTTTTATTCTTTGTCCATTTACCTTGAAGTGCATGTCCTGATTATCTGTCAGTATTACGGTCCCATAGTCAAAGATTTTCACTATTTTGAAAGGTCCTGACCATCTCGACTTGAGTTTCCTTGGGAATAATTTGAGTTTGGAATTGAAGAGTAACACCTTCTGGCCTTTGTGGAACTCCTTTGGGTTCCATATCTTGTGAAGATATTATTCAGGAAAAACTTCTTTACCACCTTGGCATCATTTGTTGCAGTAGCTATTGCCTGAATCCATTTTGATACATAATCCACTGCGAGCAAGATGTAGATATTCCCAAAGGATGGTGGGAATGGCCACATAAAGTCTACCCCCATACGTCAAAGATTTCCACTTCGAGTATGAAATGTAGGGGCATTTCGCTTTTGGCTGTGAGATTTCCTATCCTTTGGCATTGATCACAATTCTTCGTGAAGAGGTGTGCATCTTTGAAGAGTCTGGGCCAAAAATAGCCGGATTGGAGGACTTTGGCTGCTGTCTTGAGTCATGCAAAATGTCCTTCATATGGAGCTGCATGACAAGCTCCCAATATCAAAGGTATCTCCTCTTCCGGTACACACTGTCTTAATATTTGATAAGGCCCTATCTTATACAAATATGGGTCATCCCAATAGTAGTCTTTGACGTCTTTTAAGAACTTCTTGAGTTGTTGAGCGGTTGCTTTTTGTGGTTTTAGTCCACTGACAAAATAATATACATAGTCTGCAAACCATGGAAGTTCAACAGTTCTAACTGCCAGAATTTGTTCATCAACAAATGATTCTTGGATGTCCAACCCTTTTTATATTTGTGCCTCTTCTCCAAGTCTTGATAGATGATCTGCTACCTGATTCTCCGTTCCTTTTCTGTCTTGGATTTCTATGTCAAACTCTTGCAAAATTAAAATCCATCGAATTAGTCAGGGTTTGGCATCTTTTTTCGAAAGTAAATGCGTAAGAGCGGGATGATCTGTTTGAACTATGACTTTAGTTCCAACAAGGTAGGATCTAAACTTATCAAAACCAAACACTACGGCCAGTAATTCTTTTTCTGTGACAGTGTAGTTCAATTGAGCCTCGTTGAGTGTCTTGCTTGCGAAGTAGATAGGTTGTACTATCTTTCCTCTTTTCTGACATAGGACAGCGCCGACTGCATAGTCACTAGATTATCCTTTGATCTACATGGGTGAGAGTGGCCAGCATCGCCGACTCAACAAGCATACCATTTTGGGGATAAGATCGAATAGATAACTAGGGACATAGTTACGCAAGACGAAATTCACTCCTACCCATTTCAGGGATAGCAGAGAGGTTGTTCTCTTAAGTACTAACTCCAGGACTTGAACAAGGGGCCCCACCCTCTCGTTGGATCGAGAGGGACTTAGGTTTGATGGTTGGACCACAAACTGATTGTTCATTAGGGGTGAAACGGTTATTTGACCTAGCTATAGCTACGAACAACCTGCGAAGGAACGACTTACTAAACATGGTTAAATCAAGTGGACGGAAATATATCTATTGTGAGGGGAGTGCAACTATCGGGCTATAGTGGAGTGTCCCGGTAGTTAACGAATGTTGGCTAGTTTAGATAATGAGATTAGTCGGCTAGCCTCGAATCGTTGGAGCCCATGATCTATAGGTCCATTAGGTCCCTCTACTAGCTCATATCGGCTTAAAGCCTATAATATTTTGATAGGAATCTTTGAATCGTTCAAAAACGAGAAATAGGGTTTTATCGTAAAACGTGTTCGACACAATGATTTAATTATGAATTAAATTAGGAATTGAGAGATGAGATATTTAAAAGTGTTTTAAATATCATATATATGAACTAGGTATCATGGCATTAGGTGATAAAGATTAATTGGATTAATCATATCAAAATTACTTGGAAATGTCCCAATTAATTGCCTAGAAAATCAATTTCAATTTTGAATTGAAATTGAAATGGATTGCAAGCTGAAAATTAAGAATTAACAATCAAAACATAGTGGATTTTGTGGCATTCCCACTCTTGCATCATGATGCATAGTGGAAAACAACACAACCATGCACTAGATGCATGTGTTGTGAGTTAAACACCTATAATCCACTTTGAGTTGCATTTTCACCATGTGTCTAGTGTCATGAAGCTTGTCTTTGCATGGGAGAGGTCTATAAAGGGAGCTTGAATCAGATTCAAGAGTGAACAAGCTTTCATCTTAGTGTTATGTTGTTGAATTTCTCCCTCAAACACACTCTCATCTCATTTCCTCATAAAGCTTGTACCTTCAAGCATTCCCTTCCTACTTCTTACTTCTATAGACTCCCACAAGTCTTTCTAGGCCCAAGAGAATAGTAGGGAAGACTCTAGAGGTTGTCCAAGGAGCATAGGAGAGGAAAACACCACAAGGAGTTCCACATAAGTGAGCTACAAAGGTTGGTGTTCTCTAACTCTCTATTCTGTCTTTTATAGAACATGCATGCTTTAGGAGTAAAATTCAATGTCTTAAGTGCTTTCGATCTTCAATTGCTTCCGCATGTGTTATATGAACACCTTCAATTGGTATCAGAGCATGATTAGAGCACTTAAGTCGTTTTAATTTTGCTGTGGTGCGTATCATTTTGAAATTGAATTTTCAGTGTGCTAAAATGGAAGTGTTCTGGTTTGGAAATTTTTTGAGCTTTCAAATCTTCATGAAATTGCAATTGCTCGGAAATGTAAGAGCGTTAATGTGTGTACTAGAGTCTGTAATTTTTATAGAGTCATTAGAGTCCATATAGGCTGTAAAATCGAAGCAAAACGGGAGAAGACGCAGCAGAAAATAGCAGCAGATTGTTGCTGTGCATGACAGCGTCGAGATGCTCTTCTAGGAACGTCCTGACGCTGTTGAAGAAAATTTTCCAGCAGCAGCAGTTTTGAAATCTGGTCCGGTTCAGCTGCTGCCTTTTGGTCCGGTTCGGTTTGTTGCAGCCCCATTTCACTCATTGCATGGTCGGTTCAGTGCTTGGATGGGCGGTTCGGGTTGGTTCGTGAAGCTCGGGCGTGTTGCAAGTTTATTTATCAATTATTATTGTAATAATTAGTTAAATTGATTGTTTTTAAATTGCCAAACCAATCCATTTTAGCTTGATTTAATTTCTTTTATGCATTGAGAATGTATGGTTTAATTGGATTAAATGTATGTGCATTATGAGCATGCCATATAGAATAAAATCCCACCATAGGAAAGCATGATCATGCATTTTTATTTTAATAAGCGTTATTAATAATTCAAATGCATAAGGAAAATTTCATGTTTAATTGATATAAATGTTGTATTGATTTAGGGAGATTCATGCTTGAATGGTTAATTAAAATTGAATAATTGATATAAAAGTTATATTAATCAAAAGATAAAATTAACCTAGCATGAAGCATGAAATTTCCTTAGAATTTTGTTTATAAGAGTTATATTCAAAAGGTTGTTGGGTTTTATGCCCTAAAACTCGTAGATAGTAAATGAAACAAATTAATCGATCTCAATAAAGTGTTATTTGAGTAATTCAGTAAGTTGGTTATTGAATAATCGAGTTTGCATTAATAAACCCTAAATCCAATAAACTAAGATCCAAGGTTGTTTAAATGAAACTTGGACTAGTATGTGGGGACATACAGGGATCAGTGTCCAAGTAACAACCTAAAAGGTCTATAGTATAGGGAAAAGGTTGGGTACCTTATCCTGGTGACACTATGTGATACGGCCCACCTTGTATTCGATACAGATGCAATGATCCAAAGCATCCATGTAGGAGACATGCGGGTGGGGGTATCCTATGCAATGAGTTTGCATAAGACCGGACCGCGAAATAGTAACCACTAGATGTAACGCCGTTAACTAGTTTAGGTTTCTATTTCAATAGGATGACCTAGGTAACTCAATCTCAATCCTGAGTCTGTTATGAACCCCTTTCAGGAGGGATTGTCCTTAGATTTGTATGGGTGAGAGTGGCCATTTCGCCGACTCGATAATCCTACCATTTCAGGGGCAAAACCGAATGGGGGCTGGGAACATAACAGTACAAGATGGAATTCACTCCTTCCCCTATTGGGGTAAGTAGATGTGTGTTCCCTTAAGGACTGATTTCAGGGCTTGAACAAAGGCACGCCGTCTTCTCCTAGCATGAGAGGAACTCTTGTTTAGTAGTTGGACCCTAAACAACTTGTTCATTAGAGGAATCAGTAGTACTTAAGGAACCAGAGGTAACCCAGGGGTAAAACGGTAATTTGACCTAGCTGGTGTTACAAACACACGTGAAGGATTGACTTATTGCTTGGTCGATATCCATGGACACAGAAATATTCTACAGTGAGAAGAGTGCAGTTGTGGGTCTTTAGTGGAGTGACCCACAGTTAACGAGTGTTGACTAAACGTGTTCAATGAGTTTGGCCAATTAGTCTCGTATCGTTGGAGCTTCTCATCTGTAGGTCCATTAGGTCCCACTGGTAGCTCGTAAAGATACTTGAGGCAATTAAGTATAAATTGTAAATTGAAAGGGTTCAATTTATTTGAGGAATCGTATAATGTATATTGATGCATTATAATATAAAGTTTATGAAACTTTATAATATAATTTTTGAATTAATTTCAAAAATTAATTCTTGGGACAAAATATTTGAAAGAGTTCAAATAAATTTAATATGAATTGGATTCATATTAATTTTAATTTTAATAAAATACCTAAGATTAAATATATGATATTTAATTGGATAAATTAATTAATTATGGAATTAATTAATTAATTATTAAAATTAGAGACCTTTTCCTATTAGGAAAGAAAATATTTGAAAGAGTTCAAATAAATTTAATATGAATTGGATTCATATTAATTTTAATTTTAATAAAATCCCTAATATTAAATATATTATATTTAATTAGGGAAATTAATTAATTATGGAATTAATTTATTATTTATTAAAATTAGAGACCTTTTCCTATTAGAAAAAGGTCTTCCTTTTCCTATTAGGAAAAAGGTCTTGGCCTTTACCTATAAATAAGACCCCTGAGGTGGGGTGAAAGGCATCCCATTCATTCTCCTACTCTCAGAGAATTCTCCCAAAGGCTCCCACAAGTCTCCTGCCTCTAGAAGTGTTAGAGTCATACCGGTGTAGCCATAGTGGTGATGTTCGCACTAGTTTGTGATTAATTCATAAGTAGTTGGTGAATTTAATCTGAGTCGTCAATGAGAGTAAGTAATTTGTTACTTTATAAATTAGATTTAGATCTAATATTTTTGTATGCTTAGCCTTAATATATATTTAGAATAGTTATAATATTATTGCCAATGTATTGGTATTTTAGATTAAACAAAATTAATTACGAATCGGTCCCAATCACGCTTCCGCTTTACAGAATTATGGAATTCCAATCCTTCAAAGGCAAGGTCGTTATAGTTTAGATTTATAATTGTTATATATCACATAGAAATCTAAAATCTATAACAAAGAAAAAGGTGCATGCTCACTTAGGGTTAATTTGATCCAACTCTCGATCGATTTCAATTTGATTCAAATAGGTCGATAAGCTTGTAAAACATAGTTTACAAGAGAACTCACTCGACGAGATGCTGTCTAAGGCTGGAGGTATTTAAGTTTATGGTTTACGGAACACCTCCTACCTGGGCATCGAGTCGATTCTTGAGTTAAAGTTAACCCAGTTTTATGAGCATGCACGTGTGTGATGTGAAGTTTTAATCGTTATCACCTAGACATCGTAAGATAAATGATCTTAGACTTAGGATTATTCAATAAGCCGGAATTTGCCTAAGTATAAGTATACCCAAAACCGTTTAAAATACTTAGTGGGAGGGGAGAGATATATCAAATCCATTTCCCTTTCACGTTCTCCCTTTTGTTCACAAAGTGAGATTTATGCTTGGCCTCGTGTTGATTATACCTCAACTGCTCCATTCGGAAGGTGTTTGCATATATCAATAACAAGGTGAATGGAGAAAGTATTTATAGTAAGTGAGTGAAGGAAGTGTGTTAACACATCCTACGGTCTCCTCCATTAGGTTGCACTATGAGATTTCCATGTTGCGCTTGCTTGTATGCCCTGGAGCTACTAAACCATTCGGAGGGTTGTAACATGGAGATTGGAACAACGCAAACTCCAGAGATGGATAGGATTACTTAGGACCATTCCCAACATTAGCTTTTCCATTCGGTAGCATTGTTGGGGCCGTTCTCTGTAATCTTAAAACGACGGGTCACACTCACAAGGATTACTAAGCGTTAGTATATTCCTGACCAAACGTAACGATAACTAAACAACTATAGGAATAAGAGTTATTCTGGGATTAGTATTTAGTCAAGAACGTCTTGGTTTAGTGAAGGAGTAATTGACTGCCCCTCGGTAGTGGTTGCTCTAACTCACTAAAGTATCGTTGCAAAATAATAATCCTGGGTACATTATTACTTTTGCTAAAACCTGATTGGATTTTGTCAAAAATGGTTAATAAGCAATTACTAATAGCTTTGTTTAATTTTTCAGCATGTCTAGCTCACTAGTACAATTACTCGCTTCTGCAATTGGGTAGATGACACCTGCGTCCAACCATTTTAAGATTTCCTTTCTAACAACTTCCTTCATGATGGGATTTAACCTCCTCTGACTTTCAATGGAATTCTTAGCTCCTTCTTCAAGGTTTATTTTGTGCATGCAAAATGAAGGGCTGATTCCTTGAATATCTGCAATGGTCCATCCTATTGTTCAGTAAGGTAAGCTGAGATAATGACTGGTAATGTCTTGTTTTCACCAAGGAAGCTATATTTACGGTGCTCTGGCAGAGGTTTAAGATCCAGTTCTGGGGGATTGATCAGAGACGGTTGTAATGGCCTAATCTCTTCTTGATCTGATGCATCCTTTAATGCTTCTATTCTTGCTGCTGCAGAATCAATTGTGATTGGGATGTCTTCAATTCCTTCCACTTCTGGGTCTTCCTTTTTGAACTTGTTCCCTCCTAGTGGTTCCCCTTTTAATGTCTCCTGCAAAATAGATACAAAAATTTTGTCAACTTCTTCAATCATGGAGCATCTCTCAAGGTATCCCAGGTATTGCATTCCCTTCATCACATTAAATGTGACTTGCTGATCATTGACCCTCATGGTCAATTCTCCCTTTTGGACATCGATCAAGGTTCTGCCTGTGGCTAGGAATGGTCGTCCTAAAATGATGTACATCCTTGTTTGCTTCGCAATCTAAGATAATGAAATCTGCGAGGAAAACAAACTTATCAACTTTAACCAATATGTCTTCAATCTTCCCAAATGGGGTGTGTAAGTGATCGGTCTGCCAACTGCAAGGTCACAGTTGTTGGTCGTGCATCACCTATTCCTAACTGCTTAAAAACCGAATAGGGCATTAAGTTGATGCTTGCTCCCAAATCGCACAGTGCTCAATCTACGTCCCTGCCTCTTATAGAGCATGAAATTGTAAAGCTTCTTGGATCATTAAACTTGGGAGGAATCTCGTTCTTGACTAGTGCACTGGAACATTCCGTGAGTGCAACCATTTCGTACTCCCCCAACCTTCTCTTCTTCGATTGGATATCTTTTAGGAACTTCACGTATGTAGGCATTTGTTCAAGTGCGTCCACTAATGGTATGTTAATGTGAAACTGCTTCAATACATCTAAGAATTTCTTGAACTGTACATCTTGTGAGGCATGTTTGAATCTCTATGGGTACGGAGGAGGTGGTCTGTAATCTGGGTCTATTACAAACTTCTGGGGTTTTGCAGTCGCATTTCCCTATTTTTTCTCCAACTTTAATTTTTCTTCCTTTTCCACAAAGGCTTCAGACTCCTTGGTCTTTTCTTCTTTATTCTCTGAAACATCTGTGGTACTGCCTGACTTCTTTTCACAAATCTTTTCTCGAGCTTCAATTGGGATCTCTACTTCTGAACTTCCCGGATACTTTGGTCCATCATATTCTAATCCACTTCTCAGGGTCACTGCTTTGCATTGATCCTTTCCTTCTCTATGTGGGGTCTCGGTTTTGCTAGGCAACGTCGCTTGAGGTCTATTCTTTATCTCTTGAGCAATTTGTCCAAGCTGAACTTCCAAATTCCTTACTGCAGCATCGATTCGTGCCATGTACTCCTTCATAAGAGTCTCTAGATTTGACTCTTGGCTCTGCACTGAAACTTGTCGAAAATTTTTCTGCAGCTGTTGATGTGTAGGTTGCTTTCCAAACTGAGTGTTGGAATTACTCAATCCGGCTTGTCCCCCCCAAGACAAATTCGGATGTTGTCTCCATCCTGGGTTGTATGTAGCCAAACAAGGATTCCATCTATTTTGGTTCTGATTTCCTTGTGGACCTACATAAAAAACAGATGCAGGGTTTAGTGGACAACTATTAGCGATGTGTTCCTCACCACATATCTCACAACAGAGGGAAGAAAAAACATTAGCAGGGGCTATGTTGGCTTGATTGTTCATGGACATGCCCATCATCATGCTATGGAT
Organism: Luffa acutangula; assembly: GCA_036850905.1. Taxonomy (NCBI): domain Eukaryota; kingdom Viridiplantae; phylum Streptophyta; class Magnoliopsida; order Cucurbitales; family Cucurbitaceae; genus Luffa; species Luffa acutangula. Next base: position 28,863,985 of record CM072098.1, read on the forward strand.
GGCCTTGATCTGGGCTTGCATTGTAGAGTTAGCCTCATTTTCTACTGCTTTCACTAGATTCTTCAAAATGGTTGTTGGTTCCATTTCTCCTCATTGTCGGTTATTGGTGGCTATAGTATCTAGAATAGCGTGTGCTTCATTAGCAGACTTCTTCAGAAAAGATCCGTTTGCAGTTGCATTTACAAGTGCCTTTGAAGCTTGATCTAACCCACTATAAAAATGCTCCAAAATAATGCAAGCAGGCAGTCCATGGTGTGGACACTTTCGAACCAGCCTCTGGAATCTTTCCCAAGCTGCATCCAATGTTTCATTGTATGACTTTCTGAAAGCTATGATTTCTACTTTGTACTTGGAATTATTATTGGAGGGAAAGAACTTCTCCAAAAACTTCTCCACCAAATCATTCCAAGAGGTGATGGAATTTGGAGGAAATGAATCCAACCAGGCTCCAGCATCTCCCTGTAAAGAAAACGGAAAAACTTTTAGCTTCAAAGTATCTTCTTGTACTCCTGTTACTTTAAAAGAATTGCAAACTCTAAAAATAATTTAGGGAAAAATACACTTTTGGTCCCTGAGGTTTGGGTTAAGTGACACTTAGGTCCCGGAGTTTTCAAACTCAACAAAAATACCCCTGAATTTTGAGATAAGTAGCACTTTGGTCCCTATCGTCAATTTTTCTATTAAATCTTAACGGCTGCTGACGTGGCATTATTATTTTAATAAAAAAAATTATTTTTTTATTTTTTAAATACAAAGATATTATTATTATTTTATCTTTTTTTAATACTTTTCCCCTTTCTCTTTCTTCCTCTTTCCCACTTCCTTCTCCTAACTTCTTCTTCCCAACTTCATCTTCTTCAACTCTGGCGGCTGGTCGCCGCTGCCGTTCGCAGCCGTTCGGCGGCCGGCAGCCACCGGCCGTCGGCGAGTTTTTTTTTTTTTTTTAATTTCTTTCTTTCCCTCTCTTTTCTTCTCTCTTCTCTTCCCTTTCTTCACATTTTCTTTTCTTTTTTTTAATATAGAAGAGGGAGAGGGAGGAGGCTCCTCCCTCCCTTTCCGACGCCGACGACGGGAGGAGGGATGAGGCGCAAAACGAGAGGAGGGCCCTCCCTCCTCCTGTCGGCAGCGCCGGAAAGGGAGGGAGGACTCTCTCTCTTCTATATTTAAAAAAAAAAGAAAAGAAAAGGTGAAGAAAGGGAAGAGAAGAGAGAAGAGAAGAGAAGAGAAGAGAAGAGAGGGAAAGAAAGAAATTAAAAAAAAAATAATAACTGGCCGGCGGCCGGCTGCTGCCAGCCGACGAACAACTGCGAACGGGGGCGGGGGCCGGCCGCCGGAGTTGAAGAAGATGAAGTTGGGAAGAAGAAGTTAGGAGAAGGAAGTGGGGAAGAGGAAGAAAGAGAAAGAGTGGAAAAGTATTAAAAAAAAGATAAAATAATAATATTTTATTATTTTAATATTTTTGTATTTAAAAAAATTTAAAAATAATTTTTTTATTAAAATAATAGTGCCACTTCAGCAGCCGTTAAGATTTAACAGAAAAATTGACAGTAGGGACCAAAGTGCTACTTATCTCAAAACTCAGGACTCAGGGGTATTTTTGTTGAGTTTGCAAACTCAGGGACCTAAGTGTCACTTAACCCAAACCTCAGGGACCAAAAGTGTATTTTTCCCAATAATTTAATATGCTTGTGTGGATCCTCATTCAGAAGTCCTGAGAATTGGCCCATCGTATTTAACATCTGGAACATCACTAGTTTAAGCTCAAATTGTGGAGCATCAATCGGTGGCTCCAATATTCCTGGATTCAATGTCTGGAAAAATGGTAAAGCATAATCCCTTATTGCTCGGTTTCGATCTTCAGCAATGTAGATCGAGTTTTCTTGTTGTGGCACCGATGGAACTGGAGGAATTCTCTCGCCATTCTGCTCCCTTCCACGATCTTGTGGATCGAATCGACTCCAGGAAGATCCATTGGAAACTCTTGAATGTAAGATGCTTCCTCTAAAAATTCCTGTGCGCTCAACTCTTGTTGCTCCTTCTTCTTTCATCTCTGTTCCTTCCTTCGACGACGAAAGGTTCTTTCTATCTCCGAATCAATGTCAAGGAGTGGATACCCCTTGGTCCTGCACAGACTTCAACCTGCAAAAGAAAAACAAATGCAAACCGAAGTCAAATTCCCTTTGAGACAGGATATGCGGTCCAATCTGATTGCAATTTCAAAAACAAATCTGGTTTCACTTTTGCTCCCCGACAACGGCGCCAAAAACTTGCTGTGTGGCTAGCTGAATGGATGGAATGTGAGATAAGATGATAAGTGAAATAATAAAGAAATATTCAACCAACACTTAAGTGCAAGTATACACTGTCGCACGTAGTAATAAAAAAACCGTAAAAAGTATTCCAAGGGTATCGATCCCACGAGGACTAAATTGGAAATTCATATTTGATGAAGAAAATGCTTAAATAATTGCTTTTGAAAAAGGTAACCAAATAAAATAATAGATTGATTGGGTTTTTGAAAAGATAAATAAAACTAGCAATAAAACAATAAATAACAACAATGAAATAAAAGGAGGTATTCAACATGGATTCATCCCTAGGGTAACAACCATACTTATGCAATATCTAAATTAAGAGTGTTTAATGCATTGGGTCAGATTTAACTTCCTTTTGGCCCTTGTTTCCCAAAACCGTAAGAAGGCTAAGCGAGTACCGTTAAGATCATTTCGGGGACTCGACTCCGACATAGATAATTCACGAATGCAACCTATAACCCTATAGTCGATATAGGGTGCCTTAGGCAGCTTGCCCTATATCGCCGAACAATCTCTTTCGAGCTTTTTCTCCTTTATCACCTTTATGAGAACCGATAACGTTTGTCCCTTTCGAGATCAAACTCACATAGCATGCAAAGTCTAAGTGATCAAATTAAACTTTGCAATATCAAAATGATATTCAATAAAGAATGACATGCATTAAACAATACTTAAGCAAATAAAACACTTTCAAGCCATTAAACCCTAAGGGAATTCACCACATTGAACCCCTCAACGGGATTTAGCTACTCATGATGGGATAAAGAGCAAATGAACACATTTTCATTGAAAGAATAATGTAAACAATACAAAGTAATGAAAAGATTCAAGAGTTGAAATTAAAAGAGATAGCTAAATATTATGGATTTTTTGTTTACACAATCCTTCTAGAGTTCGCTAAGACACTCCACTCTCTCACTTTTACAAGATGGGAATGGGTGAAACTCTCTACAAACCACAAGGTTTGATGTCTAACTCTCTCTCTAGGATAAGAATTTTGTCATCTAAGAAGGACCTCGGGCATCCCTACTCATTGACGTCGAGCCAGGGTACTGTCACCACCCTTTTCTTCCAAGTGAGTTCTGCTTGGATTTGACTTCGAATCTCGAGCTTGTATAGTGTAGAAATTGGTTGAGGAGCTGCAAAATAGGTGCTGGAAGGTTGCCCAGTTAGTTTCAGGGTCAAGTTAATTAAAATGAAACCATATCGATTTGCATTGCATGAATATAATATAACATTTTATATTAAACTATGGATGTTTCATTCTCAATGCAACTTTGATTTCCATTATTAATAAAATAACATTTAAATTATTGCCAATCATGGTAAATCAAATGGCATGCTGCAAATAATTTATTAAATATAAAAATTTATATTTAACTAAGTAATTGCATGCATCATGCTTTTCCATTTTCATGATTTTAATATAACTCAACTATATATTAAGACAATCATGAAAATAAACCATGCAATCATATATTATAATATAATCATAACATTCATAAATGTATGAGCATGCTTTTTAACCTAAGGTGGGATTTAAATCTAAATGATATCCATAAAGCATTTAAATAGCTAATGAACCGGTTTAATTGGTCCCTAGGATAAATTAAAGCTTAATTACATTAAAAAAGTAAATAATCTAATGAACCGATTTAATTGGCCCTTGGGACCACTCGAACCGTCCCAAACCGACCCGAATCGAATGCCAAAAACCCGAACCGCTCCTGAATTGGGCTGAACCAGACCAAATAGGTCCCAGCCCAGCCCAAATCGGCCAACCAGACCGGTTCAATTACCTCCAACATGCTACGTTGCCCTAGCCGCGCGCTGGAAATTTTCGGGACAACATCGAGATGCTTGGCGAGCAGCAACTCAACGTTGTTGCGTCTGCAGGCTGAATTTGGGCGAAACTGCACTGTTTTTCACATTTTTGCCTTCGTTTGGTTGCGATTTTCTAGACTCGGACTTTCAAGACACGATTTACAGAATAATGCCAAAAAAAATGCAGGGGCCTTTACATGATCACATTAATGAAAAAATGTAAATCTATGACCAAATTAAACCTAAACAGTTCATAGCAAACTTACATTCATAATTCAAAAATAAATCCCACCATTCATAGCCAATCGCAAATCCCAAATAGATGTTTAAAAATCAACTTGGCTTTGATACAAATTGCAGGGATTAAAGCCCTAGCGTAGTGGAATTTATCAGAGGATCAATTCGATCTAAACATCGTTTGGGATACCAAGACGACGACAACAACAAAAAATGCAGCAGTATAATCTAATTAAAACTACTGTACATAGGCTATAAAATATGCATAAAATAGTTTAAAAGACCTAGAAATAATCTAGATGCAAACCTAGATGGCGAGGGATCGAGAATATACTTACTACCGTAGAAGCCTTGATCAAGATTCGCCTTTTCTCCAAAAGCTTGCAGAAAATTCAGCAAACAAGAAACGTCCCTTTGCTAGAAAATCTCCCAAAAACGTGAACAACACCCCAAGGAAACACAAGTATCCTCACAGGTATATTGGTTGAGTAAGAGAGAGAGGAGAAATCGAGAGAGCTATCTTTCTCTATGATGCAAAAATTGATCACTGAAGTGTGAGAGAGAGAGGAGAAATCGAGAGAGGGCTAGAGAGTCACAACCAACGCCTTAATTTCCTCCCCTTGAGATTATTAAGGAAGACCTAATGGTGCTAAGACCCACGATTAGGATAACCAACTGATCAAATCAGTTTTCAAAATTTAATTAATTTTAATTTCAAAAAATAAAATTAAAGTTAAAACCAATTTAATAAATCATTATTAATTAAATTAACAAAATTTAATTAACACATAGTTAATTAAATGAACAAGCATTAATATCCCATAGTTTTAATTTTATTTCCAATTAAATCTAATTTAATTAAAATAAATTAAAACTAACAATTAATCAATTTTATAATTAATTAATTGAATAATTGAATATCACATACCCAATTCTTTTCTCTCAGATAAACTATAGTATTAATGTGCATGTAATGCACATTAATTATAATCTATAGTTTTAATATGAATCAAATTCATATTTTAAACTTGATAATCGAACATCTTTGAATATCCAATTCTCTCTAAGAAATTTACCTCAACACCCTAAATGAGCTACTGTTGAGACGTAATGGACCTACATATCAGAAGCTCCAACGATATAAGATTAATTGGCTAAACTCATTAACAAAGTTAATCAATGTTCGTTAATTGTGGTTCACTCCACTAGAGAACCACAAATGCACTCTTCTCTCTGCAAATATAATTCTATGTCCATGGATATTGACCAATAACAGCAAGTCAGCCCTTCACGTGTGTTCAACCCCAGCTAGGTCAAATTATTGTTTTACCCCTAGGTTACCTCTCTATCCTTAAGTCCCAGTGCTCCTCTAATGAACAACCTGTTTGAGGTCCAACCAACAAACAGAAGTCTCTCTCGTGTCATAGAGAGGGCAGGACCCATTGCTCAAGACCCGAAGACACCACTTAAGGGAACACATCTCTACTTACCCTAGAGTCGGGAGGGAGTGAATTCCATCTTGTGTGATTATGATTCCAACTCCCCGCTTAGTCTTGTCCTAAAAATGGTAGGCTTATTGAGTCGGCGTGCAGGCCACTCTCACCCATACAAATCAAAGGTCAATCCCTCATGAACAAGAGTCCATAATCCACTTAGGATTGAGACCAAGTTACCTAGGTCATCCTTGTGAAATAGAAACCAAACTAACTAACGGTGTTACAACTAGTGGTTAACTATTTCGCAGTCCGATCTTATGCAAACTCATTGCATAGGATACCCCCACTCGCATGTCCACTACATGAACGTGTTGGATCATTACGTTTGTATCATAATACAAAACGAGTCGTATCCATAGTGTCACCAGGATAAGGTACCCAACCTTATCCCTATACTATAGACCCTTTAGGCTGTATCTTGAACATTGATCCCCATATGTCCCTACATACTAGTTCAAGCCTCATACTAACAGCCTAGGATGTTTAGTTTATTGGATTAGGGTTAATAAGAAAAGATGTGACGCCCTGCGTTTCAAAATTAAGGCTATTGGGATATTTTGGATCTATTATTGAGTTTACATTGGAATTAAATTGAAGGAATCAAATTTTAATTTGAATCCCATGATCATGGAATTAAAGTTACCCAAAGATTTTCTCATCTTTGGAAGGAGATTAAGGTTTTAATTTGGGGTTTAAAATTTGGGATTTAGAGGAAAAGTGAGTTTTCTTTTAAGAGATTAAAAGAAAAGAAATTTAAAAGAAAAACCTAGCCCCTCAAACATCTTCCTCCTTCTCTTTACCGTGAAGTGTTGCCGCACACCCCCATTTTCTGTGATTTTCAGCCAGCAAACTCTTCCTATCGGTTTCTCCTTCTCGCCACAATACCCATGTCACAAATCGAGCTCTCTTCCCCTCGCTATATGTTTTCTCCTTCGATTTCAACGCCCATAAGTGTGGTAGTTCAAGTTCAGCAATGGCTGCGTGATTAAAGCGCTCTCGCACGAGTTTGGCATTGAACCTACGAGTAGCCACTGATGACATGCAAAAATGTCATCATTTTCCTATTAATTTTAGCTAGTTTTGTGCATGAATTGTGTGCTTTAATGCTATTTTCTGTTTAAATTTAGAAAACCAAGCCAAAGAAGAAAAATCGGAATTTTGAGAGATTTTTTATGATTTTGGAGGCTTTTTGGAGCAATTTGAAGAATTACATTAAAAGATCCAAGACCAAAAGCCAAGAGGAATGAGTTAGAAGCCCAAATTCATGAATTTCAAGTCTTAAATTATCAATTTGGGTCAAGAAAAGAGTAAGAAATCCATTACATGAAGTATTCGGGCCAAAAGAAAGTTGGAGGCCCAAAAATGGAGTCAAAATCGGGCCATTATTAAAGATTCAGGGCCTAGCGTCTCGACGCTAAGCCTGGAGCGTCCCGACGCTAGACAGCTGCGTGGAGAATTCTGGAATCGCGATAGCGTCGCGACGCTGTCTATGTAGCGTCTCGACGCTGCAACGTCTTGGAGCCCAAGAAAAGATGACGTCAGAGCGTCGCGACCCTGTCTACGTAGCGTCGCGACGCTACGCCTGCTGGGAGCCTATAAAAGGAGCCTTTTGCATCCATATTTGGTGTGCCAATTGGTGGGTTTTCACCCCATTCTAGAATCCACTCTAAAATTGGGGATTTTTGGGAGAGTTTTGGAGCTTTGTTGAAGATCTTTGGAGCTCGGGATCGAAGGAGGTCGGCGCGGGATCGAGGAGATCGACACTTTTATGAGCATTTCTCTTCCCTTTTCCTTTATGTTTTAGTTTCTAGAATTGTTGTGATTAGGAATTATTGAATTTTAGTGATTATGAGTAGTAAATTCCTAAATTCTATGAGATTGATTTAGATGTTGAACCTCTGCTGAATTAATGAATTGATGTGGTTTAATTGTCATTATTGTTCATTTGTGCATTTTGTCCGTAATGCTTTTAATCAACTGATCACTGATTAAATGAATCGTTACTAAGTGGAGACTCGACGGAGAGAAGCTTAGACTAGAACTGAATGCATGACTAACTGTTATTTACCCGGGTGACACGGGACAAAATAAATAACGTTAGAGGTTGTACTGAAGGGTCGTAATGCCATACTAAGTAAATAAAGATGAGACTGAAAGGAGATTCTTTATTGAACGATATGAGATAGGAAGAGACCGACAGGAGAATCCTTGAAATTAGGCTTCTAGACTTATGAATCAAATGATTTGTTAATCCATATTAGTTAATTGATTAAGCATTAAAGGTCCATTTGATAAAATCAACAACTCTAGAATTATCCCATCAAATTGTGTCACCATTTATCTTTTGGTTTCTAGATTAGCTTTTTATTATTCTTTTTGGCATTAGATTTTGTTCTCTAACTAAAGTTAAGCAAGATTATTCGTGGTAATTAATTGAATAAATCCAGTCCTCGAGGATTCGATACTCGGAATACTTTCCGTTTTATATTTCTTGCGGCCCGTGCACTTTGCGGTCATCAGCCACTCGAGCTCACGAATACCCACGTTCGAACAACCCGTTCCCCGCGATATTCTTCTTTAGCGGTTCTTGCACGGATGCGCTGCGTTATGAAGACCTCCAGCTATGATACCCACACGTCGACAGCAGAGGCTACGCGTGTGATAACTGCCCAAAAGGTAGTTATTTAGGCCTCATTTATATAAGGATTTGTGTGTCTTTAATGCTTAATAGGGTTGGTTTTAGAGAGATATTACATGATTTAACCCATTTGGAAGAATGGAAGCTTTGGAAATCACTTTGTGCAGATTATGCTGCTGAGCGACTGGAAGGAGCAAATTCTATGCTGCAGCAAAACTGGGAACAGAAACTGCCACATCACAGCTCGTTAGCCAACTTCATGAACCGACTTCTGTTGAGTTATTTTCGTGATAAAGGATCAAGGAGAGCCTTACACGTGTCCTAGTTGACCTAATTCAAGTCTCCTATCCTTCTATAAAAGGAAGTAGCCGTCAAAGTCAAAGTCATTCCATGTTTTCCCTTGGAAGCCGAATAGTATAGGGAGATTGAAGATTATCAAGAACACCATCATCCGCAAGCTGATTAGGGAGTTTATTTTCCTTCTTAACTTGTAGATATGGACATGCATACTCAGATTGTAATTTGTATTCCTATGCTGATTATGAACTAAGTAGCTTAGGGTGTTGGTTAGGAATAATGTGATTACTGTGCTTCATCTCTAGTAATATATTGTCTATCGCATTTTGGTTAATTGTTGTGCTTATTCTTATTTTATGCCCGCCTGGCCAGCCGGTATGGATAGCTCTCTCTAGTTTCAGGGATGATTTAGAGAGTGTGTGGCAATTCTCCACATTACGATCATTGTGTATTGGTGAACGCCAGTGACTGAGCTAGGGATAGCCAGTTGCCTAGTGCTCGATCGGTCGCTCTTCATTGGGTTTGAAACATATCCCAAAAGATCCGGAGTTCTGGGAGGAATCCGCTAATAATACTGCGAGAAATGCATGATCAATAATATTGCTAGAGCATATCTTAAAACAATCACTAAAGCCTAACCAACGCCTGTCTTTAATCTATCTATCTATTTGTTTACTCGTTGTTCTGTCATTTATTTTGCTTCAGCATAATTCCGATAAAACCCAATCATTTTATTATTCTTGAAACCATTAGAAAGTTATACAAAATAGATAAAGTGGAAACTCATTCAGACCTTGGATTGATAATATTACTTGCTGCAGACTGTGTATACTTGCACAGGAATTTTGGAGTATTTCATATCATATTTTTACTCACTCTAGGAACCCAACAAGTTTTTGGCTCTGTTGCCGGGGACTTGAATAAGTTTTTATCTGATCTGTTTTGTGTATGTGTTTTAGTGGTTTGGTGCTAGAACTTTTTGATTGTTTCTTTTGTTTTTGCAGGTGTGATTTTGGTGCATGAGCGATCCGCCTGGGGTACGGTTTGAGCTTGATCCAGAAATTGAAAGGACATTTAGGAACAGAAGGAGGGAGCAGTGCAGAAACCAGATGGAGAACGTGTCGCAACTCCCGCAGGTTCCTGAATGTCCAGTAGCAGTGAATCCCCAGTAGAATCCGTTGCTGCAGCAAAACCCACTGTTTGAGCAAAATGAGCAGTGAAATAATCAGGCTGAGAATCCTATCTTGATAGCGCACGATAGGACCAGAGCCATTCGAGCATATGCTGTCCCGATGTTTAATGAGTTGAATCCAGGGATTGCACGTCCCCAAATCCAAGCGACGAATTTTGAAATGAAACCGGTAATGTTTCAGATGTTGCAAACCGTGGGGCAATTCCATGGTTTGTCATCTGAAGACCCTCATTTACATCTTAAGTCTTTTCTAGGAGTAAGTGATTCTTTTGTAATTCAAGGAGTGCCTAGAGATGCTCTTAGATTAACTTTGTTCCCGTATTCTCTTAGAGATGGAGCAAAGTCATGGTTAAACTCTTTTGCTCGCTAAAAAATTTTTGAGTAAGTATTTCCCACCTAATAGAAATGCTAAATTAAGGAGTGAAATAGTAGGGTTTAGGCAACTTGAGGATGAGACTTTTAGTGAGGCTTGGGAGAGGTTTAAGGAGCTTTTGCGAAAGTGTCCCCACCATGGGTTACCTCATTGTATTCAAATGGAAACATTTTACAATGGTTTGAATGGAGTAACCCAAGGTATGGTCGATGCTTCGGTTGGAGGGGCCCTTTTGGCAAAAACTTTTGATGAAGCCTATGAAATTTTAGAAAGAATATCTATTAATAGTTGTCAGTGGTCGGATGTTAGAGGCACAAATAAAAAGGTTAAGAGTGTATTAGAGGTTGATGGTGTGTCCACCATTAGGGCTGATCTTGCTATGATTGCTATTGCTCTTAAGAACGTGACAGTGATTAGTCATCAGCAGCCACCGGCTATGGAACCTGCAGCAGTGGTGAACCAAGTCACGGACGAAGCATGTGTCTATTGCGGTGAAGACCACAACTACGAGTTTTGCCCCAGCAATCCAGCTTCTGTGTTTTTTGTAGGTAATTAGAGGAACAACCCTTATTCTAACTTCTATAATCCAGGTTGGCGCAACCACCCCAACTTCTCATGGGGAGGTCAAGGAAATAACGTACAAGCGCAACAAAAGGTGAACCAGCCGGGATTTGCTAAAGCGCAGGTAATGCCCCAGCAAAATAAGCCGGCTTTGCCCCAGCAAAATTCAGGAAATTCTCTCGAGGCGATGATGAAAGAATTTATGGCTCGCACAGATGCCGCAATTCAAAGTAATCAAGCTTCAATGAGGGCCCTGGAATTGCAAGTGGGTCAGCTAGCTAATGAGCTCAAGGCAAGGCCTCAAGGGAAACTTCCATCAGATACTGAACACCCTAGAAGGGAAGGTAAGGAGCAGGTAAAGGCAGTAACTCTTAGGAGTGGTAAGCCACTAGAAGAGTCTAGAAAGACCCAGGATTTAAATGGTAATAGTGATAATAATGTTGTTGAGAAAGAGTTGGAGTCTGGTCAGGGTGCTGGAGGCAGCAAGGAAAATGCTGGAGCATCTGGTTCTGTGCCAGATGTAGAACCACCATATGTGCCGCCCCCACCTTATGTACCACCTCTACCTTTTCCACAAAGGCAAAAGCCTAAGAATCAGGATGGTCAATTTAAAAAGTTTTTAGAGATTCTTAAGCAATTGCATATAAATATCCCTTTAGTAGAAGCTATTGAGCAAATGCCTAGTTATGCTAAATTTCTTAAGGATATTTTTACTAAAAAGAAAAGGTTAGGTGAGTTTGAAACTGTATCTCTTACTGAGGAGTGTAGTGCTATTCTTAAGAATGGGCTACCCCCAAGGCTAAGGATCCAGGGTCATTTACTATACCTGTGTCTATAGGTGGAAAGGAATTAGGTAGAGCACTCTGTGATTTAGGTGCAAGCATTAACCTTATGCCTCTTTCGGTCTATCGGAAGTTAGGTATTGGTGAAGTCAGGCCTACCACAGTTACACTCCAATTAGCTGATAGGTCTATCACATATCCAGAGGGTAAAATTGAGGATGTCTTAGTAAAAGTTGATAAATTCATATTTCCTGTTGGTTTTATTATTTTAGACTATGAGGCTGATAAAGATATCCCAATTATTCTTGGTCGTCCATTTTTGGCTACTGGTAGGGCATTAATAGATGTTCAAAAAGGAGAATTAACAGTGAGAGTCTGTAATGAGGAAGTAAAATTTAATGTGTTTAAAGCCATGAAATATCCAGACGAAATGGAGGATTGCTCCTTCATTAGGATTCTGGAAAGCACTGTTATTGAGACAGCAATACAGGATTCGGCTGATAAGCATTCAGAAAAGCATGGAGAGGTTAGTGTAGAAGATTTTGAAATTTGTTCTTTAGATAAAAAAAATGAAAAAGAATTGTTTAGGTGTGAGGATGTTTTTGAGTCTTTAGATTTAGATCAAAGAAAGGCTCCCCCAATTAAGCCATCCCTAATTGAGGCACCCACTTTAGATTTGAAACCTTTACCGGATCATCTAAAGTATGTGTATCTTGGGGAAAGGGTGACGTTGCCCATTATTGTTGCATCAGATATAATGCCGGAGCATGAGGAGGCCTTAATAAAATTGCTGCAGCAATACCGCAAAGCTATAGGTTGGACATTGGCTGATATTCAGGGAATTAGCCCATCTCTTTGTATGCATTAAATCACTCTAGAGGAGGGATCCTTTAGGAGTATTGAGCAACAAAGAAGGCTTAACCCTGCAATGAAAGAGGTTGTTAAAAAGGAGGTAATTAAATGGTTGGATGCTGGGATCATTTATCCAATTGTCGATAGCAATTGGGTAAGCCCTGTCCAATGTGTTCCTAAGAAAGGAGGTGTCACTGTGGTGAGCAATAAAGATAATGAGTTGATCCCCACAAGGACAGTAACTGGTTGGAGGGTTTGCATGGATTACAGAAGGCTTAATAAAACCACCGAAAGGATCATTTCCCTCTACCATTTATCGACCAGATGTTGGATCGGTTGGCTGGTCAGGCCTATTACTGTTTCTTGGATGGTTATTCTGGGTATAACCAGATTACTATTGCTCCTGAGGATCAGGAAAAAACCACTTTCACTTGCCCTTATGGGACATTCGCTTTTAGGAGAATGCCCTTTGGCCTTTGCAATACTCCAGCAACATTTCAGCGGTGTATGTTAGCAATTTTTTTCTGATATGATTGAGTCTACTGTTGAGGTCTTTATGGAGGATTTTTCAGTTTTTGGAGGGTCTTTTCAGAGTTGTTTAGATAATTTAGGTAAGGTGTTAAAAAGATGTGAGGATACCCATTTAGTTCTTAATTGGGAAAAATTCCACTTCATGGTGAAGGAAGGCATAGTGTTAGGTCATAAAATTTCTAAAAATGGTCTAGAAGTTGATAGAGCGAAAGTTGAGGTTATTGAAAGGCTAGAGCCACCGAATTCAGTGAAGGGAATTCAGAGTTTCTTAGGACATGCTGGATTTTATAGGAGATTCATTAAGGATTTTTTCAAAATCAGTAAACCTCTTTGTAACTTATTGTGCACTGATCATGTTTTTGACTTTAATGCAGATTGTAGGAAGGCTTTTGAAACGTTGAAGGCTGCTTTAATCTCAGCACCCATTCTCTGCGCGCCTAATTGGAATGTACCCTTCGAGGTAATGTGTGATGCGAGTGATGCTGCGGTAGGTGCGATGCTGGGGCAAAAGCAAGGCAAATTTATTCATCCTATATATTATGCAAGCAAGGTTTTAAATGAGGCACAGGTCAACTACACAACTACCGAAAAGGAGTTGTTAGCTGTTGTGTTTGCTTTTGAGAAATTCCGGCCATATTTGGTTGGATCCAAAGTCACGGTGTTCACGGATCATGCAGCAATAAGGTATTTAATGTCAAAAAAAGATGCAAAGCCTAGATTAATTCGTTGGATTTTACTATTGCAGGAATTTGACTTGGAGATAAAGGACAAGAAGGGATCAGAGAATGTCATTGCGGATCATTTGTCTCGTCTTGATCCATCATCATCTTTGCTGGAGCAATCTGCCATTTCCGATTCTTTTCCAGATGAACAGCTTTTTGCTGTTCAGGTAAAGGTAGTTAGGGATGTCCCTTGGTATGCTGATATTGCCAACTTTTTGGTAAAGGGAGTCACCCCTATTGATATGGATTGGAGGCAGAAGAAAAAGTTTAAGCATGATGTCAAATTTTTCTATTGGGATGAGCCATTTATGTATAAGTAATGCTGTGATGGTATTATTCGTAGGTGTGTTTCAGGGGCTGAAGCAAAAGAAATCCTGGAGCAATGTCACTCTTCGCCGTATGGAGGGCATTTCAGCGGTCAGAGGACGGCTATGAGGATTTTGCATTGCGGATTTTTCTGGCCTACGTTATTTAAGGATGCCCATTGGTTCTACAAGCAATGTGACGCTTGCCAAAGGAGAGGAAATTTGGGCCTAGAGATGAAATGCCTCTTACTTACATTTTAGAAGTTGAATTATTTGATGTATGGAGTATTGACTTTATGGGGCTATTTCCCCCTTCTAATGGCAATGTTTTTATCTTATTAGCAGTTGATTATGTGTCCAAGTGGGTGGAGGCCATTGCATGCCATCAAAGTGATGCCAAGACAGTGGCAAGGTTTCTTCAATCGCACATCTTTGCGCGGTTCGGGACACCTAGAGCTCTAATAAGTGATGAGGGTACACATTTTGTTAATAATATCTTAACTAAGCTTTTAGCTAAGTATGAGATTAAGCATATGATAGCTACCCCTTATCAACCACAAGCAAATGGTCAAGCTGAAATTAGTAATAGGGAAATAAAAGCTATTTTAGAGAAAGTAGTCCATCCATCTCGAAAGGATTGGTCCTTTAGGTTGGATGAGGCTCTTTGGGCTTATAGGACAACTTATAAGACTCCTCTAGGTATGTCTCCCTATAGGTTAGTATATGGGAAAGCTTGCCATTTACCATTAGAGCTTGAGCATAAAACATTTTGGGCTTTGAAAAAGTTAAATTTTGATTTGAGTCGTGCATGAGCAATAAGATTGCTGCAGCTTAATGAGTTAGAGGAATTTCGTCAATTTTCTTACGAAAATGCGAAAATGTATAAGGAAAAGACTAAGCTGTGGCATGACAAAAAAATTAAGTCTAAGGAATTTGTCAAGGGTCAGAAAGTTTTGCTTTATAATTCTAGATTAAAATTATTTCCTGGAAAATTGAAATCTAAATGGTCAGGACCGTTTATCGTGGTTGAAGTTTTTTCCAATGGAGCAATTACTTTGCAGGATGAAAAAGATGGGAGATTGTTCAAGGTAAATGGACAGCGTGTGAAGCATTATTGGGGTGAGGAATTTCAGTCGAAGTATCCTTCCCTACGATTGGTTGATGATTGAGAGAGCAGGACTTTTGCGGGAGCATTTCACAGAGCAAAATTTTGAGCTCCCAGGATTTGAATTGATTTTATTTCTCGTTAATTTGATTTTATTTTTCGGATTAGGTTAGATTTAATTTTGCATGATTTATTAGATATTATCTTTTAAGTATTTTTTTTGGTAGGTTAGATTTAATCTATTTTTGATTTGATTTGATTTTCGGGTGATTTATTTAGATTATCTTTGGATTATCTTTTAATTAGTTAGATTTTATTAGATTTTATCTAGATTTTATTTTAGTTATTTGAATTCTAGTTTTAATTAATAGAGATTTTCTCTAATTCATTCGGCTTCTTTTAAGAATAACAGGTTAAGTTTGCTTTGTTCGGTTTAATTTGAATTAAAAAGATTTGATTTGTCTATTTTGAAATTCGAAATTCCGTATCTGAGATTCTTCAGGTTCAGTGGATTGTTGCGGCAAAGATATTGCTGGAGCAAAATATGCCGAGTTAGAAGGGTTTCCGTTGGAATTTATTATTGTTACCGTTGAGTTTGACTTTGAATTCTTGCAGATAAATATGCGTGCATCGTCTGATGAGGCCACGAGGCGCAGAGTAATTATCCAACAGCTTCAATGATGACAGTACATCAATTTTACCATGGGCATTTGGAATCCGCAATTTTACCGTTGGTAATTTTTGAATTTCAGGTTTGCATTTTTAATTACAACGGTAATAATAGTTATGGCAGGGCAAATCTTTTCGGTTGGGATTCTTGTTTGCTGCAGCCCTATTTATTCGCAATCTAGGTACGCACGTTTCACTTCGCCTTCTTGATCAAATCTGTGTGCGTATAGTATTCTTTCTTTCTTTGCATTCTCTGTCAACACCATATTACACCTCCATGGCTAAAACAAGAGCTCGAAAAGAAAGGGAGGAAGAAGAGGTGCCGGTTACGTCGGAAGTGCATAAAGGAAAAACAAAAAAGAAGAGAATGCCAGAAGAAAAGGAGGCAAAGCGAAGACGAAGGCAGCAGAGGGCTGCGGAACAAGAAGTCATCCAAGAAACAGAGGCTGTTCAGAATCTTGAGACAGAACCGATAGTTTCTGCTACGGTTCAGGAAGAAAATACTGAGAAGGAACATGAGACAGAGGTCGACAGACAAATCGCAGGTACGCCTGAAAAAGAACAAACACCAGAGCCGGTGTAGGAAGCCCATGTTGAAATTATTATGCCTGAACCACCCAAGCGCCGCCGCATCAAGAGGAAGGCGGGTCGCGTGAGGGTGGTTCGGAACACTCCATCACCTCCGATGTCGGACTCTGAGGAAGAAAGAAGGGAAGCTGAGAATAAGGAAAAAGAAGAAGAGGCAAGAAAGGAAGAGGAAGAGCGTTTGCGTGTCCAGAGAGAAAGCAGGGGCAAAGGAATTGCCGAAGCATCAGGAGAAATTGAGGAGCCGAGGGCGCCATTCATTCGCTTCGTCAACGATCTTGCTCGAGCAAAATACCAGGAGGTGCTGAAACGGGACTTCTTGTTCGAACGTGGATTTGGCAATGATTTACCTAGATTTTTGGAGTCTGGAATAGTGAACCTCGGTTGGAGGCAATTTTGTGCGAAGCCAGAACTTATGAATGCCAACATTGTTCGCGAATTTTACGCCAATCTTGACGTTAAGAATGATTTTGAGGTCATCGTTCGAGGAGTGCCTTTATAGTGGAGTCCTGAGGCCATCAATGAACTGTTCGATCTCCAAGATTTTCTGCATGCCGTTTTTAATGAGATGGTGGCTGCACCATCCAGTGATCAACTGAGTGCGGCTGTCCGGGAGGTAGGCATTGAGGGGGCCCAGTGGAGGGTGTCGCAGACAAGGAAGCATACATTTCAAGCTGCTTATTTGAAGAGTGAAGCCAACACCTGGATGGGTTTCATCAGGCTACGCTTGCTGCCGACAACACACGACTCCACAGTGTCTCGTGACAGGGTATTGCTTGCTTTTGCCATTTTGGGTTCGATGAGTATTGATGTAGGAAAAATTATTTCTTCTGAGATTGTTGATTGCTGGAAAAAGAAGGTGGGGAAGCTGTTCTTTCCGAACACGATTACGATGTTATGCAGCAGGGTAGGAGTGCCCACGGTTCCAGAAGATATGATCATGACTGATAAGGGAATCATTGACACACCTAATCTGGTGTGGCTTCAGCGTATGCAAGAGGTTCGCCAGGGTGGGCTTGTGTATGGCGTCAATCAAATCCTAGAGCAACTGTCAGTGTTGACCAGTAGGTTAGAGTTTGCTGAAAGGCAAGCTCAGACCTACTGGACTTATGCTAAAAGGAGAGATGATGCGCTCAGGGGGGCCTTGCAAACCAATTTCTCAACACCATATCCGGCCTTTCCAATGTTTCCCGATGATTTGTTTAATCTTTGGATACCACCCCCGCCTATTGAAAGAGGAGAAGAGGATGATGAAAATGAACCGGGCCAAGAGGACTGACGGATGAAGTGGCCATCGGCGAGCATAATTTTTGTTCTTAAATTTTTGATTGCTCGTGCATTTTCTCACCTCCTTTTCTATTATTATAACTGCTTGTCTTTCTTTTTAATTTTTCTGCTTAAGAAGAAATATATCTCTACTATGTAATATTTCTGAATGTTTTTAATGACTTTTTGAATATTTTCGTTCCATGAGCACTGAGTAACTCTAACTTAACTAAATTTTCCTCTGAATTTTTGAAGCTTGGACTGATTACGCTTAATTAGATCAAGGTATTCTGATCTCCAGAAACCTTTTGCTTGAGCATTTCTTCTAGTCTGGACTGTTGCTGCGGCAGAGAAGATTTTGACGGTAGTATTGACTTATATGATCCACTTTAAGCTTAATCCTAGTCCCATGTTTAGTTTAAAAATTCAGATAGAAAAATTTAAGTTTGGGGGTATAATTGTTTAATTAATGATTCATTGGGGACAATGAATAATTCAAGTTTGGGGGACTTTTTGCTACTCCAATTATTTTGCTCAAGCATTCCTCTCCTTCAAAATTAAAATTTGCTAGGTTATTGAGTAACCGGGGATATTTGTGATACCCACAGTTTGTCTTCACGTCAAAAGATGACCTAGGAAATGTGAAAAATAATGAGAAAAATTATTTTGCTGAAAAATTATTTGTTGAAGATTTTGCTGAAAAAAATTGACAGAGCAAAAGTTTTGAAGGATGAATGATGATCCAGCAGTTTTTCTGTCTCGCATAACTTAGGTGAGCTTCATCATAAAATGTCGCCATTCTGAGGGGCAAGAGATGGAATAACTAAGGATTTCTGAGCTTTATAATGAGTATTGAGCCTAGTTGGTGATGAGCTTGAGGCAAGGGTGTACTGCACCATAAAGTGGGTCATCCCGTGCTTAAGAGCTTATGACTGTAAGGTTGCTTTAAGTCTGATAAATAATGATATAAACCCCTTTAAAAATATGTTTTGAAATGTCTGATAATAAAGCCAAGCTGTGGTGAGTTCTTAGAATTAAGTTGAAAATTTGTGATTATTTGTCCCTGCTGAAGGAAACATTTTGCTGCAGCAGAGCTTGGTTTTGCAGAGTGCTCAGGTAAAGGTTAAAGGTAGTGTTGGACTGTCTGATTTGATTAAGCTAATTCTTTGTCTAATGTTTTTAAATTCTTGAAGGAAGGTTGGTTAGTATTGCTCTGGACGCGCAATAGTTCAAGTTTGGGGGTATGATAACTGCCCAAAAGGTAGTTATTTAGGCCTCATTTATATAAGGATTTGTGTGTCTTTAATGCTTAATAGGGTTGGTTTTAGAGAGATATTACATGATTTAACCCATTTGGAAGAATGGAAGCTTTGGAAATCACTTTGTGCAGATTATGCTGCTGAGCGACTGGAAGGAGCAAATTCTATGTTGCAGCAAAACTGGGAACAGAAACTGCCACATCACAGCTCGTTAGCCAACTTCATGAACCGACTTCTATTGAGTTATTTTCGTGATAAAGGATCAAGGAGAGCCTTACACGTGTCCTAGTTGACCTAATTCAAACCTCCTATCCTTCTATAAAAGGAAGTAGCCGTCAAAGTCAAAGTCATTCCATGTTTTCCCTTGGAAGCCGAATAGTATAGGGAGATTGAAGATTATCAAGAACACCATCATCCGCAAGCTGATTAGGGAGTTTATTTTCCTTCTTAACTTGTAGATATGGACATGCATACTCAGATTGTAATTTGTATTCCTATGCTGATTATGAACTAAGTAGCTTAGGGTGTTGGTTAGGAATAATGTGATTACTGTGCTTCATCTCTAGTAATATATTGTCTATCGCATTTTGGTTAATTGTTGTGCTTATTCTTATTTTATGCCCGCCTGGCCAGCCGGTATGGATAGCTCTCTCTAGTTTCAGGGATGATTTAGAGAGTGTGTGGCAATTCTCCACATTACGATCATTGTGTATTGGTGAACGCCAGTGACTGAGCTAGGGATAGCCAATTGCCTAGTGCTCGATCGGTCGCTCTTCATTGGGTTTGAAACATATCCCAAAAGATCCGGAGTTCCGGGAGGAATCCGCTAATAATACTGCGAGAAATGCATGATCAATAATATTGCTAGAGCATATCTTAAAACAATCACTAAAGCCTAACCAACGCCTGTCTTTAATCTATCTATCTATTTGTTTACTCGTTGTTCTGTCATTTATTTTGCTTCAGCATAATTCCGATAAAACCCAATCATTTTATTATTCTTGAAACCATTAGAAAGTTATACAAAATAGATAAAGTGGAAACTCATTCAGACCTTGGATTGATAATATTACTTGCTGCAGACTGTGTATACTTGCACAGGAATTCTAGAGTATTTCATATCATATTTTTACTCACTCTAGGAACCCAACAGCGTGTTCGATGTGTTCCAGTCCTCAGTTCATGTTCAATCAGCGAGTTTCAGTGTGGTTCTTCGTCCCTTCAACGATTCTATAAGGTTCGACTAATACCCACTCTATTTTCACAAGTATCAGCATATGCCAATTTTGTTTTGGACCTTGTAATCCTTTTAGATCGTAATCCATATTCTATCTACTTGAAGTTTTGATTACCCACTCCCTTACGACTCTGATTATGCAGCATTAGCCGCTTTCAATCACCAAACAACAAGCTGTGATGTTTGATTCCAACTTTCGGCGTTTACCCATAGCCTGAAAGGTCCTAGATCAGATTTTCCATAGTCCTGCGGCTTTAGATTGAAACTTTTGGAGACTTACGATCACTGCCCAACAAGGATTCATGTCTTTTTGGTAATATCCATAGCCTGAAAGTATTTTAAAGTTTGTTAGATTGATCCCTAACACTTGGAAGCTCCCTATTTGTAGGTTCAGACTCGTTTGATCACTTGTTGCGAAGACCGAAGACTTTTGGTGAGGATTAGGTAGCAAGACTTCATTTAATCCTTTTCGAGCTAGTTTTCTATTCTATCAACCAGTTTCTATTCTTTGGAAACCTTGCTTATAGTCTTAGGCTATTTCGGGGTGTCCAAGCTAGCAATCTAAAGTTGTGTTTGGGTAAGAACGATCCTCCTAAACCTCTTTGGCATTGATTAAGGTTTGGAGTTGAGTTAGCTTTAAAACCTTTCCTTTCTTATTACAGGAGCTTGTTAGGTTTGCTTATGAGCGTTTTAGAGATTAGTAAGTGGATTTCTACCTGTTGAGTTTGTTTTCTTGTGTGCTAGCATATTGTGTGCTTTACTTCCTTAGTCTTAGCATATGTTGTATACGTACATATGTATTATATGTTCATGATGAGTTTGAGCATGTTGAACTGCTGTGTTGATTTGATACGTTTAAACTGTTGTGTTAAGTATGTGGTTTCGATGTGGTTGATTGAAAGGCATGAATATAATGTTGAGAGCATGTTGTACGTTTTATGTGTTTTATGACTTAATGCATGGTTTAGAAGACATATTTGAAATGTGCATTTTGGGTTGTGAGCATGTCTTTGGCATAAAACATTGTCTAAGAGCATGATGAGTAGGATTCATGCACTCTAGTGAGATTGTGAGGTCGAGGACCTTGTGTGTTGAAAAGGAAAGTTAGGTGAATACCAGCTGCCTCGGGTAAAAATGGTCGAGGGATGGTATGTCACCAATGGATTAAGAGGAGCATCGGGTGCCTGATGATAGGCAAAAATGTCATCATTTTCCTATTAATTTTAGCTAGTTTTATGCTTGAATTGTGTTCTTTAATGCTATTTTCTGTTTAAATTTCAGAAAACCGAGTCAAAGAAGTAAAATCGGAATTTTGAGAGATTTTGGATGATTTTGGAGGCTTTTGGAGCAATTTGGAGAATTACATTGAAGATCCGAGTCCAAAAAGCCAAGAATGAATTAGAAGCCCAAATTCATGAATTTCAAGTCTTAAAGTATCAATTTGGGTCAAGATAAAAGTCCAAAATCCATTACAAGAAGCATTTGGGCCAAAAGAAAGTTGGAGGCCCAAAAATGGAGTCAAAATCGGGCCATTATTGAAAATTCAGGGCCTAGCGTCTCGACGCTATGCCTGGAGCGTCCCGACGCTAGGCAGCTATGCGAAAAAATCTGGAAACGCAGTAGCGTCGCGACGCTGTCCAAGTAGCGTCTCGACGCTGCGACGTCTTGGAGCCCAAGAAAAGATGACGTCAGAGCGTCTCGACGCTGTCCTTGTAGCGCCTTGACGCTGTGCCTGTTGGGAGCCTATAAAAGGAGCCTTTTGCATCCATATTTGGTGTGCCAATTTGTGGGTTTTCACCCCATTCTAGAGTCTACACTAAAATTTGGGATTTTTGGGAGAGTTTTGGAGCTTTGTTGAAGATCTTTGGAGCTCGAGATCGAAGGAGGTCGGCGCGGGATCAAGGAGATCGACACTTTTATGAGCATTTCTCTTCCCTTTTCCTTTATGTTTTAGTTTCTCGAATTGTTGTGATTAGGAATTATTGAATTTTAGTGATTATTAATAGTAAATTCCTAAATTCTATGAGATTGATTTAGATGTTGAACCTCTGCTGAATTAATGAATTGATGTGGTTTAATTGTCATTATTGTTCATTTGTGCATTTTGTCCGTAATGCTTTTAATCAACTGATCACTAATTAAATGAATTGTTACTATGTGGAAACTCGACGGAGAGAAGCTTAGACTAGAACTGAATGCATGACTAACGGTTATTTACCCGGGTGACACGGGACAAAATAAATAACGTTAGAGGTTGTATTGAAGGGTCGTAATGCCATACTAAGTAAATAAAGATGAGACTGAAAGGAGATTCTTTATTGAACGGTATGAGATAGGAGGAGACCGACAGGAGAATCCTTTAAATTAGGCTTCTAGACTTATGAATCAAATGATTTGTTAATCCATATTGGTTAATTGATTACTCATTAAAGGTCCAATTGTTGAAATCAACAACTCTAGAATTATCCCATCAAATTGTGTCTCCATTTATCTTTTGCTTTCTAGATTAGCTTTTTATTTTATCTTTTCGGCATTAGATTTTGTTCTCTAACTAAAGTTAAGCAAGATTATTCGTGGTACTTAATTGAATAAATCCAATCCCTGAGGATTCGATACTCGAAATACTTTCCGTTTTATATTATTTGCAGCCTGTGCACTTTGCGGTCAACAGTGCCTTGGGTAATATGGCCAAAGGGGCGATGTGATGAGTCTATATATTGTGAAAGACATTGGGTGCCTTGGGTAATATGGCCAACGGACGATGTACAGTTTCATTGAGAAGTCATCGGGTGCCTTGGGTAATATGGCCAAGGGGCGATGCACAGTTCGAGGCCTTGGGTAATATGCTCAAGGGTCGAACGCTGAACGCCGTAGAGAAACGTCAAGGCCCTGGGGTAATATGGTCAGGGGTCGGCTTGACTCGAAGGAGTCAGTCTCAGAGGGCTTTGTGAGGGCCATGAGTGCTGAGCGAGCTCATGTAGCTTGAGAGAAAACCGAGTATGCATGGCATGATTCAGAATTCATGTGTTTTGAGTGTGCATGGCATGGTGCGGAAATTCATGTGTTAAGTTCATGGTTGTTGCATGATTGCATTAATTAAGTATGCTTTTATGTGTTGGTGGTTTGCCTTGTATATGAGGCATGATATTGTAGTTGAAAAGCATGATACTTGTTCTGTATATGTATGTTGTTTGATGGCTCTTCAGGTGTGAGCCACTTACTCAGTACCGTGGCTATTGTACTGACCCACCACCAGGTTTTGCAGGTGATGAGACTATATTCAGACTTGGTGATGAAGAGGAGGCTTGAAGGAAGAGACCATTAGATCGTAGTTATTATATGTATCCTGGTGTTTAAATACTTGGATTTGTTAAACTAAAGTGGTAGTCAGTTAATTATCTTGTAGTTGTAATAGACTTGAGATTTTAGTTTCTTTCATCTCAGATTTGTCAGTTTTATCAATTGTACTTGTTACGAGATCTGACTCGTATTGTATCTGCTTGAGATGTGGAGGTTCTTAAGTCATTGAGAATGTTTGGATTTTGTCAAGTGAAGTAGGGTTGTGATCTAGATTAAAAGTGTGCATTCTCGTTTTTCAGGTAATTAAAAATTTTTGTTAGTTAAAGTTACGTTGTTATGTGACTTTTTGGAAATGCAAGGTACTAAATAAAAAAATTGGGAAAAAACGATGGATTTTGAAATAAATTGGAAAAAGCAAGTGTCGCGCCTCTTCAAGAGGCGCAACATTTTGTCGTTTTGTGGGTCGCGCCTCTTGAAGAGGCACGACTGTGTTGGAAAGGCGCGATGTCGGGAATCTCTGAGCAGCCGCCGTCGTCACATCACTGCTGCGAAAAGACTGGTCGTCGCGTCTTTTCACGTTTTTGACCATGCAAATGACCGAAATTTAAAAATTAGGTGGGGAATTTAATATCCGTTGCTACTCCTTTAAAATCGAGAACCATTTGGGAAAGAAAAAATTCGTAGCATCTGTGTAGTGTGTGAAGAAAAAATATGAGAACCATCCTTTGCCAAAAAAAAAAAAAAGAAAAAATCTGAGAACCATTCTTCATTTCTTCCAAAATTCCAAGATCCGTATACAGTCACTTAGAAGATCGATATTTTTTATTCTCTGTATTTTCTTCTTTTTTAGTAGTCTTAATATATTTTTTTTATTTATACTTATTTTTGTTTTATAGGAAGAAACTTTACTAAAAAAAAAATCACATAGACCTTGGAGGGATTCGAACGAAGTCACCTTCAGAAGATCGGTATTTTTTACTACATCGTGATTTTTGTCCTTGTTTTTTTTTTTTTATAATTATTTTGTAGTGTTACTTGTTTTGTTATATGTATACTGATTTTTGTTTTACAGGAAGAAACTCATAGAGTTCATTTAGATGTTGGAAAAATTCTAATAAAGTTGCATTTAGCAGATCGATATTTTTTATTACATTGTAATTTTCGTTTTTTTTTTGTAATGTTACTAGTTTTTTTTTTTTTACTTATTCTTAATTATGTTGAGTTTTGTTTTACAGGAAGAAACTATATATATAAAAAAATATTCACTTGGACGTTGCAAATATTTAAATACAGTCGCATACAAGGTTGGTTATTTTTTCGAATATATAATAAATAATATGATTTTTTTTAATAAGTGTCCACACAGGTTTAGAGATAAAATGAAAAAAAAGCATAAATATTGAGTTCATTGTAGTGTTTAGACTCTCCACACTAAATATGTATATGAAGTGAGCATGTAGCTGTTTTTGAACCCTCATATATATTATATTGATATATTTGAAGTGAGCATGTAGCTATTTTTGATATGCTGAGCCGTCTGGGTTGTTGATTAGCTAAAGACTTAGGCTTGGCCATATATTTCTCCAATTAGTCAAAAGCATTGAAATTTTCTAAATATTCTCTATAGTGGGAGATTCGTCATCTCGTTATCATAATTATACGTGTGATTATTATTCTAAAAAAAACAAAAACTCAACATAATTAAAAATCAGTAGTATAATAAATATGTATGATTAAAAAGTATCTATAAACCCAAGTTTGTAAAAAATGGTTAAAATTGAAAAAGATTAAAAAAAAAAAAAGAAACGTTAGTATTTTACTTTATATAAAAAATAGTATGTTTTGTTTTTATTTTATTATTTTATTTTTATAGATGTCCACAAGATAAGAGAAAAAGCATTTAGAAAAAAATTATATGAAAGTGTACATATTACACATGCGAAAGCAATTGAAGATCGAAAGCACTTAAGACATTCAATTTTACTCCTAAAGCATGCATGTTCTAGAAAAGACAGAATAGAGAGTTTAGAAAACACCAACCTTTGTAGCTCACTTATGTTGAACTCCTTGTGGTGTTTGATATGATTAATCTAATTAATCGTTGTTATCTTGTGCAATTCCATATATATGATTCCTAATACATATATAGTATTCAAAACACTTTTAAATACTTCATCTCTCGTTTTCTAATTTAATTCATAATTAAATTATTGTGTCAAACACAATTTACGATAATACCCTTTTTTCCGATTTTGAACGATTCAAAGCTTCCTATCTTTTGTTCTATGCTTAATTCCGATATGAGCTAGTAGGAGGACCTAATGGACCTATAGATCATGGGCTCCAACGATTCAAGGCTAACTGACTAATCTCATTGTCCAAGCTAGCCAACATTCGTTAACTATCGGGACACTCCACTATAGCCCGATAGTTGCACTCCCCTCACTATAGATATATTTCCGTCCACTTGATTTAACCATGATTAGTAAGTCGATCCTTCACAGGTTCTTCGTAGCTATAGCTAGGTCAATAAGCCATTTTACCCCTATAGTACTTCTAGTTCCTTAAGTCCCACTGATCCTCTAATGAACAATTGGTTTATGGTCCAACCAATAAACCGAGTCCCTCTCGGGCCAATGAGAGGGCGGGATCCCTTTGTTCAAGCCCCGGAGTCAGCACTTAAGGGAACAACCTCTCTACTATCCTTAATTCGGGTAGGAATTAATTCCTTCTTGCACGACTATGTCCCCAACTATCTACCCGTTCCTATCCCTTAAATGAGAGGCTTATTGAGTCGGCGATACTGAGCCACTCTCACCTATGCAGATCTAAGGATAAGCCCGAATAAACAGGAGTTCATAGTTAGCTCAGGATTAAGATCGAGTTACCTAGGTCATCACATGAAATAGTCAGTCTCGTCAGTAAACGGTGTTATAAAGCGAGAGCGACTTATTTCTCTGTCCTGGTATTATGCAACCTCATTGCATAGGACGCCCCCACTCGCATGTCTCTACATGAACGGTTTAGGATCACATCGTTTATACCATCTATAAAGTGGGTCGCGTCTCATAGTGTCTCCAGAATAAGGTACCCAACCCTATTCCTATACTATAGACCGTTTTGGCTATTACTCAAGCTTTATCCACTTTTATGTCATCACATAAAGCTCAAGTGTTCATCCTATAGCCATGGATCTTAGTTTATTGGATTTAAGTTATTATAAGTGCAATTTACTTTATTCAGTAATGACTTTTACTGAATCAATCTCTATAACACCTTTATCGAATAAGTATATAATTCGTTTAACATTCACTATCTACGAGTTTTAGGACACCAATCCCAACAATCTCCCACTTGAACTAAAACTCTAGTTTTGTGGGATGTACTATAATCTATAACAGCAGTGGATAAATAAATACTTGTATTAATAACAGAGTAAAAATACAATAAACTAGGGCATCTAAATACCCAATATACTGAGGTATCGATATACCGATTACAATTCTCCCACTTGACCTAGATTATTTCTCGTACATATCTCGCAGACCTAGACCTTCTAGATGACTCTCAAACACTTTACCCGTGAGAGCCTTCGTGAATGGATCAGCAATGTTGTGCTCCGACGCTATCTTCGTGACGATCACGTCTCCTCGGTGCACAATCTCCCTAATGAGATGGTATTTCCTTTCGATATGCTTGCCTCTCTTATGGCTGCGAGGTTCCTTTGAGTTTGCAACTGCGGCGCTATTATCACAATACAAGGTGATAGGAAGATGCATATTTGGAACGACTTCGAAGTCAGTTAGGAACTTCCTGAGCCATACTGCCTCTTTTGCTGCTTCGCAAGCGGCTACATATTCGACCTCCATGGTCGAGTCTGCAATGCATCCTTGCTTGATGTTGTGCCATACTATTGCTCCTCCATTTAGAGTGAATACTGACCCCGATGTAGATTTCCTTGAATCTTTACGGTTTGAAAGTCAGAATCAGTGTATCCGTAAGGATCAAATCCTTCGAACCATACACGAGCATATAGTCCCTCGTTCTCCTTCGATATTTGAGGATAATCTTAACGGTTGTCCAGTGATCAAATCCTGGATTGGATTGATATCTAATGACAATCCCTACTGCATAACAAATGTCAGGCCTTGTACACAACATGACATACATTAGGCTACCTACTGCAAAGGCATAGGGAAAACGTCTCATGTCCTCAACTTCTTAAGGTGTATGAGGACACTGTTCCTTAGACAAGTTAATTCCGTGCCTGAAAGGTAATAGTCCTTTCTTGGAATTTTGCATTTTATATCTAACCAACAATTTTTCGATATAAGATGCTTGAGACAGGGCTAGCGTTTTGTTCTTTCGGTTTCGAACAATTTGGATTCCTAGAACAAATTGTGCCTCACCCAAATCTTTCATTTGGAATTGAGTTGCTGATAGCGAGCATAGCTAGCTATGTTTCAGTAATTTATTAAGCTAGTCTTTTATATTTAATTGGCCAAAATTATGCATTTTTATGTTCTTTTTGTAGGAATCATGTTTCGGAGTTAAATCGAGAAATTAGAGCTAAATACGTGTTCGGGACATGAAAATTGGCTAAAGAACGGAAAAAATTCAACCAAGAAGAAGTCAAAAGAGAGCCAACCGTAGGCCAGCGTCGGGACGCTGCTCTTGGAGCGTGTTGACGCTGCCTTTCCTTTTTCTATAAATTCCTCTTTTCAGCTACAGAGACAGCGTCGCGCCGCTATGTACACAGCGTCGCGACGCTACCCGCAGATTTTCTATAAATTCCTCTTTTCAGCTACGGATTTGGGGAGTCCAATTGGTTAGATTTTAGCCCTAATTTCGACTAGAGACCTTTTGTGGGAGCTAAAGGCAAGGCCAAGGAGCAGGAATCAAGCGAGAAGACGTGGAGATCGTGACGGGGACGTGCCGGTTTCGACGGATTCGAGTTTTCCCTTTTCTTTCCCTTAACTCTTGTAGTTTTTATGGCTTTTCTTTCAATTAGTGTTTATGGTTTAAAGACTATGAATTGCTAGTTGTTTGTCTTAGGGATTGATGTAATTGTTTAAGTTTGTTGGATTAATTTTTGGTATGAATGTGCTTTTATTCTATGCATGCAATGTTGTGTTTAATGCTTTCAATTACTTGACCAGTAATTGAATGATTTAACTGTTGAATCTAACTCGGGAGAGAGGATTTGGCCTAAGACTTACCTTGTTTAATTGCATGACTAGAGTAGAAATTCTAAGTTTGTGACGGGATTTGGAATATCTTTAGAAGCATAACAAGGACCGAACCGAATAATGCCTTGCATGTAAATGAACTTAGATAGGGATATCAAGTTAGTTTATATGCATGAGAATCAATTATACTCGGGAGAGGTAATCGTGATAAAAGTTTCCTTGGCTTGTAGAATAATTGCACGGTCAATTCATTCCTATTAATCAATCCTCATTCTTAATCAATGAAATCAATTCCCTAAGAATCTTACCATTTGAGTCTCCACCCTTTATTTTATGTTTTTTTGTCTTTAGTTTTATCTTTATCATTGAGTTTTGCTCCCTAAATAAAATTGAACAAAAGTATTCGTGATACTTAATTTGCTAGAAAACCAATCCAGAGGACGACACTCGTTTTACACGAAAACACTATATTATTACTTGACCCGTACACTTGCGGTAAGCAAATTGCACATCAGTTGCTAGCCATAGTTTAATGTCAGTTAGATAACCTACATCATTCCCGATGAGTAGGATATCATCCACATACAGTACTAAGAAAGCTATAGAGCTGTTGATGATCCTTTTGTAAACACAAGACTCCTCAACGTTTTGTTCAAAGCCATAAGATTTGATCGCAGTATCAAATCTCATATTCCAGGATCTAGACGCTTGTTTTAATCCATAAATGGATCGTTTAAGCTTGCAAACTTTTTGCTCTTGATCCTGAGCTATGAACCCCTCTGGCTGAGACATGTAGATAATTTCTTCAAGATTACCGTTCAGAAAGGCAGTCTTGACATCCATTTGCCATATTTCATAATCGTAAAACGTGGCAATGGATAAAAGTATCCAGATCAACTTTAACATGGCAACAGGGGAGAAGGTTTCTTCATAGTCAATCCCCTCCCGCTGGGTAAAACCCTTTGCCACAAGTCGTGCCTTAAAGGTCTGTACCTTTCCAACAGCGTCTCGTTTTCTCTTGTAGATCCATTTGCACCCTATGGGTCTAACCCCTTCAGGTTGATCTACCAGATCCCATACTGAATTAAAATGCATGGACTCGATCTCTAAGTCCATGGCTTTAATCCATTCGTTCTTGTCAACGTCATCCATTGCCTATTTAAAGGTTAATGGATCCTCGATCCCGTCATCAGGTATGACGACTGGAGTTTCAGTTAAACCCAAATAGCGATCAGGCTGTCTAACAACCCTCCCACTACGTCGAGGTTCTCTTATTTCTTGAGAAGGACACGATCGACTCGAGGTGCCAGCATCATCAACAACTCTTGTTGATGTTTCTGTAGCTTCGTTAGATAGTTCACTTAAAACGACTTTACTTCGTGGATTGTGATCTCTCAGGTGGTCTTCTTCCAAGAATGTAGCATTTGTCGATACAAGTACTTTATTTTCCATTGGATCGAAGAAGTATCCACCTCTCGTTTCTTTGGGATAGCCTACAAATAGGCAAAATCTAGAACGAGGCTCCAATATCTTTGGGTTTGCTTCTAGCACGTATGCAGGGCATCCCCAAATTCTGAAATGTCATAAACTAGCTTTACGACCTTTCCAGAGCTCAAATGGTGTTTTAGAAACACTCTTTGAGGGAACTACGTTCAAGATATAAACTGCAGTCTCTACTGCATAACCCCAAAATGAGTTAGGCAACTGAGCATAACTCATCATCGAACGAACCATGTCCAACAAGGTTCTGTTTCTCCTTTCTGATACACCGTTTTGCTGAGGTGTACCAGGGGCTGAGAGTTGAGACGTAATTCCATGCTCTATCAAATAGTCTTGAAAACTTAAGTCCATATACTCTCCAACTTGATTGGATCGAAGTGTTTTTATCGTCTTACCTAATAGTTTCTCAACCTCGGCCTTATACTCCTTGAACTTTTCAAAAGCTTCGGACTTATGATGCATCAGGTAGAGATAGCCATACCTCGAATAATCATCAATGAAACTGATGAAATATTCGTACCCTCCTCGAGCTCTAATGTTCATTGGTCCACAGAGGACCGAATGAATGAGCTCTAAGGGCTCTTTGGCACGATAACCTTTTCCGGTAAAAGGTCGTTTTGTCATCTTGCCCTCAAGGCATGACTCACAATGAGGCAACGAGTCGTCTTCTAACTTGTTTAGAAGTCCACTCTTGACCAATCTCCCAGTCCTATTGAGGTTGATATGGCCTAACCTCAAGTGCCAGAGATAGGTATCTTGAGAAACTCTTCGCTTTTTAGGTTGGGCCTCAGCGGTTTTAAACATCTCGTGATTTAAAATAGCTTTAGACTCAATTGGTCTCGAAACATACAATTTATTCTTCAAGTTTGCAGAGCAAACATCAATACCTCTTTTAGTTATGAACGTTTCATTAACAGAAAAAGAAATTGAGTAACCTTGTTCTAATAAACAAGATAAAGAAATCAAATTTCTTTTAATTTTCGGAACTATGTACACATTATCTAATATCATGTAACGTTCCTTGGTGAAGAATAATTTTATGTCTCCCACTGCAATAGCCGAGATGACTTCTCCTGTTCCAACTTTAAGAGTCATCTCTCCAGCTTTTAGTTGTTCCCAGGAACTCATTCCTAGAAATGAAGAACATACGTGATTAGTGGCACCTGAATCAGTAACTCATTCCTAGAAATGAAGAACATACGTGATTAGTGGCACCTGAATCGAGTATCCAGGCAGAATCGTCGTTTTCCACTAAACACGTTTCCAAGACTAATAAATCGCATTTAGAGTCGTGGATTATGTTTTTCTTGGCTATGCAGTTAGTTTGAGGACATTCCTCAGTTGAGACCAAACCTAAATTCTTTGCCACGTGTTTAGGGTTTAAGCAAGTATTCTTAGTTGTATTTACTAAACCGTTTAATTTGGCATTTGACAAAGCACATACGTTTTTCGACATATTGCTAAAACAAACAAATTAATCTCTATTAGAAACATGCAATAAACCCATTAATCACATTTATCCAATCAGATTTAGCAAAAGCAATCATCGACCAATATATACAATTGATTTATTTTGCAACGATACTTCAGGGGTTTAGAATAACCGCTACCGTAGGGCAGTAAGCTACTCCTCCTCTGAATCGAGACAATCTCAGCCAAATACTATTCCCAGAATAACTCTTATTCCAATAGTTATTAGCTAACGTTAATTTGGTCAAGACCATCTTGTAAGTGTTACCCATCATTTTCAGATTGCAGAGGGCGGTCCCAACAATGCCACCGTAGGGAAGAGCTAATGTTGGGAATGGCCCTAGGAAACCCTATCCATTTCTGGAGTTTGAGTTGTTCCGAATCCCATGCGCAAGCCATCCGTAGGGTGATCGCTCCCAGGGCGACTCGCAGGCAGCGCATAGGAATCTCACGGTTCAACCTAATGATGGAGACCATAGGATACGTTTGACACGTTTCCTTCTCCCACTTACTATGAACACTTTCCCCATTCACCTTGATATTAACCCATGCAAACACCTTCCGTAGGGGGACGCTCCCAGGGCGCCTCGATTCCAAGCATGGATCTCACGGTGTGAACTCAGGGGGACGTGAGAGTAGAAACTTAATATGAATATTTCGTTTCTATACTTTTCCTCCCACTAAAGTGTCGTAAAGTTTTAGGGTCTATTACTTAGGTAAATTCCGGCTAAATGAATCTATCTAAGTCTATGCCTTATTAAATAAGGTCTTTACACTAGATGTCTAGGTGCATTAAACTCTTTTAATAACCTAGTGACATTGCATACTAGTAAGACTTTGGTTAATTCAACTCAGGTTCCGAACCATTTGCCGGGAGAGTTCCCTTATAACCAAGGTCTTATGTCCTACTTACTCAAATTTTAAAACTATTTTAGAAAACTAAGTAAGACATATTTCTAATCCTATTAGAAAAGGCGATTATAGATCTATTTCATTTTAAACCATTTAAAGAATGATAAGATCCTAAGATCCTATGTTAGCATGCAACTCTTTGTTATAGGTTTTACGGATTCTATTCATTAACTATTATAACTCTTATAACTTTTAAAGAATTAACCCTATAACATGCTTTCTAATGGTATTTAAAAGCATATAACAATCAATCATTCAAGTTATAAGAAAAGTACCATTTAGAAACAACCTATGTCTAGGTTTGTATAACGCTTTATACTACGATGTCTAGGTGATAACACATTAAAACCTCCCACCGCTCACGCATGCTCATAAAACTCGAGTTAACTTAACTCAAGAACCGACTCGATGCCTAGGTAGGAGGTGTTCCGTAAACCGTCAACTTAAATACCTCCAGCCTTAGACAACATCTTGTCGGGAGAGTTCTCTCGTAACCATTGTTTTACAAGATATCGACCTAAACTATGCAAGTTGATTGAATCGTTGAAGGTTCATTAACCTAAGTGAGCATGCACTTAATCTTGTTATAGATTTTAGATTTCTATCTCTTTTTATAACAATTATAAAAACAATCCATAACAAGCCTAATTTGAGAATAACACTTATAATCAAACTAATGAAATTTCATGCTTCATGCTTGGTTAATTTTATAAATAAATAATTATAACTTTTATAAGAATAATCAATTTTAATTAACTATTCAAACATCAATCTCCCTAAATTAATACAACACTTATATTAATTAAACACGAAATTTCCCTCATGCATTTGAATTAATCAATAACACTTATTCAAATTAAACAAATGCATGAACATGATTTCCTATGGTGGGATTTTAATCTATATGGCATGCTCATAATGCACATACATCCATTTAATTAAATCATACATTCACAATGCATAAAGTAATTAAATCAAGCTAAAATGGAATGGTTTGGCAATTTAAAAAAAACACAAGCAATTTCACTAATTATTACAATAATAATTAATAAATAAACTTGCAACACGCCCGAGCTCCACGAACCATCCCGAACCGCTCTTCCAAGCAATGAACCGGTCATGCAATGAGTGAAATGAGGCTGAACAGACCGAACCGGACAAAAAGGCAGCAGCTGAACCAGACCAAAAAACTGGAATAGAAGAAGAAAAAAAACTGCTTGCTGGAATTTTCATTTTCTGCTGCGTCTTCTCCGGTTTTTCTTCGATTTTACAGCCTATATGGACTCTAATGACTATATAAAAATTACAGACTATAGTACACACATTAACGCTCTTACATATCCGAGAAATTACAATTTCATGAAGGTTTGAACGCTCAAAAAATTTCCAAACCAGAACACTTCCATTTTAGCACACAGAAAATTCAATTTCAAAATGCTACCCGCCAAAGCAAAATTAAAACGAATTAAGTGCTCTAATCATGCCCTGATACCAATTGAAGGTGTACATATTACACATGCGGAAGCAATTGAAGATCGAAAGCACTTAAGACATTCAATTTTACTCCTAAAGCATGCATGTTCTAGAAAAGACAGAATAGAGAGTTTAGAAAACACCAACCTTTGTAGCTCACTTATGTTGAACTCCTTGTGGTGTTTGCCTCTCCTATGCTCCTTGGACAACCTCTAGAGTCTTCCCTACTATACTCCGGGCCAAGAACGACTTGTGGGAGTCTATATAAGATAGGGAATGGGAAGGGAATGCTTGAAGCATCAAGCAATGGAGAAGAATGAGAGATGAGAAAACTTTGAGTCCAAATTCCAGCAGCATAACATTAAGGAAATGGCTCTCTTATGTTTGAATCTTATTCAAACTCCTTTTAAAGACATTCTCCATGCAAAGCCAAGCCTCAAGACACAAGACACATGGTGTATTTGCAAGCTCAAGTGGATTCTAGGTGTACATTACACAAGACATGCAACAATGCATGAATGAGTTGTCTTTCCACTTTGAATGATCATGCATTAAATGGATTTCCAACTAAATCCACTAAATTCAAATTGAAATTAAATTTCAAGCTTGCAAATTATCCCCAATTTCAATTCTAAATTGAAATTGATTGCTTGGTAATTAATTTGAAAATTTTCAAATTAATTTTGATATGATTAATCTAATTAATCTTTGTTATCTTGTGCAATTCCATATATATGATTCCTAATTCATATATATAGTATTCAAAACACTTTTAAATACTTCATCTCTCGTTTTCTAATTTAATTCATAATTAAATTATTGTGTCAAACACAATTTACGATAATAATCTTTTTTCCGATTTTGAACGATTCAAAGCTTCCTATCTTTTGTTCTAGGATTAATTCTGATATGAGCTAGTAGGGGGACCTAATGGACCTATAGATCATGGGCTCCAACGATTCGAGGCTAACCGACTAATCTCATTGTCCAAGCTAGCCAACATTCGTTAACTATCGGGACACTCCACTATAGCCCGATAGTTGCACTCCCCTCACTATAGATATATTTCCGTCCACTTGATTTAACCATGATTAGTAAGTCGATCCTTCACAGGTTCTTCGTAGCTATAGCTAGGTCAATAAGCCGTTTTACCCCTATAGTACTTCTAGTTCCTTAAGTCCCACTGATCCTCTAATGAACAATTGGTTTATGGTCCAACCAATAAACCGAGTCCCTCTCGGGCCAATGAGAGGGCGGGATCCCTTTGTTCAAGCCCCGGAGTCAACACTTAAGGGAACAACCTCTCTACTATCCCTAATTCGGGTAGGAGTGAATTCCTTCTTGCACGACTATGTCCCCTGCTATCTACCCGTTCCTATCCCTGAAATGGGAGGCTTATTGAGTCGGCGATACTGAGGCACTCTCACCTATGCATATTTAAGGATAAGCCCGAATAAACAGGAGTTCATAGTTAGCTCAGGATTAAGATCGAGTTACCTAGGTCATCACATGAAATAGTCAGTCTCGTTAGTAAACGGTGTTATAAAGCGAGAGCGACTTATTTCTCGGTCCTGGTCTTATGCAAACTCATTGCATAGGACGCCCCCACTCGCATGTCTCTACATGGACGATTTAGGATCACATCGTCTATACCATCTATAAAGTGGGTCACGTCTCATAGTGTCACCAGAATAAGGTACCCAATGTTGGGTTTAATGTCTTATAAACTCGTAGTTTGTAAATCATTAAACATATTCTATTTGCAATAAAGACATTATTGAGGTTATTCAGTAAAAGATGTTATTGAATATATAAATTGCGAATGATTAACCTAAATCCAATAAACTAAGATCCTTGGCTATAAAATGAATACTCGAACTATATGTAGGGACATATCGTAGGATCAAGTTCAAGTTTATAGTCAAAATAGTCTATAGTATAAGGATACGGTTGGGTGCCTTATCCTGGAGACACTATGGACGCGGCCCACTTTTTATTAAGTACAAACGATGAGATCCTAAATCGTTCATGTGGTGACATGCGAGTGGGGGCGTCGTATGCAATGAGTTTGCATAAGACAGGATCACGAAATAAGTCACTTTCTCTTTATAACGCTGTTTACCGTAGAAACTGACTATTTCACATAGATGACCTAGGTAACTCGTTCTTAATCCTAAGCGAGCTATGAACTCCTGTTTATACGAGATTATCCTTTGATCTGCATGGGTGAGAGTGGCCAGCATCGCCGATTCAACAAGCCTACCATTTTGGGGATAAGATCGAATAGATAGCTGGGGACATAGTTTCGCAAGACGGAATTCACTCTTACCCTTTTTAGGGATAGCAGAGAGGTTGTTCTCTTAAGTACTAACTCCGGGACTTGAACAAGGGGCCCCACCCTCTCGTTGAATCGAGAGTGACTTAGTTTTGATGGTTGGACCACAAACCGATTGTTCATTAGAGGATTAGTGGAACTTAAGGAACAAGAAGTACTATAGGGGTGAAACGGTTATTTGACCTAGCTATAGCTACGAACAACCTGTGAAGGAACGACTTACTAAACATGGTTAAATCAAGTGGACAGAAATATATCTATAGTGAGGGGAGTGCAACTATCGGGCTATAGTGGAGTGTCCCGGTAGTTAACGAATGTTTGCTAGTTTAGATAATGAGATTAGTCGGCTAGCTTCGAATCGTTGGAGCCCATGATCTATAGGTCCATTAGGTCCCCCTACTAGCTCATATCGGATTAAAGCCTAGAATATTTTTATAGGAAACTTTGAATCGTTAAAAAACGGGAAATAGGGTTTTATCGTAAAACGTGTTCGACACAATGATTTAATTATGAATTAAATTAGGAATTGAGAGATGAGGTATTTAAAAGTGTTTTAAATACCATATATATGTATTAGGAATCATATATAATTCATGGAATTAGGTGATAAAGATTGATTGGATCAATCATATCAAAATTACTTGGAAATGTCCCAATTAATTGCCTAGAAATCAATTTCAATTTTGAATTGAATTTGAAATGAATTGAAAGCTGAAAATTCACAATTAGGATTCAATTCATAGTGGATTTAGTGGTTTTTCCACTCTTGCATAATGATACATAGTGGAAAACAACACAAACATGCATTAGATGCATGTGTTGTAAAGTAGACACCTAGAATCCACTTTGAGTTGCATCTTGACCATATGGCTAAGTGTCATGAAGCTTGTCTTTGCATGAGAGAGGTCTATAAAAGGGGCTTGAATTAGATTCAAGAGAGCAAGCTTTCATTTAGTGTTATGCTGAAAATTTTCTCCCTCAAATTCTCTCTCATTTCATCTCCTTCCAAAAGCTTGTACCATCAAGCATTCCCTTCCTATTTCTTTCTTCTATAGACTCCCACAAGTCTTTATAGGCTCAAGAGAATAGTAGGGAAGACACTAAAGGTTGTCCAAGAGAAGTTGTAGAAAGATTATCACAAGGAGTTCCTTACAAGTGAGCATCCAAGAGGTTGGTACTCATTTACTCTCTTTTCTACCCTTTCTAGAACATGCATGCTTTAGGTACAAAATTGAATGTCTTAAGTGCTTTCGATCTTCAATTGCTTCCGCATGTGTAATATGTACACCTTCACCCAACCCTATTCCTATACTATAGACCGTTTTGGCTATTACTTAAGCTTGATCCACTTTTATGTCTCTACATAAAGCTCAAGTGTTCATCCTATAGCCATGGATCTTAGTTTATTGGATTTGGGTTATTATAAGTGCAATTTACTTTATTCAGTAATGACTTTTACTGAATCAATCTCTATAACACATTTATCGAATAAGTATATAATTTGTTTAACATTCATTATCTACGAGTTTTAGGACACCAATCCCAACATTATACAACATACCTTATATTTTAAAATACTACTTTTGGAATTATTTCAAAAAATTATAGAAAATGGGGACTTCGGCAATTATATATATATAAAAAAAATCATTAAAAAAGTAAGAATTTGTGCACAATTTTGTCTAAAATTCATTAAAAAAAAAAAACCTATTTGTGCAATGATATTAAGAAACAATCATTAAAAAATTCATTTTATTAATTATCCAAGGATTCCGAGTAAGGATAGACTCTGTAGTGTGTACTTTGAAATGACTATTTACAAGTTTGTAATATTGGTTTAGAAAAGAAGGAGAAAAGTAAGGAAACCGTTTTATTTTTAAAACCTAAAAATCTAGTTTTGTGCATTCCCACAAATAATAAGTCCAAATATTGACTTCTTAATTCAAAAAAAAAAAAAAAAAACCAAACAAACAATACAATACAACACAATATTACATTATTTATCGTTGTATAAGCATCACTTAATCTTGTTTTAGTCCATTTATTAATTTATTATGTTGTTTGTGTGAGATTTAGCAATATACCATTTAATGTTCATTGTTTCATCGTTGTATAAGCACCACTTAATGATTTGCTAGATTTACATAATGTATGATTCAAGTAACTATATATGTTTGAGCTAAACCCTAAAAACTTAAAATCCAAAGAGAAGCCTAGGAATTTATTAATATATAGTTACTAAATTAATAAACCCTAAAACACCAACACCCTAAAAATTATTAAAGCCCCCAAAACCCTAAACCTAGCCCCTATAAATTATTAAACCTCTAAAACCCTAAACCTAGCCATGATCCTAAAAACCATTAAATCCCCAAAACCCCAAATCTAACCCTAAACCCTAAAAATCATAAAACCCCTAAAACCCTAACTCAAATAATAAACCCTAGAAATCATTAAACCCCCAAAACCCCAAATCGTCTAAACCCTAAAAATCATTAAACACAAAAAAAAAAAAAAAGTCAATCATAAACCTAACCCTAAACCCTAAAAAATCATTAAATCCTAAGTCTAACCATAAACCCTATAAATCATTAAACCCTCCAAACCATAAACCCTAAAAATTATCAAACCCCCAAACCATAAACCCTATAATTATTGAACCCCTAAAACCCCAAA
This sequence comes from Luffa acutangula, assembly GCA_036850905.1. NCBI lineage: Eukaryota > Viridiplantae > Streptophyta > Magnoliopsida > Cucurbitales > Cucurbitaceae > Luffa > Luffa acutangula. The sequence goes on from CM072098.1 coordinate 28,903,086, forward strand.
TCTAACCCTAAAAGTAATTGAACCCCCAAAACCCCAAACCCAACTATAAACCCTAAAAGTTCTTAAACCCAGACATAAACCCTAAAATTATTAAACCCTAAACAATATTAAACCCCAAATACCCTAAACCAAGACATAACTCTAAAACTAATTGAACCCCCAAAAACCCCAAACCTAACCATAAACCCTAATAGTTATTATACCTATACATAAACCCTAAAATTATTAAACCCTCATAACCCTAAACCCTAAAAAACATTAAACCCCCAAAAACCCTATTAAAGCCCCCAAACCTTAAACCTAACCCTAAACCATAAAAATAATTAAACCCCCAAAACCCCAAACCCAACCATAAACCCTAATAGTTATTAAACCTAGACATAAACCCTAAAATTATTAAACCCTCAAAACCCTAAACCCTAAACAATATTTAACCCCCAAAACCCTAAACCTATCCATAAGCCTAAAAATTATTGAACCCCTAAAACCCTAAACCTAGCCATAACTCTAAAAATTATCAAACCCCCAAACCATAAACCCTAAAATTTGTTAAACACCCAAACCATAAACCTTAAAATTACTAAACCTCCAAAACCCTAAATCCTAAAAAATATTAAACCCTAAAATTTAGTATACCCCTGAAACCCTAAACCTAACCCTAGTAATCATTAAACCCCCCAAACCAAACACTAAACAAAATCATAACTCTAAAATGTCTTAAAAGTCTCTAAACCTAACCACGGAAGTGTAAGGACCATAAAATATCTCAAAGTTGTTAAATGCATAAGTCTTAAAAACTGTAATCGATAATTGTAGAATACTATAGTTTGGATTTAGCTATTATTTACTTACATAGTGTTTTTTAAATATAAGATTTAATTGCATAACTATCATGGAACAAGTTGGATTTCTATGTTATATGAATGGGAACATAGTGCACGGTCTGAATGGTATAGAATATGAAGTCGAACCATCTGTTCAGTTCACTGTTCCTCGTGATATTGCATTCGATCAATTCATTCAATGGTTATGTAATGGATTGTCGATTGATAGAACTGAAAGGTTTGAAGTCATCTTTAGATACGACACTATTGGGTTCGAAGGGTCTACTTATTATGTTCCTGTCCCATTACGAAGTGAGACTGATTTTAGGTTTATGATGAACCTCGCTCTCCCTCTTCCTAATAGAGTAGAGCTCTTTATTCCTCACAAAAACATCATTCGTATAGATCCGAATAGACCCGTTGAACACGTATCTGAACCTGATTATACACCGGAGGATGAAGCTGAAGATGACCCGAATGTTGCTAATGTTGATGAAGTGGGTGTGGATAATTTGGATGGAGAGAATGTAGACTCTGCCCTGGTCACGAATGAAGACGTTGGAACAGAACCTGACAATGAAAGCATTGAAGGACCGTCTAATGATGATGGAGAGGAAGAGCCTCAGATGTATGGCGAGCACGAAATCCCGGATTTTTTCACCCAGCTGGACATGGCAGCCATCGATTCACTTCCTAACATAGGTGTTGAAAAAGAAGTAAGAGGAGATGATTTGTTGGTAAAAGGGATGACCTTCAAAACAAAAAATGATTTGAAGAACGCTGTAAGGAGTTATTCCATCCTTCGTCATCAATATTTTAATGTTGTTGAAACGAACAAAAAGGTATGGGCAGTTAAGTGCAGACGGTATGGTCAAGGGTGTATGTGGCGACTTCGTGGCTCTTGGCTAAAGAAGCATGGGTGCTTTGAAATAACACAGTACAATGGGCCTCATTCATGTGTATACACAAGGCTGGGGCAAGATCATAGGCAACTTGATGCCAACCTTATTGCTGCTGAGGTGCATAACGTTGTTAAGTGTAACCCATCAGTAGACATAAGAACATTGCAGGAAATCATATTGAAGAAATATGGATATAATGTGATATACTCAAAAGTATGGGATGGGAAAAGAAAGGCCATACATAACATATTCGGTGATTGGGACGAATCGTACCAGTTGTTGCCATCGTGGACCAACATACTACAGTTCACCAATCTTGGCACACGAGTTGAGTGGAGGTTACATAATGTGGTGGAAAATATCAATGAAAATGAAGTGGAAAAAGTTGATGAAAAAGTATTTCATAGTGTTTTTTGGGAATTTGGTCCAGTAATCGAGGGCTTCAAGCACTGTCGACCGTTACTTCAAATCGATGGAACGCACTTGTACGAAAAGTACAAGGGAAAATTATTGATTGCTACATCAGTCGATGCCGACCGACACATAGACCCTGTGGCGTATGCCATTGTACCAGAGGAGAGTTATGATACATGGGGTTGGTTTATACGCCTGATTAGACAACATGTGGTTGGTGAGAGAGCAGGAATATGTCTTATTTCGGACAGACACAAGGGTATTATCTCAGCGATCCGAACTGAGGCGAACGGTTGGACAGATGCACACCATCGATTTTGTTTGCGGCATCATGCAAGCAACTTCAACGAACGGTACAAATATAAGACGTTAAAGAAGTTGGTGTACCGAGCAGGTTCAAAGTTTAACGTCGACAAGTTCAAAGAATGCATGCAGGAGTTTCAAAAAATTAACAAAGACTGCATGAAATTCTTCACTTCCCTGGATCCCGTACAGTGGACACAGTCACATGACGATGGACACCGTTATGGTTGGATGACCACGAACGTTGCAGAGTGCATTAATTGTGTTCTGAAGGGAGCGAGGAAGTTGTCAATCACTGCACTAGTGCAAGCAACATTCTACCGTACAGTTCAATATTTTTCCACTAGACGACATGAAATTAAAAAATCGTTGGAGGCTGGACAACCCTTCACAAGGTAAACAATTTCCATAAAACCACTATGTTCATTCATACTGCTGTATGAAACTCAATAATAATTTGTGTCCAATTGTTAGGTATGTAATCGAAATGTTAACTCCATGGGAGGCAAGGGCGAATGGTTTCTCAGTCAATGTGTTTGACTACGATTTGGGTATTTGCGACGTCACGACTTCAATAGACCCAATATCAATGAAAGGTGGAAAAAAAACATCACGTGAGGTTATATGAGGAGTCATGTGTTTACAATAAGTGGAAAACATATCGAATTCCATTTTCCCACGCCATCGTTGCTTGCAAACGAATAGGCATCGATTACATGAAATTTGTTCAACATCACTATGCCCTACAAAATTATTTGGCATGCTATGCACCACAGTTTACCCCAATCCCCCATAGAGTTGTTGGCCTGATCCAAACTTCCCGAAAGTGTATCCTAACGTCGAGTTGATGAGAGGGAAGGGTCGACCATGCAGTTCTCGTATAAGAAACAAGATGGATTGGAGGGAGCCAAGGGTTAAAACACGATGTGGAGTATGTAGGCAGGAAGGGCATAATCGAAGAAATTGTCTGCATCGTGCAGCTACAAGCCTACACTAGTATTGAACTGTTGTTTACATTTTTGTTCATTATGTACAAGATATTTGTAACATACGTGCTAAACTTTTTTTTTTTTTGATATATAAAGCATATTATTCATTCTGTGCAAAGTTTTCTTTTCTTTTAATATAGGAGAAACTAATACTTACTCTTAATATACTTAAGTGTCAATAGATAGGAGATGATATTACTACAGGTCCTTATGACCCATCTTTTCTACACCTATAGCCCAGTCATCGATCTGAACTGGTCTGGGATGATGTCTACTACAATGCCATGCATTGTAGACGTCATGAGGCTATCCTCAAAAGGTTTTCCAGCCCAGACCCCCGGATTGATCAATATCTACGAGCATCCAGGTTTTATGGTGTGTCACGTATTCAATTCATCCAGTTGGATTGGCACTTAATTACTGCGATGATGGAGCGCTGGAGACAAAAGACACACATTTCATGTAACGACCCGACTTCTTAATAAGTCTTAAAGGGACCGTTACGACAATGCATGCTTTGGAGGCATTTTTTTAATGAAAATAATTTGGAACAAACACACTAATTTAAACAAATCTTTAAAGCAAAACTTTTATTCGGGATCCCTTATTTCAAAGATTTTAAATGAGCTTAGAAAATTTCTAAAACATAAATGTACAAGGCCTCTAAAAACAAAATCTTCTTAAAACAATTTACAAAAGTAAAACATGGTTCTTATCGCGGAATAAAATAATTCATGAACTCGAGTCCTCCCATGGCCATCTATCGGTTTCTCATCAATCGCCTTTCATCTGCCCTTGTCCTTACCTAAAAAAAACATTTCTGAAAAGAATGAGTATTTTAAATACTCAGTAAGTGACCCTACTATTGAGATTGGGTCACGCTTTCAAAACATTTTAAAAATCAACAATAAATATAATTTTGGTGGCTTTAAACTTTAATTTAAGCTTAGGATATACATCAATTTCATGCATATCCTAGACACATCAATTTCATGTGTATTTCTAATGAGAGAGAATATGCATCACTTTCATACACATTCTAGACACATCAATTTCATATGTCTCCTACAGAGGCCGTCAATTTCACGAAACCTCGAGGGCGTCAATTTCACAACCCTCGACTTAGGTACATCAATTTCATGTCCCTAAGCCCTTTGTAGGCATCTCTGAACGTACATCAATTTCATGTACGCTAGATTACACTTATAAATAATTTAAACTAATGAGACCACCAACTCAACTATTTTAAACAGCAAATAATAATTTTCATGAACTCATGCATAATGAAAAATATAAACTTCTTATGCATAATTCTCATGCTTATAAACTATAATAATAATTTCAGGAGCTACTCATAAACACGAATATTATAGAAAATCAATTATTCTAAACACGAGAATTTTAGGAACTCAAATATTCGCACCCAATTAAAAAGTTCAACAGTAAGTTCACTTACCTCGGCTTAATGGACTCTATTCTAAGCCGCCTAATCAAATCAACAAAGGGGCAAACTCAACCTTAACAGAATTTAAGCTTGCTGACCGGATTCTATTATCGTTCGAACTCGACGATTAATCCTCCAAGCGCTATGGGTACCTTGAAATCAAAGACGAAAACTCATGGGTAACCTTCCTATATACTTGTATGAACCAAAACTTTAACTATTTCACTTACCCACACTAAATATCGCCGGAAAGACGTCGATAAGGATCCAAAGTCGCTGCTGTCCGCGCGCCCAACAACCCAGCAACCGGAACTCACGAAAACAGCCAAAGGACCTCAAAACTCGCTGGAAAATTACTAAGAATCGACACCCACTCCTACTGGAACGCGTGCCGCTGATCGGAGAAAGCCGCCGCCGACCTTCCTGCTCACGTCGACCACGAACCGCCGCTAACTCCAAGACGCCGTCGCCTGCTGAAGCTGAGACGCTGCCACCGCTGCTCGACCGCCCTTCGACTGCTGCCGCCGCCGCGAGGACTGGAATCGCAGCTCGCAGGAGAGTGTCGCGCACTGCGTGGAGTCGCGTCGGAGCACCGTGGTGTCGCCGGACTGCTGCTGGTCGGAGTTAAACGCGCCGGAGACGAGAAGAAGACGAAGCCGAAGAAGGTTGCTGAAGATGAGGCTCACGGGCGGGTGAAAGTGAGGGAGAAGGAGTGTAGAGATGAAGATGCTTTTGCCTAGGGTTGCGTGCCACTTATAAAAAGAAACTAGGGTTGACTTAAGCATCTGCTTATTTACGAAATTGCCACTCCAGCCCAAATATTCAAAATCTCACCAATTTTTCAATTCTTCTAATTTCCCACCAATTCCAAATTAACCTCAAACTAATAAAATTTGAGATTTTCTCAAATTACGGGTGTTACATTTCATCTTCCACATGGGGAGTGTACTATCACTCTACAAGACGTTGCTGTACACTTTGGCTTGCCTATTGAGGGGAAGGCGCTAACAGGGTCAGTAAACAAAGACTGGCCAGCTATCTGTCAAGACCTAATGGGGGTTCATGTCCCCAATAGGGTATTGGATGGAGCTCGTCTGAGCCTATCTTGGTTAGCTGCTCAGTCAATAATTTTGTTCATTTACCAGAAGACGCCGAGGAAGAAGACTGATAGCGAGCAGAAATGTCGCTATTTTAGTCTCAATTTATTAAGCTTTTTGGTGCTTTAATCGTGTTTTTAATGAATATATTTAATGAATTTTGTTATTTGGTCCTTAGGAGCTAAGTTGGTGATTTTGGGAGAAAAAGAGCCAAAATTGACACTACTACAAATTTGGCCTTTGTTGACGGAAAAAAAGTATCAACTATCACATTCATTGACGCTTTTTAGAAGTCAATTAAAGTGGTATCAATAAAACTAAAGCGTCAATATTACTGTTTTCATTGACGCTTATAGAACGTCAACGAAGATGTCTTTGTTGACGTTTATAAGCCATCAACAAAGACATTATTGACACATTTTATCCGTCAATGATATTTGTAAAGCGTCAACGTAGGCACCTTTGTTGACGTTTACTAACCATCAACAAATCGTATTATTGACACGTTTTATTCGTCAATGATATCCATAAAGCGTCAATGTTGTCATATTTATTGATATTTATAAATCGTCAATATAAACTTAAGTTGACGTTATTTCAATGTCAATTATAAGATCGAAAGTGTCAATATATATATTTATTGACGCTTATGAGCTGTCAATATATCATTTTATTGACGTTTATTAGTTGTCAAGTTACCGTATTAAATTGTCAAATTATGTATTTTCATTGATGGTTAATATATGTCAATTATGGTGTTTTTATGACGTTTTTTAACCGTCAACAATACATATTTGGAAAAAATAAAAAAAAACCTCACGTTGGTTTTTACCCCTGTATTGCAACCTGCATTAACACAATAGTAGCTAGCTACCAATTGTAATGCCTCCAAAATTCAACATGGTATGGAGGACATTGCTAAATTTTACCCTGTAACCAAGTTTGAATTAGCAAAATCCGACAGCATAATAACGTAACTATAATAACAAAAATATTTTGAGTACCTGAAAGAACAGAAATATACACTTCTAAACCCATTACACAACTTTCACTTCATTTGACAACAACACAAGAGAAATGTCCAACAAACTTCAATCACTACACTTTAAAGAAAAAGTGAGCTCATTCTTTATGCAAACACAAGAGAAATGCCCCTTTCTAGAAATGAAGGGTCATGGGTCATGTTCAATCATGTCACAGTATTGGAGTATAGTAAGGTAAGGAGAAGCATCATAGGAATTTCATTCTCCATCTCACGATATTATTACTCAACAAAATTATTCGAGGCCAACTTAAAATACATATTTATTATGGAACAAAAATTGTTACAAATTTTCTTTTCCTAAGGCAAGGAAAAAATTATTTCACTATGAAAACTGGTCCAACAAACCTCATGAATAAGAACTTCACCTTCAAGACCATTTCAGGCTAAAGTCGAGGCTTAATTTCTTTCTTCCTGCTTGATTTTGTTGATTCTGAAGCCCCTTGTCCTTATTTCCTCTGGCACCGAAGTATCTTTATAATCGATGGGTTCGAGAGTCCAACCCTTGTTTTGCACTAAACCGGCCACTTTTACCTGCCAAAGCGAATATAGAATTGCTCCGTTTAACTAGTTTTTGTTGAGAGAATAACTGTTAGATGATGCAAGGGAAAGGTCAACGTACATCAAGTTAGGAACACGTAGGAAAAAGAAGAAAAAGAAAAAGAAACATTAACGTCACATGTGCAAGGAAACTAATATTTGTATATGAAAGGAGAATGCATAGAGCTAAATAGGATGCGGAAATTCTAAGCAAGCGTAGTTTGAAATACTGCACCAAAAGAACTAAATACGCTTTCACATCTGATAGTGAAGCTGAATAGAAAAGTCTTTAAAATTGTAGGCGCTAGAGAAAAAACACTAGAATGTTATAATATATCTGGGTGGGTGAGTTAATCTCATTCAAAGTTACAAGTACAAAAAAGGCAGATAAGGCCTCCACCATGAAGCAACTTTAGAAACCTGTCAGGTAAAACAAGGTTATTATCAAGACGCACCAAAAACCATAAAACTCATAGTCCATGAATGTGATATCAGTCATCATTCTCTAAACGAGTCAGCTTAACATCCAAAAAGAATGTTGTTGCCAAGAAAATTTTAATAACCCAAAATTTAAAACACATACAACAAGTTTTCGAGCTAATCATTTATTGACATTTAAACAAGAGGATTGAACCAGGGTCCCAAAACTGTACACAAATACAAAATAAAACTTTTAAAAAGTTATGGAGAAAGAGATACTTCCTTTCCCATAAAGGCACCACAAAAGGGACCAAGAGGCAGCTTCATCTACAAGAAATTGAGCCTTCCGCCTCATCCATTTCTCTTCTATAAAGTGGTGCTGAATGTTGGAACCATACATAGCAAAAAAAAAAAAAAAAAAAAAAACAAACAAACAAAGAATAGTCAAAACCACAATAAAAATCTGCACAACAATAGAAATGGATAAGATGCTTAAAGAATTAGTAACAATCAACAATTGGTGGCTTGTTCTCCTAAGGTCATTCATTGGCTATGGTAGGGTAGTACTAGTACCCACGTCCTTTTCCAAAAGAGGCTTCTTTTTAGATGAATATCACTAGGATGTTGCCTATATTTACGAAAGATTCAGAATACTAAGGTTATTTTCTAAACCTGTGCTCTTTTGCCTATATTTACGAAAGACTCGGAATACTGAGGTCATTTCATAAACGCGTGCCCTTTTGTTCAAAGACAAGCATAAAGTAATCCATTCAACAACAAGATGCCTATAAAATAATTCAAATAATAACCATAGAGGGAAAAATACCTTATCGTCTTGAAACATTATGACAAGAACTCTCAAATCTTAATATCAAGTATGAGATAGTCATCAATCCTGACATAAAATCTTGTGTAAATAAGGCATAAAATGTACATTTTTTTTTCAAACAAATAGTCCACACCCAATTAAACGACAAAGATAAAGAGAAAGAAACATGTTGGACATAATTAGAACCTTGAATTCAGGAGTCCAATAGAGATACAAAAAGGTATAAGTTGTATCTCTACAATTAGATAATGGGTCATTCTCATGCTTGCAAGCCTTCACTAAGTAGTGAACTTAGTCTGGACCAAGAGATGCTTCTAAAATTTTCTGGCTATCAATTGATAATCTTTTTTAGAGGCAGAATTCTCCTTTAATGGTGTTGCTTCTAGATGATCAGCATCAAAGCTTTCAGCTTCTTCAAAATTTTCAAGAAGCAGTGCGACATTTGTTGGACTATGAAAATTTTGTCCATCATACAGAATCCTAGACTCGCTGACTATTGAAGATAAAATGTCCTTGTAACATGATATGTTTGAAGGCCTTCTCCTTCATAAGTTTCATTCTAAGTGTGTTATTGCATAAAAAAATTATGATTTCAACAAATATGGTGAAAACCCCACTTCCATTGAGAAAAACGAAGGTAGAGTAGAGGTTGCAAGGGCGACAATAGAGCAACAGAAAACATAACCACACAGCAAAGGTTAACCCGAAAATATACAAAAAAATTTAAAAAATAAAATTATTAGCACATTAGATAATAAAATAATATCAAGGACAAGTATAAAGGATTTCCTGTTATATACTAACCAATAGGATGGAATAGAATTTTCCAAGCAACTGGTCATAAAGCAGATAAACACAGTAAACTGGTCATCCATGATAACCCATTAACACAGTTGAGACAAAAATACCAATTTTAGATTAAAGTTGAAGCCAAATGGACCATACCCAAAGGCTGTGAGGAAGCTATATTCCATAGCCAAATATACGAACCCAAATGCCATAAGCAATGAACCAATGACACCCATCAAAGCAGAGGAATCAAAAGCAGTGAATCTAAAACGTTATTAACGCAATAAGTTGAAATTGAGCATTAGAAAGCATTAGAATCAAACAAATCCCAATACACAAGAAATTACTTCAATCCGAAACTAAAATTGATTTTAAACTAAGTAGAATATTGATACATCCTATACTTCACAACAAAAAATTAGCTCTTTCGCTGAAAATAACTCAAATAAGCTCTAATTGATGCCAAGCTACAAGTAAACAACTTTTAGCATCAGAGACTAATTAGGGAGCCTACTAAGAGTTCTAATAAGGCTAAAAAGGTGAAGAAACTTACCGACCACACTAAACGAGCCTAAAAGCTTGCTGGAATTTGTCAACCAACACTAAAGCTCTATGAATATGCACTGTCTGAGGTCCAAATTGGGTCCAACTACACTTTAAAGAACACCTAATAGTCATAATCTATTCACAAGCTAAATTAGACAAATTTCAAAGGTTTAAAGATGTTGGAACTTACTGAATAACTCCAAATTTCTTCTGGTTTGTGTTCAAATTAACCCCAACAACTAAGTTCCCAAGCCGACGGGTTATGAGTAACTCGATTTAAGGTCGTTTGGGTTATGGGTATTTGTCAAAAACCAATTTCGAGCTCAAACGCTCGCTGGTTGGCTTTCAAAGAACCTTAAACCTATGAAATTGAAGCTACAAAACAGTGGGTAATCCAAATTCCAAGTCAAATAAGCATAGATCATAATCTAGAACAATTTTGAAGTCTAAAACTACATGGGCATAAGCTGAAAAATGAAGAAATCGAGTGGGTTGAGACTGAACTTACCAAAAGGAGTTGAATGGCGGGTCTTTTCGAAGAAGACGGGTTTAACGAACCTAGCTGTGCGAACGGTGTGTAACCGGTGGGCTAACGAGAACGGCGTGTGGCTGCGCGAAGACAAAACGACCGGCGGGCTGACGAGAACGGCGTGTGGCTGCACGAAGACAAAAACGACGCGAAGATGAAACGGCTGGCGGGCTGACGAGAACAGTACGTGGCTGCGCGAAAACGAAAACAGCGCAAAGACGAACCAGTGTGGAGAGAGCTGAACGTGGCTGAACGACGCTAGGGGTGTGAGAACGATAAAGAGAGGGAAAAAGAAAAAGGAGGAAGGAGAGTGTTAGGTTTTTTTTTCTTTTCTTTATTTCTTTTTTTTTTCCTTTTTCTTCTATTTCTCTTAATCCATCCAAATAAACAAAACAAATGAGAGTCTTAGGTTTATTTTTTTTCAACTTTATCCCCTTTTCAATTAAAAATCCAATTTAAACTCCTAAAATCACTTTAAATTTGAGAGTAATTTAAACTTAAATCCAAAATCCCCAAAAAGCTTAATTTTTTTGACGTTTAATACCCGTCAAGAAACCCTCATTAATATTGACGTTTATTACGCGTCAATATAGTAATGTTTATTGACACTTATTAGCCGTCAATGAAAGCTGTTTTCTTTGACGGCTAATAAGCATCAATAAAAACCGTCAACAAAATCATTTTCATTGATGGTTTTTGTCCATCAACTATATGAAAAGGCGGAGTTGGACGAAAATCTACGTAAATTAATATTCTAATCACATTCATTGACGTTTTTTAAGCGTCGACATAAACCAGATCATTTGTTGACACAATATAACCGTCAATATACATATTTATTTATTAATAATTTATTTTAAAGTACAAATGATACCTTTATTGACGTTTTCTTGATACAAGCGTCAACAAATCTAAAAAGCCAAGCGTCAATAAATGTCAAATTTGTAGTAGTGTGAAGTGATTTTAGCCCAAATCCTAGCTTGATGCTATTGGAGGCCCAAGGAAGACATCCATGAAGAAAAGACCAAGAGGAATGAAGAAGAAGGCCCAAAAATCAGCCCAAAAAGGAAGCTGAAAAATCTGGAATTCTGGACAGCGTCGAGACGCTTAGCAAGGCAGCGTCGCGACGCTGCCCTTTCTTGTTGCCCAAGCCGCGTGCGCAGCAGCGTCGCGACGCTTAGCAAGGCAGCGTCGCGACGCTACCCCTATTACAGGCCTATAAAAAGGCACCCTTGGGTGCCTCATTCCTCATCAATCATATCAATCAAATCATTCTTCTTTCCTTCCTTAGGTTCCTTTTGGAGCCCCTCTCAAGGCTTTTAAGCCTTTTTGAGAGGATTCTTCTAGTGGGAAATATTTTGGGGAATTTTGGGGAGCATCTTAGAGGCTCAAGGAGTAGTCAGCGGGGCTCCAAGCGTCAGCGAGGGGTTTTTTCGACGGTCAATTCCTTTCCTTTTATGCTCTTTAATATGCTTTCCTTTGTAATTATTGTGGATATTATGTGTAGCTAAAACCCAATTTGGGGTCTTGAAATGAAATGATAGTTCAATTATTGTTATAATTTCTTGTCTCTTGCCCATGTCCTAATTATTTGTATGGATGTGCTTAATGCTTTACTCAATCTGGCCAATTGTGTAATGATTCGATTCTTAATGGAAACTCGACGAAGAGAAATTAGGATAGATCATAATCCATGCAACTAGTTTAGTTGCCCGTTGTGACACCGGGATTAGTTGATTAAGCTTAGATTCCTAAAATGAATCAGAGCATAATAATTAATGATTTTTAATAGCGCTAAGGACACTTAGGTTGTTAAAATGATTTAATTACAATTAGGGGAAACCGACAGGAGAGCCTATGTGATTAACGGAGATTCTAGGATTATAATTAGTTGGGCAATGAGATAGGATAATTATAACTACTATTTGGCTAATCATCGATTTTCAAGACCCCTCTTCCCATTTAAAGAAAACTCTTTCTCCATATTTTATTTTTTTGATTGATCAAATTGTTTTTGTTAATGGTCTTGAATTTAAATCCTTTTTACTGCATGAAGTGGTCCCTAAATATTATTTCGCCTAAGTATTTTCAGTGCTCAAGAAAATTTTAATTATTTGCTTAAGTTTCGCTTCGCCTCCCTGTGGATTCGATACTCGGTATTACTACCGTTTTATATTACTTGCGGCCCGTGCACTTTGCGGTCATCAAGTTTTTGGCGCCGGGGAGGCTTGATTTTTAAGCAAAAATTAATTTTTCCTGACATCAAAAAGAAAGGGATAAATAGTAATTTAGGTGTAAATATTTTTCTTCATTTTGTGAATATTATTTTATTTTCATTTTTGTTTAGTTCTTTTTGTTTTCTGGGAGCGTTGTATGCGAAGAAACAAGGTGGTTGATTTGTTTCCGCTAGATCTTGAGATTAACAGGACTCTTAGATCCATTAAAAAAGAAAAAAGATTAGCAGAAGCGATGGCCCACCAAGAAGAAGCTCCCAAGGCGATTAGAGATTTTCTGCAGCCAGTTCTTCCTACCGAGAATTCTGGAATTGTCTACGCCCCCATCCAAGCTACAAATTTTGAGCTAAAAACAGGGTTGATTCAGATGGCGCGCGATAACTCGTTCAAGGGACATCCTTCCGAGGACCCCCACTCTCATCTGCGATCATTCCTAGAAATATGTGGGACGATAAAGATGAACGGAGTTCCGGCCGACGCGATAAGATTAAGGTTGTTCCCATTTTCTCTACAGGATAAAGCAAAAGATTGGCTCGAATCAGTCGAGACGGGCAGCATCAGTACTTGGGACGAGCTTGCCCAGGGTTTTCCGACAAAATTTTTTCCACCGGCTAAGACTACAAAGCTCCGGACTGAAATTGGAACATTCAGGCAGCTTGACGAGGAGCAGTTATACGAAGCGTGGGAAAGATACAAGGAAATGCTTAGGCGATGCCCCCAACACGGATATCCTGATTGGCTTCAGGTACAGTTATTTTATAATGGATTAAACCCCTCCACAAAGACAGTCCTAGACACATCAGCAGGAGGGAGTTTTCTTTCAAAAACAGTGACAGAAGCCAAAGACCTGCTTGAGGAGATGGCGGCAACAAGTTATCAATGGCCGACGGAGAGAGGAACAGTTACAAAAAAGGCTGGATTATATGAATTGGATGAGTCAAGTTCACTGAAAGCGCAACTGGCATCTCTGACCAATGCCCTAAACAAACTGACTTCATCTGAGGTGGTTAAGTCCATTTCCACCTTAGCTGAAGGTCATTCAAAGAAGGAAGGTCAAGATGTGGAAGAAGTTCAATACATAGGAAATAGACCATATACTCAAGGAGTACCAAACTTCTACCATCCCAGTCTGCGCAATCACGAGAACTTCTCTTATGCGAATACAAAGAATGTTTTGCAGCCACCCCCAAGTTTTGCATCATCTAGTGCTCCTGAAAAGAAAAATAATCTGGAGGAGATGGTGGCTTTATTCATCAAAGAACAAAGAATATTGAATGTGAGTCTCCAGACATCAGTAAACAACCACGACGCAGCTCTAAAGAATATGGAAGTGCAGATAGGTCAGATCGCTTCAGCAGTAAATGCCCTTCAAAAGAGAAAGTTTCCAAGTGATACTGAGCCTAACCCGAAAGAGCAGTGTAAGATGGTAGTTCTGAGAAGTGGCAGAAGACTGGAGGACAGTTCAGAGAAGAAAAAGGAAGAAGAAAAGAGAAGGGACGAAGATGAAAGGACTGAGGCACAAAAAGCCTTCTCTGAAAGGTTCCAACATCCTCCCAACTCTATTGAATTAAAATGTGATTTTTCTAACAACTTTGCAGGTAGAAAAGAAGATGAGAGGCAGAATGATAATGAGAAGCTGACTGAGGAAGAAGTGGTTCCATGCAACCACCATGACAGAGGTTCGCATATTAGCCCGCCCAAGCGGAGGGGCGAATGTCCAACCTTTGATTTCAGGGAGTTACCTTTTCCTCAAAGATTTAAAAATGTCAAATTAGATGAACAGTTTCAAAAATTTCTAGAAATGTTTAAAAAGTTGTCTGTGAATATTCCATTGGTAGAAGCTTTGTATAATATGCCAAACTATGGAAAATTCATGAAGGAAATGCTTTCTAGAAAGAAAAGTCTGAAAAAAGAAGTTTTTAATTTATCTGAGAGTAGCAGTACCATTATTTCTGGTAGGATACCCTCTAAGCAGAAAGATCCAGGGAGTTTTACTGTTCCCTGCACCATAGGAGAAGTATCCTTTGATAGGGCTTTATGTGATTTAGGAGCAAGTATAAATTTAATGCCCTACTCTATTTACAGGAAGATTGGTTTATCAGGTATGACAGATACTGACGTCACTCTTCAGCTTGCTGACAGATCAATTACCCACCCGATGGGTGTTGTGGAGGACATGTTGGTGAAAGTCAACAAATTCATCTTCCCTGTAGATTTCGTGGTACTGGACATGAAGGAGGACAAAGAGGTGCCAATTATCTTAGGCAGACCTTTCCTGGCCACTGGTAAGGCTGAGATTAGCGTGCATACAGGTAAACTTACCTTGAACATTGATGATGAAAAAGTTGTGTTTAGCATTTTTGGCCAAGATGAATCTGTTTGTAGTTTACACACATGTTTTTCTGTTGGGCCTGAATACTTGACTGATGACGATGAAGAGGTAGACTATAATCTTGGCCTAGGCTTAGGAGAAATGCTTATGGATAATGAGGATTTTGATCATAATGCATATTTGGATAATCCTCTATTTGAAAATGATTTGGATCTGCCTGACTTTGAAAATGAATTGGACTTGCCTGCTTGTGAAAACGAAAGATCTGCAGTTGATGATTTACCTTCCTTTGAAAATGAATTAGATTTGCCTGAAATGGATAATTTTGATGATGATATTGAATTGCCAGACATTGAGCATGAGCATAAAAGGCATAAAAAAGATTGCTCGATAGATGATTTTGAGTCTGATCATGATTACAGTGAATCTATTGAGTCTGATCTTGACATTCCTGAATGCATGAATCCTGACAATGTGAATACTTTTTTTTCATGTCCTGATGAAGTGTATAACATAGAATCTGACCCAGAAGAACTCGAATCTGTGCATAGTATAGAATCTGATCCTGAAATTCTTGAATTTTTTAAGTCTTCTGATGACGAGTCATGTGACAGCTTAGTTGAATCATTTTTTAATTCTGAGTCTGAAGGATCTGCTGAAAATGTAGATATTTTTTCTGATGAATGGACTGGCATGATTGATAGGCCATCTCTAGATCCTAGACCAGTAGATATTATAATGCTTGATGACTCTGTTAACAACTGTTTTGAAAATAGAGATTTAGAAAAGAGATTTGATGCGGCTGACTATTTTCTGAAATGTTATTATGAGAATCTCTTTAGTGAAGATGGGCCAGGGGAAAGTTTTTTTTCGCCCCTGTTTGCAGTTTGCAATTCGGTGCGTGATTTCTTGCAGGGCCCGGAGGATGATGAAAATTTTTATTTTGAGCCTCCGTAAGCGTGCCGAGCCTAGTCTAGCTAAAGACGTTAAAGAAAGCGCTGCTTGGGAGGCAACCCAAGGATTAAAGTTTAGTTAGTTGTTTTTGCGGTAAATAATTTTCTTTGCTCCGTGATCCAATTTTGTTTTGCAGGATCACCTTAGCAAATCCCAAAATTCCACATTTCCTATTTTTCATGGATTCAAAGGAAGAAGATGAAGCGCTCCTAGCTCAGGGAAGTCTCAGTATCTCTCTTTATGCTTTTCTGTTTTAAAACATTGGGGACAATGTTTAGTTTAAGTTTGGGGGGGAGGCTTCCGCTGTGTTGAGCATATTTAAATTCTGTTGGATGCATGAATAGATAGTCATGATAGCCAAGGATGTGATTTTTGAAATTTTGGGAGAAAATGGTTTATATGATTGTGGAATCTGAGAGCACGGCAGAAATTGTGAAATTTTAAAATTTTTTGATACTTAGTTTTGATGTCTAAAGCATGCAATAGTCTTATCTAATGACGTCTTTGAAAATCTAGATTCTTTTTATGGTTCTCAAAGT
Source organism: Luffa acutangula (assembly GCA_036850905.1). Lineage (NCBI taxonomy): Eukaryota > Viridiplantae > Streptophyta > Magnoliopsida > Cucurbitales > Cucurbitaceae > Luffa > Luffa acutangula. Next base: position 28,919,813 of record CM072098.1, read on the forward strand.
TGTTGTCACCCCGATAGGCTTAGTTTCTAATATTAGGAAGTTCATGCTTGATTGCTCCAAAGAACTAGGTAGGAAAAAATGCTATGCCTGCTGACAGAAAAGCAAAAGCAACAAAAGAAAATGAGAGAAAAGAAAATTTGTTGAAAAAGAATTTTTTTGCTTGCACAAAAGAAAAAAAAAAGCCTAGGGGTAAAAAGAGCTACCTGCGGTGTGATCAGTTAGGCCAACCAGAGAATAAAATTCGGGTTAAGGGTCTCTGCACCGTAGTGTGAAAGCTAGTACCATTAGATATCAAAATGCAAGTTTGGGGGAAGAGCAAAAGAAAAAGAAAAAGAAAAATCATGTGAGAATTATTCTCCCCCATGAAAAAGAAAAAGATGACAGGCACCCTAGTTTCTTTTTTTGCATGATAGAAGGACTCCGAAGTATTAGGGGCTCTTAGCCAGTGTAGGGGGAAAACAAATGGAGAAAGCCATAAGACTAATCTAGGTTAGTAAAAGAATCAATAGATAAGTCTTGAGCATGCTATTCATTAATCTTAAGTTCAAACTAGTTTAAGATTTCTTCAAGAGTATGCGGTGCTTGCTTATTCCACTTGCATGTTTTCCATTCGATCCTAAGAATTCCAAAATCATTGAGGGTTGAGCGATTCTATTTCATGCATCTTTAGAATTTATTTTGCTCGGGACTAGCAAAAGCTTAAGTTTGGGGGTGTGATAGCGAGCAGAAATGTCGCTATTTTAGTCTCAATTTATTAAGCTTTTTGGTGCTTTAATCGTGTTTTTAATGAATATATTTAATGAATTTTGTTATTTGGTCCTTAGGAGCTAAGTTGGTGATTTTGGGAGAAAAAGAGCCAAAATTGAAGTGATTTTAGCCCAAATCCTAGCTTGATGCTATTGGAGGCCCAAGGAAGACATCCATGAAGAAAAGACCAAGAGGAATGAAGAAGAAGGCCCAAAAATCAGCCCAAAAAGGAAGCTGAAAAATCTGGAATTCTGGACAGCGTCGAGACGCTTAGCAAGGCAGCGTCGCGACGCTGCCCTTTCTTGTTGCCCAAGCCGCGTGCGCAGCAGCGTCGCGACGCTTAGCAAGGCAGCGTCGCGACGCTACCCCTATTACAGGCCTATAAAAAGGCACCCTTGGGTGCCTCATTCCTCATCAATCATATCAATCAAATCATTCTTCTTTCCTTCCTTAGGTTCCTTTTGGAGCCCCTCTCAAGGCTTTTAAGCCTTTTTGAGAGGATTCTTCTAGTGGGAAATATTTTGGGGAATTTTGGGGAGCATCTTAGAGGCTCAAGGAGTAGTCAGCGGGGCTCCAAGCGTCAGCGAGGGGTTTTTTCGACGGTCAATTCCTTTCCTTTTATGCTCTTTAATATGCTTTCCTTTGTAATTATTGTGGATATTATGTGTAGCTAAAACCCAATTTGGGGTCTTGAAATGAAATGATAGTTCAATTATTGTTATAATTTCTTGTCTCTTGCCCATGTCCTAATTATTTGTATGGATGTGCTTAATGCTTTACTCAATCTGGCCAATTGTGTAATGATTCGATTCTTAATGGAAACTCGACGAAGAGAAATTAGGATAGATCATAATCCATGCAACTAGTTTAGTTGCCCGTTGTGACACCGGGATTAGTTGATTAAGCTTAGATTCCTAAAATGAATCAGAGCATAATAATTAATGATTTTTAATAGCGCTAAGGACACTTAGGTTGTTAAAATGATTTAATTACAATTAGGGGAAACCGACAGGAGAGCCTATGTGATTAACGGAGATTCTAGGATTATAATTAGTTGGGCAATGAGATAGGATAATTATAACTACTATTTGGCTAATCATCGATTTTCAAGACCCCTCTTCCCATTTAAAGAAAACTCTTTCTCCATATTTTATTTTTTTGATTGATCAAATTGTTTTTGTTAATGGTCTTGAATTTAAATCCTTTTTACTGCATGAAGTGGTCCCTAAATATTATTTCGCCTAAGTATTTTCAGTGCTCAAGAAAATTTTAATTATTTGCTTAAGTTTCGCTTCGCCTCCCTGTGGATTCGATACTCGGTATTACTACCGTTTTATATTACTTGCGGCCCGTGCACTTTGCGGTCATCAAAGACCTTCAACGTTATGCCCGAGCATATATATTATCATTGATCGGAGGCATGTTATTTACCGACAAGTCTGGCAGTAGGGTGCACCTAATGTACCTACCCCTATTGGAAGATTTTGATGAAGCTGGGACGTATAGCTGGGGTGCAGGATGTCTGGCGTTGTTATACAGGAACCTCTACAAGGGTTCAGTTATAGATGCCAGAGAGTTAGGCGGATCACTTATCTTGCTTCAATTGTGGACGTGGGATCGGTTCCCTATAGTAGCTCTTCGACGACGGCACCGGTATGAAAACCATCTAGGAGACCGACCATTGGCAGCTCGGTAAGAACCTTTTCTCAATATAACTACGTCCTGCGTTTCAACTTTGTTACAACAAAACTAATATTCAATTTCACATGTTTGTAGTGTTGGGTTTTATGCCCTAAAACTCGTAGATAGTGAATGTAACTGTTGACCGGATATTAATGAAATAATATTGATATATTTTTCCATTAATTGTTATTAGTTATTTTATATTTGTCTTTGCCTAATAATAACCCTAATCCAATAAACTAGACATCCAAGGCTGTAATATGAGTCTTGAACTATATGTAGTGACATATGGGATCATTGTTCAAGAAACAGCCTAAAGGGTCTATAGTATAGGGATAAGACTGGGTGCCTTATCCTGGTGACACTATGGATACGGTCCACTTTGTATTTGATACAAACGTTGCGATCCAACGCGTTCGTGTAGGAGACATGCGAGTGGGGGTATCCTATGCAATGAGTTTGCATAAGACCGGACCGAGAAATAATAACCACTGGTTATAACACCGTTAACTAGTTGGTTTTCTATTTCACTAGGACGAGCTAGACAACTTAGTCTTAATCCTGAGTTGATTATGGACTCCTGCTCATGAGAGATTGTCCTTTGATTTGTATGGGTGAGAGTGGCCAATACGCCGACTCAATAAGCCTACCACTTTGGGGACAAGATCGAATGGGGAGCTGGGAACATAATCGTACAAGATGGAATTCACTCCTTCCCGACTTTAGGGAAGCAGATGAGTGTTCCCTTAAGTGGTTACTCCGAGTCTTGAACAAAGGGCCCTACCCTCTCAATGGCACGAGAGGGTTTTCTGTTTGATGGTTGGACCACAAACAGGTTGTTCATTGGAGGAGAATTGGTACTTAAGGAAATAGAGGTAACCCAGGGGTAAAACGGTAATTTGACCCAACTGGTGTTACTGATAGCGAGCATAGCTAGCTATGTTTCCCTAATTAATTAAGCTAGTCTTTTTATATTTAATTGGCAAAAATTATGCATTTTATGTTCTTTTTGTAGGAATCATGTTTCGAAGTTAAATCGAGAAATTGGAGCTAAATACGTGTTCGGGACATGAAAATTGGCTAAAGAACGGAAAAGATTCAACCAAGAAGAAGTCAAAAGAGAGCCATCCGTAGGCCAGCGTCGGGACGCTGCTCTTGGAGCGTCTCGACGCTGCCTTTCCTTTTCTGATTTGGGCGGCAACAGAGACAGCGTCGAGACGCTATCTCCTTAGCGTCGAGACGCTGTGACAGCGTCGCGACGCTATGTACACAGCGTCGCGACGCTACCCGCAAATTTTCTATAAATTCCTCTTTTCAGCTACTGATTTGGGAGGCCAATTGGTTAGATTTTAGCCCTAATTTCGACTAGAGACCTTTTGTGGGGGCTAAAGGCAAGGCCAAGGAGCGAGAATCAAGATAGAAGACGTGGAGATCGTGACGGGGACGTGCCGGTTTCGACGGATTCGAGTTTTCCCTTTTCTTTCCCTTAACTCTTGTAGTTTTTATGGCTTTTCTTTCAATTAGTGTTTATGGTTTAAAGACTATGAATTGCTAGTTGTTTGTCTTAGGGATTGATGTAATTGTTTAAGTTTGTTGGATTAATTTTTGGTATGAATGTGCTTTTATTCTATGCATGCAATGTTGTGTTTAATGCTTTCAATTACTTGATCACTAATTGAATGATTTAAGTGTTGAATCTAACTCGGGAGAGAGGATTTGGCCTAAGACTTACCTTGTTTAATTGCATGACTAGAGTAGAAATTCTAAGTTTGTGACGGGATTTGGAATATCTTTAGAAGCATAACAAGGACCGAACCGAATAATGCCTTGCATGTTAATGAACTTAGATAGGGATATCAAGTTAGTTTATATGCATGAGAATCAATTATACTCGGGAGAGGTAATCGTGATAAAAGTTTCCTTGGCTTGTAGAATAATTGCACGGTCAATTCATTCCTATTAATCAATCCTCATTCTTAATCAATGAAATCAATTCCCTAAGAATATTTCCATTTGAGTCTCCACCCTTTATTTTATATTTTTTTGTCTTTAGTTTTATCTTTATCTTTATGTTTTGCTCGCAATATGCAATGGTTAATAAAGATTAAGGCAAAAAGAGCTACCCCTGTTGTGATCAGTTAGGCCAACCAGAGAAAACTCAGGTTAAGGGTCCCTGAAATGGGTGTGTGAAAGCTAGTGCCACATATAAATGCTTAATTCATTTGTTAATTAAAAGCACCTAAGTATGGAGATAAACAAACTAATTTGTTGCATTAACTCATTAGTGAAGCCTTAGTGCCAGTGTAGAGGGAAGATGAGCTGAGGGTTTAATAATCCAATCCCGAGCTAGTAGAGTCTGATCTTGTTGAGTTAGATCTCGCTTGTGCAAGTTAATTTTGGAAAAATTTTAATTTGTCTCCCTCATTGGTCCTTATGTGCATGTCTCTTGCTTGCTTGACTATTGACTTTTGAGCCTTGAGGATTGAGTTATGATTATTGCATCCATTCTTCCACTGTATGCTTGATTTTTAGTTTGCTCGAGGACTAGCAAAAGCTTAAGTTTGGGGGTATTTGATAGCGAGCATAGCTAGCTATGTTTCCCTAATTAATTAAGCTAGTCTTTTTATATTTAATTGGCAAAAATTATGCATTTTATGTTCTTTTTGTAGGAATCATGTTTCGAAGTTAAATCGAGAAATTGGAGCTAAATACGTGTTCGGGACATGAAAATTGGCTAAAGAACGGAAAAGATTCAACCAAGAAGAAGTCAAAATAGAGCCATCCGTAGGCCAGCGTCGGGACGCTGCTCTTGGAGCGTCTCGACGCTGCCTTTCCTTTTCTGATTTGGGCGGCAACAGAGACAGCGTCGAGACGCTATCTCCTTAGCGTCGAGACGCTGTGACAGCGTCGCAACACTATGTACACAGCGTCGCGACGCTACCCGCAGATTTTCTATAAATTCCTCTTTTCAGCTACGGATTTGGGAGGCCAATTGGTTAGATTTTAGCCCTAATTTCGACTAGAGACCTTTTGTGGGAGCTAAAGGCAAGGCCAAGGAGCGGGAATCAAGCGAGAAGACGTGGAGATCGTGACGGGGACGTGCCGGTTTCGACGGATTCGAGTTTTCCCTTTTCTTTCCCTTAACTCTTGTAGTTTTTATGGCTTTTCTTTCAATTAGTGTTTATGGTTTAAAGACTATGAATTGCTAGTTGTTTGTCTTAGGGATTGATGTAATTGTTTAAGTTTGTTGGATTAATTTTTGGTATGAATGTGCTTTTATTCTATGCATGCAATGTTGTGTTTAATGCTTTCAATTACTTGATCACTAATTGAACGATTTAAGTGTTGAATCTAACTCGGGAGAGAGGATTTGGCCTAAGACTTACCTTGTTTAATTGCATGACTAGAGTAGAAATTCTAAGTTTGTGACGAGATTTGGAATATCTTTAGAAGCATAACAAGGATCGAACCGAATAATGCCTTGCATGTTAATGAACTTAGATAGGGATATCAAGTTAGTTTATATGCATGAGAATCAATTATACTCGGGAGAGGTAATCGTGATAAAAGTTTCCTTGGCTTGTAGAATAATTGCACGGTCAATTCATTCCTATTAATCAATCCTCATTCTTAATCAATGAAATCAATTCCCTAAGAATATTTCCATTTGAGTCTCCACCCTTTATTTTATATTTTTTTTTGTCTTTAGTTTTATCTTTATCTTTATGTTTTGCTCCCTAAATAAAATTGGACAAAAGTATTCACGGTACTTAATTTGCTAGAAAACCAATCCAGAGGACGACACTCGTTTTACACGAAAACACTATATTATTACTTGACCCGTACACTTGCGGTAAGCAAAGTCCGCATCAGTTACGGACACTCGTGAAGGACTAACTAGTCGATATTGGTCTAGATCCGTGGACACAGAAAATATGTCTGCAGTGAGAAGAGTTCAACTGTGAGTCTATAGTGGAATGTACACACAGTTAACGAATATTGATTAATGTGGTTAATGAGTTTGACCAATTAATCTCACATCGTTGGAACTTCTGATCTGCAGGTCCATTAGGTCCCACTGGTAGCTCGTAAAGTAATTTGAGGCAACTAAGCAATAAAAGTAAATTGAAAATGTTCAATTTATTAAGGGAAACAAATATAATATATATTGATATATTATTATGAGAGAAATTAATATTTGAAAAGTTCAAATATAAATTTATGGAAGTTTAAAAGAGTTCAAAATAATGAATTAATTAATTTAAGGCCTAAAATGTGTTTGGGCAAATTAATTAATTCTAGGCCGGGAATTAAATATGTGATATTTAATTGGTGGTTAATTAATTAAGAATTCATTAACCGGGAATTAATCGATTATGGAAATAATTAATCACTTGAAATAATTAATCACTTAAGGAAGTGATTAATCATTTATGGAAATGATCTAATCACTTATGGAAGTAATTAGTCATTTGTGGAAATGATTAATCAATTATGGAATTGATTGATCATGATTGATTAATTAAGGAATAAGATTGAATCAATTATGGAAAAGATTGATTTAATTGAATATTTTATTCATGGCCTCTCTTCTATAAATAGAACATTAGACCTAATTGGTCATGACTTTTGACACTTGACACTCTTGAAAGACAAGACCTAAAATTCTCTCTAGCCTCCCTCTTAGAGAAAGACTCCCACAAGTCTTTTGCCTCCTAGACTTAGAGACATACCAGTGTAACCTCTGTGGTGATTGTGTCAATCAAAGAAGAAATTTCCAGCGAAGAAAAACGAAGGCGGCTGCTGCGTTTTCGTTCGTGGAGCGTCGTTGGCGAAGAACGGTCAAGTCTTCAACGAAGGTTTGTAACGGTTCTTCCTCTTTTCTTTAGAAAAGTATTAAAAATAAATTTAGATTTATTTTAGCATGTTTAAACCAATTTTACAGCGGCTTTAAAGGTTGTTTAAAGTTTTGTTTGAGTTATCGTAACGGTATTTTAATGTTAATTAATATACGGCGTAAGGTCCAATCGATGCGCTTCCGCTGCGTGGGGACTTTTATTCCCTTCAATTGGTATCAGAGCCATCGCTGTCCCTATTGATTAATTTTAAAAGTTGCGATAGGCTCTAATAGGTGGGATTTATGCATAATGTATGTTCGGTTTGCATTGAACTGTTTGGGTTAATTTTATGGCCATAGATTTTATTTTTATGTGATTTTGATCATGTAAGGCCCGGTGTTTCGGGTATATTATGTAAAATCGAGTCCTATGTAAGTCCGGGTCTAGAATAGGTTTTTATGAGATGAAAATCGGAGAAATCGCCGCTGAAATCGAGACAAAAATCGAAGAAATCGTTGCTGTTTTGCCCAGATTCTGCCTCCAAATGCATCAGCGTCGGGACGCTACCTCAACAGCGTCTCGACGCTGTCTTGATACCGAAGGCGCTCGGTAAGGAAAGCACACAGCGTCGGGACGCTACCTCAACAGCGTCTCGACGCTGTCTCGATACCGCAGGCGCCGGATAAGGAAAATGCACAGCGTCGGGACGCTATCAACACAGCGTCTCGAGGCTGTCACGATGGAGGCGCGACCTAGGGTTTCAAAAGACGCGGTTCAAGGCATGACCGGTTCGGCTGGGCTGGGACCTATTTGGTCCGGTTCAGCCAATTTTTGGCATGGTTCGTGATTTTGGAGGCCGGTTCGAGGTGGTTCGGGGCGGTTCGTGCTGTCTAGACCAATTCCGGAGCTATACATGGATTTTTTAGGATAGAATTTAGCTAAATTAATGTAATTTAATGCTTTATTTTATCCTAGGGGCCAAAATTAACCGGTTCAATTGCTATTTATATGCTTTATGGATGTCATATAGAATATTTAATCCCACCTTAGGTTATAAACATGCTCATGCATTTTTTTATATATTATAAATTGTTATAATGTATGTTTAAATGCATGGATTTGTTTTCATATTTTTTAATATAAGTGTATATTAATTATATGAAAAATTGGAAAGCATGAAGCATGTCATTACTTAAATTAAATATAAATAGTTATGTTTAATGTGATGAATGAAGCATGCTTGATTGATTTTCTTGATTGGTTTATAATTGTTATAATAAAAGAAAATCAAAATTGCATGAAGCATGAAACATCCATAGTTAATGATATAATTGTTGTATTATTCATGCAATTGATGTGGTTTAATTTTTAATTTGAATGAGATTGTTGAATGAATTAAACCATAGATTCTTGATTATAGGATTAATCATTAAAATGGAAATAGTTCTTTAATATTAATGATTAGAAACCGTCAATCTATAATCAAGATTTGCATGCAAACATAAGATCATAGGATGAATTGATTTAATTTTAAATTGTTTAAAATTAATTAGACCTAGATCGTTTTCTAATAGGATTAGAATATTTTCTTACTTAGGATTAAAAATAGTTTTAATTGACTAAGTAGGAAAAACATTGTTATGATTATAAGGGAACTCCACCGGTAATGTTCTGTCTAAGGCTGGGGGTATTTAAGTTGACGGTTTACGGAACACCTCCTACCTGGGAACTGACCTGGAATATCGGAGTTGAATTAATCATAGTTAAATGTTAGCATGCAATATCACTAGGTTTATTAAAAGTGTTTAATACACCTAGATCTTTAGAGTAAAGACCTTACATTACTAAGGTTATAAGGGAACTCTCTCGGTGAAGTTCTGTCTAAGGCTGGGGGTATTTAAGTTGACGGTTTACGGAACACCTCCTACCTGGGAACTGACCCGAACATTGAGTTGAATTAACCATAGTAATGTTGACTTGCAATGTTGGGTTTATTAAAAGAAGTTTAATTCACCCAAAAGATTACAGTTGAATCCTTTCCATAATTGTTATAATAGGATCAGACTTAGATAGATTGACTTAGCCGAATACTATCTAAGTTACACAACCCTATATTAACCTTAGGACATTTTCAGTGGGAGGAAAATTACAAAACGAGATTTAAATCAAGTTTTGCTCCTACGTCCCTATATTCACAACGTGAGATTCATGCTCGGCTTCGAGTCGCCTTAGGAGCGGCCTCCCTTCGGAAAGTGTTTGCATGGATCAATATCAAGGTGAATGGGAAAAATGTCTAGAGTAAGTGGGAGCGGGACACGTGTCAACGTATCCCTCGGTCTCCGCCCATAGTTCACACCGTGAGAGTCCTATGATCCGCCTGCAGGTTGTCCTGGCGCAACCATCCCTTCGGAGGGCCTGGTCATAGGATTCGGAACATCGTGAAATCCTGAAAAAGGATAGGAGCTCTTAGGCTAATCACCAACAGTTGTCTTTCCCTTCGGTAGCTTGTTGGTGCGTGCCTCTGAGATCTGAAAGTGGGAGGGTTACACTTACGAGGATGAGTTAAAAGTGTTAACATATCCTTGACCGAACAACGGTGGCTAATATCTATAGGAATATGAGTTATTCTGGAATTAGAATTAGCTGAGAGGTGTCTCATTTCAAAGGAGGAGTGCCTGATCACCCTTTGGTGGCCGACATTCTAAACCTCTGAAACATCGTTGCAAAACTGAATCGATAGTTTTAGGGTTCCGTGATTGTCTGTTTTGCTAAATTGATTGGATTGTGTGCAATTGTTTGCTTGTATGATGGGTTAAGGCAAAGATAACTAATACGGTCATTGTTTGTTTAAATTTCAGCAATGTCTTCCTCAATTGTCTCTCTGCTTAAAAATGAGAAATTAACCGGCGAAAATTATGCTACATGGAAGTCGAACCTGAATACGATTCTTGTTGTCGATGATCTACGGTTCGTCTTAACGGAGGACTGTCCTCCAGCCCCTGCTCGTAATGCATCCCAGGCAGTTAAGGATGCTTATGATCGTTGGACAAAGGCCAATGATAAGACTCACGTCTATATCTTAGCCAGCTTATCTGAAGTTTTGGCTAAAAGGCATGAGAGCATGGTAACAGCAAGGGAGATTATGAACTCTCTCCAGGAGATGTTTGGACAACCGTCCTACCAACTCCACCATGACGCTCTCAAATACGTTTATAGTTGTCGCATGAAAGAGGGCACGTCTGTTCGGGAGCATGTCCTGGATATGATGGTCCAATTCAACGTGGCAGAGGCAAACGGGGCGGTCATAGATGAGCGTAGTCAGGTTGCATTCATCTTAGAATCTCTTCCGAAGAGTTTTCTACAGTTTCGAAGCAATGCAATGATGAATAAAATAACATTCAACCTGACTAGCCTCCTGAATGAGCTACAACTCTATCAGTCTCTTCTTAAGAACAAGGGACAGATAGAAGGAGAGGCAAACGTTGTTCACTCTAAAAAAATGTTCGAGAAGGGTTCATCCTCTAGAACTAAATCTGTAGCCATTTCTTCAAAGAAAACTCAGAAGAAGAAAGGAAATAAAGGGAAAGCTCCCAGTACTGCTGCTAAAAGCAAGGAAAAAGCCAAAGCTATGGCAGATAAGGGCAAGTGTTTTCACTGCAATGTAGATGGACATTGGAAGAGAAACTGCCCAAAGTACCTTGCTGAGAAAAAGAAGGAAAAGGAAGGCAAATTTGATTTACTTGTTTTAGAAACATGCCTGGTAGAACATGATGAGTTTACCTGGATACTTGATTCAGGAGCAACTAATCATGTTTGCTCTTCTTTTCAGGAAAATAGTTCTTTTCGGCAGTTGAACGATGGGGAAATGACACTCAGGGTCGAAACTGGAGAAGTCATTTCAGCTAAAGTAGTGGGAGCTGCGAAGTTATTTTTTAGAAGTAGATTCTTACTTTTAGAAAGTTTGTTAATCGTTCCCAAGATTAAGAGGAACTTAATTTCTATTTCATGTTTGATTGAACAATCGTATACAGTTACTTTTGATATGAATGAAGCGTTCATTTATAAAAATGGTGTACTTATTTGTTCAGCCAAATTGGAAAATAACTTGTATGTTTTAAGACTAACCGAAAACAAAGCACTTTTAAATCACGAATTATTTAAAACTGCTGAAACTCAAAGTAAAAGGCAAAAGATTTCTCCATCAAGTAACAATACTCATTTTTGGCATCTCAGACTTGGTCATATAAACATCGATAGGATCGGTCGTTTGGTAAAGAATGGACTTCTAAGCAAGTTAGAAGATGATTCACTACCACCTTGTGAATCTTGTCTCGAGGGAAAAATGACCAAGAGACCCTTTACTGGAAAAGGTTACAGAGCCAAAGAACCCTTAGAGTTAATACATTCGGATCTGTGTGGTCCAATGAATGTAAAAGCTCGAGGAGGGTACGAATATTTCATCTCTTTTATAGATGATTATTCAAGATATGGTTACTTGTACCTAATGGGACATAAGTCTGAAGCCCTTGAAAAGTTCAAGGAGTTTAAGGCTGAAGTTGAAAACCTATTAGGTAAATCTATTAAAGTACTTCGATCTGATCGAGGAGGGGAGTATATGGATCAAAGATTCCAGGATTATATGATAGAACATGGAATCCAATCTCAACTCTCAGCCCCTGGTACACCTCAACAGAATGGTGTGTCAGAAAGGAGAAATAGAACCTTGTTGGACATGGTTCGATCAATGATGAGTTATGCTCAATTGCCTAGCTCGTTTTGGGGGTATGCAGTAGAGACTGCAATATACATCTTGAACAATGTTCCCTCGAAAAGTGTTTCTAAAACACCTTTCGAATTATGGAAGGGGCGTAAACCTAGTTTGCATCACTTTCGCATCTGGGGTTGTCCAGCACACGTGCTTGTGACAAATCCTAAGAAACTGGAACCTCGTTCAAAACTGTGCCAATTTGTTGGTTACCCTAAAGAAACGAGAGGTGGTTATTTCTACGACCCACAAGACAATAAGGTGATTGTATCGACAAACGCCACTTTCTTAGAGGAAGACCACATGAGAGATCATAAACCACGAAGCAAAATAATATTAGGAGAAGCTACTGAAGAATCATCAAGAGTTGTTGATGAAGTTGGACCTTCAACAAGGGTTGATGAAGGAACTAGTTCTTCAGATCCATCCCGTCCATCTCAAACGTTGGGAATGCCTCGACGCAGTGGGAGGGTTGTATTACAACCTGACCGCTACTTGGGTTTAACTGAAACTCAGGTTGTCATACCTAATGATGGCATTGAGGATCCATGGTCCTATCGACAGGCAATGAATGACGAAGATAAGGATGAATGGGTCAAAGCCATGAACCTGGAAATGGAGTCTATGTACTCCAATTCTGTATGGGAACTTACAGATCTACCAAATGGGGTAAAACCCATAGGGTGCAAATGGATCTATAAGAGAAAAAGAGATGCAGCTGGAAAGGTACAGACCTTTAAGGCTAGACTAGTGGCAAAGGGTTATACCCAAAAGGAAGGGGTTGACTATGAGGAAACCTTTTCTCCTGTAGCCATATTAAAGTCCATAAGAATTCTCTTATCCATAGCCACATATTATGACTATGAAATATGGCAAATGGACGTCAAGACTGCCTTTCTGAATGGTAATCTTGAAGAGAATATCTTCATGTCTCAACCCGAAGGGTTCATAGCCCAAGGTCAGGAACAAAAGGTTTGTAAGCTCAATCGATCCATTTATGGATTGAAGCAAGCGTCCAGATCATGGAACATTAGATTTGATTCTGCAATCAAATTTTTTATCTTCGACCAAAACGTTGATGAGCCTTGTGTATACAAGAAAGTCAACAAAAGGAAAGTAGCTTTTATAATACTTTATGTAGATATCCTACTCATTGGGAATGATGTAGGATACCTCACTGACATTAAGAAATGGCTAGCAGCCCAATTCCAAATGAAAGATCTGGGAGAGGCTCAATATGTTCTGGGAATCCAAATCATTAGGGATCGTAAGAACAAAACGCTAGCTCTGTCTCAAGCAACGTATATTGACAAGATGTTGTCTCGATATTCGATGCAAAACTCCAAGAAGGGACTACTACCCTTCAGACATGGGGTACACCTGTCTAAGGAACAGTCTCCTAAGACACCACAAGAAATTGAGAACATGAGACACATTCCCTACGCCTCAGCTGTGGGCAGCTTAATGTATGCTATGCTCTGCACTAGGCCTGACATATGTTATGCAGTGGGAGTAGTCAGTAGGTATCAGTCTAATCCAGGGTTGAACCACTGGGAAACGGTTAAGAATATCCTCAAGTATCTTCGGAGAACGAGAGACTACATGCTTGTGTATGGAGCTAAGAATTTGATTCTTACTGGATACACTGACTCTGACTTTCAAGCTGATAAGGATTCAAGGAAATCCACATCAGGGTCAGTATTCACCCTCAATGGAGGAGCAGTAGTGTGGAGAAGCATCAAACAAGGATGCATAGCAGACTCAACCATGGAGGCTGAGTATGTAGCAGCTTGCGAAGCAGCTAAGAAGGCAGTATGGCTCAGAAAGTTCTTGACTGATTTGGAAGTGGTTCCAAATATGAACGTGCCCATAACACTATACTGTGACAACAGTGGGGCTGTAGCCAACTCAAAAGAACCTCGAAGCCACAAACGGGGTAAACACATCGAGAGGAAGTATCACCTGATACGGGAGATTGTGCAAAGAGGAGATGTGATCGTCACTAAGATCGCCTCAGAGCACAACATCGCTGATCCATTTACGAAGGCTCTCACGGCTAAAGTGTTTGAGGGTCATCTAAAGGGTCTAGGTCTACGAGATATGTATGCCATCTAATCTAGGGCAAGTGGGAGAAATGTATAATGGGTATAAGGATGCCCTAGTTCATTGTATTAATATACATGACATTTCCAGCTTTAGATTATTGCATTTACATCCCACTAACTAGTGTTTTAGTTCAAGTGGGAGTTTGTTGGGTTTTATGCCCTAAAACTCGTAGATAGTGAATGTAACCGTTGACCGGATATTAATGAAATAATATTGATATATTTTTCCATTAATTGTTATTAGTTATTTTATATTTGTCTTTGCCTAATAATAACCCTAATCCAATAAACTAGACATCCAAGGCTGTAATATGAGTCTTGAACTATATGTAGTGACATATGGGATCATTGTTCAAGAAACAGCCTAAAGGATCTATAGTATAGGGATAAGACTAGGTGCCTTATCCTGGTGACACTATGGATACGGCCCACTTTGTATTTGATACAAACGTTGCGATCCAACGCGTTCGTGTAGGAGACATGCGAGTGGGGGTATCCTATGCAATGAGTTTGCATAAGACCGGACCGCGAAATAATAACCACTGGTTATAACACCGTTAACTAGTTGGTTTTCTATTTCACTAGGACGACCTAGACAACTTAGTCTTAATCCTGAGTTGATTATGGACTCCTGCTCATGAGAGATTGTCCTTTGATTTGTATGGGTGAGAGTGGCCAATACGCCGACTCAATAAGCCAACCACTTTGGGGACAAGACCGAATGGGGAGTTGGGAACATAATCGTACAAGATGGAATTCACTCCTTCCCGACTTTAGGGAAGCAGATGAGTGTTCCCTTAAGTGGTTACTCCGAGTCTTGAACAAAGGGCCCTACCCTCTCAATGGCACGAGAGGGTTTTCTTTTTGATGGTTGGACCACAAACAGGTTGTTCATTAGAGGAGAATTGGTACTTAAGGAAATAGAGGTAACCCAGGGGTAAAACAGTAATTTGACCCAGCTGGTGTTACAGACACTCGTGAAGGACTAACTAGTCGATATTGGTCTAGATCCGTGGACATAGAAAATATGTCAGCAGTGAGAAGAGTTCAACTGTGAGTCTATAGTGGAATGTACACACAGTTAACGAATATTGATTAATGTGGTTAATGAGTTTGACCAATTAATCTCACATCGTTGGAGCTTCTGATCTGCAGGTCCATTAGGTCCCACTGGTAGCTCGTAAAGTAATTTGAGGCAACTAAGCAATAAAAGTAAATTGAAAATGTTCAATTTATTAAGGGAAACAAATATAATATATATTGATATATTATTATGAGAGAAATTAATATTTGAAAAGTTCAAATATAAATTTATGGAAGTTTGAAAGAGTTCAAAATAATGAATTAATTAATTTAAGGCCTAAAATGTGTTTGGGCAAATTAATTAATTCTAGGTCGGGAATTAAATATGTGATATTTAATTGGTGGTTAACTAATTAAAGAATTCATTAACCGGGAATTAGTCGATTATGGAAATAATTAATCACTTAAGGAAGTGATTAATCATTTATGGAAATGATCTAATCACTTATGGAAGTAATTAGTCATTTGTGGAAAAGATTAATCAATTATGGAATTGATTGATCATGATTGATTAATTAAGGAATAAGATTGAATCAATTATGGAAAAGATTGATTTAATTGAATATTTTATTCATGGCCTCTCTTCTATAAATAGAACATTAGACCTAATTGGCCATGACTTTTGACACTTGACACTCTTGAAAGGCAAGACCTAAAATTCTCTCTAGCCTCCCTCTTAGAGAAAGACTCCCACAAGTCTTTTGCCTCCTAGACTTAGAGACATATCGGTGTAACCTCTGTGGTGATTGTGTCAATCAAAGAAGAAATTTCCAGCGAAGAAAAACGAAGGCGGCTGCTGCGTTTTCGTTCGTGGAGCGTCGTTGGCGAAGAACGGTCAAGTCTTCAACGAAGGTTTGTAACGGTTCTTCCTCTTTTCTTTAGAAAAGTATTAAAAATAAATTTAGATTTATTTTAGCATGTTTAAACCAATTTTACAGCGGCTTTAAAGGTTGTTTAAAGTTTTGTTTGAGTTATCGTAACGGTATTTTAATGTTAATTAATATACGGCGTAAGGTCCAATCGATGCGCTTCCGCTGCGTGGGGACTTTTATTCCCTTCATGTAGATGGAATGATGAGTTCTCTGTGATTAAGACTCCAACTCACATCTTAATCCAATACAGATACATGTTGGATACGATTTCGCAAAACCAGGTATATAGAAGTTCAAATAATGAATAATTTATAATGTTGTGGAGTTTACTCATACCTTTGATTTTCAAAATTAACCCTATGTTGAATAATTGTACAAATCATATGGGAGCCATATGCACACTTGCTCCATGTATTGCCCAACTATTGTCTCGTTGGTCAGGACATTTGGACCACTAGAAGTCCACTGATATGCTTTTTTATAGTGGAGTGGCATTTTCCTGATCGTGTAATGCCACAATTCGGGTGGGTGCAACACATACCTATACCGTGTAATACAGATATGGTGTTGCACTCGTACAACTTACAGGGTCGACATGAGCGAAACTGGACAACGTATTTGGCTCCATCCATCCAGATTTGGGAAAGCCGACTTGCAAAGGTAATACTCTGCCAACCAATCGAGTTCGGTGTCGACGTCAACCCAAATTATGATCAATGGTATGCAGCGATCAATAGACGATTCATCACCAAAGCAGGAGCGTCATTCTATTATTTGGTAATACTTTGTTAAATAAGTTGAAATAAAAAAACAATTTAATGTAATCTCATACATTCAATTGATTTTTTTTTTAGAACAACAAGACCAATAACACAAGACTCGATAGAATCGCTTACCAACATATGGCCTCGATATATCAAATCCTTCATGAGGACGGGGATGCACCATTTCCAAATGAAGAGGTCCCTGTTGAGCAACAAGATGCTCCTGCTCAGCAAGAAGATGATCCACCTGAGTAACACGATGATCCAGCTCAACAACATAATGATCCACCAGAGTAATACGGCGATCCATTACAGTATGATTTCTCGTACTTGCCTCAACCACCATCACCTTTTCAACCGTCATACCCAGACCCATTTTCTCTCCTGGCTTACTGATGCAAACTCCTCCGATGTTTGCATCATTTCCAATGACCTCTCCCTTTGACCGTCCAGGATTAAGAACGATGGAAGAAGGTCAATCCTCACATACTTATCATCCTCTTGGAGATCAGTATGTGACATATAGAAACATTATTCAGGATATAAACATTAGGGATCAGGGTGATACTGGAAATATTAGAGGTCGAGGTGATCGAGGTCAATATGTTACTCATCGATCTAGAGCTAGGCAAAGTAGGAGATCATCTTCTAGTCAGGACTCATAAGGATGATATTTGTAATTGTAAATTTCATTAATATTAGTGAATTTCATTTTATTAGACTTTTTTCACATGTGATGCACGTGGTTTTTTCCTTCTTAATATTAAAAAAAAAAAAAAAAACATAAAAATGAATAAATTAAAAATAATTAGTCTTTCTCAATTAGAGTAAAATTTAAAATCTACCTTGAAGAAGAAATAAACACTATCATTAAAGGAAAACATATTAGTCAATGAAAATTCATAAGAAACACATAAACTTATTCTTTAATTAATGAAATTAAAAATTATTTGAATCTATCTTAATCTTAATTTCAAAAGTTAGAAAGAGAGTTTTGGAACTTCAAAATACATTAAAATGCTTATTGAATTTAATCATTTAGTTGTATTTCAAAATTTAACAATAAATATATTAAAATTTTGAATTTTCATTTATAGTATTTTATTTTTTATAAAGTGATTCATTATTTTACCTTGTGTGTATTTTAACGTGTAATGAAATGAGTCGTCGAATTTTCCAATTATCAAGTGACTAGAGCTTTGAAACCATGTATAATACTTGGTGTACACATTTGAGTAAATTCTGGTAGAAATGGAGTGAACATTTGTATTAGAATTTTGATTTTGCTTGTGTTGGATTTGTATATATTTTGATTAGTTATGCAAACTTTGTTCGGTTTAATTTACTAAACTAAACACCAAAATGATATACCTAAAACTTATTCTAAAAAAAATATGATATAGGTAACACCTATTTCTTATCCAACATAAATTTTCTCATTTCTCAATAATAATAAAATGAGAGAAAAAAAAAACCTACCCATCATTAGCTGTGTCAAAATCAACCACCTTCTTCAAAACCATCTTAGGTACTTCTTCAATCTAGAATGCATTATTTTCCTCAATTTAGCTAGATTATGAGTAACATGATTTTCTTCTATAGGTGAAAAAAATAATTTTCAATTTGAATACATTTGTTCTATCCCACATGGCTTCTAGCACCATTCTATTATCAACTAATTATATATATTTTATTAATCCCAATACTTCTTCATCTCAAATACTTCAAAGAATAAAAAAGAAATCATGCATATATATAAACATAATACAATATAAAAGTACAAAAAATAGATATGCAAAGGTGTTTGACAATTCTAATCAATTTGTTTAAGACCAATTTATTAGAGAAAAACTTGCATAATAACATATTTATCAACAAAAAAAAATGCAAGTAAACAATTGCTCATAAAAAAATAATAAAAAAAAAATATAGACCAAATGTTGATGAACTAGAAAAAAAAATTGAAACCATTGTTTTTACACTTTAAAATCAAACAATTCTTCCAAAAAAAATGAACCATTAAAGGTCATTAACGTGGTGTGTAGGATTAAATAATGCATGTAATTGTTCATTAGGTTGGTTGTGTGTAGGATGAAAAAGTTTGAAACTGCTTCTCTAAATAGGCATTTAAAGGGTATTAATAAAATGTTTTTAAACTGTATTAAAAACATGACATTTAAGCAATTGCAAAAAAAAAAAAAAAAAATAGAAAAAAAACATTTAATAAAACAGTATTGTGGGTTTGATGAGATAAAATTTATACTTTGAAATTATAAAAAAAAAAAACATATTTATTATGTTATGATAAGCATTTATTGCAATGATTAAACCAAATAATTAAAATTTACAAAAAAATCCGTTCGTGATTAGACAATAACAGAAATTAAAAAGAAATCAGTTTGAAAAAAAAAACGGAAGGCATGTCACGCCTCTTCAAGACCGGTATACTGTCACGCCTCTTGGGGAGGCGTGACAAGAGCAGGTCGCGCCTCTTCAAGAGGCGCGACACATGGTTTTTCCAAATTATTTCAAAATCCATTGTTTTTTCCCAATTTTTTTATTTAGTACCTTGAATTTCCAAAGTCCTATTGTTATGCTGTCGAAATTTTCAGGGCATTAGGTTGTAGTGAGAGTAAATGTTTAGTAATGTCCCCTAGTTTAGGTTGAATTTTGGGGGCGTTACACAAGATTACTCAATACAAACAACATAAATGAACAATGCATCATTTTATTAATGTTCGGTCAAATGTTACATTTACTATCTACAAGTTTTAGGACATAAAACCCAACAAATTTTACATTTCTGGCTTTTGGATTATTTATTGTATATACACCCCACTGACTACAGTTTTGTTTAAGTGGGAGTTTGTTGGGTTTTATGCCCTAAAACTCGTAGATAGTAAATGTAACATTTGACTAAACATTAATAAAATGACATTGATGTATTATTCAATTATTACTCTTAGTATTATGTTTGACTTGCCTAAATAACCATAATCCAATAAACTAAACATTTGACGGGACAACCAGGAGGGTGTCGAATTCTCCCTAAGTTGTCAAATAAATTTATAATCCACGACACTACTACTAATTTTGTAGCAATAGCGGTCGGGGTCGAACACAGGTAAGGAGGATCTAATAAGTGTAGGATTTTATGCTTATGAAAACAAGGGGATTTTTTATGATGAATGACAAGCAAGAAAAAATAAAATAAAAAAATTGAATGCTGGAATTTAAAAGGCACAAAAACTAAATATGCAAAGCAGAAATAAGACGGGGTCAAATACATAAAAAGGGATTGTTAGATTAGGATTTATTATGTTTGATTCTAATTCATTGACTTCCTAGTTTTCTCTAATGGTTGCTCTAAACTGATTTCATTAGTCTGGTTGGCTTCTGGGTTACTCGGAGGACCCTCCTACACTAACCTGTGCTAATTAACTCGCTAATAGTGAATTCGACAATTAACAAGATTAATTAATATAGGCTCTATTGCTCACCACCCCTTACGCATAATGTAGTAACCATCTGAGACCTTTGCAACGATTACTACCTATATCTAACTAGATTATTAACAAGCAATTCAACTGCTTATTTTAACTAGCCACTTTGGGATCGTGGATACGAAATTATATGAACTAAATTCAAATGCAATTTAAATCTAAATTTCTACAACCTTTAACATGCATCCTAGGCCTATCAAGGGTCGTCTCACTTAGAGAGTGGCTTGCCTCAACCTGGTGGCTATCTCAAATAACTGATAGAATACACAAGCTATAATCGCATAAGGCGTCAATCCTAATTGACTAACGGTCATGTATTGGTTTAAACGGGATTGCATGCGAAACTCAATGAAAATACAACAAAAACAGAAGATATAAACTAGGAAACTCAGGTAATATCTTTAGAAATAAAGACATAAATCCAACCCAACGATCTAGAAAACTTTAGCTACGCATTGATGAAGTAAACGCGATAAATAACATGAAAGAATCCATAGTAAATGACCAACAATGGTCTACAAAGACGATGGTAAGTAAAAAGGGGCAAAGGAATCGTAAAAGGGACCCAAAATCTAACCTAACGACGGACTCAAATCCCTAAGACAAGGTCAGGAGCGAAGCGAGACAACGCAGTGAACTTCCTCTCATACTGCACTACGATCATACTTCCCTGGGTCAAATGGAGGAACTCAACTTCTTTGTCATCTTTGATTGTCTCCGGGAAGTAATAATCGTACAACAGGTCTTTGAACCTTTCCCTTGAAATCGGCTGATTAGCATGATCTTCAGCGACTGCCACAGACTTCCACCACATGCGAGCATCATCCTTGAGCATGAAGACTGCTCCTCTAATCTTCAGGGGATCATTACAGTTCATGAGGTCAAACAGTGCCTCTAAATCAGCGACCCACCGCTCTGCTGCCACAAGATTCTCGGACTGCCCGTCAAAAGAGGGAGGCCCATAGCGCTTGAAGTCCCTAATGAACTGGGATTGTTCTACATTCTCAGGTACCAAATTACAGTTTCGTGGTGGCCTGTCATTTCTCTGGGCCATGTTATCGAACATGGTCTGGAGGGCTTCCAGAGTGATCAACATGTTGGGTTTTATGCCCTAAAACTCGTAGATAGTGAATGGTGACAAATTGTTCACTTGTCTCAATACGTTGTTATTGAGGTTTGTACAATAAAGAGTTATTATTACTAAAATTGCACAATTGGACCCAAATCCAATAAACTAAATCCTAGGTTGTTTAGATGAAACTTGAATTAGTATGTGGGGACATACGGGGATTAGTGTTCAAGTAACAACCTAAATGGTCTATAGTATAGTGATAAGGCTGGGTACCTTATGCGAGTGGTGGTATCCTGTGCAATGAGTTTGCATAAGACAGGACCGCGAAATAGTAACCACTAGATGTACATTAAAAACTATAGATTAATAGTGAGAGATAATATTTGAATTTTATTCAAATATAAAATTGATTAAATATATGATATTTAATTAGTTGGTTGAATTAATTCAGTTAAATATGATTTAATTGAATTTAAAACTATATGTTAAATTTAATTTAATCAAATTTTGATTTGGTTAAAATTAATTTCATGTGTACAATATATAGTCTTAATATATATTAATTTAATTGTTAAATTAATATGTATTGGGCAATGAGGGATTGACACCTCATTGGGGAGTTACACGATTATAACTCCCCTTCCCTCATTCACTATCAACCAACATGTGGGAAAATTACAGAGAGCTGCAGTTTCTGATTTGAACACTTTCTCAGAAAAATTTTTGCTCTCTAACTCTCTAAAAAACTCTCTGAAGATCTCAAGGATTTTAAAGCAACTCTTTTGCTGAAAATCAATTCCCTTTCAAGGCAAAAGTTGGATCCCACAATCCAAACCTCAAGAATCCAGAGCATAGTGGGTGCTCTTTGATGGTGGTGTTCGTTGGATGAATTTTTCGTGTTTTTTTGGAGCATTGTGCAGAGAAGAAATTCGTTCTTCAACAAGTAGGTCTCCAAATTTCTAAATTGTTTAGTAATGCATGCTTAATCTGTTAGATTATAGAATTGTTCTGTAATTTTAAGGCCAATGTATCGGTGTTTTCGTTTTAACTCAATTAACAACTATTCGATTTGATATACGCTTCCGCTGTAAGGAATTTTAATCCTTCACAACATAGGAGCTGCATGAGGGGCCGGAGGAGGAGGAGGGGGCGGAAGGTCAGCTCCGTGCTGAACAGGAGGAATCGGGGGATTAACTTCCTGCAAAGGGGAATTAGAGGATTGGCCCCCTACTGAGCATCAACATCACCTACTTGATTTTCTTGCCCATTAGCCGGGATTCTAGGTCCATGAGCCATCGACTGGAAAGACGGTGTTAAGGTCAAAGAACAGATAGCAACCAGGATTAAAGCTCTAACCTAAAACTAGGCGGCAACCTAATCCTACTACCATGCAATAATCATGCAATCAAAACAAGCTAACTAACCACCTAAAAGGAGCATCCTAAGCCTAGCTACTATATAACAAAGCAACATAGGAAAAAGACATGCCTAGACAAGGCAACCAAGTCACACAAAAGGAATTCAAGTAAACAATAATAATTATGCAAAACAATCACGTAAATAAAAAATAATCATTCCAACAGATAATTCAAACATACATGCAACATAATAATATCACAAACAGACCAACGTACCTGGTGATGGAGAGGAGAAACGAGGAAGACCCTAACTCTAAACACCCAAACAACCTAGATTTCCTAGGCCAGTCTACAGGAACAAGTCCGCTCTGATACCAACTGTAACGCACCAGGTTTTTAAAACTTATTAACCTAGCGACACTACTAACTACAACTTGACAAACTAACCGGATACTCTGAAAATTTCGGCAGCATAACGTCATACAACAGACTAATCCAAAAATTTTAAACACCTGCTAGAAACAAAACTACACTTTTAAGCAACATATACAACTGCACCACAATACTACAACACAACAAAACTACTAGAACAAGCTGCGAGTCAGGTCTCACATTATCAACTACTATCTAACCAGGAACACAAGTTTAACAAAGATTATAACATTAGTTCATTCAAAACAAACTTAATTATTATCAACTAAATGAACAGATAGAGTTATTTAAAACAAACACAACTAGACATAGAGTTTAACAAGAATTATTAGAACTGAACCTAGGACAACAACTGTACAACCAAGTTAAGCAACAAGCAATCCAACATGAAAATAGAATGGAAAACAGTGCAGACTAGCTAACGTTAGTAGATACACGAAGTTTCAAATTCTAATTTAAGAAGTAGACATGATGTTGTTTTTGCACGTGATGATTAACAATTACGTAACAACATATTTTTTAATATCAAAATTACTGCATAATTAAATTCTTATATTTTTTTAATCTAACATATCTTATATACATTTTGGTTTGAAATTGGAAATCGTGTGCACTGCATTGATATGTTTTACAAACCTCGAGAATGTTTGATTCACCACTCTAACACTTTCTCATAAATAGAAAATGAAAAGCGTAACGAAATTAATGCCATAAAACTGATGGAAGAAAAGTTAATGTCAAAATTTCGTGAACAATATAACTTTGCATTGCTCCTTTCAAGTGTGATATGATCGATACTTCTTCTTCGACAAAAATTTTGTTGTTATATTCTCAACTTGTGGTCTAGTCCTTACTTCTTTATTGTGACCAACACTTTAGAACTTGAGCCTACTATTGGAACTAGTGTTTTATCTTTGTGAACTATATTTTCAGCATCTTTTAGTTTCTTTGAACCTTTTACTTACGATGCTCTAATGCTTTTCGTATGCAATTTCATAAATGAAATATTATTTTGTTCTTTATTTTTTGTATTCCATTTATTGGTTTTAATTATTGTTTTCTTTCTAGGTAGCAACAATAACCCTATAACAGTATATTGTTTGGATTTAAGTACAAAAAGAATTGAAAAGCTGTTGAAATACTTCCAAGGGTACGAACATACCCAATAATATATAAGAGACAATGATTTATAATATTATTTATAATTTTCAAATAAACATCATACAATAAAAACGAAAATAGTTAATCTTTTTCTATGCTTGCCTAGTTATTGCAGCAACAATCTTTTTCATTAGAAATGTCTAGTAGCTTGGGCATACAAAACCCACTACATTTGTTTTGTTGCATGCATTGATTATCACCTGAAACGTCGTGAAATGTGCCAGAACAAGGTCGAACACAATTCATTATTAATAATATTGATTTCTCAAAAACAACAAAACGTTATTGATTTATATTATAAGGAATGTGAGGTAAGAGCATACTCGATGAAACAAAACATGCAAATATCGCCATGATGACAAT
Source organism: Luffa acutangula (assembly GCA_036850905.1). Taxonomy (NCBI): domain Eukaryota; kingdom Viridiplantae; phylum Streptophyta; class Magnoliopsida; order Cucurbitales; family Cucurbitaceae; genus Luffa; species Luffa acutangula. The sequence goes on from CM072098.1 coordinate 28,944,559, forward strand.
GGACACGGTAAAGAGCTTCTAAGTTGCCATTCTTCTTGAATTTCTGGCTTATTATTATTGGAGATTGTCAATGAAGATTAGTGAGTTTAAAATAAATATGAAATGTACTTATTTGTAGGGTTTGTGGTTGCCAACTCATAGATGATGGGATTGCCCAAGCCGTCACAATGCAAAAACAATCGTATAAATTTAGTTTCAACCAACTAACACATCCGTCAAGATCGTGTCTAAAATTGAAAACTTTGAGGATAGATAATATTCTATTGAATTTTAAAACGAATGCAACGTTGTTGTCGTACGTTTTGAAATGTCGATAATAACAAAACATCAAATAACACCTTTTTCAGAACTATAAGAGAGTACGATTGATACGTGAATTATAGTGGCTAAGAAATTGATTTAAATTTTGATGAAATTTACAATAACAAGGACAAGTAAATAACATTAACAACGAAGATAGTAATAAATTAACCAATCTATGATTTTCATACAACCATCGATCTAACTAATTTAGTTAAGTCATATTGCCAACCATCTTCATCATCAAAATCATCGTCATCGTAAAGCTCAGGGTACTCTGCCTTAAGCTCCTCATCGGTGACACAGGGCAAGAACTCCTCAGTGCACTCGCTAGACCCTGACGGAGATCTTATGACTTTCTATCTAGCTGCAGGCACTTCCTCTTCTTGCTTCTTCTCTGCACCAAATGACGTGCCCACTTCCTGAGGCTGCTCCGCCCTAGGGGTGTCATCATTCTGCATCCGAGTGCTCGCAAGAGCTACTGCAAATGTGGTTGGTCGACCATGCCTTACCAAACCTCGGATTTCTGCACGGAGACCATTAACAAATCGATTGATCCTGCTTTCTTCGGTGGCAACCAACTCCGGGACACGGCAGGACAACTCCTCAAACCTTATGATGTACTGCTCCACGGACAAGGTCCCTTGCACAAGTGAGACGAACTCCGCTTTTAGTTCAACATCAGCAAAACGTTGTCCAAATTGGTCTCGCACAAGACCTTTAAACCCTGACCATGATATGGGATTTTCTGGGTGATTCTCGGATTGACCAACTCATTCCACCATGTGCGAGCGTAGCCTCTAAGCATAAAGGCAACTCCTTGGACTCGTTGTTGGGCATCAGCTTCAAGAAGTTGGAATAGCACTTCCAACGTTGCAGTCCATTCCTCTACTGCTTCAGAACTTTTTGAGTGTCCATCGAATGAAGGAGGCTTCGCCTTCATGAAGCTCTTGATAAACTGCACATCTTTGCCATGAGCTGGGGCTTCGTTTGCACCGACGTGCTGCAGGTTGTTCGGGATTGCATTGCCAAGCATAGCTTGCAATGCCTTTGCTGTCAACACAAGAGGCACTGGGGGAAGAACATGAGGATTCGCCTCTGGATGCGAATTAACCTCTAGAACATCTGGAGGGCCAGAACGTCCACTACCTTGACTGCTACTGGAACTCATCTCTAAGAGGAAACAATGAACTCACTTAAGGAACACTCCATAGAACTAGAATAGGAGGGACAAACCTCAACTAAGGCAACCACCTAGATTAGAAGGCACGCAGACATGCATAAAGAACCATGCAACTATGGCAGCATCCTAAACCTACTACCATGCATCAGGCACGCAACAACAACAAGCTATCAAGCCATCTAAAGGGAACATCCTAGGCCTAGCTTCTAACAACAAGCAACCAAGGAATCAAACATGCTTAGACAAGATACAAAAAGCAAGCAAGAAAAATAACATAGGTAGGCATATAACTCATACAAGCACAATATATCATCAAACAGATAAATATCGATGCTTCCATACCTGGTGATGGAGAGTAGAACGAGGAAAAACCTCTAACTCACACAACTAAACAACCTAGGCTATCTAGGTCAGTCTCTAGGATCGACATCACTCTAATACCAACTGTAACGCCCCAGGTTCTCTAACCTCTAGCCTAGCGGTGCTACTACCTACTCTAGACTCTTAAGCATTTAGGACAACTCTTTAAACCGAATGGACCGAAAATTTTGGTAGCAAAACGGCGTAAAACTAGTTATCCCAAAATTTTACTTCACCTGAGAAAAGACAACCAACCAAGCTCCACCAAACTACAGTCAGATTTCACAAACCTATCTTCTCTAAACAAGACAAACCTCAAGGCAACATTCAGAAACTAAAATCATGCAGTGGAATATTAAGACATTGTTAACAGGAAAGCTAGAACTCTAGGTAAAACATTTATTAAACTTAATCAAATAAACAAGTCTAGTTTAAAAACTGAAAACAAATCCTTCCTCAGGTGAATCCCTCACCATGTTAGATCTACAGAAAAAAACAACTCAGACTATCTATTAAGGAAACTAAAATAAACATATCAACGAAGGAAACCCAACCCTGTAGGAATCCTCGTAGTTCTCCTCCTCGCCACCAAGGTCCGGATCATCCTCGATACTTGCAACATCTAAAATGTTGGAGGGAAGGTGGGGAAGGGAGTATCAGTACAACCGCGATACTGGTAAGTAGCTCACATGAGCTAGATCACAGGCATCAAATAATTACAAACAACATGCTTCTCACACATACAACATGCTTCCAAAAGTAGTAAAAACCAACATGCTCTCAAAGCAATAAACCAACAACATGCTCACAAGCACAAAAACCACATCATGCATATGCCTCCATCACTATGCACCCACACTATACTAGACCACATATGATTTACGTGTCATGCTCTGCACCTAACACATGAATTACGCGCCATGCTGCGCAAACCAACATGTGCATTACGCGCGACGCTGCACAAATCCTTTCACAGGCATTACGCGTCATGCTACGCAAACCACTCACATGCATTACGCGCCATGCTACGCAAACCAAACACTTGAATTACGCACCACGCTACGCACCTACACATGATTTACTCGTCATGTAACGCAACAGCTAGACCCATGCTACACATCCCGTGACAACATGCTAGCCTAACCCCACATACTTAAAACAACATCCCATCATGCTAGAATGCAACACCAAAATCATGCTTAACCATAACTCAACAAGCTTATCTCAAGCAACAAAACAGAATATGCTCATCTCAAGCATTCAGTACATCCAACACAACAAATCATGTTTATCTCAAGCAAAACACAATCCACGCTCATCTCGAGCAATACAACACAGAACAACACAGAAGATCATACTTTTCGCAAGTATAAAAATAAAGCAAGAAAACAAGCAAACATGCTTCATGAAATCAAACACAACCCAGCAAGTAGAAACTACTTACAAAACACGCTTCCAAATACCAACGAGGCAACACTTGCACCTGTTGGGTTTTATGCCTTAAAACTCGTAGATAGTAAATGTACTTTTGACCGAACATTAATAAAAGTGATGTATTATTCATGTTTGTATTATATCTTGTCTTATCAACCCTAATCCAATAAACTAAACATCCAAGGCTAATAGAATGAGGCTTGAACTAGTATGTAGCGACATATGGGGATCGATGTTCAAGTTTTAGCCTAAAGGGTCTGTAGTATAGGGATAAGGCTGGGTACCTTATCCTGGTGACACTATGGATACGACCCGCTTTGTATATTGATACAAACACGTTCATGTAGTTGACATGCGAGTGGGGATATCCTTTGCAATGAGTTTGCACAAAGATCGGACTGTGAACTAGTTAACCACTAACTGTAACACCGTTACTTAGCTTGATTTCTATTTCACTAGGATGACCTGGGCAATTTGGCCTTAATCTTGAGTGGATTATGGACTTCTGTCCATGAGGGATTGTCCTTTGATTTGTACGGGTGAGAGTGGCCTGCACGTCGACTCAATAAGCCTACCATTTTGGGGACAAGATCGAGTGGGGAGCTGGGAACATAGTCTTACAAGATGGAATTCACTCCTTCCCAGCTTTAGGGTAAGTAGAGGTGTGTTCCCTTAAGTGGTGTCTCTAGGTCTTGAACAATGGGCCCTACCCTCTTTATGGCACGAGAGAGACTTTTGTTTGTTGGTTGGACCTCAAACAGGTTGTTCATTAGAGGAGCACTGGTACTTAAGGATGAAGAGGTAGCCCAGGGGTAAAACGGTAATTTGACCTTGTTGGGGTACGGACACACGTGAAGGGCTAACTTGCTGTTGATGGTCAATATCCGTGGACATAGAAATATATCTGCAGTGAGAAGAGTGCAGCTGTGGTTCTTTAGTGGAGTGAACCACAGTTAACTTATATTGATTAACTTGGTTAATGAGTTTAGCCAATTAATCTCACATCGTTGGAGCTTCTGATCTGTAAGTCCATTAGGTCCCACCGATAGCTCTATCAGGGCGATTAGGTAAGTTTCTAAGGGAAAATTGAATATTCGAATGCGTTCGAATATTGAGTTAAAATATGAATTTGATTCATATTAAAACTATAAGTTATAATTAATGCACATTTGATGTACTTTAATACTATAGTCTATTTGAGAGAAATATAATGAAATATATGATATTTAACTATAAGATTTATTAATTGGTGAATTTATTAATTTTATTGTTTTAATTTAATTTGATTAAATTTGATTTAATTGAATTACATTAAAACTATAGGTTATATGGGAATATTATGTAAATATGATTTACATTAATAATAATAATTAGTTTAATTATTAAATTAATTATTATTAATGAATATTAATTTTTTTATTAATTAAGATTATATTTAATGATCAATCAGTTAATGTAACTGATTGATAAATTCAAACCCCACTAACCGAGTCATTATCACGTAAGAGAGTTATTTTAGGATGATTAAGTTTTTCATCCGTAACAAGTTTTTAGGTGTGTGCTGAACGATAATCGCTCTCCTCCAAACGTCTCTCTCAATCCCCATACTTTCTGCATTGTCTCTCAAGGAAACGGAGAAGAAAATTCTCTTTTGCCTTAGAAATCTTACTCCCACAAGCACTTTCAACGATTGCCCCAAGAGGATACCGGTGCAACTTACATGGTGGTGTTCGTGACAAATTTACAGTAAGAAAAAGGATGTTTTGCTGTTGTTTTTTTTGCGTAGATTCAAGGGAAATTGGCAAATCGATCAAGAATTTCACTTACGGTAGGTATTTCTTGATCTAGGATCATTAGGATCCAATTTAGATTGGATCTAAATATGAATTAGCATGTTTTATAATAACTTTACAACATGTTTTATAATATTTTATTGCCGTGATTTAATTTGCCAACGTACAGTATTTTAGTTCGAATTAAAATCTGAGTTAAGGTCTTGATCGTTTCCTCTGCGCAAGGGCTATTATCCCTGCAGCACCAAGCTCGACAAGCACCTCGAACTATAACAAAAAATGCTACCATCAAAGACTAAACAAAGGGAAAACGACCTAATAAGCTACCAGTGGCCAAACCCACTTTACCCAACTCATTTCTTTTTTGGACAGCCTTTAAACGTACCCAAAAATGAAAACCCAAAACCTTTAGACCATGGGCAACCATGTCTAAGGCACAACGGGCAATGGGTGTTTGCCAAACGGCTCCAGATAAGGCTTTTCAGCCGCTAGACAGCAAGTAAAGGACCCACCTAAAGTGCACTAAGAATTCCTAAGGACCGAGCACGCTACCAAACCTAAAACAACTAATGGGGATCTAATCTAACATGCTTTATAAGGTACAACCAACAACCTAAAGCTCGTTTAACTCATGCTTTAAGAACCTATAAGGGTCGGGAAACACACTAAGGCAACGAGGCTTAATGGGCATTGAAAAACTACAAGCTCCTAACCAAAACAGCCATGATAACTCATTTAAATGCATAAACTAGGTCCTATAAAGGTTGGGCAACTCCTACGAGCCTAGATATACAATGGGTAATGATAAAATCATGATTCTAAGTCTAAAACACTAATGAGCAACCTAACTAAAAAGCTACAAATGAAGGGACAGCCAAGAACTTACCTAAAAGAACCCGCTTCCACGCTAGACGGGTTTTACAAACCACAACCAGCGAGTCAGAACGCTCCTTGGGCAATGGGTATTCGAGTTGAAGTGTTTCGAACTCAATCGAATTCCCATACAGCGCTGCAGATCAGAACATCAAACACAATTTAACTTTTCACCACCAAAAATGAATGGGCATTCTAATCCTAACACCATACAACCATGGGTACGGGATTACTTACCGAAAATGCCAAACGACGCCAACAACAACCAAAAATGCTACTGGACAGAGGCGGAATCGGCTGAAACGAGGTCGATGGGACTCCGAGTCGCCAAGCACGCGAGATCTATCAACACTAAACCAAGAGAAACCTTAGATCGGCCTTAAAACCACAAGGAAAGAAAAGGGAAAAGGCTTACCCACGATTTTAATGTCGAAACGCGGGGGAGACGGTGCTTCGAGGTGCTGTCCGCGCAAGATCTAACCAATAGGGCCTCAAGGGAGTTAGATTGGTCGTTAATGAATACAAATGAGGGAGTATGTGACTTACCCACAAGCTTTACTTGCTGAAAATGCAAGGAAAGAAGAGCTCTACACCTTGAACCCACGAAACCGAGAGGGAAATGCAGCGGCGGCTGGTCGAGGGAAGGGGGCGGAGAGATTAGAACGACAGTGCACGAGCTTCATGGCTCACGATAGGACCAGAGAAAGAGACCGACGACGCAGAGAGAGGGAGATCAGCGCGACGAAAGGGGCGGCGCGACGAGCACAGCGACAACGACACTGGAGCTCGAGCGGCGGCAACCCACAACGGCGTTCCTTGACGACAAGGGGCTTGGCCGCGGAGACGCGAGACTTCGGTTGGAGGGGACACGCGGCTGCTGAAGCGAACAGCAAAGGGTTGCTCCACGCATGAAGAGAAAGAGATGAGGGAGATGAGAGATGGAGAGAGAGAGAGAGAATAGAAGGGTTAGGGTTTTTTTTTCTTAAACCTCTCTTAAAAATTTATTTTCTTTTTCCAAATAACCTTAAGCCCAAAAATAGGATTTCACCCAACCAACACCCAATATTCAGCGTAAACTAAATTATAACGCTGAGATTCCTCAACTGAATACAAACCACGTCCAACAAACTTTAGGGAGGGATTTTGATTTAATCACGCTTAATTCCCAAACACTTTGGTTTAAAAATTAAACCCCTAAGTTCAATGCCAAAATAAAATTTATATTTTTCTTTCAACTCTAAACTCGGGATTGAAATACACCCAAAGCGCACAAGGCGTTACAGTTAATGTCAAAATTTCGTGAATAATATAACTTTGCATTGCTCCTTTCTGGTGCGGTATGATCGATATTTCTTTTTCGACAAAAATTTTGTTGTTGTATTCTCAACTTGTGGTCTAGTCCTTACTTCTTTATTATGTCCAACACTTTAGAACTTGAGTCAAGTATTGGAACTAGTGTTTTATCTTTGTGAACTATATTTTCAGCATCTTTTAGTTTCTTTGAACCTTTTACTTACAGTGCTTTAATGCTTTTTGTACTGAATTTCATAAATGAAATCTTATTTTGTTCTTTATTTTTTGTATTCCATTTATTGGTTTTAATTATTGTTTTCTTTGTAGGTAGCAACAATAACCCTAGAACAGTAGATTGTTTAGATTTAAGTACAAGAATGATTGAAAAGTTGTTGAAATGCTTATACATTCATTATGTCTTAAAGAGCGATTCAACGAGATTGGTGCTTCAGTGAGTAGATATGTTAAGGGTACGAACATACCCAATCATATATAAGACTCAATGATTTATAATTTTCAAATAAACATCATTCAACAAAAACGAAAATAGATGATATCTTTCTATGTAGGCTCAATTATTACAGCAACAATCTTTTTCATTAGAAACGCCTGGTAGCTTGGGCAAACAAAACCCACCGCCTTTGTTTTGTTGCATGCATTCATTATCACATGAAACGTCGTCAAATGTTCCTGAACAAGGTCGAACACAATTCATTGACAACATGTCACATTTCGCTGCCATGTTACAAAAGTTTAACATTGTTAATAATATTGATTTAGCAAAAAAGAAATAAAAAACAAAACGTTATTGATTTATATTATAAGGAATGTGAGGTAAGAGCATACTTGATGAAACAAAACATGCAAATATCGCCATGATGACAATGGACACGGTAAAGAGCTTCTGAGTTGCCATTCTTCTTGAATTTCTGGCTTATTATTCTTGGAGATTGTCAATGAAGACTAGTGAGTTTAAAATAAATATGAAATGTACTTATTTATAGGGATTGTGGTTGCCAACTCATAGATGATGGGATTGCACAGGCCAACACAATGCAAAAACAATCGTATAAATTTAGTTTCAACCAACTAACACATCCGTCGAGATCGTGTCTAAAATAGAAAAACATTGAGGATAGATAATATTCTATTGAATTTTAAAATGAATGCAACTTGTTGTCGTACGTTTTGGAATGTCGATAACAACAAAACATAAAATAACACCTTTTTCAGAATTATTAGAGAGTATGATTGATACGTGAATTGTAGTGGCAAGGAAAGTGATTTAAATTTTGATGAAAACTACAATAATAAGGACAATTAAATAACATTAACAACGAAGATAGTAATAAATTAACCAACCTATGATTTTCTTACAACCATCGATCTAACTAATTTAGGGTGTGTTTGGTTTAACTTTTCAAGTGTTTAGTTTTGAAAATAAATCATTTTGAAAAAAATTCTATTGTTTGACAACCACTAAAAATGACTTATTAGAAAATGAGATTGATAAATAAACCATTTTGAGAGAAACTCTTGAAACCAACTTTTTAAAAAAAGACTTCTTAAATAAACAATAACTTGTGTATAAAAACATTTGTGAGGAAATGCAACCAAACATATGAGTGTTTAAATTTTAAACAATTTTTATACAAAATATTTTTTTAAATAATGCAATCTTGAAAAACATTTAAATTAAAATGTATTCCAAACGGGCCCTTAGTTAACTCATATTGCCAACCATCTGTACAAAAATGGAAGTAACAAATAATAATTGCAAATACATAAGTAAACTTACAAAAATTAATAAAATAAGAAAACTATTAAAATAATATTTTTAATGAATACAAGATTTGTGAATCGTTGATTTATTATTTTGATTTGTTTTGAAGTTTGCGGTATATTTATTAAATTTTTGGTCAGGTAAAACGTTACAACTTTCTAATTCTAACAGATAAGTTGTTGCAACTGTAGATAGAAGAACAACTAGTGAAGAGTTTGTCTTCGCAGTTCACCATTTATCGTCGTTAGTAGATACAAGAAGTTTCGAATTCTAATTTAAGAAGTAGACATGATGTTGTTTTCGCACGTGATGATTAATAATTACGTAACGACATGTTTTCAAATATCAAAGTTACTGCATAATTGAACTCTTATCATTTTTTAATTTAACATATCTTATATACATTTTGGTTTGAAATTGGAAATCGTGTGCACTACATCGATATGTTTTACACACGTTCCCATGGCCAAGCGAGAACACATGGAACCTCGAGAATGTTTGATTCACCACTATAACACTTTCTTTGATGGACCCAACGAAGCCCTCATATATAGAAAAATGAAAGGAGTAAAGAAATTACTGGCATAAAACTGATGGAAGAAAAGTTAATGTCAAAATTTTGTGAACAATATAACTCTGCATTTCTCCTTTCTGGTGCGGTAGAATCAATACTTCTTCGACAAAAAAATTGTTGTTGTATTCTCAACTTGTGGTCTAGTCCTTACTTCTTTATTTTGACCAATACTTTAGAACTTGAGTCGACTATTGGAACTAGTGTTTTATCATTGTGAACTATATTTTAAGCATCTTTTAGTTTCTTTGAACCTTTTACTTACGTTGCTCAAATGCTTTTCGTACGCAATTTCATAAATGAAATCTTATTTTGTTCTTTATTTTTTGTATTCCATTTATTGGTTTTATTTATTGTTTTCTTTTTAGTTAGCAACAATAACCCTAGACCAATAGATTGTTTGGATTTAAGTACAAAAAGAATTGATAAGTTGTTGAAATGCTTATACATTCATTATGTCTTAAAGAGCGATTCAACGAGATTGGTGCTTGAGTGAGTAGAGATGCCAAGTGTACGAACATACCCAATCATATATAAGACAAAATGATTTATAATTTTCTTTATAATTTTCAAACAAACATCATACAACAAAAACAAAAATAGATTCTTGGAGATTGTCAATGAAGATTAGTGAGTTTAAAATAAATATGAAATGTACTTATTTATAGGGGTTGTGGTTGCAAACTCATAGATGATGAGATTGCCCACGTCATCACAATGCAAAAACAATCGTATAAATTTAGTTTCAACCAACTAACACATCGGTCGTGTCTAAAATAGAAAAACATTGAGGATAGATAATATTCTATTGAATTTTACAACGAATGCAAGGTTGTTGTCATATTGCCAATTATCTGTACAAAAATGGAAGTAACAAATAATAATTGCAAATACATAAGTAAATTTACAAAAATTAATAAAATAAGAAAATTATTAAAATAATATTTTTAATGAATACAAGATTTGTGAATAGTTGATTTATTATTTTGATTTATTTTGAAGTTTACGGTATATTTATTAAATTTTGTGTCAGGTAAAACGTTACAACTTTCTAATCCTAACAACTAAGTTGTTGCAACTATAGATAGAAGAACAACTAGTGAAGAGTCTGTCTTCGCAGTTCACCATTTATCATCGTTAGTAGATACAATAAGTTTCGAATTCTAATTTAAGAAGTAGACATGACTTGGTTTTCGCACGTGATGATTAATAATTACATCACGACATGTTTTCGAATATCAAAGTTACTGCATAATAAACTCTGATTATTTTTTATTCTAACATATCTTATATACATTTTGGTTTGAAATTGGAAATCATGTGCACTACATCGATATGTTTTAGACACGTTCCCATGGCCAAGTGATGAAATGCATAAATGTCATCATTTTCCTATTAATTTTAGCTAGTTTTGTGCATGAATTGTGTACTTCAATGCTATTTTCTGTTTAAATTTCAGAAAATCGAGCCAAGGAAGCAAAACCGGAATTTTGAAAGATTTTGGATGATTTTGGAGACTTTTTGAGCAATTTGGAGAATTACATTGAAGATCCGAGTCCAAAAAGCCAACAAGAATTAATTAGAAGCCCAAATTCATGAATTTCAAGTCTTAAAGTATCAAGTTGGGTCAAGAAAAGTGCCCAAAATCCATTACAAGAAGTATTTGGGCCAAAAGAAAGTTGGAGGCCCAAATATTGAGTCAAAATCGGGCCATTATTGGAAATTTAGGGCCTAGCGTCGAGACGCTAAGCCTGGAGCGTCCCGACGCTAGGCAGTCGCGTGGAGAGATCTAGAATTGAGACAGCGTCGCGACGCTGTCCAAATAGCGTCTCGACGCTGTGACGTCTTGGAGCCCAAGAAAAGATGACGTCAGAGCGTCGCGACGCTGTCTACGTAGCGTCACGACGCTACGCTACGCTGTCTACGTAGGATCGAGGAGAGCGACACTTTTATGAGCATTTCTCTTCCCTTTTCCTTTATGTTTTAGTTTCTAGAATTGTTGTGATTAGGAATTATTGAATTTTAGTGATTATGAGTAGTACATTCCTAAATTCTATGAGATTGATTTAGATGTTGAACCTCTGCTGAATTAATGAATTGATGTGGTTTAATTGTCATTACTGTTCATTTGTGCATTTTGTCTGTAATGCTTTTAATCAACTGATCATTGATTAAATGAATCGTTACTAAGGGGAAACTCGACGGAGAGAAGCTTAGACTAGAACTGAATGCATGACTAACGGTTATTTACCCAGGTGACACGGGACAAGATAAATAACGTTAGAGGTTGTACTGAAGGGCCATAATGCCATGCTAAGTAAATAAAGATGAGACTGAAAGGAGATTCTTTAATGAAAGGCATGAGATAGGAGGAGACCGACAGGAGATCAGTCCTTGTTATTAGACTTCTAGACTTATGAATCAAATGATTGGTTAATCCATATTAGTTAATTGATTATGCATTAAAGGTCCAATTGATGAAATCAACTCTCTAAGAATTATCCCTCCAAATTGTGTCGTCATTTATCTTTTGTTTTCTAGATTAGCTTTTTATTTTATCTTTTCAGCATTAGATTTTGTTCTCTAAATAAAGTTAAGCAAGATTATTCGTGGTAATTAATTGAATAAATCCAATCCCTGTGGAGACGATACTCTATACTCAAAATCACTATATTACTTGTGACAACCCGTACGCTTGCGGGGTTTAAAAATCGTGCATCAAGCTTTTGGCACCGTTGCTGGGGATTGGCTAATTTCATTCAATTAATATTGTGAAGAAATTGCTTGATTTAGATTAGAGGTTTTATTTTGTTTTATTTTTATCCTGGTCCATTGTTCTTGTTGTGCATTTAATTGGTGTTTGCATCTGACTGAAAACCTGATTATTGTTGATTTGATTGTTTTAAATGGCTTTTTATAATTTTGGGTTGCCCTTTAGGGAATCTGAGCCCGAAGAACCAACACCATCATCCAACTTTTTTTATTCAAATTATCCCTCTTTAGAAGAAAAATCTCCCCTGCATCAAGATTATATTAAGGATAACTGAGCCATTAAATTAGCTCTAGAAAAATCCGTAGGGAGATTCCATCCCCAAGAGAATGAGAGTGAAGTGCAATCCGCTTCCATAGAAGAAAAATCTTCCTTAGAGAGCTTGCTGGAAAAATTTATCCAAGAGTCGAGAGCCATGAATTTAGAATTAGACAAATCTATGGAGAGACTCCAAACCCAAAGGGATGATAGGGAAGTAGGATCCACCTCCATAAAGTGTCTAGTGAGTCATGTGGCCGGTGATTCATTAGCACCCATTCAAGAGCCTAATCCTTTCAATTTCGCTAAGTTTGAGCATATAGGGGTGAGCTGTGTAGATTGTGAGGAAGAATTGGATAGTTTTAGCACCCACCAAGAACAAGATTGTGAGGAAGAAAAAGAAAATTAGCCTATAGTGTTTGAGGAGTTTCATGAGGTAGAGTTTAAGGTTGAAAGGCCTTTGTCTGTTCTATCATCTCCATCCTCTCTTGATAATGAGTGTTCTTTTTCTTGTTCTCACGAGTCAGAGTCAGTGTCAGAGTCAGAGTCCATTTATTTTGATCTTTCTCCTTTTATGCTTTTATCAAAAGAAAATCCCAAAAATATTTCTGCTTCAGGGTCCCATGAAAAGCTAGTAAGCCTACTAGCAATAGTCTGCTTCATTGATTCAAGGAAGAAGGCCCGAAGAAATACGAGAATTTTTATGTGCCTTGAAAGACAGCATAAACTCGTCTAGCGTCGAGACGTTAAACAAGCGCTTCTTGGGAGGCAACCCAAGTTTATTTTTCTGTTAATTTTCTTTTCTTTGTTTTTCAGTTTTTTTTTTGTAGTTAGAGCATGTTGATCTTTCATTCCCGTTGATCAATTTTTAAAGAAGCTCGAGACCACGATTTCTTCCAAACAACCCCAATGATGTTGAAGGCTGACATCCATGATTTCTCTCACATTCCAGGGCAGTACCGTTCTCCCTTTATCTTTTTAATTGTCCTTATGCATGCTTAATTAGTCTGGATAATTAATACATTGAAGACAATGTATGATTTAAGTTTGGGGGGGAGGCTTTGTTGTTCTGATCAGAGTTGTTTGAATTTTTTTCATGATGATTCTATTGCATCTGTTTTGATGAGGACAGTTTATGATATGATCTAGGTAATGAATTTTATTCAATTTTTGTGAAATATGAAAACATGTTCAAGATTCATGTAAATTTAAATTTTTTCTTTGATTTCCTTGCAAATGATGAGCACTTAGCCTACTTATATGGCTTTGAATGCTTAGAACTGGATTATATTATCTAGATGTTTGTTGTCACTCCGATAGGCTTAAGATCTGATTTGAAAGTTGAACTGTATGAGAGTTTGTAATGTTTTACTTGGGAGAAAAATCATGATTAGTAGCCTGCAAAGAAAAGAAAAGAAAAAATCAGAAAAGAAAAGTGTGAAGAAAAAAAAAAGAATGCTTCACTTTCTTTACAGCGTTAGTAACCAGGGGCATTCATGAAACCCATCGTTTGCCTTTGCATGAAAGCGTTGGAAAGAAATGAGAATGCCTGGGCATCCTGAAAGATGAGGCGCTCGTAGTTGGATGCTTTCATCACCAATGTTGGCAAGCCAAAATGAAGGCGCTACATCTAAAAGGATTCTCAAAAAAGAAAATGCAAATTTCGGGGAGGCATACCCCGTTGTTTCAGGCACCTTAGTGGGATATTATTTTCTTGATTGTTGGAAAGCTGGATAATTAGAGCTTAGGGCCAGTTTAGGGGGAAGATGAACTAAGGATTCTATAAACCTTTTCTAGGCTAGTAAAGTCCTAATAAGGGAGGTTCGCACACACACACGCAAGGGATGAAGAGTTTAAATTTAAATTTCGTGATGAATGAATATGTTTTAATATTTCCTTTAATTGTTAAAGTTCATTATTTTGATCATTGAGCTTAGAGTCATGCATTTGCAATAGTTGATTCATATAGATAGTTTTAGCTTTGCTCAGGACTAGCAAAGATTTAAGTTTGGGGGTGTGATGACATACATAAATGTCATCATTTTCCTATTAATTTTAGCTAGTTTTGAGCATGAATTATGTACTTTAATGCTATTTTCTGTTTAAATTTTAGAAAACCGAGCTAAGGAAGCAAAAAAGGAATTTTGAGAGATTTTGGATGATTTTGGAGACTTTTTGAGCAATTTGGAGAATTACATTGAAGATCCGAGTCCAAAAAGCCAAGAAGAATGAATTAGAAGCCCAAATTCATGAATTTCAAGTCTTAAAGTATCAAGTTGGGTCAAGAAAAGTGCCCAAAATCCATTACAAGAAGTATTTGGGCCAAAAGAAAGTTGGAGGCCCAAAAATTGAGTCAAAATCTCGCCATTATTGAAAATTCAGGGCCTAGCGTTGAGACGCTAAGCCTGGAGCGTCCCGACGCTAGGCAGCCGCGTGGAGAGTTTTAGGATTGAGACAGCATCGTGACGCTGTCCAAATAGCATCTCGAAGTTGCGACGTCTTGGAGCCCAAGAAAAGATGACGTCAGAGCGTCGCGACGCTGTCTACGTAGCGTCGCGACGCTACGCCTGCGGGAGCCTATAAAAGGAGCCTTTTGCATCCATATTTGGTGTGCCAATTTGTGGGTTTTCACCCCATTCTAGAATCCACACTAAAATTGGGGATTTTTGGGAGAGTTTTGGAGCTTTGTTGAAGATCTTTGGAGCTCAGGATCGAAGGAGGTTGGTGCGGGATCGAGAAGATCGACACTTTTATGAGCATTTCTCTTCCCTTTTCCTTTATGTTTTAGTTTCTAGAATTGTTGTGATTAGGAATTATTGAATTTTAGTGATTATGAGTAGTAAATTCCTAAATTCTATGAGATTGATTTAGATGTTGAACCTCTGTTGAATTAATGAATTGATGTGGTTTAATTGTCATTATTGTTCATTTGTGCATTTTGTCCGTAATGCTTTTAATCAACTAATCACTG
Organism: Luffa acutangula; assembly: GCA_036850905.1. Lineage (NCBI taxonomy): Eukaryota > Viridiplantae > Streptophyta > Magnoliopsida > Cucurbitales > Cucurbitaceae > Luffa > Luffa acutangula. The sequence continues at coordinate 28,960,148 of CM072098.1, forward strand.
ATTAAATGAATCGTTACTAAGTGGAAACTCGACGGAGAGAAGCTTAGACTAGAACTGAATGCATGACTAACGGTTATTTACCCGGGTGACACGGGACAAGATAAATAACGTTAGAGGTTGTACTGAAGGGTCGTAATGCCATGCTAAGTAAATAAAGATGAGACTGAAATGAGATTCTTTATTGAAAGGTATGAGATAGGAGGAGACCGACAGGAGAGTCCTTGTTATTAGGCTTCTAGACTTATGAATCAAATGATTGGTTAATCCATATTAGTTAATTGATTATGCATTAAAGGTCCAATTGATGAAATCAACTCTCTAAGAATTATCCCTCCAAATTGTGTCGCCATTTATCTTTTGCTTTCTAGATTAGCTTTTTATTTTATCTTTTCAGCATTAGATTTTGTTCTCTAAATAAAGTTAAGCAAGATTATTCGTGACAATTAATTGAATAAATCCAATCCCTGTGGAGACGATACTCTATACTCAAAATCATTATATTACTGGTGACGACCCATACGCTTGCGGGATTTAAAAATCATGCATCACCAAGCGAGAACAAATGTACTACAATAAATATCACATATGATAGCATTAAAAAACGCTATTGTTGATGGTCGATTTTTGTTAGAGGGAACTCACCTGACCTTCACGTGCCACCAACCGTAAATTTGTAGATGAGGGGGGAAGACGTGGCCTGCAAGATGGAAAACCTGCACACCGGTGTGGTGCTAGCCACACCGACTCCGATGCTTAAGTCAGAAAATGGAAGTACGAGGGCTAGAGAGTAAGAGAAGAGAGTAGAGAGTTCGGGTCCCTTTCTTCAGTGGCGAAGAGCGGTATAAATACCTGCTCATCCTCCTAGGGTTTCAAGGAATTCAGAGGCGTTTCGGGACAAACCAGGCGGAGTCGGACAGGCTCGGCCTCGGCCCATGGCCGAGGCAGACCATGAGGCTCTGCCTCTGCCTTGGGCCGAGGCCGACCACGGGGTCGGGCCAAAAGCCCGACCCCTTCGGTCTTGGCCCGTCCCACTTACCGGTTTCACCTCTTGGGTCCATCTCCCAGCCCAATTTCTTCCCAATTGTCCTTGTCAGCTCCTTGTACATCGGGGTGGTCCGAAATTGCCTATAACATTAAGCCCCCTCTCTTGAATTAGGATTCAGGTGCGGCTTAGTGCTATCGGGTGAGCTCCTTAAGTCCGATTCAAGAGTATAACTCTCGTACCATGCTGACTTATGTATGGATTCCTTGTGTATCCTGCAAGATAGGACAAATCGGACAACGTAGAAACTCCCTGAACAGGGGTTAGGTGAAATGGCAATGAGAAAGGTGAGAGATTACAGAAATGGTCGGAGGGCCTGTGTGATTGACCCAGCCTCGGCCTCGGTCAACGAGACCCCCGTACTTGGTCAGCGAGACCCCTGTACTTGATCATTCGGAGTGCTTCATTCCAGATCCAGGGCCATTCCACAAGTAATATGTAGGAAAAATAGAAGTTCTCACGATCCTGCATAAAAAGTTAATTTCTTTAAAGTTTGTGCTCGACCTTACAAAGAGGTGCTCGGTCTCGGCCTCTGCCGGGTGAGCTTGATTTAGATGAAGTGCATTGGCTCGAGCTAGATGGGGTGAGGTAGACTTGGCAGCCCAGGATCATGTAATCCCATATTTGGATGAGGCGAGGTAGACTTGGTTAGTCCAGGCTCGCATGATGTGAAGATGTTCAAGCCAGATGAGGTGAGGTAGACTCGTTGGTCCAGGCTCACGAAATCTCAATCTGGATGAGACGAGGTAGACTCGGTAGTCTAGGCTCGCCTGATGTGGAGATGGTCAAGCCAGTTGAGGTGAGGTAGACTCGTTGGTCCAGGCTCACGTAATCTCAACCTGGATGAGGCGAGGTAGACTCGGTAGTCCAGGCTCGCCTGATGTGATGATGCTCAGGCCAGATGAGGTGAGGTAGACTCGTTGGTCCAAGCTCACATAATCTCAATCTGGATGAGGCGAGGTAGACTCGATAGTCCAGGCTCGCCTGATGTGAAGATTCTCAGGCCAGATGAGGTGAGGTAGACTCGTTGGTCCAGGCTCACGTAATATTAATCTGGATGAGGCAAGGTAGACTCGGTAGTCCAGACTCGCATGATGTGAAAATGCTCAAGCCAGATGAGGTGAGGTAGACTCGTTGGTCCAGGCTCACATGGTCTCAAGTCTGGATGAGGGGAGGTAGACTCGGTGGTCCAGGCTCGCATATAGGCGTGGGCTCTAAGCAGTAAGCTTAGGCTCACATGTTGGCGTGGGCACTTGATGTGCAAATTGCTTACTGCAAGTGTACGGGTCAAGTAATAATATAGTGTTTTCGTGATTAAACGAGTGTCGTCCTTTGGATTGGTTTTCTAGCAAATTAAGTACCATGAATACTTTTGTTCAATTTTATTTAGGGAGCAAAACTTGATGAAAAAGATAAATCTAAAGATATAAAGCATAAAATAAAGGTGGAGACTCAAATGGAAAGATCCTTAGAGAATTGATTTCATTGTTGAGATTGGGGTTTAATTAATGGGATGAATTTAACATGCAATTATTCTACCATGTCTAGGAACCTTTTATCACAACTATCTCTCCCGAGCATAATTGATTCTCATGCATGCAACCAACTTGATATCCCTATCTAAGTTCATTAACATGCAAGGCTTTGAGTTTAGTTCTTCAAGCAACTTCTAAAGTTATTCCAAATCCCGTCACAAACTTATAATTTCTACTTTAGTCATGCAATTAAATAAAGTAAGTCTTATGCCAAATCCCCTCTCCCGAGCAAGATTCAACACTCAAATCATTCAACTAGTGATCAAGTAATTGAAAGCTTTTAACCATAATTGCATAGGTAAAATAAATGCATATTCATACCACAAATTAATCCAACAAACTAAAACAACTACATCAATCCCTAAGACAAACAACTAGCAATCCATAGTCTTTAAACTACAAACACTAATTGAAAGAAAGGCCATAAAAACTACAAGAGGTAAGGGAAAGAGAAAGGAAAACTCGAATCCGTCGAAACCGACACGTCCCCGTCACGATCTCCACGTCTTCTCGCTTGATTCCCGCTCCTTGGCCTTGCTTTAGCTCCCACCAAAGGTCTCTAGTCGAAATTACGACTAAAATCTAACCAATTGGACTTCCCAAATCCGTAGCATGAAAAGAAAATTAAATTGGAAATCTGTCGATAGCGTCGAGACGCTAAGGAGACAGCGTCTCGACGCTGTCTCTGTTGCCGCCTAATTCAGAAAAGGAAAGCAGCGTCGAGACGCTCCAAGAGCAGCGTCGAGACTCTCCAAGAGCAACGTCCCGACGCTGGTCTGCAGATGGCTATCTTTTGACTTATTCTAACTTGAATCTTTTTCGTTCTTTAGCCAATTTTCATGTCCCGAACACATATTTTGCTCCAATTTCACGATTTAACTCCGAAACATGATTCCTACAAATAGAACACAAAAATGCATAATTTTGGCCAATTAAATATAAAAGACTAGCTTAATTAATTAGGGAAACATAACTAGCTATGCTCGCTATTTGCATGATACGCAAATTGCTAACCGCAAGTGTACGGGCCCAAGTTATAATATAGTGATTTACAATCGAATGTCGTCCTCTGGATTGGTTTTCTAGTTCCCCTAATTATTAAAGGTATATTCGCCCAATTTTATTTATAGAAAATAAACGAGAAATATGCAAATGAATGAAAAACTAATCAAAGCCATAAAATATGGAAACTCAATGGAGAAAGGCCTTAGGAAATTGATTTCATCTATTAGATGTATGAATTAATTCAAAGAATAATTAGGAACGAACACGTAACAAATTCATAAACCAGGTATTATCGATAATTAAAAGCCTCTCCCGAGTACAATTAATTCTTTATGCAAATTAAGAAATTGATATCCCTATCTAACTTCAACAACAAGCATAAACAATAAGAACAATCCTTATGATGGTTTCTCAAGCATTCCCAAATCTCTCAATCGTAGAATTACCTAAGTCATGCAATTGATAATCTATTCTAAACTACCCTCTCCCGAGCGATTAGTTCAGAAACAACAACATACAATCCGTGATCAAGAGATTATAGGCGTTAAGCATACAATTGCATAAATGAATCGCGTTACGAAACGTTCTAAAAAATCCGTAAATTAATCCATACAAGCTAATGGCTACATCAAGCCCCTAAGAAACGAAATTTAGCTACTCATGTCTCTCAAAATACAATCAAAATCAGTCCAATACATGCTAAAAATCAGTATGAGAAATAAGGGAGAAAGATTAAACTCGCTAGCCGGGATTCCCGCGCGTTCCCGTCACGATCCTCCCGATCCAAGCTCCCAAAATCAAGCCCTCTTTGTTTCTGCCCTGTTCTGTGTGTTTTTCTCTCTCTAAAATCGTGTTTCTCCCCCCAAAACAGCTCCCCTAATCAGGTTGCATCACAAACATTATATACTGCCCAATATGCGCGACAGCGTCGAGACGCTAAGGACATAGCGTCGCGACGCTGTCGCGCGCGTGCCCCAATTAATTCAGGAAAATTCGCAGCGTCGAGACGCTGTGGAGGTAACGTCTCAACGCTGCCTCGATCTCACACCTATCCTGATCGTTGACCAGCGTTGAGACGCTTCAAGGGCTAGTGTCTCAACGCTAGGCCCAAAATTGTTCTTCCTTTGCTGATTTCTTGGCTCGAACTTATTCTTTAGCTCTAAATCACCGAAAATGTTCAAAAACGTCGATTTTTATTTTTAATATATTTTTATTTAAAAATATTAAAAATTAATTTTCTAATTAAAATAATAGTGCCACGTCAGCATTCCGTTAGTATTTAATGGCAAATTGGACGACAGAGACTAAATTTCTCCTTATCTCAAACCTCGGGGGTATTTTTGTTGAGTTTTAAAACTCAGGGACCTAATTGTAACTTAACCAAAACCTCAGGGACCAAAAGTGTATTTTTCCCAATAAAAAAAGTAATTTTCATCAATTACATCTACAATCATAAAGGTACACAAATAATCTTTAAATTTCTAGTACTAAAAAAAATAGAACACACTATATTTAATCCCAAAACTTACTACATCAAAAGTGTGTTCTAACTAAGTACATACATATGAAGAGCTGCAAATTCATAACACATCCAAGGTAAAATGAATGCACATATAATCCTGTTGGGCGATTATCCGCAAGCGCACGGGTCGTCACAAGTAATATAAAACGGTAGTAATACCGAGTATCGAATCCACAGGGAGGCGAAGCGAAACTTAAGCAAATAATTAAAATCTCTTGAGCACTAAAAATACTTAGGCGAAATAATATTTACGGACCACTTCATGCAATAAAAAGGATTCAAATTCAAGGCAATTAACGAAAATAAATTGATCAATCGAAAATAAAATATGGAGAAAGAGTTTTCTTTAAATGGGAAGAGGGGTCTTGAAAATCAATGATTAGCTAAATAGTTGCTATAATTATCCTATCTCATTGCCCAACTAATTATAATCCTAGAATCTCCGTTAATCACATAGGTTCTCCTGTCGGTTTCCCCTGATTGTAATTAATTCATTTTAACAACCTAAGTGTCCTTAGCGCTATTAAAAATCATTAATTATTACGCTCTGATTCATTTTAGGAATCTAAATTTAATCAACTAATCCCGGTGTCACAACGGGCAATTAAACTAGTTGCATGGATTATGATCTATCCTAATTTCTCTCCGTCGAGTTTCCATTAAGAATCGAATCATTACACAATTGGCCAGATTGAGTAAAGCATTAAGCACATCCATACAAATAATTAGGACATGGGCAAGAGACAAGAAATTATAACAATATTTGAACTATCATTTCATTTCAAGACCCCAATTTGGGTTTTTAGCTACACATGACTAGAATATCCACAATAATTACAAAGGAAAGCATAATAAAGAGCATAAAAGGAAAGGAATTGACTGTCGAAAAACCCATCACTGACGCTTGGAGCCCCGCTGACTACTCCTTGAGCCTCTAAGATGCTCCCCAAAATTCCAAAAATTTTTCCCACTAAAAGAATCCTCTCAAAAAGGCTAGAAAGCCTTGAGAGGGGCTCCAAAGGAGTCTAAAGAAGAGAGAAAGGAAGAAATTCCTTGTTGGAATGATGATTGATTGATTGATGGTAAATGAGGCACCCAAGGGTGCCTTTTTATAGGCCTGGAATAGGGGTAGCGTCGCGACGCAACCTTGCTCAGCGTCGCGACGCTGCTGCGCACGCGGCTTGGACAACACGAAAGGGTAGCGTCGCGACGCTGTTTACATAGCGTCTCGACGCTGCCCCAAAATTCCAGATTTTCAGCTTCCTTTTGGGCTGATTTTTGGGCCTTCTTCTTCATTTCTTTTGGTCATTTTTTCATGGTTGTCTTCTTTAGGCCTCCTATTGCTTCAAGCTTGGATTTGGGCTTTAATTGCTTCAATTTTGGCACTTTTTCTCCCAAAATCACCAACTTTGCTCCTAAGGACCAAATAACAAAATTCATTAAATATTTTCATTAAAAGCATGATTAAAGCACCGAAAAGCTTAATAAATTGAGACTAAAATAGCGACATTTATGCTCGCTATTACACCCCCAAACTTAAGCTTTTGCTAGTCCCGAGCAAAATAAATTCTAAAGATGCATGAAATAGAATCGCTCAATCCTCAATGATTTTGGAATTTTTAGGATCGAATGGAAAACATGCAAGTGGAATAAGCAAGCACCGCATACTTTTGAAGAAATCTTAAACTAGTTTGAACTTAAGATTAATGAATAGCATGCTGAAGACTTATCTATTGATTCTTTTACTAACCTAGATTAGTCTTATGGCTTTCTCCATTTGTTTTCCCCCTACACTGGCTAAGAGCCCCTAATAGGTCGGAGTCCTTCTATCATGCAAAAAAAAAGAAACTAGGGTGCCTATCATCCTTTTCTTTCTTTTTCATGGGGGAGCAAAACTCTCAAATGATTTTTCTTTTTCTTTTCTTTTTCTTTTGCTACTCCCCCAAACTTGCATTTTGATATCTAATGGTACTAGCTTTCACACTACGGTGCAGGGACCCTTAACCCGAATTTTATTCTCTGGTTGGCCTAACTGATCACACCGCAGGTAGCTCTTTTTACCCCTAGGCTTTTTCTTTTGTGCAAGCAAAAAAAAAAATATATTCTTTTTCAACAGATTTTTCTTTTGTCTCAATTTCTTTTGTTGCTTTTGCTTTTCTCTCAGCAGGCATAACATTTTTTTTTCTACCTAGCTCTTTAGAGCAATCAAGCATGAACTTCCTAATATTAGAAACTAAGCCTATCGGGGTGACAACTTTGAAAACCATAATAAGAATCTAGATTTTCAAAGACGTCATTAGATAAGACTATTGCATGCTTTAGACATCAAAACTAAGTATCAAAAGATTTTAAAATTTCACAATTTCTGCCGTGCTCCCAGATTCCACAACATATAAACCATTTTCTCCCAAAATTTCAAAAATCACATCCTTGGCTATCATGGCTAGCTATTCATGTGTCCAACATAATTTAAATATGCTCAACACAGCGGAAGCCTTCCCCCCAAACTTAAATTTAACATTGTCCCCAATGTTTTAAAATAGTAAAGCATAAAGAGGGATACTGAGACTTCCCTGAGCTAGGAGCGCTTCATCTTCTTCTTTTGGATCCAAAAAAAATGGGAAATTTGGAATTTCGGGATTTGCTAAGGTGATCCTGCAAAACAAAATTGGATCACGGAGCAAATAAAATTATTTACCGCAAAAACAACTAACTAAACTTTAATCCTTGGGTTGCCTCCCAAGCAGTGCTTTCTTTAACGTCTTTAGCTAGACTAGGCTCGGCACGCTTATGGAGGCTCAAAATAGAAATTTTCATCATCCTCCGGGCCTTGCAAGAAATCACGCACCGAATTGCAAACTACAAACAGGGGAGAAAAAAAACTTTCCCCTGGCCCATCTTCACTAAAGAGATTCTCATAATAACATTTCAGAAAATAATCAGCTGCATCAAATCCCTTTTCTAAATCTCTATTCACAAAGCAATTGTTAACAGAGTCATCGAACGTTATAATATCTACTCGTCTAGGATCTAGAGGTGGCCTATCAATCATGCCAGTCCATTCATCAGAAAAAAATGTCTACATGCTCAGCAGATCCCTCAGACTCAAAATTAAAAAATGATTCAACTAAGCTATCACATGACTCATCATCAGAAGAATTCAAGAATTCAAGAATTTAAGGATCAGATTCTATACTATGCACAGATTCGAGTTCTTCTGGGTCAGATTCTATGCTATATACATCATCAGGACACGAAAAAAAGTATTCACATTGTCAGGATTCATGCATTCAGGAATGTCAAGATCAGACTCAATAGATTCACTGTAATCATGATCCGACTCAAAATTATCTATCAAACAATCTTTCTTATGCATTTCATGTTCATCCTCAATGTCAGGCAATTCAATATCATCATCAAAATTATCCATTTCAGGCAAATCTAATTCATTTTCAAAGGAAGGTAAATCATCAACTGCAGATCTTTCATTTTCACAAGCAGGCAAGTCTAATTCATTTTCAAAGTCAGGCAGATCCAAATCATTTTCAAACAGAGGATTATCCAAATATGCATCATGATCAAAATCCCCATTATCCATAAGCATTTCTCCTAAGCCTAGGCCAAGATCATAGTCTACCTCTTCATCGTCATCAGCCAAGTATTCAGGACCAACAGAGAAACATGTGTGCAAACTACAAACAGATTCATCTTGGCCAAAAATACTAAACACAACTTTTTCATCATCAATATTCAAGGTAAGTTTACCTGTATGCATGCTAATCTCAGCCTTACCAGTGGCTAGGAAAGGTCTGCCTAAGATAATTGGAACCTCTTTGTCCTCTTTCATGTCCAGTACCACGAAATCTACGGGGAAGATGAATTTGTTGACTTTCACCAACACGTCCTCCACAACATCCATCGGGTGGGTAATTGATCTGTCAGCAAGCTGGAGAGTGACGTCGGTGTTTGACATACCTGATAAACCAATCTTCCTGTAAACAGAGTAGGGCATCAAATTTATACTTGCTCCTAAATCACATAAAGCCCTATCGAAGGATACTTCTCCTATGGTGCAGGGAACAGTAAAACTCCCTGGATCTTTCTGCTTAGAAGGTATCCTACCAGAAATAATGGTACTGCTACTCTCAGATAAATTAAAAACTTCTTTTTTCAGACTTTTCTTTCTAGAAAGCATTTCCTTCATGAATTTCCCATAATTTGGCATATAATACAAGGCTTCTACCAATGGAATATTCACAGACAACTTTTTAAACATTTCTAGAAACTTTTGAAACTGTTCATCTAATTTGACATTTTTAAATCTTTGAGGAAAAGGTAACTCCCTGAAATCAAAGGTTGGACATTCGCCCCTCCGCTTGGGCGGGCTAATATGTGAACCTCTGCCATGGTGGTTGCATGGAACCACTTCTTCCTCAGTCAGCTTCTTTTTGTCATCCTGCCTCTCATTTTCTTTTCTACCTACAAGTTTGTTAGAAAAATCACATTTTAATTCAATAGAGTTGGGAGGATGTTGGATCCTTTCAGAGGAGGCTTTTTGTGCCTCAGTCCTTTCATCTTCATCATCCCTTCTCTTCTCTTCTTCCTTTTTCTTTTATGAACTATTCTCCAGTCTTCTGCCACTTCTCAGAACCACCATCTTACACTGCTCTTTCGGGTTAGGCTCAGTATCACTTGGAAATTTTCCCTTCTGAAGGGCATTTACTGCTGAAGCGATCTGTCCTATCTGCACTTCCATGTTCTTTAGAGCTGCGTCGTGGTTGTTTACTGATGTCTGGAGACTCACATTCAATATTCTTTGTTCTTTGATGAATAAAGCCACCATCTCCTCCAGGTTATTTTTCTTTTCAGGAGCACTAGATGATGCAAAACCTGGGGGTGGCTGCAAAACATTCTCCGTATTCGCATATGAGAAGTTCTCGTGATTGCGCAGACTGGGGTGGTAGAAGTTTTGTACTCCTTGAGCATATGGTCTATTTCCTATGTATTGAACTTCTTCCACATCTTGACCTTCCTTCTTTGAATGACCTTCAGCTAAGGTGGAAATGGACTTAACCACCTCAGATGAAGTCAATTTGTTCAGTGCATTGGTCAGAGATGCCAGTTGTGCTTTCAGTGAACTTGACTCATCCAATTCATATAACCCAGCCTTCTTTGTAATTGTTCCTCTCTCCGTCGGCCATTGATAATTGGTTGCCGCCATTTCTTCAAGCAGGTCTTTGGCTTTTGTCACTGTTTTTGAAAGAAAACTCCCTCCTGCTGATGTGTCTAGGACTGTCTTTGTGGAGGGGTTTAATCCATTGTAAAATAACTGTACCTGAAGCCAATCAAGATATCCGTGTTGGGGGCACCGCTTAAGCATTTCTTTGTATCTTTCCCACGCTTCGTACAACTGCTCATCGTCAAGCTGCCTAAATGTTCCAATTTCAGTCCGGAGCTTGGTAGTCTTAGCAGGTGGAAAAAATTTCGTCAGAAAAGCTTGGGCAAGCTCGTCCCAAGTACTGATGCTGCCCGTCTCGACTGATTCGAGCCAATCTTTTGCTTTATCCTGTAGAGAAAATGGAAATAGCCTCAATCTTATCGCGTCTGTCGGAACTCCGTTCATCTTCACCGTCCCACATATTTCTAGGAATGATCGCAGATGTGAGTGGGGGTCCTCGGAAGGATGTCCCTTGAACGAGTTATCGCGCGCCATCTGAATCAATCCTGTCTTTAACTCAAAATTTGTAGCTTGGATTGGGGCGTAGACAATTCCAGAATTCTCGGTGGGAAGAACTGGCTGTAGAAAATCTCTAATTGCCTTGGGAGCTTCCTCTTGGTTGGCCATCGCTTCTGCTAATCTTTTCTCTCGTCGAATAGATCTAAGAGTCCTGTTAATTTCAAGATCTAGCGGAAATAGATCAACGACCTTGTTCCTTCGCATACAATGCTCCCAGACAACCAAAAGAACCAAACAAAAATGAAAATAAAATAATGTTCACCAAATGATAAAAGAAAAATATTTACACCTAAATTACTATTTATCCCTTTCTTTTCGATGTCAAGAAAAATTAATTTTTGCTTAAAAATCAAGCCTCCCCGGCAACGGCGCCAAAAACTTGTTGGGCGATTATCCGCAAGCGCACGGGTCGTCACAAATAATATAAAACGATAGTAATACCGAGTATCGAAGCCACAGGGAGGCGAAGCGAAACTTAAGCAAATAATTAAAATCTCTTGAGCACTAAAAATAGTTTGGCGAAATAATATTTAGGGACCACTTCATGCAATAAAAAGGATTCAAATTCAAGGCAATTAACGAAAATAAATTGATCAATCGAAAATAAAATATGGAGAAAGAGTTTTCTTTAAATGGGAAGAGGAGTCTTGAAAATCAATGATTAGCTAAATAGTTGTTATAATTATCCTATCTCATTGCCCAACTAATTATAATCCTAGAATCTCCGTTAATCACATAGGTTCTCCTGTCGGTTTCCCCTAATTGTAATTAATTCATTTTAACAACCTAAGTGTCCTTAGCGCTATTAAAAATCATTAATTATTACCCTCTGATTCATTTTAGGAATCTAAATTTAATCAACTAATCCCGGTGTCACAACGTACAATTAAACTAGTTGCATGGATTATGATCTATCCTAATTTCTCTACGTCGAGTTTCCATTAAGAATCGAATCATTACACAATTGGCCAGATTGAGTAAAGCATTAAGCACATCCATACAAATAATTAGGACATGGGCAAGAGACAAGAAATTATAACAATATTTGAACTATCATTTCATTTCAAGACCCCAATTTGGGTTTTTAGCTACACATGGCTAGAATATCCACAATAATTACAAAGGAAAGCATAATAAAGAGCATAAAAGGAAAGGAATTGACCGTCGAAAAACCCCTCGCTGACGCTTGGAGCCCCGCTGACTACTCCTTGAGCCTCTAAGATGCTCCCCAAAATTCCCAAAATTTTTTCCACTAAAAGAATCCTCTAAAAAAGGCTAGAAAGCCATGAGAGGGGCTCCAAAGGAGCCTAAGGAAGAGAGAAAGGAAGAAATTACTTGTTGGAATGATGATTGATTGATTGATGGTAAATGAGGCACCCAAGGGTGCCTTTTTATAGGCCTGGAATAGGGGTAGCGTCGCGACGCTACCTTGCTCAGCGTCGCGACGCTGCTGCGCACGCGGCTTGGGCAACACGAAAGGGTAGCGTCGCGACGATGTTTACATAGCGTCTCGACGCTGCCCCAAAATTCCAGATTTTCAGCTTCCTTTTGGGCTGATTTTTGGGCCTTCTTCTTCATTTCTTTTGGTCATTTCTTCATGGTTGTCTTCTTTGGGCCTCCTATTGCTTCAAGCTTGGATTTGGGCTTTAATTGCTTCAATTTTGGCACTTTTTCTCCCAAAATCACCAACTTTGCTCCTAAGGACCAAATAACAAAATTCATTAAATATTTTCATTAAAAGCATGATTAAAGCACCGAAAAGCTTAATAAATTGAGACTAAAATAGCGACATTTCTGCTCGCTATCAAATCCCAAAAAGTTCATACAAAAACAAATGACAGAGGTTCAATAGATTGCGAGACTAACATTCTCCCATAAATATGCAGCTGATGCGTATCATCATTTCATCATTCACCTAATAATAAAGCAAAACAAAATATCTTAGATAAATAATCATGATTTAACCCTAATAATATATCGATTAATAAACCAAATAAATATTATAATTCATATAAACTAATTCCATTGAACTTGAAAGTAAGTTTGCTTACATATTTGAACTTTATCAACTGGCCATGCAATTGTAGTACCCAAAGCATCATCAATACGCACCATGTCAGAAGTAGGCCTCCATAGAAAAGTATTGGATTTTCTTACTGTATCAACCCATACATGTACTGTATCAACCCATACACGTAACATATTTCATAACATAAGTATATCCAATATTATTACACAGTTAAAATTCTAAAGATCGAACACTATATGTTGGGTTTTATGCCCTAAAACTCGTAGATAGTAAATGTACTTTTGACTGAACATTAATAAAAATGATGTATTATTCAATGTTTGTATTATATCTTGTCTTATTAACCCTAATCCAATAAACTAAACATCCAAGGCTAATAGAATGAGGCTTGAACTAGTATGTAGGGACATACAGGGATCAATGTTCAAGTTTTAGCCTAAAGGGTCTGTAGTATAGGGATAAGGCTGGGTACCTTGTCCTGGTGACACTATGGATACGACCCGCTTTGTATATTGATACAAACGTAGTGATCCAACGCGTTCATGTGGTTGACATGCGAGTGGGGGTATCCTGTGCAATGAGTTTGCACAAAGACCGGACCGCGAAATAGTTAACCACTAACTGTAACACCGTTAGTTAGCTCGGTTTCTATTTCACTAGGATGACCTAGGCAACTTGGCCTTAATCCTGAGTGGATTATGGACTCCTGTCCATAAGGGATTGTCCTTTGATTTGTACGGGTGAGAGTGGCCTGTTCGCCGACTCAATAAGCCTACCATTTTGGGGACAAGACCTAGTGGGGAGCTGGGAACGTAGTCTTACAAGATGGAATTCACTCCTTCCCGATATTAGGGTAAGTAGAGGTGTGTTCCCTTAAGTGGTGTCTCCGGGTCTTGAACAATGGGCCCTACCCTCTTTATGGCACGAGAGGGATTTCTGTTTGCTGGTTGGACCACAAACAGATTGTTCATTAGAGGAGCAGTGGTACTTAAGGATCAAGAGGTAACCCAGGGGTAAAATGATAATTTGACCTAGTTGGGGTACGAACACACGTGAAGGGCTAACTTGCTGTTGACGGTCGATATTCGTGGATACAGAAATATATCTGCAGTGAGAAGAGTGCAGTTGTGGTTCTTTAGATGAGTGAACCACAGTTAACGAATATTGATTATCTTGGTTAATGAGTTTAGCCAACTAATCTCATATCGTTGGAGCTACTGATCTGTAGGTCCATTAGGTCCCACTAGTAGCTCATTTAGGGCGTTGAGGTGAAATTCTAAGGAATGATTGAATATTCGAAAGTGTTCGAATATTAAACTAAAATATGAATTTGATTCATATTAAAATTATAGGTTATAATTAATGTGCATTGGATGTATATTAATACTATAGTTTTGAGAGGGAAAATAATAATTGAATATGTGATATTCAATTTTATTATTATTTTTAAATTAAGTAATTTTGAATTAATTAATTGATTAAGTTTAATTAAAATTGATTTAATTAAACTATAGGTTAAAGAGGGATTAATTTAAATAAGATTTAAATTAATGATATTTCAATTAATATTGATTAATTGAATTTTAATTAATTATAATTTAAAATTTTGATTTTTAAATTAATAATTAATTGTTTGGTAACTGAACTTTAGTTACTAGAAATAGGGCGTGCAGTTATCCTCCTGATCGATAGGTAAGGGGTTGATTTTTCAGTTTTAGAAAATCACTCTCAGTCTCACGCCTCTCTTCCCCTCCCTCTCGCCTTCTCTTTCGTTCTGCTCTTCCTCTGAGAATACAGAGTTTTTTTTTTTAGAAAAAATCCTTAGAGTTTTCGGCTCCCACAAGCTCTCAACGTGTACTCCCTTTGAGAATACCAGTGCAATCAAGTGGTAGTGTTCGTGGTGATTTTTCCAGCAAAAACAAGGATCGCTTGCTGCTGTTTTTGGGAGCAATTCGGAGAAAATTTGGCGAAACGATCAAGAGTTTCTTCAAAGGTAATTATTTCTTGGCCTAGGATCAATAAGATCCATTTTTATAGATTAGATCTATAAGTTTTATGTTGTTTTAGCATGCTTTATGAGTTTTTCCAGCATGATTATTGTTTATATTGCTTGCTGTAAAAATTCTATGGTTTTGCCATCGTATTGGTTTCCCAAACGTTTTTTAAACCGATAAGGTCTCTGAACGTTTCTGCTGCGTTAGGGCTTTAATCCCTGCAATTGGTATCAGAGCCAAATCGTGTTTTGAATATTGATTTGAGATTTGCGATTGGCTGTTTCGGTGTGATTAATTTTGCATTATGAATGTGGGTTGCGATAAACTGTTTATATTTAATTTGGCCTTAGATTTACACTATTTTCATTGATTTGATCATGTAAGGGCCCTTGTGTTTTTGGGCATTTTGCTGTAAATTGAGTATGTATAGTCCGGGTCTAGATAAGGCTTGAAAATCGATGAAGATCGTGGAAGAAATCGCTGAATTTCGTGAAGAACAGCCGCGATTCTGCCCAGAATTCAGCTCCAGACGCAACAGCGTCGGGACGCTGAGATGTTAGCGTCTCGACGCTGTCACGATTTCACGCTCCAGACGGTTGAAATCGCGCCAGCGTCGGGACGCTATCTGTTTAGCGTCTCGACGCTGTCACGATTTCGTGCGGCACCAGGTTTTTCGTGAAAACGTGGGTGGTGCCCTAATTTGACCGGTCCGGTTCGTGGGTTACGGGTTAGCTGGGACCGGTTTGGTCCGGTTTTACCCGGTTTGGGTGCGGTTCGAGTTTTTCAAGTCCGGTTCGAGTTTTTCAAGTCCGGTTCGAAGTGGTTCGGGTCGATTCAAGGCTTGTAGACCGGATTTGGAGCTGCAGAATTTTGTAATAGGATAGATTTATTGCTTTATTAGTGTAATTTTGCTTTAATCTATCCTAGGGGCCAATTAAATCGGTTTATTTGCTATTTAAATGCTTTATGGATGTCATTTAAATTTTAATCCCACTTTAGGTTATAAAGCATGCTCATGCATTTATGTATGTTATAATTAGATTATAATATATGTTTGAAATGCATGGTTTGATTTTCATGATTTATTTAATATATAGTAGAGTTATATTAAATTCATGAAAATGGAATAGTATGATGCATGCAATTATATAGTTTTAATATAAGAGTTATATTAAAAATAAATTGTTTGCTACATGCTAAGGTGATTTTCCATTTTTGGCAATAATAAATTGTTTATTTATTAAAAATGGAAATCAAGTTGCATTGAGCATGATACATCCATAGGTTAATATAAGAGTTATACTAATTTCATGCAATACATAGTTATATAGTTTAATTTGATTAATTAGAATATGATTGTTAATTGATTTAAACTATAGTATGCATAATTATAGGGCTAATCATTAAAATTTTGAAATAGTTTAAAATTTATGATTAGAAACCGTCAATCTATAATCAAGACATGCATGCTCACATAGGATCTTAGGTTAAAATGAATTAATTTTAATGAGTTAAAATTAATTAGACCTAAGATCATTTTCTAATAGGATTAGAAATTCTTACTTAGTTTTAAAATAGTTTTAATAAACTAAGTAGGACAAACATTCTTGAGATTATAAGGGAACTCTACCAGTGACGTTCTGTCTAAGGATTGGAGGTATTTAAGTTGACGGTATACGGAACACCTCCTACCTGGGAACTGATCGGGAACACCGGAGTTGAATTAATCTCAGGTTAATGTTAGAATAATGTCGCTAGGTAAATTAAAATTGTTTAATACACCTAGACATTAGGTCTTATTATAATAGTTATAATAGGACTAGACTTAGATAAATGACTTAGCCGGATTTATCTAGGTTTAATCAAACCCTAAAATATTCGATAGGTTACTTTAGTGGGAGGAAAATTAAAAAACTTGATTTATATCGAGTTTTGCTCCTGCGTCCCTGTATAGTTCACACCGTGAGATCCATGCTCGGCTTCGTGTCGTCGTAGAGCGGCCTCCCTTCGGAGAGTGTTTGCATGGGTCAATACCAAGGTGAATGGGGAAAGTGACTATAGTAATTGGGAGCGGGACGCGTGTCAACGTATCCTTCGGTCTCCACCCCTAGGTCACAACGTGAGATTCCTATGATCCGCCTGCGTGTTGCCCTGGAGCAACCACCCCTTCGGAGGGCCTGATCATAGGATCCGAAACACCGTGAACTCCTGAATATTATAGGGTCGCTCAGGCTAATTACCAACAGTTTTCTTTCCTAACGGTAGCCTGTTGGTCCGTGCCTCTGAGATCTGAAAGTGGGAGGGTTACACTTACGGGGAGGAGTTAATTTGTTAACAAATCCTTGACCGAACAACGGTGGTTAATATCTAATGGAATATGAGTTATTCTGGTATTAGAAATTGACTGAGAAGAGTCTCATTTTAGAGGAGGAACAACTGATCACCCTTCGGTGGCTGTTCTTCTAAACCTCTAAAGCATCGTTGTGAAACACAATCATAGTTTTATTAGGGTTCTTTGATTGTTTGTTTGCAAAATTGATTGGATGTATGGAATTGTTTGTATTGCTTGTGTGATGGGTTAAGGAAAAGATAACTAATACGGTCACTTGTTTGTTTTTTCAGCAATGTCTTCCTCTATTATATCCCTGCTTAAAAATGAACAACTTACCAGCGAAAACATTCCACAATGGAAATCGAATCTTAACACTATACTCGGGGTAGAAGACTTAAGGTTCGTCTTAACGGAGGAATGTCCTCCGTTCCCCCTCGCACTGCCGCTCAGGCAGTAAAAGACGCCTACGAACGCTGGACTAAGGCCAATGAAAAGGTCAAAGTTTATATACTGGTCAGCTTGTCTGAAGTATTGGCCAAGCATTATGAGAGCATGGGAACAGCCAGAGAGATTATGAATTCCCTGCAGGAGATGTTTGGACTTCCGTCCTACCAGCTCCACCACGACGCCTTGAAGAACGTCTTCAATGCCAAGATACTGGAAGGTCAATCTGTTCGGGAACATGTCCTGGACATGATTAACCAGTTCAATATAGCTGAGGCAAATGGTGGGCTTGTCTGCGAGCCCAGTCAAGTTGCGTTCATCCTTCACTCGCTCCCTACGAGCTATCTGTCTTTCAGGACGAATGCGAGCATGAATAAGATTCAGTTCAACCTTACTACCATCCTCTCGGAGTTATAGATTTACGAGTCCTTGGAGAAAAGCAATGGAAAAAATGTGGTTAAAGGAGAGGCCAATGTGGCCCATTCCAAGAAGAAGTTCCTGAAGGGTTCATCCTCAGGGACTAAATCTGTACCCCAGGCTTCTTCATCGAAGAAGACCCAAAAGAGGAAGGGAGACAAGGGGAAGGCTCCTGCACAAGCTGTGCAAGGGAAGGGAAAGGCCAAGGTCGTGGCTGACAAAGGCAGGTGCTTCCACTGCAACGCAGATGGTCATTGGAAGCGGAACTGTCCCCGTTACCTTGCTGAGAAGAGAAGAGAAAAAGAAGGTAAATTCGATTTACTTGTATTAGAGACTTGTCTCGTAGAACATGATTAGTTTGCCTGGATACTGGATTCGGGAGCCACTAATCATGTTTGTTCTTCTTTTCAGGGAAATGATTTCCAGCAGCTGGCAGACGGTGAAATGACGCTCAAGGTTGGAACAGGAGACGTCGTTTCAGCTCGTGCAGTAGGAGCTGCAAAATTATTTTTTAGAAATAAGTATTTAATTTTGGAGAACTTGTATTTGGTTCCTAGAATTAAAAGGAATCTTATTTCTGTATCTGCTTTACTTGAACAAGGTTACAATATTTCATTCTTACTTAATGAAGCTTTGATTTCTCGGAATGGAATTTATGTTTGTTCAGCTAAGCGTGAAAATAATTTGTTTGTGTTAAGACCAACTGATGCTAAGGCTGTTTTAAGTCATGAAATGTTTAAAACGGCCGAAACGCAAAACAAAAGGCAAAAAGTTTCTCCTTTAAGTAACAACACGTATCTTTGGCACCTTCGTCTTGGTCATATTAACATCGATCGGATCGATCGTTTGGTTAAAAATGGACTTCTAACTGATATAGAAGATACATCTTTACCACCCTGTGAATCGTGTCTCGAGGGTAAAATGACTAAGAGGCCTTTTACTGGAAAATGTTATAGGGCCAAAGAACCACTTGAACTAATACATTCGGATCTTTGTGGTCCAGTGAATGTAAAGGCTCGAGGTGGTTATGAATATTTCATCTCTTTCATAGATGATTATTCTCGATACGGTTACTTGTACCTGATGGGCCATAAGTCTGAGGCTCTTGAAAAGTTCCAAGAGTTTAAGGCTGAGGTAGAAAACCTGTTAGGTAAAACGATTAAAACACTTCGATCAGATCGAGGTGGAGAGTATCTAGATCAGCGATTCTAGGACTATATGATAGAACATGGAATCCAATCACAACTCTCAGCACCTGGTACACCTTAGTAGAATGGTGTATCAGAAAGGAGAAATAGAACCTTGTTAGACATGGTTCGATCTATGATGAGCTATGCTCAGTTGCCTAGTTCATTTTGGGGGTATGCAGTAGCGACTGCAGTACATATTCTTAACAACGTTCCCTCAAAAAGTGTTTCTGAAACTCCTTTTGAGCTATGGAAGGGGCGTCAACCTTGTTTGCGTTACTTTCGTATCTGGGGTTGTCCTGCACATGTGTTAGTGACAAATCCTAAGAAATTGGAACCACGTACGAGAATATGCCAATTTGTTGGGTACCCGAAAGAAACGAGAGGTGGTCTTTTCTACGACCCTCAAGATAATAAAGTATTTGTATCGACAAATGCAACTTTCTTGGAGGAAGACCACATTCAAGATCATCGACCACGGAGTAAGTTAGTATTAGGAGAAGCTACAGAAGGATCAACAAGGATTGTTGATGAACCCGGTCCTTCAACAAGAGTTGTTGGAGAATCGAGTTCTTCTCGTCAATCTAGTCCTCCTCATGTAGTGGGAGAGCTTCGATGCAGTGGGAGGGTTGTGATACAACCTAACCGCTACTTGGGTTTAACAGAAACACAAGTAGTCATACCTGATGACGACGTAGAAGATCCATTGTCTTATCGTCAGGCAATGAATGACGTAGATAAGGACGAGTGGGCCAAAGCCATGGACCTTGAGATGGAGTTTATGTACTTCAATCAAGTTTGGGAACTTGTAGATCTACCTGAAGGGGTCAAACCCATTGGGTGTAAATGAATCTACAAGAGAAAAAGAGATGCTGCTGGGAAAGTACAGACTTTCAAAGCAAGACTTGTAGCAAAGGGTTATACCCAACGAGAAGGGGTGGACTATGAAGAAACCTTTTCTCCAGTTGCTATGCTTAAGTCCATAAGAATTCTCTTATCCATTGCCACATTTTATGACTATGAAATTTGGCAAATGGATGTCAAGACAGCTTTTTTGAATGGCAACCTTGACGAGAGTATTTTTATGTCTCAACCCGAAGGGTTCATAACCCAAGGTCAGGAGCAAAAGGTTTGTAAACTGAATCGATCCATTTGTGGGTTAAAACAGGCCTCCCGATCTTGGAATATTAGATTTGATACTGCGATCAAATCTTTTGGCTTTGACCAGAACGTAGATGAGCCTTGTGTATACAAGAAAATCAACAAGAATAAAGTAGTTTTCCTTGTACTGTATGTTGACGACATCCTACTCATTGAGAATGATGTAGGGTATCTGTCTGACGTATAAGAATGGCTAGCAGCTCAATTCCAAATGAAAGATTTGGGTGAGGCCCAGTATGTTCTTGGCATCCAGATTATTCAGGATAGAAAGAACAAGACGCTAGCTCTGTCTCAAGCAACGTATATCGATAAGATGTTGGCTCGATATTCGATGCAAAACTCCAAGAAGGGCTTATTGCCTTTCAGGCACGGGGTTCATTTGTCTAAGGAACAGTCTCCTAAGACACCTCAAGAGGTTGAGGATATGAGACGAATTCCCTACGCCTCTGCAGTAGGTAGCTTAATGTATGCCATGCTATGCACGAGGCCTGACATTTGTTATGTTGTAGGGATTGTCAGCAGATATCAGTCGAATCCAAGGTTAGACCACTGGATCGCCTTTAAAGGAATCCTCAAGTATCTTAGGAGAACGAGGGATTACATGTTGGTGTTTGGGGCTAAAGAGTTAGTTCTCACTGGTTACACCGACTCTGACTTCCAAACTGACAAGGATTCTAGGAAATCTACGTCAGGGTCAGTTTTCACTCTTAACGGGGGAGTTGTAGTTTGGAGAAGTATAAAGCAAGGATGCATAGCAGACTCCGCGATGGAGGCTGAGTATGTCGCTGCTTGTGAAGCAGCTAAGGAAGCTGTTTGGCTAAGGATGTTCTTGACAGATTTGGAAGTTGTTCCAAATATGAACTTGCCCATTACGTTATACTGTGACAACACGAGGCCTGACATTTGTTATGTTGTAGGGATTGTCAGCAGATATCAGTCGAATCCAAGGTTAGACCACTGGATCGCCGTTAAAGGAATCCTCAAGTATCTTAGGAGAACGAGGGATTACATGTTGGTGTTTGGGGCTAAAGAGTTAGTTCTCACTGGTTACACCGACTCTGACTTCCAAACTGACAAGGATTCTAGGAATCTACGTCAGGGTCAGTTTTCACTCTTAACGGGGGAGTTGTAGTTTGGAGAAGTATAAAGCAAGGATGTATAGCAGACTCCGCGATGGAGGCTGAGTATGTCGCTGATAGCGAGCATAGCTAGCTATTTTTCTCTGATTAACTAAGCTAGTCTTTTTCAATTATTTGCCCAAATTTATGCATTTTTATGTTTTATTTGTTCGAAGTATGTGCTTGAAGCTTAATTCAGCAATTGGAGTCAAATGGAGCTTCCAATCTAAAAAAAAAAAAAAAAAAAAAAAAAAAAATCATAGCGTCGCGACGCTATAGAAAATTTTCCAAATTTGCGGATAGGGACAGCGCCGCGACGCTGTCTTGACAGCGTCTCGACGCCAGAACGAAATTTTGCTATTTAAGCATCTTTTCGGCTAGGTTTTTGGGGACTTCGAATTGGGGACTTTTCGAGCCGACATTAGAGCAGAAAGAGGACAGAATTGAGCTGAAGCAAAGGGGATTAGTTGGAAATCAACCCATTGTTCGTGGGGATCATGACGGGGACGTTCGGTCTCGGCCTACAACGAGTCTATTTCTCTTTTCCCTTACTTACACTTTTTATGGCTTATTTAGACTTAGTTTATATTGTAATGAGGACTATGTGTAGCTAAGTTTAATTCTTAGGGATTGATGTAGCCGTTGGGCAAGTTTTGGATTGATTTACGGTATTTATGCTATTGATGTCATTTATGCATATGTTGTATGTTTAATGCTTTCGATTTACTGGCCATAAATTGATTGATGTTTATATTTGAATCTAACTCGGGAGAGAGGATTTAAATTAGTAATCAATATGCATAACTAGAATTTAGCTAAAAATCGGGAGATTAAGGTTAATTCTAGAAATTGTCATAAAGGTTAGCCTTATTGCCTTGTATGTTTATTGGATTTAGATAGGGATATTGGGTTCAATTGCATATGGGAGAATCATGTATGCTCGGGAGAGATATGTGTGATTTTCGTTGCCAAGATTTATGAATCATAGCATGTGTTAATCCGTTTATTAATCCATAACTCCAATTGGTGAAATCAATTCCCTAAGACCAATTATTCCCATTTGATTGTCACTTTTTACTTTAGTTTTGTGTTGATTAATTCATATTCTCATTCTTTTTGATTCCCTAAATAAAATTGGCCAAGAGTATTTTCGATAATTAAAACTTGGCTAGACACCAATCCAGAGGACGACATTCGATTGCATAATCACTATATTATTACTTGACCCGTACACTTGCGGTTAGCAATTTGCACATCAAGTTTTTGGCGCCGTTGCCGGGGATTGGCATATTTAGTCAATTTTAATATCGAAGAAAAATTGTTCGGTCTTAGTTTAGGGTGTATTTTATTTTGTTGCTATTTTTGTTATTTTTGTTATTAGGTAGATTGCACTTTTCCTTTATTGTTTTTCTTTTCCATTCTTAAATTTTTCCATATTTAGATTGTTCCATATTTGTTTGAATTTTTCCATTGATAGATTTTTAGTTTTTCCTTTTTAAATTAGTTTTTCCTTATTTGTTAGTTTCCTTATTGGTTTTTTATCTTTTCTATTTTTGCATTCCTTATTAGTTTATTTTCTTCCTTTTATAGATTATATTCTCCTTATTTAGATTTAGTTATTTTCCTTTTCTTGTTTATTTCTTAATTTGTTTTATTTCCTTTTCTTTGCCTTTTTAGGTTAGTGTAGTCGGTGTATGCGAAAGGTTAGGGAATTGGCCTTAGTTCCCTTAGATCCAGAGATCGAAAGAACTTTCAATAGACTTCGAAGGGAAAATCAAGAAAACATCCAAATGGCCAATCCTAATCCTGAAGAACCTAAGCACATCAGGGACTATTTTCAGCCGATCTTTCACGAGCAACAGTCGGGGATTGTCTATGCCCCAATTAATGCTAATAATTTTTAGTTGAAAACAGGTCTCATTCAGATGGCTCGAGACTGTGCTTACAGAGGATCACCCATGGAGGATCCAAATTCTCATCTGAAATCCTTCCTAGACATCTGTGGGACGGTAAAGTTAAATGGTGTTTCTGAAGATGCCATTCGCTTACGTTTATTTCCTTTTTCTTTGCAGGACAAAGCGAGGGACTGGTTACAATCTATTCCACCTGGGAGCATTACCACTTGGGATGCTTTGGTCCAGGCATTCTTAAAGAAGTTCTTTCCTCCTGCCAAGACGGTCAAGCTGAGGACCGAAATTGGGACATTCCAGCAACAATTCGATGAGCAGCTGTTCGAGGCTTGGGAGAGATTTAAAGAGCTGCTAAGGAAGTGCCCTCAGCACGGATACCCTGACTGGCTACAGGTTCAATTATTTTATAATGGATTAACCCCTAGCACGAAAACTATTGTTGATGCAGCTGCAGGTGGGACTCTGTTGTCCAAGACTGTTGAGAGTGCTAGGACTTTGTTAGAGGATATGGCCACCAACAGCTATCAGTGGCCATCTGAGCGGTCAGGACCCAAAAAGATTGCTGCTGGAGTGTTCGAGGTTGACAACGTAAGTGCACTTCAGGCTCAGATGTCTTCCTTGGCTAATGCATTTTTAAAGTTTTCAGGTTCAGGGAATGCTCAATCAATTGAGTCTGCAGCTGCCATTGCATCCCAGACTCAGGGGGAAAATCTCGAGCAGGTTCAGTATGTTTCGAATTTTAATTCTAGGGGGTACAATAATAATTCCACACCTACACATTATCACCCTAGCAATAGAAATCATGAGAATTTTTCCTATGCTAATAATAAGAATGTTTTGAATCCTCCTGGCTTCACTCCTCAAAGTCAAGAAAATAAGAAATCTTTAGAAGACCTTGTTGGAGCTTTTATTGCAGAATCAAGTAACAGGTCAAATAAGCTTGAGGAGGTCGTGATTGCAATAAACACTACTGTCAATGTTCATTCTGCAGCAATCAAGAATATAGAGACTCAGCTGGGACAACTGGTAAGTGTTGTCAACTCTATGAATAAAGGTAAAGCCCCAGTTGAACAGGAGAAATCTTCTTTGGAGTACTGCAAGGCCGTATCTGTGCATTATGAGGAGGAGACTAAATTAGCTGAAGAGGAGAAAACAACTGAACCAGAGGAACTCACAGGAGGAGTTGAAGAAGGCACCACCTCAAACGAAGCTGAAAATCTTAATCCTGAGCCTTCTATTCCTTCTCCTACTGTTTTAGTTCCTAAATCAAAGAAAAAGAAAAATTCTAAGGTTAAGTTTGACAAATTTTTAGATGCTTTTATGGGTTTGCATGTTAATATTCCTTTTTCAGATGCCTTGGAGCAGATGTCTCACTACAGAAAATTTATGAAGGAATGGCTCAACAAGAAGAAAAAGGAAAAGCAGTTGGAGACTGTATATCTTGCATCGACGTGCAGTGCTCGTGTCCAACAGGGAGTACCAGAGAAATTGTCTGACCCAGGGAGTTTTACTATTCCTTGTAATTTTGGTACTTATTCTTGTAGAGCACTATGTGATCTAGGGGCTAGCATAAATATTATTCCATTATCTCTGTGCAAAAAGCTTAATATAGGAGAAATAAAATCTACCTCTGTTAGACTTCAGTTGGCTGACCAGTCTCTAGTTAGTCCATATGGGATTGTTGAGAATATTCTGATTAAAGTAGGTAGATTTTTCCTTCCTGTTGATTTCTTTGTGCTAGATATTAAAGAGAATCCTGCTATGCCTATCATATTAGGGAGACCTTTCCTTGCTACAGGGAGGGTTATAATTGATATTGAACGTAGGGAGCTAATCATAAGAGTCCAACAGGAGAAGGAAGTTTTAAAAGCTTTTGAGAACCCCAAGAACACATCAGATACAATGATGGTGGGCTACAGGAGAGGTGCTAGGAAGAGCACCAGTGATGGAAAATCTGACAGGAGACCACCCTGATGCATAGTTGGTCAACACGTCGAGCTAATGACGTTAAACAAGCGCTTATGGGAGGCAACCCAAGTGAGTTAGTTATTTCTTTATTTTGAGTTTTATTTATTTTTTGTGTCTGTTTTGTAGGTCTTGTTTTCTTTCTCTCTTTTGCTTTCAAGCTGTCAAGAGTCCAAGCATTCAGTCAAGAAGTCATCATCATTCCAGGGCAGTATTGTTCACTCCTTTCATTCGTTTATTGTTCTCATGCTTGTTTATGCTTTATTTTCGTTATACATTGAGGACAATGCATATTTTAAGTTTGGGGGTGGATTAGCATGTTTGTGGAGCCCTTGAGCATCTGAGTTCGGGCTATAGTTTTGAGCTTTCTTTGAATTATGCATATGGTTATTTTCTGGATGCTACTTTTGCATGATTATGATGTCCTAGGATAGGCTTTCTTGTCAATTTTCAAGCTTGTGATGAGTTGTAAGCATAAGTGCCCAAAAAGGGAGACTTTTTAAAATTTTTCTAGGAGATGGCTTGCATGAGTAGAGTATTTGTCTTAGCTAGATTTGGATTTGAATGCTTAGGAGCGAATTATTGGGTTCATATGCTTGTTGTCACCTCGATAGGTGTAGGGCAGAGCTAAAGAGTTAATTTTTTTCAAATTAGCATGTTTGATCTTTCTTAGGAGAAAATAAAAGAATATCTGCTATTTATGCTCATAAAGAAAAATCATTCTTGTTGTTACTGTTGAAATAAGATAATAATGTCATGGCTTGTGCACAATATGCAATGGTTAATAAAGATTAAGGCAAAAAGAGCTACCCCTGTTGTGATCAGTTAGGCCAACCAGAGAAAACTCAGGTTAAGGGTCCCTGCAATGGGTGTGTGAAAGCTAGTGCCACATATACATGTTTAATTTAATTGTTAATTATAAGCACCTAAGTATGGAGATAAACAAACTAGTTTGTTCCATTAACTCATTAGTGAAACCTTAGTGCCAGTGTAGAGGGAAGATGAGTTGAGAGTTTAATAATCCAATCCTGGGCTAGTAGAGTCTGATCTTGTTGAGTTAGATCTCGCTTGTGCAAGTTAATTTTGAAAAAATTTTAATTTGTCTCCCTCATTGGTCCTTATGTGCATGTCTCTTGCTTGCTTGACTATTGACCTTTGAGCCTTGAGGATTGAGTTATGATTATTGCATCCATTCTTCTACTGTATGCTTGATTTTTAGTTTGCTCGAGGACTAGCTAGCAAAAGCTTAAGTTTGGGGGTATTTGATAGCGAGCATAGCTAGCTATTTTTCTCTGATTAATTAAGCTAGTCTTTTTCAATTATTTGCCCAAATTTATGCATATTTATGTTTTATTTGTTGGAAGTATGTGCTTGAAGCTTAATTCAGCAATTGGAGTCAAATGGAGCTTCCAATCTAAAAAAAAAAAAAAAAAAAAAAAAATCATAGCGTCGCGACGCTATAGAAAATTTTCCAAATTTGCGGATCGGGACAGCGCCGCGACGCTGTCTTGACAGCGTCTCGACGCTACAATGAAATTTTGCTATTTAAGCATCTTTTCGGCTAGGTTTTTGGGGACTTCGAATTGGGGACTTTTCGAGCCGACATTAGAGCAGAAAGAGGACAGAATTGAGCTGAAGCAAAGGGGATTAGTTGGAAATCAACCCATTGTTCGTGGGGATCGTGACGGGGACGTTCGGTCTCGGCCTACAACGAGTCTATTTCTCTTTTCCCTTACTTACACTTTTTATGGCTTATTTAGACTTAGTTTATATTGTAATGAGGATTATGTGTAGCTAAGTTTAATTCTTAGGGATTGATGTAGCCGTTGGGCAAGTTTTGGATTGATTTACGGTATTTATGCTATTGATGTCATTTATGCATATGTTGTATGTTTAATGCTTTCGATTTACTGGCCATAAATTGATTGATGTTTATATTTGAATCTAACTCGGGAGAGAGGATTTAAATTAGTAATCAATATGCATAACTAGAATTTAGCTAAAAATCGGGAGATTAAGGTTAATTCTAGAAATTGTCATAAAGGTTAGCCTTATTGCCTTGTATGTTTATTGGATTTAGATAGGGATATCGGGTTCAATTGCATATGGGAGAATCATGTATGCTCGGGAGAGATATGTGTGATTTTAGTTGCCAAGATTTATGAATCATAGCATGTGTTAATCCGTTTATTAATCCATAACTCCAATTGGTGAAATCAATTCACTAAGACCAATTATTCCCATTTGATTGTCACTTTTTACTTTAGTTTTGTGTTGTTTAATTCATATTCTCATTCTTTTTGATTCCCTAAATAAAATTGGCCAAGAGTATTTTCGATAATTAAAACTTGGCTAGACACCAATCCAGAGGACGACATTCGATTGCATGATCACTATATTATTACTTGACCCGTACACTTGCGGTTAGCAATTTGCACATCAGTCGCTGCTTGTGAAGCAGCTAAGGAAGCTGTTTGGCTAAGGATGTTCTTGACAGATTTGGAAGTTGTTCCAAATATGAACTTTCCCATTACGTTATACTGTGACAACAGTGGGGCTGTAGCCAATTCAAAGGAACCTCGCAGCCACAAAAGAGGTAAACACATAGAGAGGAAGTATCATCTGATTTGAGAGATTGTGCAAAAAGGAGATGTGGTAGTGACCAAGATCGCTTCCGAGCACAACATTGCTGATCCGTTTACGAAGGCCCTCTCGGCTAAAGTTTTCGAGGGTCATCTAGAAAGTCTAGGTCTGCGAGACATGTATATAGCGTAATCTAGGGCAAGTGGGAGATGTGTAATGGGTGTAAGGATGCCCTAGTTTATTGTATTTTGTATATTTACCTTTTATGTAATGTACAACATACATGTACCATTTCCAGCTTTGGATTATATTGTATATATTTTCCCTGTAACTTTAGTTTTAGTTCAAGTGGGAGTTTGTTGGGTTTTATGCCCTAAAACTCGTAGATAGTAAATGTACTTTTGACTGAACATTAATAAAAATGATGTATTATTCAATGTTTGTATTATATCTTGTCTTATTAACCCTAATCCAATAGAATGAGGCTTGAACTAGTATGTAGGGACATACGGGGATCAATGTTCAAGTTTTAGCCTAAAGGGTCTGTAGTATAGGGATAAGGCTGGGTACCTTGTCCTGGTGACACTATGGATACGACCCGCTTTGTATATTGATACAAACGTAGTGATCCAACGCGTTCATGTGGTTGACATGCGAGTGGGGGTATCCTGTGCAATGAGTTTGCACAAAGACCGGACCGCGAAATAGTTAACCACTAACTGTAACACCGTTAGTTAGCTCGGTTTCTATTTCACTAGGATGACCTAGGCAATTTAGCAATTTGCACATCAAGTTAGCAATTAACAAAATGCAAACTATCTACAAAATAAAAATACACCCTAAATTAAGATCAAGCAATTTTTTTCACAATATCAATTTAAGTAAATGTGCCAATCCCCGGCAACGGCGCCAAAAACTTGATGTGCAAATTGCTGACCGCAAGTGTACGGGTCAAGTAATAATATAGTGAAAGTAAATTCGAATGTCGTCCTCTGGATTGGATTTTTAAGCAAATCGAGTATTGTGAATTATCTTGCCCAGTTTTATTTAGGGAACAAAAAGTGATGATTAAATGAGAATAGAATCAAATCAAAGCAAGTAAAAAGAATGGAAAATTCAATTGGGAAAACTACTTAGGGAATTGATTTCGCCGATTTAGTTTAGGATTGATTTTAAGGAATAAGTTATTATGCACAATGAAATTATGAGCCAAAGACCCTTTAACCACAACTACCTCTCCCGAGTATAATTGATTCTCATGCAAATTAACCAACTTGATATCCCTATCTAAGTTTATTAACATGCAAGGCAATGAGATCTTTTAACCAATTCTAAAGTTAATCTAAAACTGTCATGAATTAGAAAATAAACTTTATTCATGCAATCTTGAGTAAGTCTAAATCAAATCCCCTCTCCCGAGCTAGATTCGAAACTTAAATTATTCAACTAATGGCCAATTAATTGAAAGCATTAAATCAAAATTACAAACACAATAACATTGCATAACTTAAACCATAAATCAATCCATACACTTAATCAACTACATCAATCCCTAAGCTACAAGTTTAGCTACTCATGAATGTAAATACAAGCTCAACTAAACAATTGAAAGCCATAAATCTAACTAAAGGAAGGAAAGGGAAACGAAAACTCAATGTAGGCCGAATCCGACGTCCCCGTCACGATCCCCACGAACAATGGGTTGATTTCCAAATCTCTCCCTTTGTTTTCAGCCTCCAAATGCTTTGTTCTGTCCTGTTTTCGGCTCCCAAAGGTCCCCAAATCGAACTCTCCTAAAACCTAGCCGAAGAGAAGCTTATATTGCAGATTTTTCGTCTTAGCGTCGAGACGCTGCCTCTTATACGCGCCTTCTGAATAAGGAAAAACGGTAGCGTCGGGACGCTTCCTATCACAGCGTCTCGACGCTGTGAGCTTTACGCTCCTAATCTGATATGGAATGTCAGCGTCGAGACGCTCAAGATCTAGCGTCTCGACGCTAGCCTACTGTTGACCGAGATTTGACTTTTTTCCTCTTTTACTCTTTTCATTCCTTTGCATCTTTTCACGCCCCGAGCACTCGATTAACTCTAATATGGCATTATAGCTCCAATCAACCATTTCCTACAAAATAAACAATAAAGCACAATAAAATGGCCCAAACATCATAAAAGACTAGCTAAATTGAATAAGTAAAAGTAGCTAGCTATGCTCGCTATCAGCAACTTGGCCTTAATCCTGAGTGGATTATGGACTCCTGTCCATAAGGGATTGTCCTTTGATTTGTACGGGTGAGAGTGGCCTGTTCGCCGACTCAATAAGCCTACCATTTTGGGGACAAGACCGAGTGGGGAGCTGGGAACGTAGTCTTACAAGATGGAGTTCACTCCTTCCCGATATTAGGGTAAGTAGAGGTGTGTTCCCTTAAGTGGTGTCTCCGGGTATTGAACAATGGGCCCTACCCTCTTTATGGCACGAGAGGGATTTCTGTTTGCTGGTTGGACCACAAACATGTTGTTCATTAGAGGAGCACTGATACTTAAGGATCAAGAGGTAACCCAGGGGTAAAATGGTAATTTGACCTAGTTGGGGTACGAACACAGGTGAAGGGCTAACTTGCTGTTGACGGTCGATATCCGTGGACACAGAAATATATCTGCAGTGAGAAGAGTGCAGTTGTGGTGGGAGGGTTGTTAGACAGCCTGATCGCTATTTGGGTTTAACTGAAACTCCAGTCGTCATACCTGATGACGGGATCGAGGATCCATTAAACTTTAAACAGGCAATGGATGACGTTGACAAGAACGAGTGGATTAAAGCCATGGACTTAGAGATTGAGTCCATGCATTTTAATTCAGTATGGGATCTTGTAGATCAACCTGAAGGGGTTAGACCCATAGGGTGCAAATGGATCTACAAGAGAAAACGAGACGCTGCTGGAAAGGTACAGACCTTTGTCGGGTTCCTAGAGTGAGTAAACATATGGTATAAAAGACTCTAGAATTCCTGTGCAAGTATACACAGTCTGTAGCAAGTAATATTATCAATCCAAGGTCTGAATGAGCTACCACTTTATCTATTTTGTGTAACTTTCTAATGGTTTCGAAGATAATAAAAATGTTTGGGTTTTATACGAATTATGCTGAAGCAAAATAAATGACAGAACAACGAGTAAACAAATAGATAGGCAGATTAAAGACAGGCGTTGGTTAGGTTTTAGTGATTGTTCTAAGATATGCTCTAGCAATATTATTGATCATGCATTTCTCGCAGTATTATTAGCGGATTCCTCCCGGAACTCCGGATCTTTTGGGATATGTTTCAAACCCAATGAAGAGCGACCGATCAAGCACTAGGCAACTGGCTATCCCTAGCTCAGTCACTGGCGTTCACCAATACACAATGATCGTAGTGTGGATAATTGCCACACACCCTCTAAATCATCCCTGAAACTAGAGAGAGCTATCCATACCGGCTGGCCAGGCGGGCATAAAATGAAAATAAGCACAACAATTAACCAAAATGCGATAGTCAATTTATTACTAGAGATGAAGCACAGTAATCACATTATTCCTAACCAACACCCTAAGCTACTTAGCTCATAATAGGCATAGGAATACGAATTACAATCTGAGTATGCATGTCCATAACCACAAGTTAATAAAGGAAATAAACTCCCTAATCAGCTTGCGGAAGATGGTGTTCTTGATGATCTTCAATCTCTCTAAAATATTCGGCTTCCAAGGGAAAACATGGAATGAATTTGACTTTGACGGCTACTTCCTTTTATAGAAGGACAGGAGACTTGAATTAGGTCAACTTGGACACGTGTAAGGCTCTCCTTGCTCATTTATCCCGAAAATAACTCAACAGAAGTCGGTTCATGAAGTTGGCTAACGAGCTGTGATGTGGCAGTTCTGTTCCCCGTTTTGCTGCAGCACAGAATTTGCTCCCTCCAGTCGCTTAGCAGCATAATCTTCACCAAATAACTTCCAATGCTTCCATTCTTCCAAATGGGTTAAAACATGTAATATCTATCAAAACCAACCCTAATAAGCATAAAGGACACACAAATCCCTATACAATCGAGGCCTAAATAACTACCTTTTGGGCAGTTATCAACCTTTAAGGCACGACTTGTGGCAAAGGGTTTTACCCAGCGGGAGGGGATTGAATATGAAGAAACCTTCTCCCCTGTTGCCATGTTAAAGTCGATCCGGATACTTTTATCCATTGCCACGTTTTACGATTATGAAATATGGCAAATGGATGTCAAGACTGCCTTTCTGAACGGTAATCTTGAAGAAAGTATCTACATGTCTCAGCCAGAGGGGTTCATAGCTCAAGATTAAGAGCAAAAAGTTTCCATGCTTAAACGATCCATTTATGGATTAAAACAAGCGTCTAGATCCTGGAATATGAGATTTGATACTGCGATCAAATCTTATGGCTTTGAACAAAACGTTGATGAGCCTTGTGTTTACAAAAGGATCATCAACAGCTCTATAGCTTTCTTAGTACTGTATGTGGATGTTATCCTACTCATCGGGAATGATGTAGGTTATCTAACTGACATTAAACTATGGCTAGCAACTCAATTCCAAATGAAAGATTTGGGTGAGGCACAATTTGTTTTAGGAATCCAAATTGTTCGAAACCGAAAGAACAAAACGCTAGCCCTGTCTCAAGCGTCTTATATCGACAAATTGTTGGTTAGATATAAAATGCAAAATTCCAAGAAAGGACTATTACCTTTCAGGCATAGAATTAACTTGTCTAAGGAACAGTGTCCTCAGACACCTCAAGAAGTTGAGGACATGAGACGTTTTCCCTATGCCTCTGCAGTAGGTAGCCTAATGTATGCCATGTTGTGTACAAGCACATCGAAAGGAAATACCATCTCATTAGGGAGATTGTGCACCGAGGAGACGTGATCGTCATGAAGATAGCGTCGGAGCACAACATTGCTGATCCATTCACAAAGGCTCTCACGGCTAAAGTGTTCGAGAGTCATCTAGAAGGTCTAGGTCTGCGAGATATGTACGAGAAATAATCTAGGTCAAGTGGGAGAATTGTAACCGGTATATCGATACCTTAGTATACTGGGTATTTAGATGCCCTCGTTTATTGTATTTTTACTATGTTATTAATACAAGTATTTATTCATCCACTGCTGTTATAGATTATAGTACATCCCACTAAACTATAGTTTTAGTTCAAGTGGGAGATTGTTGGGATTGGTGCCCTAAAACTCGTAGATAGTGAATGTTAAACGAATTATATACTTATTCGATAAAGGTGTTATCGAGATTGATTTAGTAAAAGTCATTACTGAATAAATTAAATTGCACATATAATAAACCAAATCCAATAAACTAAGATCCATGGCTATAGGATGAACACTTGAGCTTTATGTAAAGACATAAAAGTGGATCAAGCTTGAGTAATAGCCAAAACGGTCTATAGTATAAGAATAGGGTTGGGTACCTTATTCTGGAGACACTATGAGACGCGGCCCACTTTATAGATGCTATAAGACGATGTGATCCTAAATCGTCCATGTAGAGACATGCGAGTGGGGGCGTCCTATGCAATGAGTTTGCATAAGACCAAAGTCGCTCTCTCGCTTTATAACACCGTTTACTGACGAGACTGACTATTTCATGTGATGACCTAGGTAACTCGATCTTAATCCTGAGCTAACTATGAACTCCTGTTTATTCGGGCTTATCCTTAGATCTGCATAGGTGAGAGTGGCTCAGTATCGCCGACTCAATAAGCCTCCCATTTCAGGGATAGGAACGGGTAGATAGCTGGGGACATAGTCGTGAAAGAAGGAATTCACTCCTACCCGAATTAGGGATAGTAGAAAGGTTGTTCCCTTAAGTGCTGACTCCGGGGCTTGAACAAAGGGATCCCGCCTTCTCATTGGCCCGAGAGGGACTCGGTTTATTGGTTGGACCATAAACAAATTGTTCATTAGAGGATCAGTGGGACTTAAGGAACTAGAAGTACTATAGGGGTAAAACGGCTTATTGACCTAGCTATAGCTACGAACAACCAGTGAAGGATCGACTTACTAATCATGGTTAAATGAAGTGGACGGAAATATATCTATAGTGAGGGGAGTGCAACTATCGGGCTATAGTGGAGTGTCCCGATAGTTAACGAATGTTGGCTAGCTTGGACAATGAGATTAGTCGGTTAGCCTCGAATCGTTGGAGCCCATGATCTATAGATCCATTAGGTCCCCCTACTAGCTCATATCGGAATTAAGCCTAGAACAAAAGATAGGAAGCTTTGAATCGTTCAAAATCGGGAAAAAGGGTATTATCGTAAATTGTGTTTGACGCAATAATTTATTTATGAATTAAATTAGAAAATGAGAGATGAAGTATTTAAAAGTGTTTTGAATACTATATATATGTATTAGGAATCATATATATGGAATTGCACAAGATAACAAAGATTAATTAGATTAATCATATCAAAATTAATTTTAAAATTTTCAAATTAATTACCGAGCAATCAATTTCAATTTAGAATTGAAATTGGGGGTAATTTGCAAGCTTGAAATTTTATTTCAATTTGAATTTAGTGGATTTAGTTGGAAATCCACTTAATGCATGATCATTCAAAGTGGAAAGACAACTCACTCATGCATTGTTGCATGTCTTGTGTAATTTACACCTAGAATCCACTTGAGCTTGCAAATACACCATTTGTCTTGTGTCTTGAGGCTTGGCTTTGCATGGAGAATGTCTTTAAAAGGAGTTTGAATCATATTCAAACATAAGAGAGCCATTTCCTTAATGTTATGCTGCTGGAATTTGGACTCAAAGTTCTCTCATCTCTCATTCTTCTCCATTGCTTGATGGTTCAAGCATTCCCTTCCCATTCCCTATCTTATATAGACTCCCACAAGTCGTTCTTGGCCCGGAGTATAGTATTGAAGACTCTAGAGGTTGTCCAAGGAGCATAGGAGAGGCAAACACCACAAGGAGTTCAACATAAGTGAGCTACAAAGGTTGGTGTTTTCTAAACTCTTTATTCTGTCTTTTCTAGAACATGCATGCTTTAGGAGAAAAATTGAATGTCAAGTGCTTTCGATCTTCAATTGCTTCCGCATGTGTAATATGTACACCTTCAAGTAGAGAGGTTGTTCCCTTAAGTGCTGACTCCGGGGCTTGAACAAAGGGATCCACCCCTCTCATTGGCCCGAGAGGGACTCGATTTATTAGTTGGGCCATAAACCAATTGTTCATTAGAGGATCAGTGGGACTTAAGGAACTAGAAGTACTATAGGGGTAAAACGGCTTATTGACCTAGCTATAGCTACAAACAACCTGTGAAGGATCGACTTACTAATCATGGTTAAATCAAGTGGACGGAAATATATCTATAGTGAGGGGAGTGCAACTACCGGGCTATAGTGGAGTGTCCCGCTAGTTAACGAATGTTGGCTAGCTTAGACAATGAGATTAGTCGGTTAGCCTCGAATCGTTGGAGCCCGTGATCTATAGGTCAATTAGGTCCCCCTACTAGCTCATATCGGAATTAAGCCTATAACAAAAGATAGGAAGCTTTGAATCGTTCAAAATCGGGAAAAAGGGTATTATCGTAAAATGTGTTTGACACAATAATTTAATTATGAATTAAATTAGAAAATGAGAGATGAAGTATTTAAAAGTGTTTTGAATACTATATATATGTATTAGGAATCATATATGGAATTGCACAAGATAACAAAGATTAATTAGATTAATCATATCAAAATTAATTTGAAAATTTTCAAATTAATTACCAAGAAATCAATTTCAATTTAGAATTGAAATTGGGGGTAATTTGCAAGATTGAAATTTTATTTCAATTTGAATTTAGTGGATTTAGTTGGAAATCCACTTAATGCATGATCATTCAAAGTGGAAAGACAACTCACTCATGCATTGTTGCATGTCTTGTGTAATTTACACCTAGAATCCACTTGAGCTTGCAAATACACCATGTGTCTTGTCTCTTGAGGCTTGGCTTTGCATGGAGAATGTCTTTAAAAGGAGTTTGAATCATATTCAAACATAAGAGAGCCATTTCCTTAATGTTATGCTGCTGGAATTTGGACTCAAAGTTCTCTCATCTCTCATTCTTCTCCATTGCTTGATGCTTCAAGCATTCCCTTCCCATTCCCTATCTTATATAGACTCCCACAAGTCGTTCTTGGCCCGGAGTATAGTAGGGAAGACTCTAGAGGTTGTCCAAGGAGCATAGGAGAGGCAAACACCACAAGGAGTTCAACATAAGTGAGCTACAAAGGTTGGTGTTTTCTAAACTCTCTATTCTGTCATTTCTAGAACATTCATGCTTTAGGAGTAAAATTGAATGTCTTAAGTGCTTTCGATCTTCAATTGCTTCCGCATGTGTAATATGTACACCTTCACAATTAACTAGAATAACGACCCTAGGTCTCAAGATCTACTCACAAATTGAAATAATTTTTCCCAATTGATCTTGATCCATAGGCCTAACTCAAATTAAAATAATAAATTACAAAGAAGTAAGGAAGAAATAACCGATAAGAAGATCCCAAGCTCTCGTCACGATCATCTCGAATCCCAAGCCTTTGAATCTCGCTCAATTCCACCTTTTTCCTCACAAATCTTCTCACCTTTTCTCTCTATTGAGCTAGGGGAGAGCTCCCCAAAAAATGGGATGATTTTCACCTTGGGAGAGGGGGCTTTTTATAGGGAAAGGGGCTGGAAATTTCTTGCTGAACAAGTCGACAGCGTCGAGACGCTACGTCATAGCATCTCAACGCTGTGACGTCATGTTGTCTTGGGGCAGAAGTCGTCGCAGCGTCTCGCGCGGACAGCGTCGTGACGCTGTCACGATTTTGGAGCTTTCATCGCTGGTCACCTAGCGTCTCAACGCTAGGCCTTCTAGAAGCCTTCTTCACGAATTTTGGTCTCTTTTTCTTCATTTCTTTTGGACTTTTGGGCTTCCACTTCAAATGTTCTATTTCCTTTTCTTTTTTTATGGTCCAAAGTCTTCTTTTTCTACCCAAAATTGGTTAAATTCTTGGTTTTGTTTCTCGAACTCGGTTTTCTACAAAATCAACATAGAAAATACATTAAAGCTCACAATTCATGCACAAAACTAGCTAAAATTAAAAGAAAAAAGATGACATTTTTGCATGTCATCATTCAGCTACTTGTGAGTTAATGAGTTGTCCATCTTTTTTTGATGTGTGCCTTTGTCCAATAAACAATATTTTATTATATATACATAATGTTAATTATAATAATGTTATCAAGTAAATTATACCATATCTTCCGCTAGTCGAGCATAGCCCTTACTACTACATGTGTGAGGAAGTTGTCATTTTTTCATTGCTTGAAATTTTTCGCTTTTTGCCTGAGAAATGTTGTCCAATAAAGTATTCAAATAAATGCATGACATTGTAGCTTATTTCCATACCTTAAATTATAGAAACTACTTGCTCAATAACTCAATCGAAGTTGAGACACGAAATACTAGTACTCAAAGGTACAATGTTTATATAAAACAAAAAGTATATGCATTCTCATCCTTCCAAAATCTAACAAAGACTGGAGAGAGAGGAAAAAGTATATGCATACTCAACAAATATGGGTCACATACCTTAAATTTTTCACTTGTTTTGTCTTTGATAAAGTCATTCCAGTCGTGCATTGAAAAAAATATTATCTAGCTTAAGTTTAGCCAACTTGTCATCATCAAAAGCAGTTTGAATCTGACTCACCAAGCGTGATTTCCCTGCCCTCCACAACCCACTCATCTTCTGAAATAAGTATTTTTTCTATCATTCTTGATTAACATTATATCGTGCCTACAAATTATGTTATGAAAAGAAGAGACTTAACAATAGTAATAGAGTCATTAACATATTAACCATACAAGACAGTTTAAAATATGCTGATTATATGAATATAAAATTATTTTCTACATACCTGAATCGAATGCCATAATACTTCTTTACGCCTTGTTGAAAGTTTCTTCCAAGTTTCAATATTTACAGGAACTACTTATCTAACAAGTGAGCCTAAAAATGAAGCTAACCCAACCGATGTTTCCCCAATAGGTTGTCCATATTCATTGAACCTAATGTTTAATTTCAATTCTGGCTCAACTGCTATTGTCTGTATTTTGGTGGGACCTCTTGTCTTTTTGGGTTTTGGATCTTTGGTAGGAAGTTCAACGATATTTTCTACATTTTCCTCCCTAGTATTTTGAACTTCTTCCGTAGTTGTCAACCTACGAGTTGCTGATCTAGTACGAGTAGAAGGTGAATCTAATGGATTAATTTGTGATCTCTTAGAACTTTTGACAAACTCTTTGGAGTTAGGACGGACAACTTCATGGTCATGTGAGGAATGGGGAGGAGTAGAAATAGGTGAAGAAACCCTATTTTTATCATGATGTGGGTCATAGGTAGTTGGTGTAACTTCATCTTCTCTTCCTATACGAGACTCAACATTGTCTAATTCATTTACTATTTTCCTTTTGTCAGCCCTTCTTGGATGAAGAGATGGTTGCTCAACCTCAATGATATTTGTTAAATCCATACTAAAAGACTTTGTAAATCTCCATTATGTTTTATCCATAGTTCATGCAGATTGTCGTCGTTCAATTGTATGTGACATAATTCGAGGTATTTTCAATGGTTTACCAGGGTTCGGTGCACACTTTTCATTAAGCAAGTCCTAAAAAAATAAAACAATGATATAATATTACATATTTAATACTTTCTTATATAAATAAATATTTAAAGACAATAACTTACTGACAAATTTGTTTTCATGATTTAATTAAATGGTAAATTGTTGGACCTACAAATGCAACTTGAAATAAGAAATGCTAAACTTCATAGTAACAATTATAGTGAGCATAAGGAGAATATTCATATTCATAATATCAATTGTACATATGAAACGTTAATAAAATTACAAGTTAAAAGGTCCAAAATGGCCACAAAGCTACAATTAAGTTGGTGCAAAGTTACAAACTGACCACCTATCACTATAATTGTGGAAATGTACAAAATACCAACAAGAATGCACTATTTTATGCAAATTTACAAAATTACCACTAGATCTATATTTGTGCAAATGTACAAAATGTTTACAAGTATGCACTATTGATGTTAGTGCAGTTTTACAAAATGACCACCAATTCTATGTTTATATAAATTCACAAAATGACCAATGATATTTGTGGAAATGTACAACATATCCAAAAGTATGCACTACGTTGGTGCAAATTTACAAAATGGCC
Source organism: Luffa acutangula (assembly GCA_036850905.1). NCBI lineage: Eukaryota > Viridiplantae > Streptophyta > Magnoliopsida > Cucurbitales > Cucurbitaceae > Luffa > Luffa acutangula. The sequence continues at coordinate 28,999,433 of CM072098.1, forward strand.
ACTAGTTCTATGTTAGTTGAAATTCACAAAATGGCCACAAGTTCAATGTTATCATAGTAATATGCGTTCACAATCATCCCGTGTATAGTTACGACGTTCAAACTCTTTATCAATCTCATCAAGAGTTATAAATGATCCTTCACCCACAAAATTAGTGTCAACATTCTCATCACATTTGTCTAATACATGAAATCCTCTAGGGGGTGCTTTTAATAAAACATACCAATTAGAAGTGTCATGTTCTCTAGCATAAAATACTTGTTTGGCTTGTGACGCAAGAATATATGGTTCCTTCTCAAATTGACTTTGATTTTTATGCAAATTAACAAGTGTAAATCCATCTTCAATTTTAACACCATTATGAACTTTAGCCCAATCACACTTAAAAAATTGGAGTCGATAGATATAGTAATCTAATAAAATTATTTCAGTCAAGACTCCATAATATGTAACCACATCCACAATTGGAGCTCCATCGTTAGCACTTGATCTACATAGTGTAGTTGCATCAATAGAAACACCACTATTTTGAGTCGACATTTCCACGCTTTTTATATGGAATCGTTGACCATTTATAATGTACCCTGAATATGACGTTGCGGTCTTGCGAGGTCCATTTGCAAGCCATTTTAATAAATTTGAGTCTTTTGTGTTACAAGAATCTAACGAAATCTGTTCCAATAAAAAAAATGTATATTTAGAATAATTAGTGATAACTATGTTATTCTTAAAATCGTATAACAAATTTATTACCTTGTCTTTTAACCAAAGTGGAAATTATTCAGAATGAACCCTCATTAAAAGACTCTTGTCATTTGCAAGTCTTCTATTTGAGAGTAGCAGTTCATTTTTATGCAAACCTAAAATATTAATGGATCATTAATTAAAGTTTTGGTACCTTGTTGGAAAAAAAACTACATAAGGTCAGTTAAAGTACTCACTCTATATATGGTTGTACCTCGGTTGTGTTAAATAACACATATTGATGTGTGATAACTGCCCAAAAGGTAGTTATTTAGGCCTCATTTATATAGGGATTTGTGTGTCTTTTGTGCTTAATAGGGTTGGTTTTAGGTAGATATTATATGTTTTAACCCATTTGGAAGAATGAAAGCCTTGGAAATTATTTTGCGCAGATTATGCTGCTGGGCGACTCGAGGGAGCAAATTCTGTGCTGCAACAAAACTGGAAGCAAAAACTGCCACGTCATAGCTCGTTAGCCAAGTTGACAAATCAAATTCTGTTGAGTTATTCTCGTGATAAAGGAGCAAGCAGAGTCCTACACGTGTCTAGGTTGACCTAAGTCAAGCCTCCTATCATTCTATAAAAGGGAGTAGCTGCCTAAGCCAAATTCATTCCACTTTTGGGGGAGAAAACATTCCATTCTTGGAAAGTTCCTTCCATCTCTGGGAGCCGAATAGTGAAGAGAAATTGGAGATCACCTAGAAGACCATCATTGCAAGCTGAACGAGGAGATTAACATTTCCTTTTATTATCTTGTAATTATGGGCATGCCTACTCAGATTGTAGCATATATCTCCATGCATATTATGAACTAAGTAGCTTAGGCGTTGGTTAGGAACAATGTGATTGTCGTGCTTAACTTTAGCAATATATATTGATTATTGCATCTTGGTTAATTGTTGTGCTTGTTTCCATTTTATGCCCATCTGGCCAGCTGGTATGAATACCTCTCTCTAGTTTCAGGGATGATTTAGAGAGTGTGTGGCAATTAATCACACTACGATCATTGTGTATTGGTGAACGCTAGTGACTGAGCTAGGGATAGCCAGTTGCCTAGTGCTTGAACGGTCGTACTTCATTGGGGTTGAAACACATTCCCAAAAATCCGGAGTTCCGGGAGGAATCTGCTAATAATACTGCGAGAGTTTGCATGATCAATAATATTGCTAAAGCATCTTTTAAAACAATTACTAAAACCTAACCAGCGTCTGTTTCTAATATATCTGCCTATTTGTTTACTTGTTGTTCTGTCATTTCTTTTGCTTCAGTATTATTCTTATAAAACTCAATCATTTTTACTACCTTCAAACCATTTAAAGATTTATACAAAATAGATAGAGTGGAAGCTAGTTCAAGCCTTAGATTGATAATACTTATTACTTGTTGCGGACTGTGTATACTTGCACAGAGTTCTAGAGTCTTTTATACCATATTTTACTCACTCTAGGAACCCAACAAGTTTTTTGGCGCCGTTGCCGGGGACTTGAATAAGCTTTTAGCTGATCTGTTTTGTGTATGTGTTTTAGTGGTTTGGTGCTAGAACTTTTTTATGGTTTCTTTTGTTTTTGCAGGTGTGAGTTTCGTGCGTGAGCGATCCGCCTGGGGTAAGGTTCGAGCTTGATCCAGAAATCGAGAGGACATTCAGGAGAAGAAGGAGAGAGGCGCAGGAATCAGATGGAGAACGTGTCGCGCCTTCCGCAGGTTCCTGATGATCTAGCAGACCCCCAGAATCGCTTGCTGCAGCAAAATCAGCCGCTGGAGCAAAATGAGCAGCAAAATAATCATGCTGAGAATCCTATCTTGGTAGCAAATGATAGGACCAGAGCCATTCAAGTGTATGCTGTCCCGATGTTTGATGAGTTAAATCCAGGGATTGTACGTCCTCAAATCCAAGCGACAAATTTTCAAATGAAACCGGTAATGTTTCAAATGTTGCAATCCGTGGGGCAATTCCATGGTTTGACATCTAAAGATCCTCATTTGCATCTTAAGTCTTTTCTAGGAGTTAGTGATTCTTTTGTAATTCAAGGAGTGCCTAGGGATGCCCTTAGATTAACTTTGTTCCCATATTCTCTTAGGGATGGAGCAAAGGCATGGTTAAATTCTTTTGCTCCAGGATCAATCAGGACATGGGATGAGTTAGCTAGAAAAATTTTGAGTAAATATTTCCCACCTAATAGAAATGCTAAATTAAGGAGTGAAACAGTAGGGTTTAGGCAGCTTGAGGATGAGACTTTTAGTGAGGCTTGGGAGAGGTTTAAGGAGCTTTTACGCAAGTGTCCCCACCATGGTTTACCTCATTGTATTAAAATGGAAACATTTTACAATGGGTTAAACGGAGTAACCCAGGGTATGGTTGATGCTTCGACTGGAGGGGCCCTTTTGGCAAAAACTTTTAATGAAGCCTATGAAATTTTAGAAAGAATATCTACTAATAGTTGTTAGTGGTCGGATGTTAGAGGCACAAATAAAAAGGTTAAGAGTGTATTAGAGGTTGATGGTGTGTCCACCATTAGGGCTGATCTTACAATGATTGCTAACGCTCTTAAGAATGTGACAGTGATTAGTCATCAGCAACCACCAGCTATGGAACCTGCTGCAGTGGTGAACCAAGTCACAGAGGAAGCATGTGTCTATTGTGGTGAAGATCACAACTACGAGTTTTACCCCAGCAATCCAACTTCTGTGTTTTTTGTAGGTAATCAGAGGAATAACCCTTACTCTAACTTTTATAATCCAGGTTGGCGCAACCACCCTAACTTCTCATGGGGAGGACAAGGAAGTAATGTGCAAGTGCAACAAAAGGTGAACCAACCGGGATTTGCTAAAGCGTAGGTATTTCCCCAGCAAAATAAGCAGGCTTTGCCCCAGCAAAATTCGGGGAGTTCTCTTGACGCAATGATGAAAGAATTTATGGCTCAAACAGATGCCACAATTCAAAGTAATCAAGCTTCAATGAGAGCCCTTCGATTGCAAGTGGGTCAGCTAGCTAATGAGCTGAAGGCAAGGCCTCAAGGGAAACTTCCCTCAGATACTGAACACCCTCGAAGGGAAGGTAAGGAGCAGGTAAAGGTCGTGACTCTTAGAAGTGGTAAGCCATTAGAGGAAAGAAAAGAGCCTAGTAAAACTCAAGATATAGAAAAGAATAGTGATAAAAATATTGTTGTTGAGAAAGAGTTGGAGATTGGTCAGGGTGCTGGAGGCAGCAATAAAGTTGCTGGAGCATCTGGTTCTTTTCCAGATGTGGAACCACCTTATGTGCCGCAACCACCTTATGTACCACCTCTACCTTTTCCACAAAGGCAAAAGCCTAAGAATCAGGATGATCAATTTAAAAAGCTTTTAGAGATTCTTAAGCAATTGCATATAAATATCCCTTTAGTAGAAGCTATAGAGCAAATGCCTAATTATGCTAAATTTTTATAAGGATATTTTAACTAAAAAGAAGAGGTTAGGTGAATTTGAAACTGTATCCCTTACTGAGGAATGTGGTGCTATTTTTAAGAATGGGCTACCACCCAAGGCTAAGGATCCAGGATCATTTACTATACCTGTATCTATAGGTGGAAAAGAGTTAGGTAGAGCACTTTGTGATTTAGGTGCAAGCATTAACCTTATGCCTCTTTCGGTCTATCGGAAGCTAGGTATTGGTGAAGCTAGACCTACCATAGTCACACTCCAACTAGCTGATAGGTCTATCACATATCCAAAGGGTAAAATTGAGGATGTCTTAGTGAAAGTGGATAAATTCATATTTCCTGTTGATTTTATTATTTTAGACTATGAGGCTGATAAAGATGTCCCAATTATTTTAGGTCGTCCATTTTTGGCTACTGGTAGGGCGTTAATAGATGTTCAGAAAGGGGAATTAACAATGAGCGTCTGTAATGAGGAAGTAAAATTTAATGTGTTTAAAGTCATGAAATAGCCAGGCGAAATGGAAAATTGCTCTTTCATTAGGATTCTGGAGAGCACAATTGTTGAGACAGCAATACAGGATTCGACTGATAAACATTCGGAAGATTATGGAGAGGTTAGTGTAGGAGATTTAGAGGTTTTTTCTTTGGAAAGAAAAAATGAAAAAGAGTTGTTTAGGTGTGAGGATGTTTTTGAGTCTTTAGATTTAGATCAAAGGAAGGCTCCTCCTATTAAGTCATCCCTGATTGAGGCACCTACTTTAGATTTGAAGCCCTTGTCGGATCATCTAAAGTATGTGTATCTTGGGGAAGGTGAGACGTTGCCCATTATTGTTGCATCAGACTTAATGCCGGAGCATGAGGAGGCCTTAATAAAATTGTGCAGCAATACCGCAAGGTTATAGGTTGGACATTGGCTGACATTCAGGGAATTAACCCATCTTTTTGTATGCATAAAATCACTCTAGAGGAAGGATCCTTTAGGAGTATTGAGCACACTACAACAAATTATACTTTTAATGTCGGACGAAAAAAAGTGCATTGGGCTTTTAATGTCGGACAAAAAAATGCACGGAACTTTTAATGTCGGACGGGTGAAAACGCGTGTTTTTGACATGTATTGAGGTTTTAATGTCGGGCATTGCCCGACATTAAAAAAACACATTTAATGTCGGTCTGTGACCTTATAAAAAAAGCCCACCAGTTTTCTCTTCTCCCCAACCTTAACCACTTTCTCTCCCCGAAAATTTTTTTGCTTGGGTCTTCACCTCCAAACCCTTCCCCACTCTCTCGACGGCGGTATGTGTATTTATTTTCATCGTTCTTCTTCCTTTCGCCTACATCTTTCGTAGGTCTTCTATTGCTCTGATTAATTCGATTTTTTCGTTCATTCGTTCAACTTGCCCTAATTTTTGTGATTGTGTGGATTGGAGTTTTTAGATCTTGCATTTTTCTGATCGATAAGTTCTCTGCTTTCTTCCTCAAATTGATCTAGTGTGATAAGTTTTTTTTTTTTTATGGATTTTGGTTTTGGATTGTGGTGTTCAGTTTTTTATGGATTTTGGTTTTAGATTGGATTTTTGAAATTTTTTGTTTACTGTTATGGAAATCATAGTTGGGTTTTCCTTGAAAATATTTTTACCAGTTTTGCAGGTCTTCTTTGATCAACAGTGAAACGAAAAGCCTCTGATCTCAAACAAAAAGATTGACAACAGACGCCATTCTAAGACAAAATTCAGATAAAACACGACTTCGTTTGCTATTTTGTTCATGATCTAAACTTGATCAATTTGCATCAAGATCAAGAAATGCATGTATAAAACCAGGTTAGAATTCCTTTGAAAACTATGCAGCACATTTTAGAAACGTCCTTTAAAACCAAACGAAGGGAAAAAAAAAAACACATACCTTCAAAACAATTGTGCTAACAGGAAAATCTCAGGAAGATGGAGAAGAAGAATATTGCTTGTGTCCAGCCTGATGAACCTCCAATCAAGCAGTTCTTGTCACTACCTCTTCAATCATAAGAAAAATCTCAGATTTGGTATTTCAAAAAAAAGAAAAGCCTTAAAGAAGAGAATTGTCTGTCCCTCCAAAAATAAAATGTTGCACGAGAATGAAGAATGGCCCAAGAGGAACAAACGAGAACAACTAAGACACGTCTTTCAGAAACAGGAAATATCAAATATTTATAGACAAGAAAATTCCATGTACTTGCTAAACTACCTCAATGGACCTCTTAAAGAGATAATTATAGTTGGCTTTTCGTTTCACTGTTGATCAAAGAAGACCTGCAAATCATAGTTGGGTTTTCCTTGTGGGCAACGTGGCAAGTTCTGGAAATCATAGTTGGGTTTTCCTTGAAAATATTTTTACCAGTGATTTATTCTCTGCTTCAATTTAGGTGCGTGCGGATTTCACCTTGGTTGTCAAAATGGGAAAGATACCTGTTTTACTTCTCCCAAAATCGGACATAACATAATTTAATGTCTTTATGCTGCATGGTCCTACTGAATGGTTGATTCAATATAAATCTGGTATCAAAGTAATATGCATTGAATAATTCATAATTTTACAACAAATTATTGAGAATTACAGATACAACTGCTCTAATTTGCAGTATCCATGTTTGTGCTTTTCGATAGTTCTCTATTTGCATAAAACACATGTTGTTGCTTTCAACTAAAAGATCTAGTATTCATTTGCAGACTATTGTATTGGTGCCTGTTCTTCCTTTTGGACTGTTGCAGCTTGGCTCATTGCAAATGGTCTGTATTTTCTGAACTTTGGTGTGTCAAAAGTTCCATTCCTTTAAATGCTTGGTCTATTGATTGTTCAAAACTCTTCAGATATAACACTTTGAGAACAACTATTTGATTCTTCCCTACTCAATTGAATTGTTGTACAATTCATCTCATACTCGGCTTTCCTGTCCTATTAAATTTCAGGTTACTGAAAATCTTTCGGTGGTTGCTTATATCAAAGACAGATTCAGTGGTATTAACTTTGTTGTAGATTGTAGTATAAGCTAAAATGGGTTTAGGGTTTGGAGGGATTTCTATGCTTGTGCTGTCACTAAACAAGAACTTGCCTCTTGCATTTGTTTTTTTTGGCCTTATAAGCAAATATATATTTTTGCCACTATGTGCAACTGCAGATGGTACTGGAGCTGGACAGATTCTTCTTTTGACAAATCTCACAACAGGTTTGGAGAAAAATTTTGTTTTGAATTCTTTAGTGAAAGTAGTGAGTGGAAGTGGTTATATGAACATAGTGTTTGGTTTTGCTGTTGTGTTTGTTTTTTTTCCAGGAATATTGAAGTATGGGAAGTAGAGAAATCAAATCACCTCAAGAGGTGATTGAAATGGCTGGAAGAGTGGATGAGCATTTAGAATCATTTCAGAGGAAGAAGCTGGTTACACCGGAGGGACGACTTCGGTTAATATCCGTGGCAAGCCCATTGCTGATCTTTCAAAGACTGGGGGCTGGATTGCAGCCTTCTTCATTTTTGGTAAGCAGCTGCAAAACAATCTTGTTGTTGTTTGTTGTTACTATTTGAACTTGGAAAGGACAAAAAGAAAATGTAAAAGTTCACTCTTGTTTTGTTTACAAGGGAATGAAATGGCAGAGAGAATGGCTTATTTTGGGCTTTCAGTGAACATGGTAGCCTTCATGTTCTATGTGATGCATATGCCATTTACTACTTCATCAAATGCAGTTAACAATTTCCTTGGGATCTCCCAAGCATCCTCTGTTCTCGGCGGTTTCCTCGCAGTTTTTTTTTTTTCATGAAGAATCTGTCCAGCTCCAGTACCATCTGCAGTTTTTTTTTTTTTTTTTTTTTTTTTTTTGTTTTTGTCGTCTCGTTGCTCAAAAAGTGAGGGATAATGCCTATAAAGTTGTTGTCTCATTCTAGTCTCCTTAGGTGTGTACTTATTTTTGTTTAGTAATTTTACTTTTTCTTTGTAAATATGACCATGGTTGTGATTTGGGATGGATGAAAAGTTTCATGTATTATATACACTATTATATTTTATTAATGGAATCCATGTTCGTTAAGTTAGTTGTTGTGTAAAAATACTTTCGGGATTTTATTTTGTGTATATGTTGAAATTCTAGTTTATTTACAGGTTTTTACAAAACGAAGAAATAATATTGTTGGTTAGCCACGTGTGCAACCAACATTTTTTTTTAATTTAATGTGGCACATTTAATGTCAGACGCTTTTAATGTCACAACTTTTAATGTCGGACAATGACCGACATCAAAAGCTGACTGACATTAAAAGTGACTTTTAATGTCAGACAATGAGTGGTTGACCGATATTAAAAACCTACTTTTAATGTCGGGCAATGACTGACATTAAAAGTACCCTTTTAATGTCGGTCACAGCCTTTAATGTCGGGCAATGCCCGACATTAAAGGTGTCCGACATTAAAAGAGCCTTTTAATGTCGGGCATTGCCCGACATTAAAAGCGACCGACATTAAAACTTTTAATGTCGGTGTTTTTAATGTCGGTCAGTGACCGACATTAAAGACTTTTAATGTCGGGCATTGCCCGACATTAAAAGCCAAATTTGTTGTAGTGGCAACAAAGAAGGCTTAACCCTGCAATGAAAGAGGTTGTTAAAAAGGAGGTAATTAAATTGTTGGATGCTGGGATCATTTATCCAATTGTCGATAGCAATTGGGTAAACCCAGTCCAATGTGTTCCTAAGAAAGGAGGTGTCACTGTGGTGAGCAATAAAGACAATGAGTTGATCCCAACTAGGACAGTAACTGGATGGAGGGTTTGCATGGACTACAGGAGGCTTAATAGTCACCTGTAAGGACCATTTTCCTCTACCATTTATTGACTAGATGTTGGATAGGTTGGCTGGTCAGGCCTACTACTGTTTCTTAGATGGTTATTCTAGGTATAACCAGATTACTATTGCTCCTGAGGATCAAGAAAAAACCACTTTCACCTGCCCTTATGGGACGTTTGCTTTTAGGCGAATGCCTTTTGGCCTTTGCAATGCTCCAACGACATTTCAGCTGTATATGCTAGAAATTTTTTCTGATATGATTGAGTCCACTGTTGAGGTATTTATGGACGATCTTTCAGTGTTTGGAGGGTCTTTTCCAAGTTGTTTAGATAACTTATGTAAGGTATTAAAGAGATGTGAGGATACCCATCTAGTTCTTAATTGGGAGAAATGCCACTTCATGGTAAAGAAGGGCATAGTGTTAGGTCATAGGATTTCTAAGAATGGTCTAGAGGTTGATAGAGCAAAAATAGAGGTGATTGAGAGACTAGAACCACCGAATTCAGTGAAGGGAATTTAGAGTTTTTTAGGTCATGCTGGTTTTTATAGGAGGTTCATAAAGGACTTTTCCAAAATCAGTAAACATGTTTGTAACTTATTGTGTGCTGATGATGTTTTTTACTTTAATGCAGATTGTAGGAAGACTTTTGAGACTTTAAAAGCTGCTTTAATCTCAGCACCCATCCTTTGTCACCTAATTGGAATTTACCATTTGAGGTAATGTGTGATGCGAGGGATGTTGCAGTAGGTGCGATGTTGGGGCAAAAGCAGGGCAAATTTATTCATCCTATATATTATGCAAGCAGGGTTTTAAATGAGGCACAAGTCAACTATACAACTACTGAAAAGGAGTTGTTAGCTGTGGTGTTCGCTTTTGAGAAATTCCGGCCATATTTGGTTGGATCCAAAGTCATGGTGTTCACGGATCATGCAGCAATAAGGTATTTAATGACTAAGAAAGATGCAAAGCCTAGACTAATTCGTTGGGTTTTATTATTACATGAGTTCAACTTGGAGATAAAGGACAATAAGGGATCAGAAAATGTCATTGTAGATCATTTGTCCCGTCTTGATCCATCATCATCTTTGCTGAAGAAAACTGCCATTTCCGATTCTTTTCCAGATCCAAAGCTTTTTGCTGTTGAGGTAAAGGTAGTCAGGGATGCCCCTTGGTATGCTGATATTTCCAGCGTTTTGGTAAAGGGAGTCACTCCTATTGACCTGGATTGGAGGCAGAAGAAAAAGTTTAAGCATGATGCAAAATTTTTCTATTGGGATGAGCAATTTATGTATAAGCAATGCTCTGACGGTATTATTCGTACGTGTGTTTCAGGTGATGAAGCAAAGGAAATCCTGGAGCAATTTCACTCTTCGCCGTATGGAGGTCATTTCAGCGGTCAGAGGACAGCTATGAGGATTTTGCATTGTGGATTCTTTTGGCCTACCTTATTTAAGGATGCCCATTGGTTCTACAAGCAATGTGTTGCTTGCCAAAGGAGAGGAAACTTAGGGCCTAGAGATGAAATGCCTCTTACTTACATTTTGGAAGTTGAATTATTCGATGTATGGGGTATTGATTTTATGGGGCCATTTCCCCATTCTAATGGCGATGTTTTTATCTTATTGGCAGTTGATTACGTGTCCAAGTGGGTGGAGGCCATCGCATGCCATCAGAGTGATGCCAAGACAGTAGCACGGTTCCTTCAATCACATATCTTTGCGCGGTTTGGGACACCTAAAGCTCTACTGAGTGATGAGGGTACACATTTTGTTAATAATATCTTAACTAAGCTTTTAGCCAAGTATGAGATTAAGCAAAGGATAGCTATCCTTTATCACCCGCAAGCAAATGGTCAAGCTGAAATTAGTAATAGGGAAATTAAAGCTATTCTAGAGAAAGTAGTCCATCCATCTAGAAAGGATTGGTCTTTTAGGTTGGATGAGGCTCTTTGGGCTTATAGGACAGCCTATAAGACTCCTCTAGGTATGTCTCCTTATAGGTTAGTATATGGGAAAAGCTTGCCATTTACCACTAGAGCTAGAGCATAAAACATTTTGGGCTTTGAAAAAGTTAAATTTTGATCTGAGTCGTGCAAGAGCAATAAGAATGCGAAAATGTATAAAGAAAAGACGAAGTTGTGGCATGACAAGAAAATTAAATCTAAAGAGTTTGTCAAGGGTCAAAAAGTCTTGCTTTATAATTCTAGATTGAAATTATTTCCCGGGAAACTAAAATCTAAATGGTCAAGACCGTTTGTTGTGATTGAGGTTTTCCCCCATGGAGCAATTACTTTGCAGGATGAAAAAGATGGGAGAGTGTTCAAGGTGAATGGACAGCGTGTGAAACATTATTAGGGTGAGGAGTTTCAGTCGAAATATCCTTCCCCAAAATTGGTGGATGATTGAGAAAGCAAGATGTTTGCGGGAGCATTTTACAGAGCAAAATTTTGAGCTCCCAGTGTTTGTTTTGATATTTCGTTGATTTATTTTTAAGTTCGTTGAGGTGAGATTTGGTTTATTTAAATTTTGCAAGATTTATTTTCAGTCCGTTGGTATTTTTAATTCCGTAGAATTTATTTTAGATTTTATCTATGTCGATTTGAATTTTATTTGATTTTGTTGGATTTTTTTCGGTTTATTTATTGAATTATCTTTTAATTAATTTAGATTAGATTTTATTAGATTTTAGTTTACGTTTAGATTTTATTTTCAGTTATTTTACTTATGTTTAGCTTAGGTTTAATAAATATTTTCTCTAATTAATTCGGCTTCAAGAATAAAAAGGATTAGATTTGATTTGATCGATTAAATTTAAATTTGAATTTAAAAGATTTGATTTTCCTACTTTGAAATTCAAATTCCGTATCCAAAATTCTTCAGGTTCAGAAGGTTGTTGCGACAAAGTTATGGCTGAAGCAAATCGTCCGAATAGGAAGGGGTTTGTTGGAGTAATTATTTTTACCGTTAGATTTTGAATTTTCTATGGGCAGGTAGATTGCATGGATGCTGCCACGTGTCATACAGGAAATGATCCAATGGTCTGGCTATTTGACAATGCATAATTATTTACTATGGGCGTTTGAATTCCAGATTTTATCGTTTGATGGTTTAATTCTACCAATTGCATGAGATTTACAACGGTAGTTTCAATTTAATGAGAGCAAGATCTTTCCGTTAGGATTTTATTTTGCTCAAGCCTTATTTATTTGCAACCCTTGGTACGTTCTCTTACTTCATCTTCTTGCTTTGATCTTTTGCTTTCTTTTTCGCTTTCTTTCTCTGTAAAACCCTTGAGTCCTCCATGGCAAAAACAAGAGCGAGGAAAGAAAGAGAGAATGAGGAGAAAGAGATACTGATTACCGCTGAGGTGCACAAGGTAAAGGCGAACAAGAAAAGACACTGGAGGAGAAAGAAGCCAAGAGAAGAAGACGACAACAGAGGGTTGAGGAACAAGAGAAGGCAACAGAGGTTGTTGCTGCCACAGTAGAAGAAGGAGACCCACAAGAACCTGATGTACAAAATCAAGAAGAGGTTGAGCCGAGAATGGCGGATACAGAGGAAGTTCAAGAAGAAAGATATACCGAGGAAATTCAAGAGAAACAGAATGAGGATGTGCAGGTAGAGGTTGTGACTGAAAGAGAGCCAGTTCAGGAGGAGGCTCGTGTTGAGGTCGTCATGCTCGAACCTCCGAGATGTCGTCGCATTTAGCGGAAGGCTGGGCGCATTCAATTGATTCGGACTGATACCCCATCACCACCATCATCAAATTCTGAGAGAGAGAAGCCAGAGCGAGAGGAACGAGAGGAAAAAGAAGCTGAGGAAAAAGTGCGAGAATAAGCAGAGAAGAAGGCTAAGGAAGAGCGGTTGCTCAAGCGAAGGGCAGAAAAGGGCAAAAATGTTGCTGAAGCATCGGAGGAACACGATGAAATAGAAGAACAACAGTTACCATTTGATCGCTTCGTCAACCATTTTGCCAGAGCAAAATATGCTGAGCTGCTGAAAAGAGATTTTTTATTTGAGAGAGGATTCAGCGGTAATCTTTCGCAGTTTCTGAGGACCGGAATTCCAAACCATGGCTGGGAGTTGTTTTGTGTGAAGCCGGAGTTTGTAAACGAGCAGGTGGTGCGCGGATTTTATGCTAACATTGACAAGGAGGATGGTTTCCAGGTGATTGTCCGAGGAGTCGAGGTAGATTGGAGTCCTAGTGCTATCAACCACTGTATAACCTTCAGAACTTCCCCCATGCGACATATAATGAGATGGTTGTTGCGCCATCTAATGAGCAGCTAAGTGAGGCTGTGCGGGAGGTAGGTATTGAAGGGGCACAGTGGCAGCTATCCAAGACTCGGAAGAGGACATTCCAGTCGGCTTATTTGAAAAGGGAAGCGAACACGTGGATGGGATTTATCAGAAAAAGGATGCTTCCAACGACACACAACTCGATAATCTCCAGGGAACGAGTTCTTCTAGCTTTTGCAATTTTTCGGTTCCTCAGTGTTGACGTAGGGAGGATCATTGCTAGTGAAATTTCTGGATGTTGGAAAAAGAAAGTGGGGAAACTGTTTTTTCCGAACACAATCACGATGCTTTGTAGAAGAGCAGGGGTTCCAGTGGATGAGGGAGATGTGATTCTGTTTGACAAGGGAATCATCGACACGCCCAATTTGGCACGGCTCTAGCGTATGCAGGAGGTACGTCAAGGTGGGCTTATCTACGGCATTAACTCGATTCTAGAAAAACTGGCACTTTCGGCCAGTAGGCAAGAGTTTGCTGAAAGGCAAACTTTAACCTTCTGGAACTATGTTAAGAATCGTGATGCTAGCTTAAAGAAGAGAATTTTTCAAAACCATATTCAGCCCTTCCAGCATTCCCTGAGGATCTGTTGAACCCTTGGATTCCGCCCCCACCTGTTGAACAAGAAGGAGATGATAATGAAGTGCAGGGTCATGAAGATTGATGGATGAGATGATCTTCAACGAGCATTTCTTTTGTTCCTATATTTTGTTTGCTCATGCATATCTGACCCTGTTTGCTGTTATGATTGCTTGTTTCTTTTTAATGTTCTTGCTTCTAAAAAAATATATCTCTGTTTTTGTAATTTTTTAATGTTTTTAATGAAACTTTCGAAGGTGTTTCTGTTCTATGAGCATTGAGTAACTCTAACTAACTAATTTTCTTCTGAATTTTTTAAGCTTGGACTAGTAAGCTTAATTAAATCAAGGTATTCTGATCTCCATAAACCTTTTGCTTGAGTATTTCTTCTAGCCTGGTCTGTTGCTGCGGCAAAGAAGATTTTGGATGTAGTGTTGACTTCCTTAATTTAAAATTTTGTTAGGTTATTGAGTAACCGGGGATATTTGTGGTACCCACAGTTTGTCTTCGCGTCAAAAGATGACCTAGGAAATGTGAAAAAATGAGAAAATTTATTTGATGGAAAAATTGATTGTTGAAAATTTTGCTGAAAAAATTCATGGAGCAAAAGTTTTGAAGGATGAATGATGATCCAGCAGTTTTTCTATCTCCCAGAACTTAGGTGAGCTTCATCATAAAATGTTGTCATTCTGAGGGGCAAAAGGTAGGATAACTAAGGATATTTGAGCTTTATAATGAGTATTGAGCCTAGGGGGTCATGAGTTTGAGGCAAGGGTATACTGCACCATAAAGTGGATCATTCCATGCTTAAGAGCTTATGACTGTAGGGCTGCTTTAAGTCTGAAAAACAAGAATATAAACCCATTAAAGATGTGTTTTTAATATAGAGCTAGGTTGTGGCAAGTTCTTAGAATTGAGTTAAAAAGTGGTGATTATTTGTCCATGCATGAGGAATCATTTTGCTGCAGCAGAGCTTGGTTTTGCAGAATGCTCAGGTAAAGGTTAAAGGCAGTGTTGGATTGTCTGATTTGGTTAAGCTAATTCTTTGCCTAATGTTTTTAAATTATTAAGGGAAGGTGAGTTAGTATTGCTCGGGACGTGCAATAATTCAAGTTTTGGGGTGTGATAACTGCCCAAAAGGTAGTTATTTAGGCCTCATTTATATAGGGATTTGTGTGTCTTTTGTACTTAATAGGGTTGGTTTTAGGTAGATATTATATGTTTTATGCTGCTGGGCGACTGGAGGGAGTAAATTCTATGCTGCAGAAAACTGGGAGCAAAAACTGTCACGTCACAGCTCGTTAGCCAAGTTGACAAACCGAATTCTGTTGAGTTATTCTCATGATAAAGGAGCAAGGAGAGCCCTACACGTGTCCAGGTTGACCTAAGTCAAGCCTCCTATCCTTCTATAAAAGGGAGTAGCCGCCTAAGCCAAATTCATTCCACTTTTGGGGGAGAAAACATTCCATTCTTGGAAAGTTCCTTCCATCTCTGGGAGCCGAATAGTTAAGAGAGATTGGAGATCACCTAGAAGACCATCATTGCAAGCTGAACGAGGAGATTAACATTTCAATTTATTATCTTGTAATTATGGGCATGCCTACTCAGATTGTAGCGTGCATCTCCATGCATATTATGAACTAAGTAGCTTAGGCGTTGGTTAGGAACAATGTGATTGTCGTGCTTAACTTTTGTAATATATATTGATTATTGCATCTTGGTTCATTGTTGTGCTTGTTTCCATTTTATGCCCGCCTGGCCTGCCGGTATGAATACCTCTCTCTAGTTTCAGGGATGATTTAGAGAGTGTGTTGCGATTAATCACACTACGATCATTGTGTATTGGTGAACGCCAGTGACTGAGCTAGGGATAGCCAGTTGCCTAGTGCTTGATCGGTTGTACTTCATTGGGGTTGAAACACATTCCAAAAAATCCAGAGTTCCAGGAGGAATCCGCTAATAATACTGCGAGAGTTTGCATGATCAATAATATTGCTAGAGCATTTTTTAAAACAATTACTAAAACCTAAGCAGCGCCTGTTTCTAATTTGTCTGCCTATTTTTTTACTTGTTGTTCTGTCATTTCTTTTGCTTCAGCATTATTCTTATAAAACCAAATCATTTTTACTACCTTGAAACCATTTAAAGATTTATACAAAATAGATAGAGTGGAAGCTAGTTTAGGCCTTGGATTGATAATACTTATTACTTGTTGCGGACTGTGTATACTTGCACAGAGTTCTACAGTCTTTTATACCATATTTTACTCACTCTAGGAACCCAAAAATGAGTGATAAGACAAATTTATTATACACTTAGAATCTCCCAATTTGCTTATCTTAGTTGAATTCCTTGCGGAAAAGTCTTTAAAATGAGTATAATATGTCTATAGGTCCTCGCCGGAGCTTTGGAAGCGATTCGGGGCTTAAACGAGCAAAACTGGAGCATAAAAATACCATTCTGCCCTTGGAGCTGTTGCAGAGTCGAGACGCTGCCATTGAAGGGTCGGGACGCTGCTCAATTTAGGAAAATTCGTGGGTGCCAGGTTTCAGTGAGAGCGTCACGACGCTCCAGCCGTAGCGTCGCGACTCTACGTGTGTTCCGAAGTTTTTTTCCATATTGAAGGGCCTAGCGTCGCGATGCTGTGTCCTAGCGTCTCGACACTAGGCCATTTCCAGAATCGAAATTTTTCCAATTTTGGCTGAAATTTTCCATGTTTGAAGACCCAATTCAGCACAATTCTTCCACGAATTGAAGGCCAAGAAACTCTATAAATAGAGGCCTTTGGTGTAGGTTTAGAATCATCCCAAAATACAATATTGTAGCCACCTTTCTCTTTCCTTTTCCAGAGTCCTTTCAAGTTTTCTTAGTCCATGGGTCGGTTGATTGAGCCTCGAGCTTGAAGGTGCTTGTCTATGGCAAACTAAGCTCGGATTGTTGTAATCAAGACCTCTGTTTGTAAGTTTGATTAAATTTTATGAGATTTATATTCTTCATCACTTAGTTAATTGTCTTTGAGAATTTAGTTCTTTGCATACAAATTTAGATCGTGGTAGGAAAGATTGACAACCTTGACCGCGCGCTGTCTAAATTTACTTGCTAAACCTAAGTAGCAAATAGGCTAACGTTATGATATTACACATGCGTCCCTATAACTAAATGATTTAATCAATTGTAATTGTGGTTTGTTGCCCGTTGCATGTGAATTAATTCGGCTAGATCCCAATGCGGTTTACCGTTTGCAAATTTGTGATAGTTGGATCATGGCTCTCGGTTTGTTGCCGGAGTATGTCGGACATAGATAGTTAATTAAATATCAATTGATAATCTATGAATGAAATTAATCAAACTTAACACCGAGTTCAACCCCGATTACAGTAATCCTCGTGGTAAGATCAACTAACCCCGCATTTACTTTCCTTGCATTTAATTTTCCTTATTTATTTTCCCGCCTTTACTTTATGTCTTAATCTTTATATATAACCCCCCCCCTTTTTGGTTACATCAAAAACACAAAAGAATTTAGAAATAAATTGATTGTTCCCTGTGATCGACCTCGACCACTACTGCTACAAGTTAGCTTTAGGAATCGTGGATTATAAATTTATTTGACAAGAGACCGCGACAATCTCTTCAGTTAATGTGCTAATTCAAGCACGTCGTCAGATAATGTAACTGATAACCCAGACGATATAGGACGTCCTTCAAGAATGGCATCAAGTCCAATTGAATATTGAATACAATTCTTATAAAACAGATTGCATTCATCAACTAGATAACGCTCTGCAATGCACCCTTCTAGACGTGATTGATTCTTAACATACCCTTTTAATGTTTTCATGTATCTGAAGACATTATAAAACTTGTAAGATATTTAAGATTTTCAGTTATCTACCATTTAGAGTTTTTAATATGATAAATAAGATACCTTTTAAATGGATACATCCAACGAAATTGAATCGGTCCACACAAGCGAACTTCACATCCCAAATGAACGACCAAATGAATCATGATGTCAAAGAAAGAATGAGGAAAAACCTCTAAAAAAGGCACAATATATCAATTACTTCTTTTTCAATATCCAACATATTTTTTCGATCAATGACACGTTGGCAAATTTTATTGAAAAATGCACATATCCGTGTTATTGAATGTCTTGGACCTTTTGGAAGCATTCCTCTAATGACAACAGGTAGATGTTGTTGCATTAACACATGATAATCATGAGACTTTAATCCCATTACCTTGCATTCCTCCACTGAAACACAATTTGAAATGTTTGAACTGTAACCATCAGGTAATTTCAACTCATATAATCTCTTGCAAAATAATCGCTTCTTAGATCTTGACAAAGTGTGCAGAGTTGGAGGAAGGTAGGCTCGACCCCCACGCTCCTCTAGGTGTAGGTCATGCCTTATATTCATGTCTTGCAAATCTTTTCGAGCATTATGCCCATCTTTCGACTTTCCATTAATGTCTAACAATGTGCCTATTATGTTCTCACATACATTCTTCTCAACATGCATGACATCAAAATTATGGCGTAGTACAAGTTCCTATATTGATGTAAAAACTTATCAATATGTAACGTAATGTACATTTTTAAGCCAAAACAAATGGATGACAATAGTGAAAAGATATATGTACCTTCCAATATGGTAAATCAAAGAAGATCGGTCGTTTTTTCAACATTTCATTTGTTCATTCTGCTTCTTTCGTTTTTTCTTCTCAAATTTTCCTCAGCAATTTTAAAAATCTTTAAGTTGGGCATAGATTGTATTTCCATTTGCAACTCTAGGAGCTTGTCGTTCTTCAACTTTGCCATCAAACCATGACTTTTTCCTTCTATATGGATGAGATGAGGGTAAAAATCGTCTATGGCCCATATACGCTAATTTCTTGCTATGGCATAACCATTCAGCATGTGTGTGTTGCCCACATATAGGACAACCTGTCTTGCCCTTTGTTGTGCAGCCAACAAGATTTCCATAAGCAGGGAAATCATTGATAATCCACATAAGCACAATTCTTAGATTGAAGTTCGATTTGCTTATTGCATCATAAACTTCCACCCCATTCCATAAGTCTTTCAAGTCATCAATTAATGGTTGTAAATAAACGTCAATATCATTGCCAGGTTGTTTGGGACCAGGAATCAATAATGTTAGCATTATATTTTCTTTCTCCATACATAACAAAGGAGGTAGATTGTACGTCACAATCATGACTGGCCAACAACTATATCTACTTCTAAGGTTAGAAAATTGGTTGAAACCATCTGTTGCAAGACCAAATCTTAAGTTACGCGGATCACTTGAAAAATCCAGCCACTTCGCATCAATTGTCTTCCATGCCACACAATATATCTACAGTGAGGGGTGTTCAACTACCAGGTTATAGTGGAGTGTCCCAGTAGTTAACGAAAGTTGGTTAACTAGTTTAAAAAGGGTTTTGACTAGTTTGACCTCGAACCGTTGGAGCCCATGATCTGTAGGTCCATTAGGTCCCCTTGCTAGCTTGAGACTAACCTTTGGAATAATATGATGGATTGAATATGAATTGCTTTTAAAGTTCATGTTGAGGAAAATGAATAAAAATGATAGGTGTTGATGATACGTCGGGTTCTGCGAAAACCGAATATTTATGAATTTTAATAGGATTTAAAAACCGAGAACATGAATAGGGATTCATTTTAGAAATAATAACATTTCAGAAATGTTCGGGTAAAGTGGCAAAATATTAATTTAATAGTAAGATATTAAATTAATAACTAATTATTTATTTAATTAATTAATTTTAAATTAATTTTGAATTAATTTTAAAAAATTAGGAAATTGAAAATTATTTTTCAAGATTTCAGATTAATTAAATAATTATGTTAGTGGATTAATCCAAGATAATATTCGATTAATTAAAATAAAAATTAAATTTGATTTTTTGGAGGTGGAGTGCATGGTGACTAAACTCATGCACTCACCTCTCTTGAGCCACTTAATACTCCATTAATTTGGAGTTGATTTGGTGGCAAATCTTGGGCATTTCCTTCAGCTTCAATCCCTCTATAAAGCTGAAGAAGAAGGCTGGAAAAAGAGATGAAGATCAATGTTAAAATGCTGCCAAAATCCATAGTCACACCTAATATGTTATTGAACTCGTTTTTCATCTTTTCTCTCTAAAATTCCATCACTTGAGGATCCCACAATCCATTCCAAAGGCTTGAGGATAGCAAGGAAGACCCTTTTGTAGTTCGTGACTCATTGGTGAAGAAAAACAAGCAGCCAATCCAGCCAATTTCTCCATTAAAGACAAGGTAGGCTGTTGTCTCTGTTTTTCCCTTAATGAACAGCATGCATTTGATGATCAAATTGAGCTTATTAAGTGTTCTAGATAAAAAATTGCTTTCACTTTTATGATATTAACACTTACAAAGAAAACATTTTGTAGATAAAGTTATGAATGGAAAAGGAAGAAGAAAACATGAAAGATGTCAAAGACTCAAAATACAAAATAGATAGCAAAACGTCTATTGAAAAAAGCTATTCGTTGAAATGAAATTAAAATAGATAAGATATATTTTAGTTGCCAATAACTTTATATTCAATAAGAACACTCAATATAATCCAAAACAATGTGTATACTTGTTTCAAGTATTTTCTTTAGCATATAGCATTATATATCGGTGACTAAATAGGTGTAACAAAGCAAGCATAAGTTATTTTCAGTTTCATGTAGGTTAGAAGGGAAAAAATCAGTGAGAGAATGAAGTACTTTCAAGACTTTTTTTTCCGATAAGAAACAGGAAAGTACTTGCAAGGTTTAGTACCAAGATGCAACAAAATCACTGGAAAAGCTAGAATGCACGATGACATCATAAACTATGTTCAATCTCTTCAAAGACAAGTCAAGGTAAAATTCAAATTTCCTTAATCTTTAGCCTCGAAAACACTACTTTCCATTGAAAAAATCCACTCTGAAATCTAAAAGTTCTATCTGTGGCATTTTCACAAACAGTTCTTGTCCATGAAGTTAGCTGCAGTCAATCCAAGGTTCGACTTCAATGTCAATGATCTCTGATGTGGACTTTTCCTAACCGCAAGCGCACGGGTCAAGTAATAATATAGTGAAAGTAAATTCGAATGTCGTCCTTTGGATTGGATTTTTAAGCAAATCAAGTACTGTGAATTATATTGCCCAATTTTATGTAGGGATTAAAAAGTGATGAATAGATGACAATAAAAACCAAATCAAAGCAAGTAAAAAGAATGGAAATTAGTTGGGAAACTACTTAGGGAATTGATTTCGCCGATTTAGTTTAGGATTGATTTTAAGGAATAAGTTATTATGCACAATGAATTATGAGCCAAAGACCCTTTAATCACAACTACCTCTCCCGAGTATATTTGATTCTCATGCAAAATAACCAACTTGATATCCCTATCTAAGTTTATTAATCATGCAAGGCAATGAGATCTTTTAACCAATTCTAAAGTTAATCTAAAACCGTCACGAATTAGAAACTAAACTTTAGTCATGCAATCTTGAGTAAGTCTAAATCAAATCCCCTCTCCCGAGCTAGATTCGAAACTTAAATCATTCAACTAATGGCAAATTAATTGAAAGCATTAAATGAAGATTACAAACATAATAACATTGCACAACTTAAACCATAAATCAATCCATAAACTTAATCAACTACTTCAATCTCTAAGCTACAAGTTTAGCTACTCATGAATGTAAATACAAGCTCAACTAAACATGTGAAAGCCATAAATCTAACTAAAGAAAGAAAGAGGAAAAGAAAACTCAATGTAGGTCGAGTCCGACGTCCCCGTCACGATCCCCACGAACAATGGGTTGATTTCCAACTCTCTCCCCTTGTTTTCAGCCTCCAAGTGCTCTGTTCTGCCCTGTTTACGGCTCCCAAAGGTCCCCCAAATCGAACTCCCAAAACCTAGCCGAAAATAAGCCTTTATTCTGTTTTTTCGTCTTAGCGTCGAGACGCTGCCTTCAAAACGCGCGTTTCAGGAAAGGAAATTATACAGCGTCGAGACGCTAAGGTCGCAGCGTCGAGACGCTGCGACGATTTCGCGCCTGTTCTGATATGGAATGCTAGCGTCGAGACGCCTAAGGACTAGCGTCGAGACGCTAGTCACCTTTTGACCGAATTTTGACTTTTTTCCATTTTGGTTCTTTTCCTTCCTTCGCATCTTTTCGCGTCCCGAGCACCCGATTAACTCCACTATTGCATTTTGGCTTCAATCAACCTTTTCCTACAAAATAGACAATAAAGCACAGTAAAATGGCCCAAACATCATAAAAGACTAGATAAATTAAATAAGTAAAAGTAGCTAGCTATGCTCGCTATCAAATACCCCCAAACTTAAGCTTTTGCTAGTCCTCGAGCAAACTACAAATCAAACATACAATGGAAGAATGGATGCAACAATCATAACTCAATCCTCAAGGCTCAAAAGTCAATAGTCAAGCAAGCAAGAGTCATGCACACAAGGACCAATGAGGGAGACAAATTAAAATTTTTCCATAATTAACTTGCACAAGCAAGATCTAACTCAACAAGATTAGACTCTACTAGCCCGGGATTGGATTATTAAACTCTCAGCTCATCTTCCCTCTACACTGGCACTAAGGTTTCGCTAATGAGTTAATGCAACAAATTAGTTTGTTTATCTCCATACTTAGGTGCTTTTAATTAACAATTAAATTAAGCATGTATATGTGGCACTAGCTTTCACACACCTATTGCAGGGACCCTTAACCTGAGTTTTCTCTGGTTGGCCTAACTGATCACAACAGAGGTAGCTCTTTTTGCCTTAATCTTTATTAAACATTGCATATTGCGCGCATAAGTCATGACTTTTTTTCTTTTTCAACAATAACAACAAGAATGATTTTTCGTTATGAACATGATAAGCAGATATTCTTTTCTTTTCTCCTAAGCAAGATCAAACATGCTAATTTGCAAAAAATTAACTTTTTAGCTCTACCCTACACCTATCGAGGTGACAACAAGCATATGAACCCAATAATTCGCTCCTAAGCATTCAAATCCAAATCTAGCCAAGACAGATACTCTACTCATGCAAGCCATCTCCTAGAAAATTTTTTAAAAAGTCTCCCTTTTTGGGCACTTATGCTTACAACTCATCACAAGCTTGAAAATTGACAAGAAAGCCTATCCTGGGACATCATAATCATGCAAAAGTAGCATCCAGAAAACAACCATACGCATAATTCAAAGAAAGCTCAAAACTATAGCCCGAACTCACATGCTCAAGGGCTCCACAAACATGCTAATCCACCCCCAAACTTAAAATATGCATTGTCCTCAATGTATAAAGAAAATAAGGCATAAACAAGCATGAGAACAATAAAAGAATGACAGGAGTGAACAATACTGGCCTGGAATGATGATGACTTCTTGCTTGAGAGCTTGGAATCTTGAAAGCTTGAAAGCAAAGGAGAGAAAGAAAACAAGACTTAAAAAACAAAAACAAACAATAAATCAAAGACAAAAAGAAAACACACTAAACTTACTTGGGTTGCCTCCCATAAGCGCTTGTTTAACTTCATTAGCTCGACGTGTTGAACGTGCTTCAAGGAGGCTTTTGTTCTGTGAATCCAACAGAGGTGCTTTTTCTTGCACCTTTCCTATATCCCATGAAAAGCACTTCATCTTTAGAGTCTTCAACTGCTTTAAAGATTTCTTTTTCGTTCTTGACTCTAATAGTGAGCTCCCTGCGCTCAATATCTATAATCACTCGCCCAGTAGCGAGGAATGGTCTTCCTAATATGACAGGCATTGAAGGATTTTCTATCATATCCATAACATATAAATCAATAGGGAGGAAAAATCTACCTACTCTGATTAACACATTTTCTACAATACCAACTGGTCTCACCACAGATTGATCAGCCAATTGGAGCTTTACAGGAGTAGACTTAATCTCACCTATATCTAACTTTTTACACAACGATAGAGCAATGATATTAATGCTAGCACCTAAATCACATAATGCTCTGAAAGAATAAGTACCAAAACTACAAGGAACAGAAAACTCCCTGGATCTGCTACTTTTTCAGGTACTTTCTGTTGTACTCTGGTGCTGCATGTGGAAGCAAGATAAACAGTGTCAACTTTCTTTTCCTTTCGCTTATTTGCTAACCACTCCTTCATGAACCTGTTGTATTGGGGCATCTGTAATGCCTCTGCAAAAGGAATATTAATATTCAGATTCATAAAAGCATTCATAAATTTATCAAACTGAACCTGATTGTTCTTTTTCTTCTTTTTCTTTTTCCTTTCCTTGGGAACCAACATTGTGGGAGAAGGAATAGGAGGCTCAGGTTTAGGCTTTTCAGCCTCATCAGATGATGTGTCCTCCTCAGCTTCCCCTGTAGGCGTTTCATAGTCCTCAGATTCAGGTTCCTCTTCAGATTCCTCCTGGTGAACAGTGATTGCCTTACAATACTCCATCTGGGGTTTCTCTTGTTCAGCTGGGGCCTTACCTTTATTCATGGTGCTTACAACATTCACCAACTATCCCAGCTAAGTCTCAATGTTCTTTATGGCTGCACTGTGGCCATTCACCATGGTGTTGATAGCAATGACCGCCTCCTCTAATTTGGTTGTCCTGTTACTAGACTCTGCAATGAAAGCTCCAACAAGATCTTCTAACTTTTTATTATCTTGAGTTTGAGAGGCAAAACCAGGAGGATTAAGAACATTTTTAGTATTAGCGTAAGAGAAATTTTCATGGTTCCTATTGTTAGGGTGATAATGTGTAGGTGTAGAACTATTATTATATCCCCTAGAATTAAAATTTGATACATACTAAACCTGCTCGATGGTCTCCCCCTGAGGTCTGGATGCTAAAGCAGCAGCTGATTCAATTGATTGAGCACTCCCTGTACCTGAAAATTTCATAAAAGCATTAGCAAGGGAGGTCATCTGGGCCTGGAGTGCACTTACCTTGTCAACCTCAAACACTCCAGCAGCAATCTTTTTAGGTGTAGACCGCTCAGATGGCCACTGATAGCTATTGGTGGCCATATCCTCTAAAAGTGTGCGAGCGTTTTCCACGGTCTTGGACAACAGAGTCCCACCTGCAGCTGCATCAACAATCGTTTTTGTACTAGGAGTTAAACCATTATAAAACAACTGTACCTGAAGCCAATCGGGGTAACCGTGCTGAGGACACTTCCTCAATAGCTCTTTGAATCGCTCCCAAGCTACGAACAGCTGCTCATCATATTGTTGTTGGAATGTCCCAATCTCGGTCCTCAGCTTGACCGTCTTTGCAGGAGGGAAAAATTTCTTTAAAAAGGCCTGGACTAAAGCATCCCAGGTGGTGATGCTCCCAGGAGTAATAGACTGCAACCAATCTCGTGCTTTATCCTGCAAAGAAAAGGGAAATAAACGTAAGCGAATAGCATCCTCAGACACTCCATTAATCTTAACTGTCCCACAAATGTCCAAAAATGATTTTAGATGAGAATTTGGATCCTCGGTGGGCGATCCTCTATAAGCACCATCTCGAGCCATCTGAATGAGACCGGTCTTCAGCTCAAAGTTGTTGGCATTAATCGGTGCATAGACAATGCCCGACTGTTGCTCCTGAAACACAGGCTGAAAATAATCTCTAATAGGCCTAGGCTCCTCAGGTGGATTTTGGTCAGCCATTTGAATAATTTCTCTATTTTCTCTTCGAAGCCTATGAATTGTTCTTTCAATCTCAGGATCCAACGGTATCAAATCTCTACTACTACGCATAAACAAACAAAACTAACCTAAAAAGGAAAGAAAATCAATTATGGAAAGAAACAAAGAAAAGAAAACAACTAATCTAAATATGGAAAATATAATCTAGAAAAGGAAACAAAATAACCTAATATGGAATGCAAAAATATGGCAAAACACAAATAAGGAAACTAATCTAGAAAAGGAAAAACAAGAACAAATAAGGAGAAAATTACACAACTAAAAGAAAAACTAACCGAAAGAAAATCAAATATGGAAAGCAAAACAAAAAAGGAAAAAAAATGCAAACAACTAAAAAGGTAAAAAATACACCCTAAATTAAGATCAAACAATTTTTTCACAATATCAATTTAACTAAATGTGCCACTCCCCGACAACGGCACCAAAAACTTGATGTGGACTTTTCCTAACCGCAAGCGCACGGGTCAAGTAATAATATAGTGAAAGTAAATTCGAATGTCGTCCTCTGGATTGGATTTTTAAGCAAATCAAGTACTGTGAATTATCTTGCCCAATTTTATTTAGGGATTAAAAAGTGATGAATAGATGATAATAAAAACCAAATCAAAGCAAGTAAAAAGAATGGAAATTTAGTTTGGAAACTACTTAGGGAATTGATTTCGCCGATTTAGTTTAGGATTGATTTTAAGGAATAAGTTATTCTGCACAATGAATTATGAGCCAAAGACCCTTTAATCACAACTACCTCTCCCGAGTATATTTGATTCTCATGCAAAATAACCAACTTGATATCCCTATCTAAGTTTATTAATCATGCAAGGCAATGAGATCTTTTAACCAATTCTAAAGTTCATCTAAAACCGTCACGAATTAGAAACTAAACTTTAGTCATGCAATCTTGAGTAAGTCTAAATCAAATCCCCTCTCCCGAGCTAGATTCGAAACTTAAATCATTCAACTAATGGCCAATTAATTGAAAGCATTAAATCAAGATTACAAACATAATAACATTGCACAACTTAAACCATAAATCAATCCATAAACTTAATCAACTACATCAATCCCTAAGCTAAAAGTTTAGCTACTCATGAATGTAAATACAAGCTCAACTAAACATGTGAAAGCCATAAATCTAACTAAAGAAAGAAAGAGGAAAAGAAAACTCAATGTAGGTCGAGTCCGACGTCCCCGTCACGATCCCCACGAACAATGGGTTGATTTCCAACTCTCTCCCCTTGTTTTCAGCCTCCAAGTGCTCTGTTCTGCCCTGTTTACGGCTCCCAAAGGTCCCCCAAATCGAACTCCCAAAACCTAGCCGAAAATAAGCCTTTATTCTGTTTTTTCGTCTTAGCGTCGAGACGCTGCCTTCAAAACGCGCGTTTCAGGAAAGGAAATTATACAGCGTCAAGACGCTAAGGTCGCAGCGTCGAGACGCTGCGACGATTTCGCGCCTATTCTGATATGGAATGCTAGCGTCGAGACGCTAGTCACCTTTTGACCGAATTTTGACTTTTTTCCATTTTGGTTCTTTTCCTTCCTTCGCATCTTTTCGCGTCCCGAGCACCCGATTAACTCCACTATTGCATTTTGGCTTCAATCAACCTTTTCCTACAAAATAGACAATAAAGCACAGTAAAATGGCCCAAACATCATAAAAGACTAGCTAAATTAAATAAGTAAAAGTAGCTAGCTATGCTCGCTATCAATCTCTTCACCAAAGAGGTAACAAACAAAACAATACTCAAACTCCATATTCGTCTATATGAGATTCAACACATTGTCATCGTTGAATTTGAAGTAATAGTTCGATTTCACCGTTAGAAAATATGACGGTGGACCAACAACACTGCCATTGGCATCAGTCAAAACCAAATTGGAATTAGTTCAACCCTTTAACACATACAAATCAAAATGCTAAATGATAATTCCTTTCAATTTCAAGAGATGAGAGAGTGAAAGTGAAAGGGCTTCAGTAACCCTATAAAAATCGACATTCAATACAAATATTTGAAGATGGAATTGAAAGGAGTGTTTATTTGATGATTTTGTAAGCAAAGAAAGTAGGAAATACAGCACGAAGAAAACCTTTGTAATGTTAAACTCAGGGAGGAGTAGATTCACTTACTAACTTTGCAAGATGAGAAGTCAATGAAGGGGATAAAAGCCCCTACGCAGTGGAAGCGCATCGATTGGACCTTACGCCGTATATTAATTAACATTAAAATAACGTTACGAAAAGGCAAAATAAACTTTAAACATGCTTTAAAGTTGCTGGAAATTGCTATAAACATGCTTGAAAATTAAATCTAATTTATTTTCATGATTTTCTAAAGAAATGGGAAAGAACCGTTACAAACCTTCGTTGTAGACTTGACCGGTTTCTTCGCCAACGACGTTTCAACGAACGAAAACGCAACAGCCTCCTTGTAGTTTCTTCACTGGAAAATTCTTCTTCAAAGACACAATAACGACAGAGGGTACACCGGTATGTCTCTAAGTCTAGGAGGCAAAAGACTCGTGGGAGTCTTTCTCTAAGAGGGAGGCTAGAGAGAATTCTAGGGTCTTGTCTTGTGAGTCTAAGAACAACAGGAGAGTACTAAACCAATTAGGTCTAGTGTTCTATTTATATAAGAGAGACCATGAATAAAATATTCAATTAAATCAATCTTTTTCCTTACTTAATCAATCTAAGATCAATCAATTCCATAATTCATTAATCTTTTCCACAAATGACTAATTACTACCATAAGTGATTAGATCATTTCCATAAATGATTAATCACTTCCTTAAGTGATTAAATATTTCCATAATTGATTAATTCCCGATTAATGAATTCTTTAATTAATTAACCACCAATTAAATATCACATATTTAATTTCCGACCTTGAATTAATTAATTAGCCCAAATAGATTCTAGGCCTTATAATTAATTAATTCATTATTTGAACTCTTTCAAACTTCCATAAATTTAATGTGACTCAAATTTATATTAATATTTGAATTTCTTCAAATATTAATTTCTCTCATAATAATATATCAATATATATTATATTGTTTCCCTTAGTAAATTGAACATTTTAAATTTACATTTATTACTTAGTTGCCTCAAATTACTTTATGAGCTACAAGTGGGACCTAATGGACCTGCAGATCAGAAGCTCCAACGATGTGAGATTAATTGGTCAAACTCATTAACCAAATTAATCAATATTCGTTAACTGTGTGTACATTCCACTATAGACTCACAGTTGAACTGTTCTCACCGCAGACATATTTTCTGTGTCTATGGATATAGACCAATATCGCCTAGTTAGTCCTTCACGAGTGTCCGTAACACCAGCTGGGTCAAATTACCGTTTTACCCCTAGGTTACTTCTATTTCCTTAAGTATCAATTCTCCTCTAATGAACAACCTGTTTGTGGTCGAACCATCAAACAGAAAACCCTCTCGTGCCATTGAGAGGGTAGGACCCTTTGTTTAAGACTCGGAGTCACCACTTAAGGGAACACTCATCTGCTTCCATAAAGTCGGGAAGGAGTGAATTCCATCTTGTACGATTATGTTCCCAACTCCCCATTCGGTCTTGTCCCCAAAATGGTAGGCTTATTGAGTCGACGTATTGGCCACCCTCACCCATACAAATCAAAGGATAATCCCTCATGAGCAGGAGTCCATAATCAACTAAGGATTAAGACTAAGTTGTCTAGGTTGTCCTAGTGAAATAGAAAGCCAACTAGTTAACGGTGTTATAACCAGTGGTTACTATTTCGCGGTGCGGTCTTATGCAAACTCATTGCATAGGATACCCCCACTCGCATGTCTTCTACACAAACGCGTTGGATCATAGCTTAACGCCCTGTGCGTATTTAAATCTCGAGTTTAGAGTTGAAAGAAAAATATAAACTCTATTTTGGCTTGAACTTAGGGGTTTAATCTTAAACCGAAGTGTTTGGGAACTAAACGTTATAAAAATAAAATCCCTCCTTAAAGCTTGTTGGACTTGGTCTGCATTGGTTGAGGAGTTTAGGCGTTAAAATTCGAAGTGTATGCTGGATATCGGGTGTTAGTAGTGTGAGATCCTATTTTTGGGTTTAATAGGTTTAAAGAAAAAGAAAAGAAATTTTACAGAAAGGAAGAAATAAACCCTAAGGCTCTCTCTTTCTCTTTTTCTCCCAATTCTCGTGTGAGACCCCCCTCTAAGCCAAGCTTGCGTCGTTGCCAGCCCCTTGCCGTGGTCGCGCCGCCGCCAGCCGCCCTTTCCCTTGTCGCCGCCCTGATCGTGGTCTTCACGTCGCCGCCGTCGTCAAGACTGAGTCGTGGGTCGCACCTCCCCTCTCTCCCTCTTTGCGTCGTCGTTCTGGTCGTGCCGCAGTTGCCACCTCCCTTGCAGCCGCGCCACCCAACCCCTGCAGTCGCGGCCGACGCCCAAGCCCGTTGCTGTCGGAGCTCGTGCAGCTCCGTCATCGCCTAGGTTCTCTTCTCGCGTCGTTTTCTCTCTTTTCCTCGCGTTTTTGGCCAAGAAAGATAGTGGGTAAGTCTATTTTCTCTCGATATAGGTGTTTTGAGGCCCGATCTAACTCGTTCATGTCCGTATTGGCTAGATCTCGCGCGGACAGCAACTCGAAACACCGTCTTCTCCGCGTTTCAGCCTTAAAAACTGTGAGTAAACCTTTTTCCTTTCCTTTTTTCATGTGGTTTAAGGCTTGATCTAAGTTACTACTGGTTAGTGTTGTTAGATCTCGTGTGCCTAGCAATTTGGAGTCTCGTCGACCTCGTTTCAGCCGATTTCACCTCTGTCCAACAGCGTTCTTAGTTGTTGTTGGCGTCGTTTGGCGTGTCCGATAAGTCCAATCCCTTGCCCATTCTTGTTTAGTGCTTTAGATGGAATGCCCTTTAGCTTTAGGTGCTGAAAAATTTAATGGTGTTCGATTTTCTGATCTGCACCGCCGTTTGAGTGTTCGATTGAGTTCGAAACACTTGGACTTTGATACCCACTGCCCAAGGACTATTCTAGCGCATCGTTAGAGGTTTGTATAACCCGTCTTTCGCGGAAGCGAGTCCATTTGGTAAGGTTCCTTGTTGTCCTTTCGCTTTTAGCATTGTAGGTTGCTGCCCATTAGCCATGTTAGCCTTAGAATCATGATTTTATCACTACCCATTGCATATCTAGGCTCGTAGGAGTTGCCTAACCCTTATAGGACCTAGTTTATGCGTTTAAGTGAGTTATCATGTTTGTTTTGGCTAGAAGCATGTAGTTTTCAATGCCCATTAACTCTCGTTGCCTTAAAATGTTTCCCAATCCTTATAGGTTCCTTAAGCATGGAGATAAATGAGGTATGCTTGCTGCCATAGTTTAAAAAGCATGCTAAATAGGTTTCCATTAGTTATCTAGGCATTAGTTGCATTGCTTAAGCTTTAGGAGTTCTTTGAATGTCCTTCTAGTGTTATTTGCTTGCTGTCCAACGGCTGAAAAGTCTTGAATATGGTCGTTCAGGGAATACCCATTGCCCATTGAGCCTTAAACATTGTTGCCCATGGTCTAAAGGTTTGGGTTTTTAATTTGGGAATTTTGAGTGGTCATTTGGCAAGGAAATTGGTCTTTTCTTAGTTGAATTAGACCTTTTAAGCTTGTGTAGAGTATCGTTGAGTTGGTTCTAATTCGGTAGAAATTATCCTTGTGTTTAGGAGCGTTTTTGGACTACCTTGGATTACTAAGGTTGCTTTGGAAGCATTATAGGTAAGTAGTTTCTACTTACTAAGCTAAGTTGATTACATGAAGCATGATCGCATGTTTATCTGGTTTCCTTATATTTATATGAAATGTTTTGTTTAAAGCATGAAATGTATTTTCTGTGTTGCTTGAGTTGTATTCGCCTAAGGTGTTTAAGCATGATGAGTGTCTGTCTTAAGCATGGGAAACGTTGAGTTTAGTGTTGAGTCTGGCTTGCATGTTGCATGGGGGATGTGTAGCATGAGTCGAGTGTGAGGCACAGCACATGGTGCGTAATTCATGTGTAGCGGAGCGTGACGCGGAAATCACGTGGGTTGTGAGTGCGGAGCGTGACGCCGAAATCACGTAAGAGTGGTGATAACTGTCCGAAAGGTAGTTATTTAGGCCTTAATTCTATAGGGATTTGTGTGTCTTTTGTGCTTAATAGGGTTGTTTTTAGATGAATATTATATGTTTTAACCCATTTAGAAGAATGGAGGCTTTTAAAGTTATTTTGTGCAGAAAATACTGCTGAGCGACGTGAGGGAGCAAAATCTGTGCTGCAGCAAACCTGGTAGCAAAACTGCCACGTCACAGCTTGTTAGCCAAGTTGACAAACCGACTTCTATTGAGTTATTTTCGGGATAAAGGAGCGAGGAGAGCCTGCCATGTGTCCAATTTAACCTAAACCTCATCTTATAAAAGAAGGAGCCGTCAAAGATAAATTCATTCACGACTTGGAGACCGAACCAATCGGTCGTAGGCCGAATTGACGGCATAATGGAGATCTAAGAAGACCATTTGCGATTCCTCTCAAGAAGACAAAGTTCTTCCATGTTCTTGGTCGTTTCATCTCCCTAATTACCAAAAGGATTAATATTCCTTGTGTATTTCGCATTATGGATGTGCTTATCAAGATTGTAACCTATTTTATGTTTCCAATCATGAACTAATTGCTTTGTAGGCATAGGTTAAGAATTATGTGATTGTTATATTTATAAATCTGGAAATTCTATTTGATCGTGATCATCTTGAATTATTGTTGATCTTTAATCTCATTATGTGCCCGCCTAGCTAGCCGGTATGTATAGCTTCTCCTAGTTTCAGGGATGATTTAGGAGTTGTGTGGCGATAATTCACGCTAGATCATTGTGTATTGGTGAACGCCAATGAATGAGTTAGGGATAGCCAGTTGCCTAGTGCTTGATCGGTAGAGCTTCATTGGTTTTGAAACATATTCCAAAAAATCCAGAGTTTCGGGAGGATCCCGCTGATAGTACTGCAGGAGATTGACAGATCAAAATAATTGTTGGAGCATCTTTATAACAATTACAGAAGTCTTAACCTGTGCCTGTTTTCATTCTGTTTTCTCTAGTCGTAATCACTTACTGCTTTCGTATTTCTTTTGTTTCAGCATTTTAAAAATCCAAATCAACTTAACCAACCTTTTGAAATTACTAAAAAGGCAAATTAAATCAATAGAGGTAGGCGTTTCAAGACCCTGTGGATACGATAAATACTTATCACTTCCTGCTAGATTGTGTATACTTGCACAGTAATCTGGAGTTAATTTATCTCATATTTTTAACTGTTCCAGAATTGCGACAAGTTTTTGGCGTCGTTGCCGGGGACTTGAAATTGTTTTATTTGATTGATTTTTTTTTGTGTATTTTTGGTGATTTGGTGCGTGAACTTTTTGATTGTTTCTTTTTGTTTTGTAGGTGTGACTTTGGTGTGTGAGCGATCCCCTTCGGATTAGATTTAAAAAAAAAAAAATTCAAGTGAATCTCGAAGAGGAACTGTGCAATGCAGCAAAATCCGCCGCTGGAGCAAAATGGACAGCAAAATAATCAGGCTAAGAATCCTATGCTTGTAGCACATGATAGGGACAAAGCCATTAGATCATATGTTTTTCCTTTATTTGACGAGTTAAATCCAGTGATAGTGTGTCCAGTTATTGAGGCAACAAACTTTGAAATGAAACCGGTCATGTTTCACTTGTTATAGATGGTTGGCCAATTCCATGGTTTATCATATGAGGACCCTCATCTTCATCTTAAGTCTTTTCTAGGAGTTAGTGATTCATTTGTTATCGAGGGAGTGTCGAGAGATGCCCTTAGATTAATCCTATTTCCTTATTCCCTTAGAGATGGAGCGAAGGCGTGGTTGAACTCTTTTGCTCCAGCATCGATAAGTACGTGGAATGAGCTAGTAGAGAAATTTCTTAGTAAGTATTTTCCACCAATTATGAGTGCCAAGTTGAGGACTGAGATAGTGGGATTTAGGCAGAATGAGGAAGAAACTTTTAGTGAGGCTTGGGAAAGGTTTAAGGATCTTTTGCGAAAGTGTCCCCACCACTGTTTACCATATTGTATTCAAATAGAAATATTTTACAATGGGTTAAACATAACAACCCAGTGTATGGTTGATGCATCTAGGGGAGGGGACCTTTTGGCAAAAACCTTTAATGAAGCTTATGAGATTTTAGAGAGAATATCAACCTACAGTTGTCAATGGTCAGATGTTAGAGGTTCTAATAAAAAAGTTAAGAGTGTGTTAGAAGTTGATAGTGTGTCTACCATTAGGGCCGATATTGTATAATTAGCTAACGCTCTTAAAAATGTAACAGTGGTTAGTCATGTCCAGTAGCCGCCAGTGGTAAACCAAGTTACAGAAGAATCATGTGTTTATTGTGGTGAAGAGCATAATTATGAGTTTTGTCCTAACAATCCAGCTTCTGTGTTTTTTTGTAGGTAATCAATGGAATAACCTTTATTCTAACTTTTATAATCCAGGTTGGCGCGACCACCCCAAGTTTGCGTGGGGAGGGCAAGGAAGCAATTCACAAGTCCTCCAAGCACAGCAAAAGGCGGTGAACCAGTCCGAATTTGCTAAATCACAAGAATTGCCCCAGCAAAATAAGCAGGCTTTGCCCCAGCAAAATTCGGGTAATTCTCTGGAGCCAATGATGAAGGATTATATGGCTCGTAATGATGTCATAATCCAAAGTCAGCAGGCTTCATTGAGAGTCCTAGAGTTTCAGGTGGGCCAGCTAGCTAATGAGCTAAAGGCACGACTTCAAGGGAACATTCCTTCAGATATTGAACACCCTATAAGGGAAGATAAGGAACAGGTAAAGGCAGTGACTTTAAGGAGTGGTAAGCCTAGAAGAGAGGAAAGAGCCTAGTAAACCCCAGGAAGTAGAAAAAAGTAATGATAAAAATAATGTTGTTGAAAAAGAGTTGGAGTCGGGTCAGAGTGTTGGAGGCAGCAATAATGATGCTGGAGCATCTGGTTCTGTTCCAGATGTGGAACCACCTTATGTACCGCCCCTACCCTATAACCCACCCTTACCTTTTCAACAAAGGCAAAGACCTAAGAATCAAGATGGTAAATTTAAGAAGTTTTTAGAGATTCTTAAGCAATTGCATATAAATATTCCTTTAGTAGAAGCTATAGAGCAAATGCCTAATTATGCTAAATTTCTTAAGGATGTTTTAACTAAAAAGAAGAGATTAGGAGAGTTTGAGACTGTGACTCTTACTGAGGAATGTAGTGCTATTCTTAAGAATGGGCTACCTTCCAAGGCTAAGGATCTAGGATCATCCACTATTCCTGTCTCTATAGGTGGAAAGGAGTTGGGGAGAGCACTTTGTGATTCAGGCACAAGCATAAACCTTATGCCTCTTTCGGTTTATCGAAAGTTAGGTATAGGTGAAGCTAGGCCTACAACAGTCACACTCCAATTGGCAGATAAATCTATCACATATCCTAAAGGTAAAATTGAGGATGTTCTAGTCCAGGTAGATAAATTTATTTTTCTTGTTGATTACATTATTCTAGATTATGAGGTAGATAAGAATGTCCCAATTATTCTTGGCCGTCCATTTTTTGGCAACTGGTAGATCTTTGATGGATGTCCAACAGGGGGAGCTTACAATAAAGGTGCATGACCAAAAGGTGAAGTTTAATATGTTTGATGCAATGAAATATCCAAATGATTTTGAGGATTGCTCGTGCATTCATGTGTTGGATGAGTTTGTTGAGGACCACTTTGAGAAGGATTTGATTGAGTACCATACCCAAAAATTTGGATAGATCCAAATTGAGGATTTGGAAATAGGTGGATTGGAGCATGAGTATGACGATGCAGGTGAGATTTCTAGTTTTAAGAGGAATTTTGAATCCTTAGAGCCAATAGTTGAGAAATCCAAGTCTATTGAACCTTCTAATTCATTGACATTGCTCCAGCAACCTGAGATTAGGAAATCCTTCCTGGATGAGCGGTTATTTACTGTAGCTCATATTAAGGTAGTGGAAACACCTTGGTATAATGACTTTTCCAATAACCTTGATTTTGGGAATTTACCTCCTGGTTTATCAAAAAGACAGATGAAAGAATTTTTCCATGAGGTGAAATTTTATTTATCGAATGATGCATCTATGGTTAGACAATGTCTTGATGATGGCTGTGAGTCTAAAGTAAATTTGAGTTCTGTTTAGATTTAATTTCAGTTTGAATTTTTACTTTCTGTTTCAATTAGATTTTTAATAATATATCTTCCTGATTTAATTCTGACATATTCTTCTTTAAAGTTGCTGGCAGATTTAGGGAGCGTAGATTTTGAGGGAGCAAAATTTCAACATTCTAATCAGAAGCTCCCATTATTTGATTATGTTTTTTTATGTTATTTTTTTTATTTCTTTTCTGTTTTGATATTCTTTTGATTTGATTTGATTTTTATTCGATTAGATTTTTATTTTATTTATTTATTTATTTTATTTTGTTGGTTAGTTTAGATTTGATTTTGAAGGATTTTATTTTCAAAAGATTTTGAAGGATTTTAAATAATATATCTTGTGGATGTTATTTAAAAACAAAAGATTTGATTTCATAGTTTTGTTGAGAAGATCGGAGATTTTATTCGGTTAAGATTTTTTTTTTTTTTAGAGATAAGATTATAATTTTACCGTTGAGATTTTATTGTGTGGGCATGCAGTTAATTACCAAAGATTTCATGTGTTGAGCAGAGGGCAACTGGCTTTATGGTTGTTACACACAAAGGGAAAATAGTAAATAGAAGATCTTACCGTTTGACAGATGATAAAAATTTTCTATGAATCCATGAAGTTAAAACGGTAACTTCAATTAATTGAGAGATAATTAGGGGCTAATTATTTGTTGAAGATCTTTGAGTTAGTGCCCTATTTATACGATCCCATGAGGTACGTTTTTCACTCTCATCTTTTATTACTACTAATGTGATTCTTTTTTCTGTGTGTATTATTGTTGTGAGGAAAAAAAAAAGCACGAGCAAGGAAAGAAAGAGAGACGAAGGAAGAAGTGTCGGTGGATGAAGATACGATGGAAGAGAGGGTTGAAGAGGCTTCAGAGAGACCAAAGAAAAGAAGAAGAGGTCTAAGAGAGAAAAAAAAAGTAAGAACCCCTACCCCAACCCTTCCTCCTTACCATTTGTTTCTAAAAAAAAAAAGCCCGAAGAGGAAAAAGAAGATGAGAGGAATGAAGTTGAGACCGAAATTGAGTGAAAAAATTGAGCTTGATGAAAGATTTCTGTACGGGAGGATCATTAATGAAGAGGCAAGACAAAAATATGAAGAAGTCCTGAAGCGAGATGTTCTAATGGAGCGCGGCTTCGATGGTGGCAAAGAGCTCGCACATTTTCCTTGAGCGAACATTACTAATCACGGTTGGAAATGGTTGTGCGCAAAGGCGGAGCCCACTGTTGATCAACTAGAATGGGAGTTTTACGCCAACATTGATGAAAATGAAGGATTCTTGGTTATTGTTCATGGAGTTGTTGTCGACTGAAGCCTTGGAGTGATTAATTCTCTATTTAATCTTCAAGACTTCCCACACACCATTTTCAATGAAATATTAGTTGCTTCCACAAACGAGCAACTGAATGCCTAGTGGAGGTTGTCTAGGATGAGGGCAAGAACATTCCAGTCAACATACTTAAAGAGTGAGGCTACTACTTGGCTCGGCTTTATCAAGCAGAGATTATTGCCTACAACGCTCGACTCCACTGTCTCTTATGATCGAGTGCACTTGAAGATTCAGAGTCCCAAAAGAGTTCCAATGATATAAACTTGTTTGACAAGGGGATTATGGACACTGCTAGACTTTAGAGAGGTGAGTCACGCCAGGGTGGTTTGTTGTGAGGTGTCCATAGAGTGCTGGAGCAACTTGAGATGGTTCTCAGTAAGCTAGAATTCACTGAGAGACAACTTCAAACCTACTAGAGCTATGATCGTTGAAGGGACACCACACTAAGGAGGGCTATGCAAGCGAATTTTTCTAAGCCATATCAAGCCTTCCTAATTTTCATTGATGATCTTATGAACCCATGCATTCCACCCTTGCCCATCATTCGAGAGGAAGAAGAAAACCCAGAGCTTGAACATAAAGAAGAATTAAAGGGAAGTTTCAATTTCTTCGAGCAAATATTTTAATGAATGATTTTTTGTGCTAGCCTTGCATGTGTTTTGTTCTTTCTGCTTATGTTATGTTATGCTTCTTTGTTTTTTTTATCTGTTGCTTTAAAATCTATCTCTGTCATGATTACGTAAATCTGTGATCTTAATCTTTAATGAAATCAAATATTGTTTTGTTTGGCACATTTGAGTATCTAACTTATTTTTCTTCTAAATTTTTGAAGCTTGGACTAGTTAGCTTAATTAGACCAAGATGTTCTGATGTCCAGAAACCTTTTGCTTGAGCATTCCTTCTAGCCTGGTCATGACTGCAGCAAAAGTTCTGAGGTAGCATTGTCTTATTTGATCCACCTTAAGCTTAATCTTAGTCCCACGCTTAGTTTAAAATTCAGATAGAAAAAAATAAGTTTGGGGGTATACTTATCATGTTGCTAATTCATTGGGGACAATGAATAATTTAAGTTTGGGGGACTTTTAGCTACTCCGCTTGTTTTGCTCAAGCATTCCTCTCCTTCATAATAATTTTTCTAGGTTGTTGAGTAACCAGGGACATTTGTGACACCAACAGTTTGTCTTTGCGTCAAAAGATGAACTAGGAGAATATATAAAAAATGATAAAAATAATTGCTGAAAAGAAAAATTTTGAAAAAAATTTGCTGAGAAAATTCATAGAGCAAAAGTTTTGAATGATGAATGATAATCTAGCAGTTTTCTGTCTCCCAGGGCTTAGGTGAGCTTCATCATAAAATGTCACCATTTTGAGAAGCAAGGTATAGAATAACTAAGGATTTTTGGGTTTAACAATGAGTATTTAGCCTAATTGGTGATAAGTTTGAGGCAAGGGTATACTGCACCATAAAGTGGGTCATCTCATGCTTAAGAGCTTATGACTGTAGGGCTGCTTTAAGTCTGAAGAACATAAAAATATAAACCCCTTAAAATGTGTTTAAATATGTCTGATAATAGAGCTAAGCTGTGGTAAGTTCTTAGGATTGAGTTAAAGGTGGTGATTATTTGTTCAAAGCTGAAAGAATTATTTTGCTGCAGCAATGCTTGGTTTTGCAGGATGCTCACGTAAAGGTTGAAGGTATTGTTGGAATATCTGTTTTGATCGAGTTTTGCTATGACTAGTGTTTTGAATTTTCAAGGGAAGGTGAGTTAGTATTGCTCGGGACGCGCAATAGTTCAAGTTTGGGGGTGTGATAAATGTCCGAAAGGTAGTTATTTAGGCCTTAATTCTATAGGGATTTGTGTGTCTTTTGTGCTTAATATGGTTGCTTTTAGATGAATATTATATGTTTTAACCCATTTGGAAGAATGAAGGCTTTTAAAGTTATTTTGTGCAGAAAATACTACGGAGCGACGTGAGGGAGCAAAACCTGTGCTGCAGCAAACCTGGGAGCAAAACTGCCACGTCACAGCTCGTTAGCCAAGTTGACAAACTGACTTCTATTGAGTTATTTTCGGGATAAAGGAGCGAGGAGAGCCTGCCATGTGTCCAATTTAACCTAAACCTCATCTTATAAAAGAAGGAGCCGTCAAAGATAAATTCATTCACGACTTGGAGACCGAACCAATCGGTCGTATGCCGAATTGACGACATAATGGAGATCTAAGAAGACCATTTGCGATTCCTCTCAAGAAGACAAAGTTCTTCCATGTTCTTGGTGGTTTGGAGCAGCCGTTTCATCTCCCCAATTACCGAAAGGATTAGTATTTCTTGTGTATTTCGCATTATGGATGTGCTTATCGAGATTGTAACGTATTTTATGTTTCCAATCATGAACTAATTGCTCTGTAGGCATAGGTTATGAATTATGTGATTGTTATATTTATAAATCTGGAAATTCTATTTGATCATCATCATCTTGAATTATCGTTGATCTTTAATCTCATTATGTGCCCGCCTAGCTAGCCGGTATGTATAGCTTCTCCTAGTTTCAGGGATGATTTAGGAGTTGTGTGGCGATAATTCACGCTAGATCATTGTGTATTGGTGAACGCCAGTGACTGAGTTAGGGATAGCCAGTTGCCAGTGCTTGATCGGTAGAGCTTCATTGGTTTTGAAACATATTCCAAAAAATCCAGAGTTTCGGGAGGATCCCGCTGATAGT
Source organism: Luffa acutangula (assembly GCA_036850905.1). Classification (NCBI taxonomy): domain Eukaryota; kingdom Viridiplantae; phylum Streptophyta; class Magnoliopsida; order Cucurbitales; family Cucurbitaceae; genus Luffa; species Luffa acutangula. The sequence continues at coordinate 29,039,296 of CM072098.1, forward strand.
ACTGCAGGAGATTGACAGATCAAAATAATTGCTGGAGCATCTTTATAACAATTACAGAAGTCTTAACCTGTGTCTGTTTTCATTCTGTTTTCTCTAGTCGTAATCACTTACTGCTTTCGTATTTCTTTTGTTTCAGCATTTTAAAAATCCAAATCAATTTAACCAACCTTTTGAAATCAATAGAGGTAGGCGTTTCAAGACCCTGTGGATACGATAAATACTTATCACTTGTTGCTAGATTGTGTATACTTGCACAGTAATCTAGAGTTAATTTATCTCATATTTTTAACTGCTCCAGAATTGCAACAAGTGGCACAACACATGGCGCGAAATTCATGTGGGGTAGGTGCGGAGCATGACGCAGAAATCATGTAAGTAGCGCAGCACATGGCACGAAAATCATGTGTAGGGGAGCATGACGCGGAAATCATGTAGTTAGTGGAGCATGACGCAGAAATCATGTGGAGTCTAGTGCGTGTGTTGCATAGCATGTGGTGCATTGGCATGAGTTGGTTGTTTTTAAGCTTGTGGTTAGTTTCAGCTTGAAAGCATGTTTCTTATTGTGGTTGTGTAGCCTGTTGGATGCGTGTGCTGAGCATGCTGCTCGTATTGGTTGTTTTTTCGTGGTTTGGTAAGTGTGAGTTGCTTACCAATACCACGGTTGTACTGATACCCCCTTCCCCACCTTTCCCCCCAACATTTTAGATGTTGTAGGTATCGAGGATGATCCAGACCTTGGTGGCGAGGAGGAGAACTGCGAGAAAAACTTTCTAGGGTGTTGGTTATGCTGTTATGTTTTTGATATGCTTAGTAGGTAGTTGAGTTGTTTTGTAATTAGTGGTTCTGTGGCGGTGAGTGAATCACTTGAGCGAGGTTTTGTTCGAGTTATGAACTAGACTTGTTAATTTCGATTAAGTTTAACAGCATGTTTAGCTAGTGGATTAGCTTGCTCTTTTTGTTAGGTAATTGTCTTAATCTCCGTTGCGTGGTTTAAGATTTATGCATGTTCTGGTTAAGTGTCCTGTCTACAGGAGATAGGCTTGTGAATCTGAAATGTGGTTTGGGTGAGTTGGGTGGAATGTTTTGAAGTGTTTTATTCATTTATGAGGTGTTTAAAAAAATTGGTTCAGGCCATTTTACGTCGTTATGCTGCCGAAATTTTCGGTACATTCGGTTTAAGTGGTTCAGTTCCATGGATAAGGGTTTAAAGGTTGAAGTAGCATCTTTAGGCTAAGGGTTGGAAAACTTGGGGCGTTACAATAGCGTTTGTATCAAATACAAAGTGGGTCGTATCCATAGTGTCGCCAGGATAAGGCACCCAGTCTTATCCATATACTGGATGTTTCTTGAACAATGATCCCATATGTCGCTACATATAGTTCAAGACTCATATTACAGCCTAGGATGTCTAGTTTATTGGATTATGGTTATTTTAGACAAAGGAAAATATAAAATAACTAATAACATTTAATGGAAAAATATATCAATATTATTTCATTGATATCCGGTCAACGGTTACATTCACTATCTACGAGTTTTAGGGCATAAAACCCAACAGCCAGATGACGACGAATGCAACTTTGCAAATATTCAAATGTTTGAATTAAAAGAACGATGCGATTCCAAATTCTTCAAGTGTCCATTTTTCGATTTTGTGTGATTTTCGATTTTGCAAGTGTGTGGAGAAGAATATTTGGGATAGCAGTGAAATCAAATCGATTATGTGAGAGAACTGAAACCTTAGGAGGAAGATGAAATTTTGGGAGGAAGATGAGAAATTTTAAGTTTTGTGATAGAGAACAGAAAATTTGTGAGCAATGAACCGTGATGTGAGTGTGCTGGTGGTGATGAAAACTGAGAGTGTTTCAACGTTATATGTGAGCAGGCCTTTTTTTTTTCATTTTGCACCAATTTTTTACAACCCCGCTTTTTTTTTTTTTTAATATCTTGATACTATAATTAAATGCTATGAAAAGTTATATTTGTTGTAGTGATGGAACCTCGAGAATGTTTGATTCACCACTATAACACTCTCTTTGATGGGCCCAACGAAGCCCTCATATATAGAAAAATGAAAAGAGTAAAGAAATTAATGGCATAAAACTAATGGAAGAAAAGTTAATGTCAAAATTTCGTGAAGAATATAACTTTGCATTGCTCCTTTCTGGTGCGGTATGATCGATACTTCTTCTTCGACAAAAATTTTGTTGTTGTATTGTCAACTTGTGATCTAGTCCTTACTTCTTTATTGTGACCAACACTTAAGAACTTTAGTCGACTATTGGAATTAGTGTTTTATCATTGTGAACTATATTTTAAGCATCTTTTAGTTTCTTTGAACCTTTTACTTACGGTGCTTTAATGCTTTTCGTTCAAAATTTCATAAATGAAATCTTATTTTGTTCTTTATTTTTTGTATTCCATTTATTGGTTTTAATTATTGTTTTCTTTCTAGGTAGCAACAATAACCCTAGAACAGTAGATTGTTTGGATTTACGTACAAAAAGAATTGAAAAGTTGTTAAAATGCTTATACATTCATTATGTCTTAAAGAGCGATTCAACAACGAGATTGGTGCTTTAGTGGGTAGAGATGCCAAGGGTACAAACATACCAAATCATATATAAGACACAATGATTTATAATTTTATTTATAATTTTCAAATAAACAACATACAACAAAAACGAAAATAGATAATCTTTTTCTATGCTCGCTCAATTATTGCAGCAACAATCTTTTTCATTAGAAACGCCTGGTAGCTTAAGCAAACAAAACCCACCGCCTTTGTTTTGTTGCATGCATTCATTATCACATGAAACCTCGTCAAATGCGTCAGAACAAGGTCGAACACAATTCATTGACAACATGTCACCTTTCGCTGCCATGTTACAAAAGTTTAACATTGTTAATAATACTGATTTAGAAAAAATAACAAAACGTTATTGATTTATATTATAAGGAATGTGAGGTAAGAGCGTACTCGATGAAACAAAACATGCAAATATCGCCATGATGACAATGGACACGGTAAAGAGCTTCTAAGTTGCCATTCTTCTTAAATTTCTGGCTTATTGTTCTTGGAGATTTTTAATGAAGATTAGTGAGTTTAAAATAAATATGAAATGTACTTATTCATAGGGTTTGTGGTTGCCAACTCATAGATGATGGGATTTGCCCAGACCATCACAATGCAAAAACAGTCGTATAAATTTAGTTTCAACCAACTAACACATTCGTCGAGATCGTGCCTAAAATAGAAAAACATTGAGGATATAGATAATATTCTATTGAATTTTAAAACGAATGCAACGTTGTTGTCGTACGTTTTGGAATGTCGATAATAACAAAACATCAAATAACACCTTTTTCAGAACTATAAGAGAGTATGATTGATACATGAATTATAGTGGGTAAGAAATTGATATAAATTTTGATGAAAATTACAATAACAAGGACAAGTAAATAACATTAACAACGAAGATAGTAATAAATTAACCAATCTATGATTTTCATACAACCATCGATCTAACTAATTTAGTTAAGTCATTGTAACGCCCCACGTTTCGAAATCAAATCATTTTGTAATTTGTAAGCGTTCTTATTCTAATTTGGAAAATTAGAATAAGTTTATCCTTGGGTCGTTAAACTAAATTTCTAAAATTTAGGGGAAAGAGATTTTTAATTAAATCCTTAATTTCCTAAAGTTTGGAGGTTTTATATTTCATATTTATTTTAAATATCAAAAGACCGAAACTTCTCTTAATCAGTTTAAATCCCAAACTCTTCAGGACCTAAGATCGGGTTTAAAATTCAAATTGACGTTTTAAAATCGAATCTTAGATAATCCTAATTCCTTTTCAAATTGGATTTCTCTTCTTACGGTTTATTTAAAGTAAAGAAAAGCTTATTAGAGGAAAAAAAGAAAACCCTGGAGGAAGAAAAAAATCTCCCTCTTTTCCTTCCCTCTCTCGTGTAGCCGCGCAACCCCCCACGTTTTCCTCTTCAGTCTCCAGCCCTTCTCCTTCAGCTTCTTCTTGCGCCGCTAGCCACTCGAAGACTCATCTCCGACGTCTCTCTCTCCCGTTTGCTCTCCTTCTCTCGCCTCGTCGACCCACGGACAGCAGCAGCGCGCGCCGCCGATCTTCTCCCTCAAGCTCGAGCCGTCCTCCTCGCTTGCAACAGTGAGGCATCGCCTCTCCAAGTCTTTCTCCCTCTCTTCGCGTGTTCGACGACTGACCACCAGCGAACCCACGGTTTCGGGTCTTCCTTCTCCTTCGGTGTCTTTCTCTCTCGCTCTTGCGTTCTGTCGCCGGTAGCAGCAGACGAGTGACGCCGTCTTCGCGTGCGTTGGCCAACACCCACATCTCCGGTTTCGTCTCCTTCCTCACGTCGTATGGTTCTCTTTCCTCTGTGTTTGTTCGATTTCAATAGCCCGACCTTAATCGATCTCTCTTCCTCTTCTGTTTGGCTAGATTAGGGAGTAATAGGCAGAATCTTTGTTGTTCTGGCGTTTTGGGCGTGATTAGGCTGGTTTAAGTTTCGTTACAGCGTGATCGAACTCTCTTGGTGAGTTGTCGTCAGTACCCATACTTATTCGAGTTTGATTTTAGTTTGCCCATTTGTTATCGACTTCAAATTACAAGAATAAGCCTTGTTTGTGTGCTATCCAGCTATAAATTAAGACCCAAAGCGAGCTTTAGGCGGTTACCCACAATCTGTGCGACCTTGAACTGAAGCGCTCTAGGTCCAACAACTTTAAATTGTTGGTTTTTAGGGGTCTTGATCATTGGGCAACAGGTTTCAAGGTCGTTTAGGTGTTGTTCGGTAAGTTTCCTCGCCCTTACACCTTGGTAATTAATTATGTTGGCTTTTGAGTAGCCTATAACCCGTGGGAGTGCTTTTAAGTTGCAGTTGGACCCAATTCGAACCCCGGGGAGCGCGTGTTCAAGGAGCTTTGGTGCTGGTTGTCAAATTCCGACAAGCTGTTGGACTCGTTGGTGTGGTTCGGTAAGCTTCTTCACCTTCTTAGCCTTGTTAGAACTCTTGTAAGGCTTCACTAATTAGTCCCTGATTCTTGAAGTTTTTTACTTGTAGCTTGGGATAAATTAAAGCTTACGTGGGTTAGTTTCGACGAGGAACTTTATTCTGTTTGGTGGAGCTTAGAACGTATATCATTATTCTTTAGACTCTTTCAATCGTGGTTTAAGTGCTTTGGCTAGTCTTTAATGCTCGAACATCATTATTTTAGGATTGTTCGAGTTGGTTCCAAGTTTTCGAGCTAGCCTTAAGGCTTGAATCCAAGTTGGTTGGTAAGAAATTCTTCCCTTTGTTCTTTTAGGTTCAAATAGGGTGGTTAAGCTCAATTCTAATCTTTTTATGTTATCCTTGCTGATTAATGTTGGGTTCCTAGAGTGAGTAAAAATATAGTGTAAAATACTCTAGAATTCCTGTGCAAGTATACACAGTCTGCAGCAAGTAATATTTATCAATCCAAGGTCTGAATGAGCTTCCACTTTATCTATTTTTGTGTAACTTTTTAATGGTTTCAAGAATAATAAAATGATTGGGTTTTATCGGAATTATGCTGAAGCAAAATAAATGACAGAACAACGAGTAAACAAATAGATAGACAGATCAAAGGCAGGCGCTGGTTAGGCTTTAGTGATTGTTATAAAATATGCTCTAGCAATATTATTGATCATGCATTTCTCGCAGTATTATTAGCGGATTCCTCCCAGAACTCCGGATCTTTTGGGATGTGTTTCAACCCCAATGAAGAGCGACCGATCAAGCACTAGGCAACTGGCTATCCCTAGCTCAGTCACTGGCGTTCACCAATACACAATGATCGTAGTGTGGATAATTGCCACACACTCTCTAAACCATCCCTGAAACTAGAGAGAGCTATCCATATCGGCTGGCCAGGCGGGCATACAATGAGATTAAGCACAACAATTAACCAAAATGTGATAGTCAATATATTACTAGAGATGAAGCACAGTAATCACATTATTCCTAACCAACACCTTAAGCTACTTAGTTCATAATAGGCATAGGAATACGAATTACAATCTGAGTATGCATGTCCATAACCACAAGTTAATAAAGAAAGTAAACTCCCTAATCAGCTTGCGGAAGATGGTGTTCTTGATGATCTTCAATCTCCCTATACTATTCGGCTTCCAAGGGAAAACATGGAATGACTTTGACTGTGACGGCTACTTCCTTTTATAGAAGGATGGGAGGCTTGAATTAGGTCAACTAGGACACGTGTAAGGCTCTCCTTGATCCTTTATCACGAAAATAACTCAACAGAAGTCGGTTCATGAAGTTGGCTAACGAGCTGTGATGCGGCAGTTTCTGCTCCCAGTTTTGCTGCAGCACAGAATTTGCTCCCTCCAGTCGCCCAGCAGCATAATCTGCACAAAATGATTTCCAATGCTTCCATTCTTCCAAATGGGTTAAATCATGTAATATCTCTCTAAAACCAACCCTATTAAGCATTAAAGACACACAAATCCTTATATAAATGAGGCCTAAATAACTACCTTTTGGGCAGTTATCATACCCCCAAACTTGAACTATTGCGCGACCCGAGCAATACTAACTAACCTTCCTTCAAGAATTCAGAACATTAGACAAAGATTAGCTTAATCAAACCAGACAGTCCAATACTACCTTTAACCTTTACCTGAGCACTCTGCAAAACCAAGCTCTGCTGCAGCAAAATGATTCCTTTGGCAGGGACAAATAATCACCACTTTCACCTTAATTCTAAGAACTCACCACAGCCTAGCTCTATTATCAGACATTTCAAAACATATTTTTAAAGGGGTTTATATCATTATTTATCAGACTCAACGCAGGCCTTACGGTCATAAGCTCTTAAGCATGGGATGACCCAGTTTATGGTGCAGTATACCTTTGCCTCAAGCTCATCACCAACTAGGCTCAATACTCGTTATAAAGCTAAAAAATCCTTAGTTATTCTATCTCTTGCCCCTCAGAATGGCGACATTTTGTGATGAAGCTCACCTAAGTTCTGGGAGACATAAAAACTGCTGGATCATCATTCATCCTTCAAAACTTTTGCTCCGTCAATTTTTTCAGCAAAATCTTCAACAAATAATTTTTTTCAGCAAATAATAATTTTTTTTTCTTATATTTTTTTTTCACATTTCCTAGGCCATCTTTTGACGCGAAGACAAACTGTGGGTATCACAAATGTCCCCGGTTACTCAATAACCTAGCAAATTTTAATTCGAAGGAGAGGAATGCTCGAGCAAAATAATTGGAGTAGCAACAAGTCCCCCAAACTTGAATTATTCATTGTCCCCAATGAATCATTATATAAGTAATTATACCCCCAACCTTAAATTTTTCTATCTGAATTTTTAAACTAAACATGGGACTAGGATTAAGCTTAAAGTGGATTATATAAGTCAATACTACCGTCAAAATCTTCTTTGCCGCAGCAACAGTCCAGGCTAGAAGAAATGCTCAAGCAAAAGGTTTATGGAGATCAGAATACCTTAATCGAATTAAGCGTAATCAGTCCAAGCTTCAAAAATTCAGAAGAAAATTAGTTAAGTTAGAGTTACTCAGTGCTCATGGAATAGAAACATCTAGAAATTTCATTTAAAAACATAAGAAAAGAAATTACATAACAGAGATATATATTTTTAAAGCAGAAAAATTAAAAAAAAGAACAAGCAAACATAGTAAGCAAACGGGGTAAGATATGCGCGAGCAAACAAAATGATAAGAACAAAAATAATGCTCGCTGAAGATCATTCAATCCATCAATCTTCCTGACCCTGCTCTTCATCCACATCCTCTTCTCGTTCAACAGGAGGGGGTGGTGTCCAAAGATTAAACAAATCATCGGGAAACACTGGAAAGGCCTGATATGGTCTTGAGAAATTAGTTTGCAAGGCCCCCCTGAGCACATCATCTCTCCTTTTAGCATAAGTCCAATATGTCTGAGCTTGCCTTTCAGCAAATTCTAACCTACTGGTCAACACTGTCAGATGCTCTAGGATCTGATTAACGCCATACACTAGCCCTCCCTGGCGAGCCTCTTGCGTACGCTGAAGCCGCGCCAGATTAGGTGTGTCAATGATTCCCTTATCAGTCATGATCATATCCTCTGGAACCGTGGGCACTCCTGCCCTGCTGCATAACATTGTGATAGTGTTTGGAAAGAACAGCTTCCCCACCTTCTTTTTCCAGCAATCAACAATCTCAGAAGAAATAATTTTTCCTACATCAATACTCATCGAGTGAAGAATGGCAAAAGCAAGCAATACCCTATCCCGAGATACTGTGGAGTCGTGTGTTGTCGGCAGCAAGCGTAGCCTGATGAAACCCATCCAAGTGTTGGCTTCACTCTTCAAATAAGCAGCTTGAAACGTATGCTTCCGCGTCTGCGACACCCTCCATTGAGCCCCCTCAATGCCTACCTCCCGGACAACCGCACTCAGTTGATCACTAGATGGTGCAACCACCATCTCATTAAAAATGGCATGCGGAAAATCCTGGAGATCGAACAATTCATTAATGGTCTCAGGACTCCACTGTACAGGCACTCCTCGAACGATAACCTCAAAATCATTCTTAACGTCAAGGTTGGCATAAAATTCTCGAACAATGTTGGAATTGACAGGTTCCGGTTTCGCACAAAATTGCCTCCATCCGAGGTTCGCTATACCAAACTCCAAGAACCTGGGCAAATCACTGCCAAATCCTCGTTCGAACAAGAAATCCCGTTTCAGCACCTCCTGGTACTTTGCTCGAGCAAGATCGTTGACGAAGCGAATGAATGGTGCCCTTGGCTCCTCAATTTCTCCCGATGCTTCGGCAATGCCTTTGCCCTTGCTTTCTCTCTGTTCACGCAAACGCTCCTCTTCTGCCTTTCTTGCCTCTTCTTCTTTTTCCTTACTCTCAGCTGCCCTTCTTTCTTCCTCAGAGTCCAACGTCGGAGGTGATGGAGTAGCAGTCCGAATCACCTGAATACGGCCGACCTTTCTTTTTATGCGGCGGCGTTTCGGCGGTTCGGGCATGATTACCTCAACACGAGCTGCTTTGTCCTGCTCGTTCCCTCCTTCAGACACTACGCCTACCTGCTCGTCTCTCACCATATCAGCCTGCTGTTCTTGATTCTCCTCAACATTTTCCTTACGAGCCGTATCTATATCCGCAAGTCTCTGATCAGCCTCTCCTGGGGTCTGTTCTTGCAGTTCTTCTAGGTTTTCTTCAACCACTGCAGCCTCATCCTCTGTCACTTTTTCCTGTTCTTCCGCCCTCTGTTGTCGCCTTCTTCTTTTAGCTTCTTTCTCCTCCAGTGTTCTTTTCTTCTTAGTTTTCACTTTCGGAACTTCGGGGGTAATGGGTATTTCCTCTTCACTCTCTCTCTCTCTTTCTTTCCTCGCTCTTGTTTTGGCCATGGGTAACTCAAAGGGTTTTGCAAAGAAGGAAAAGGAGAAAGAAAGAATGTAGATGGTAAGATAGAATCAAGAAGACGAAGTAGAACGAAGACTTACCAATGTCTGTAAATAAATAAGGCTCCAACAATTTGAAATCCTAACCGAAAGGATTTGCTCCGTAATAAATGATTTTACCGTTCACAATAAAGTTGCAATTCAAATCCCTAACGGTAAAATTGTGAAACTCCAATCATCCATGGGAAATAACGACATGCTGTCAACGGCTAAACCGTTGGATTGCCCCTATACGACATGTGGCATCATCCCTGCAATTCACCTGCCATAGAATTTCAAAAATCCCAACGGTAAAAATAATTACTCACATTAAAATCCTTCATATTCGTGCGGAAAATTTGCTCCAGCATTATCTTTGCTGCATCAATCTTCTGAACCTGCCGAACCTTAGATACGGAATTTAAATTTCAAAATAGAAAAATCAAATCTTTCAAATTCAAATTAAACTTTAACCGATCAAATCAAACTAAATCTTATCTTTTATTTCCAATTGACGCCGAATAGATTTAAATTAAACAGAATTCAAATAAATAAAATCAAACCAAATAAAAGATAATTCAAAGATAATTTAAATAAATAACCTGAAAATAAAATCAAATCAAATTCAAAACGAAATAGATAAAATCTAAACTACCAATAATAGAATACTTAAGGATAAAATCTAATAAACCATGCAAAATCAAATCTAACCTTACTGCAATTAAAACCAAATCAACGAAAAATAAAATCAATACAAATCCTGGGAGCTCAAAATTTTGCTCTGTGAAATGCTCCCGCAAAAATCCTGCTCTCCCAATCATCAACCAATGTTAGGGAAGGATATTTCGACTGAAACTCCTCACCCCAATAATGCTTGACACGTTGACCATTCACCTTGAACAATCTCCCATCTTTTTCATCCTGCAAAGTAATTGCTCCAATGGAGAAAACCTCAATCACAATAAACGGTCCTGACCATTTAGATTTCAATTTTCCAGGAAATAGTTTTAATCTAGAATTATAAAGCAAAACTTTCTGACCCTTGACAAATTCTTTAGACTTTATTTTCTTGTCATGCCACAACTTAGTCTTTTCCTTATACATTTTCGCATTTTCGTAAGAAAATTGACGAAATTCTTCTAACTCATTAAGCTGCAACATTCTTATAGCTCCTGCACGACTCAGATCAAAATTTAATTTTTTCAAAGCCCAAAATGTTTTATGCTCAAGCTCTAATGGTAAATGGCAAGCTTTCCCATATACTAACCGATAGGGAGACATACCTAGAGGAGTCTTATAAGCTGTTCTGTAAGCCCAAAGAGCCTCATCCAACCTAAAGGACCAATCCTTTCTAGATGGATGGACTACATTCTCTAAAATAGCTTTAATTTCCCTATTACTAATTTCAGCTTGACCATTCGCTTGTGGGTGATAAGGGGTAGCTATCCTATGCTTAATCCCATACTTAGCTAAAAGCTTATTTAAGATATTATTAACAAAATGTGTACCTTCATCACTTATTAGAGCTCTAGGTGTCCCGAACCGCGCAAAAATGTGCGATTGAAGAAACCATGCAACTGTCTTGGCATCACTCTGATGGCATGCAATGGCCTCCACTCACTTGGACACATAATCAACTGCCAATAAGATAAAAACATTGCCATTAGAAGGGGGAAATGGCCCCATAAAGTCAATACCCCATACATCGAATAATTCAACTTCTAAAATGTAAGTAAGAGGCATTTCATCTCTAGGCCCCAAGTTTCCTCTCCTTTGACAAGCATCACATTGCTTGTAGAACCAGTGGGCATCCTTAAACAAGGTAGGACAGAAAAATCCGCTATGCAAAATCCTCATAGCTGTCCTTTGACCGCTGAAATGGCCTCCATACGGCGAAGAGTGACATTTCTCCAGGATTTCCTTTGCCTCAGCACCTGAAACACACCTACGAATAATACCGTCAGAGCATTGCTTATACATAAACGACTCATCCCAATAGAAAAATTTTGCATCATGCTTAAACTTTTTCTTCTGCCTCCAATCCATGTCAATAGGGGTGACTCCCTTTACCAAAAAGTTGGCAATATCAGCATACCAAGGGACATCCCTGACTACCTGTACCTGAACAGCAAAAAGCTGCTCATCTGGAAAAGAATCGGAAATGGCAAATTGCTCCAGCAAAGATGATGATGGATCAAGACGAGACAAATGATCCGCAATGACATTCTTTGATCCCTTCTTGTCCTTTATCTCCAAGTCGAACTCCTGCAATAATAAAATCCAACGAATTAATCTAGGCTTTGCATCTTTTTTTGACATTTAATACCTTATTGCTGCATGATCCGTGAACACCGTGACTTTGGATCCAACCAAATATGGCCGGAATTTCTCAAAAGCAAACACAACAGCTAACAACTCCTTTTCAGTAGTTGTGTAGTTGACCTGCGCCTCATTTAAAACCTTGCTTGCATAATATATAGGATGAATAAATTTGCCCTGCTTTTGCCCCAGCATCGCACCTACCGCAGCATCACTCGCATCACACATTACCTCGAATGGCAAGTTCCAATTAGGTGCGCAGAGAATGGGGGCTGAGATTAAAGCAGCCTTCAATGTTTCAAAATCCTTCCTACAATCTGCATTAAAGTCAAAAACATGATCAGTGCACAATAAGTTACAAAGAGGTTTACTGATTTTGGAAAAATCCTATATGAACCTCCTGTAAAATCCAGCATGTCCTAAAAAACTCCGAATCCCCTTCACTGAATTCGGTGGCTCTAGTCTTTCAATAACCTCAAATTTTGCTCTATCAACTTCTAGACCATTCTTAGAAATCCTATGACCTAACACTATACCCTCCTTCACCATGAAGTGGCACTTTTCCCAATTAAGAACTAGATGGGTATCCTCACATCTTTTTAATACCTTTCCTAAATTTTCTAAACAACTCTGAAAAGACCCTCCAAAAACTGAAAAATCGTCCATAAAGACCTCAACAGTGGACTTAATCATATCAGAAAAAATTGCCAACATACACCGCTGAAATGTTGCTGGAGCATTGCAAAGGCCAAAAGGCATTCTCCTAAAAGCGAATGTCCCATAAGGGCAGGTGAAAGTGGTTTTTTCCTGATCTTCAGGAGAAATAGTAATCTGGTTATACCCAGAATAACCATCCAAGAAGCAGTAATAGGCCTGACCAGTCAATCGATCCAACATCTGGTCGATAAATGGTAGAGGGAAATGATCCTTTCGGGTGGCTTTATTAAGCCTTCTGTAATCCATACAAACCCTCCAGCCAGTTACTGTCCTTGTGGGGATCAACTCATTATCTTTATTGCTCACCACAGTGACACCTCCTTTCTTAGGAACACAATGGACAGGGCTCACCCAATTGCTATCGGCAATTGGATAAATGATCCCAACATCCAACCATTTAATTACCTCTTTTTTAATAACCTCTTTCATTGCAGGGTTAAGCCTTCTTTGTTGCTCAATACTCCTAAAGGATCCCTCCTCTAGAGTGATTTTGTGCATACAAAAAGATGGGCTAATTCCCTGAATATCAGCCAATGTCCAACCTATAGCTTTGCGGTATTGCTGCAGCAATTTGATTAAGGCCTCCTCATGCTCCGGCATTAAATCTGATGCAACAATAATGGGCAACGTCTCACTGTCCCCAAGATACACATACTTCAGATGACCCGGCAAGGGCTTCAAATCTAAAGTAGGTGCCTCAATCAGGGACGGCTTGATTGGGGGAGCCTTTCTTTGATCTAAATCTAAAGATTCGAAAACATCCTCACACCTAAACAATTCTTTTTCATTTTTTCTATCTAAAGAACAAAATTCAAAATCTTCTATACTAACCTCTCCATGCTTTTCTGAATGCTTATCAGCCGAATCCTGTATTGCTGTCTCAATAACTGTGCTTTCCAGAATCCTAATGAAAGAGCAATCCTCCATTTCGTCTGGATATTTCATTGCTTTAAACACATTAAATTTTACTTCCTCATTACAGACTCTCATTGTTAATTCTCCTTTATGAACATCTATTAATGCCCTACCAGTAGCCAAAAATGGACGACCTAGAATAATTGGGACATCTTTATCAGCCTCATAGTCTAAAATAATAAAATCAACAGGAAATATGAATTTATTCACTTTTACTAAGACATCCTCAATCTTACCCTCTGGATATGTGATCGACCTATCAGCTAATTGGAGTGTAACTGTGGTAGGTCTAGCTTCACCAATACCTAACTTTCGATAGACCGAAAGAGGCATAAGGTTAATGCTTGCACCTAAATCACAGAGTGCTCTACCTAATTCTTTTCCACCTATAGACACAGGTATAGTAAATGACTTGGATCCTTAGCCTTGGGGGTAGCCCATTCTTAAGAATAGCACTACACTCCTCATTAAGAGATACAGTTTCAAACTCACCTAATCTTTTCTTTTTAGTCAAAATATCCTTAAGAAATTTAGCATAATTAGGCATTTGCTCTATAGCTTCTACTAAAGGGATATTTATATGCAACTGGTTAAGAATCTCTAAAAACTTTTTAAATTGACCATCCTGATTCTTAGGTTTTTGCCTTTGTGGAAAAGGTAGATGTGGTACATAAGGTGGGGGCGGCACATATGGTGGTTCTACATCTGGCACAGAACCAGATGCTCCAGCATTCTCTTTGCTGCCTCCAGCACCCTGACCAGACTCCAACTCTTTCTCGACAACAACATTATTATCACTATTACTATTTAAATCCTGGGTCTTTTTAGACTCTTCTAATGGCTTACCACTCCTAAGAGTTACTGCCTTTACCTGCTCCTTACCTTCCCTTCTAGGGTGTTCAGTATCTGATGGAAGTTTCCCTTGAGGTCTTGCCTTTAGCTCGTTAGCTAGCTGACCCACTTGCAATTCCAGGGCCCTCATCGAAGCTTGATTACTTTGAATTGCGGCATTTGTGCGAGCCATAAATTCTTTCATCATCGCCTCGAGAGAATTTCCCGAATTTTGCTGGGGCAAAGCTTGCTTATTTTGCTGGGGCATTACCGGCGCTTTAGCAAATCCCAGCTGGTTCATCTTCTGTTGCGCTTGTACGTTATGTCCTTGACCTCCCCATGAGAAGTTGGGGTGGTTGCGCCAACCTGGATTGTAGAAGTTAGAATAAGGGTTGTTCCTCTGATTACCTACAAGAAACACAGAAGCTGGATTGCTGGGGCAAAACTCGTAGTTGTGGTCTTCACCGCAATAGACACATGCTTCGTCCGTGACTTGGTTCACCACGGCTGCAGGCTCCACAGCTGGTGCATGCTGATGACTAATCACTGTCACATTCTTAAGAGCATTAGCAATCATAGCAAGATCAGCCCTAATGGTGGACACACCATCAACCTCTAATACACTCTTAACCTTTTTATTTGTGCCTCTAACATCTGACCATTGACAACTATTAATAGATATTCTTTCTAAAATTTCATAAGCTTCATCAAAAGTTTTTGCCAAAAGGGCCCCTCCAGCCGAAGCATCGATCATACCTTGAGTTACTCCATTTAAACCATTGTAAAATGTTTCCATTTGAATACAATGAGGTAAACCATGGTGGGGACACTTTCGTAAAAGCTCCTTAAACCTCTCCCAAGCCTCACTAAAAGTCTCATCTTCACGTTGCCTAAACCCTACTATTTCACTCCTTAATTTCGCATTTCTATTAGGTGGGAAATATTTACTCAAAAATTTTTCAGCTAACTCATCCCACGTCCTAATTGATCCTGGAGCAAAAGAGTTTAACCATGACTTTGCTCCATCTCTAAGAGAATACGGGAACAAAGTTAATCTAAGAGCATCTCTAGGCACTCCTTGGATTACAAAAGAATCACTAACTCCTAGAAAAGACTTAAGATGTAAATGAGGGTCTTCAGATGTCAAACCATGGAATTGCCCCATGGTTTGCAACATCTGAAACATTACCGGTTTCATTTCAAAATTCGCCGCTTGGATTTGGGGACGTGGAATTCCTGGATTCAACTCATTAAACATCGGGACAGCATATGCTCGAATGGCTCTGGTCCTATCGTTTGCTATCAAGATAGGATTCTCAGCATGATTATTTCGCTGCTCATTTCGCTCAAACAGTGGGTTTTGCTGCAGCAACGGATTCTGCTGGGGGTTCACTGCTACTGGACCTTCAGGAACCTGCGGAAGTTGCGGGGCGTTCTCCATCTGGTTTCTGCGCTGCTCCCTCCTACTGCTCCTAAATGTCCTCTCAATTTCTGGATCAAGCTCAAACCGTACGGTGCAACCTAATGGAGGAGACCGTAGGATACGTTGACACGTGTCCTGCTCCCACTTACTATAAAATACTCCCTCATTCACCTTGATATTGATCCATTCAAACACCATCCGTAGGGGGTCACTCCCAGGGTGACTCGAGGCCAAGCATGGACCTCACGTTGTGAACTCTTGAGGACGTGAGAGCAAAACATTGATTTATTTCGTATTTTTTTTTTAATACTTCGAATTTTCTGGGCAGTTTCTCCTCTGTTCTTCGTTCCAGCAGCAAAACCCAGCGTCGTTTTTCACCAAATTCGATCCCGATTCGAACACCGATCAACGAATTGATCCCTAATATCTAGACACGGACTTACAAGACTCGATTTTGATGTGGACTTTTCCTACCGCAAGCGCACGGGTCAAGTAATAATATAGTGAATAGTAAATTCGAATGTCGTCCTCTGGATTGGATTTTTAAGCAAATTGAGTATTGCGAAAAATCTTGCCCAATTTTATTTAGGGATCAAAAAGTGATGAATATGTGATGAATTAAACAAATCAAAGCAAGTAAAAAGAATGGAAATTCAATTGGGAAAACTACTTAGGGAATTGATTTCGTTGATTTCGTTTAGGATTGATTTTAAAGAATAAGTTATTATGCACAATGAAGTTATGAGCCAAAGACCCTTTAATCACAACTACCTCTCCCGAGTATAATTGATTCTCATGCAAATTAACCAACTTGATATCCCTATCTAAGTTTATTAATAAGCAAGGCAATGAGATCTTTTAACCAATTCTAAAGTTAATCTAAAACCGTCAAGAATTAGAAAGTAAACTTTATTCATGCAATCTTGAGTAAGTCTAGATCAAATCCCCTCTCCCGAGCTAGATTCGAAACTTAAATCATCCAACTAATGGCCAATTAATTGAAAGCATTAAATCAAGATTACAAACACAATAACATTGCACAACTTAAACCATAAATCAATCCATAAACTTAATCAACTACATCAATCCCTAAGCTACAAGTTTAGCTACTCATGAATGAAAATACAATCTCAACTAAACAAGTAAAAGCCATAAATCTAACTAAAGAAAGAAAAGGGAAAAGAAAACTCAATGTAGGCCGAGTCCCGACGTCCCCGTCACGATCCCCACGAACAATGGGTTGATTTCCAAGTCTCTCATTTGTTTCCAGCTCCAAAAGCCCTCTATTCTGTCCTCTTTACGGCTCAAAAAGGTCCCAAATTGATCTCCCCTAAAACCTAGCCGAAAATAAGCTTTTATTCTGATTTTTCGTCTGAGCGTCGAGACGCTGTCAAGACAGCGTCGCGACGCTGCCTCTTATACGCGCGTTCTGAATAAGGAAAAAACGGTAGCGTCGGGACGCTTCCTATCATAGCGTCTCGACGCTGTAAGCTTTACGCGCCTAATCTGATATGGAATGTGAGCGTCGAGACGCTCAAGAGCTAGCGTCTCAACGCTAGCCTGCTGTTGACCGAGATTTGACTTTTCTCCACTTTTACTATTTTCATTCCTTTGCATCTTTTCACGCCCCGAGCACCCGATTAACTCTGATATGGCATTATAGCTCCAATCAACCATTTCCTACAAAATAAACAATAAAGCACAATAAAATGGCCCAAACATCATAAAAGACTAGCTAAATTAAATCAGTAAAAGTAGCTAGCTATGCTCGCTATCAAATACCCCCAAACTTAAGCTTTTGCTAGTCCTCGAGCAAACTCTAAATCAGACATATAATGGAAGAATGGATGCAACAGTCACAACTCAATCCTCAAGGCTCAAAAGTCAATAACCAAGCAAGCAAGAGACATGCACACAAGGACCAATGAGGGAGACAAATTAAAATTTTTCCAAAATTAACTTGCACAAGCGAGATCTAACTCAACAAGATCAGACTCTACTAGCCCGGGGTTGGATTATTAAACTCTCAGCTCATCTTCCCTCTACACTGGCACTAAGGCTTCACTAATGAGTTAATGCAACAAATTAGTTTGTTTATCTCCATACTTAGGTGCTTTTAATTAACAATCAAATTAAGCATGTATATGTGGCACTAGCTTTCACACACCCATTGCAGGGACCCTTAACCTGAGTTTTCTCTGGTTGGCCTAACTGATCACAACAGGGGTAGCTCTTTTTGCCTTAATCATTATTAAACATTGCAAACTGTGCACAGGCCATGGCATAATAATTTTCTTTTCAACAGTAACAACAAGAATGATTTTTCGTTATGAACATAATAGCAGATATTCTTTTCTTTTCTCCTAAGCAAGATCAAACATGCTAATTTGCAAAAAATTAACTCTTTAGCTCTGCCCTACACCTATCGAGGTGACAACAAGCATATGAACCCAATAATTCGCTCCTAAGCATTCAAATCCAAATCTAGCCAAGACAGATACTCTACTCATGCAAGCCATCTCCTAGAAAAATTTTAAAAAGTCTCCCTTTTTGGGCACTTATGCTTACATCTCATCACAAGCTTGAAAATTGACAAGAAAGCCTATCCTAGGACATCATAATCATGCAAAAGCAGCATCCAGAAAACAACCATATGCATAATTCAAAGAAAGCTCAAAACTATAGCCCGAACTCAGATGCTCAAGGGCTCCACAAACATGCTAAAACACCCCCAAACTTAAAACATGCATTGTCCTCAATGTATAAAGAAAATAAGGCATAAACAAGCATGAGAACAATAAAAGAATAACAGGAGTGAAAAATACTGGCCTGGAATGATGATGACTTCTTGCTTGAGAGCTTTGAATCTTGAAAGCTTGAAAGCAAAGGAGAGGAAGAAAACAAGACCTACAAAACAAAAACAAACACTAGATCAAAAACAAAAAGAAAACACACTAACTTACTTGGGTTGCCTCCCATAAGCGCTTGTTTAACGTCATTAGCTCGACGTGTTGCACGTGCTTCAAGGAGGCTTTTGTTCTGTGAATCCAACAGAGGTGCTCTTTCTTGCACCTTTCCTGTAGCCCATGTAAAGCACTTCATCTTTAGAGTCTTCAACTGCTTTAAAGATTTCTTTTTCGTTCTTGACTCTAATAGTGAGCTCCCTGCGCTCAATATCTATAATCACTCGCCCAGTAGCGAGGAATGGTCGTCCTAATATGACAGGCATTGAAGGATTTTCTATCATGTCCATAACATACAAGTCAATAGGGAGGAAAAATCTACCTACTCTGATTAACACATTTTCTACAATACCAACTGGTCTCACCACAGATTGATCAGCCAATTGGAGCTTTACAGGAGTATATTTAATCTCACCTATATCTAACTTTTTACACAACGATAGAGGAATGATATTAATGCTAGCACCTAAATCACATAATGCTCTGAAAGAATAAGTACCAAAACTACAAGGAACAGACAAACTCCCTGGATCTGCTACTTTTTCAGGTACTTTTTGTTGTACTCTGGTGCTGCATGTGGAAGCAAGATAAACAGTGTCAACCTTCTTTTCTTTTCGTTTCTTTGCTAACCACTCCTTCATGAACCTGTTGTACAGGGGCATCTCTAATGCCTCTGCAAAAGGAATATTAATATTCAGATTCATAAAAGCATTCATAAATTTATCAAATTGAACCTGATTATTCTTTTTCTTCTTTTTCTTTTTCTTTTCCTTGGGAACCATCAATGTGGGAGAAGGAATAGGAGGCTCCGGTTTAGGCCTTTCAGCCTCATCTGCTGATGTGTCCTCCTCAGCTTCCCCTGTAGGCGTTTCATAGTCCTCAGATTCAGGTTCCTCGTCAGATTCTTCCTGGTGTACAGTGATTGCCTTACAATACTCCATCTGGGGTTTCTCTTGTTCAGCTGGGGCCTTACCTTTGTTCATGGTGCTTACAACATTCACCAGCTGTCCCAGCTGAGTCTCAATGTTCTTTATGGCTGCACTGTGGCCATTCACCGTGGTGTTGATAGCAATGACTGCCTCCTCTAACTTGGTTGTCCTGTTACTAGACTCTGCAATGAAAGCTCCAACAAGATCTTCTAACTTTTTATTATCTTGAGTTTGAGGGGCAAAACCAGGAGGATTAAGAACATTCTTAGTATTAGCATAAGAGAAATTTTCATGGTTCCTATTGTTAGGGTGATAATGTGTAGGTGTAGAACTATTATTATATCCCCTAGAATTAAAATTTGATACATACTGAACCTGCTCGATGGTCTCCTCTTGAGGTCTAGATGCTAAAGCAGCAGATGATTCAATTGACTGTGCACTCCCTGTACCTGAAAATTTCATAAACGCATTGGCAAGGGAAGTCATCTGGGCTTGGAGTGCACTTACTTTATCAACCTCGAACACTCCAGCAGCAATCTTTTTAGGTGTAGACCGCTCAGATGGCCACTGATAGCTGTTGGTGGCCATATCCTCTAAAAGTGTGCGAGCGTTTTCCACGGTCTTGGACAGCAGAGTCCCACCTGCAGCTGCATCAACAATCGTTTTTGTACTGGGGGTTAAACCATTATAAAACAACTGTACCTGAAGCCAATCGGGGTAACCATGCTGAGGACACTTCCTCAGTAGCTCTTTGAATCGCTCCCAAGCTTCAAACAGCTGCTCATCGTATTGTTGCTGAAATGTCCCTATCTCGGTCCTCAGCTTGACCGTCTTTGCAGGAGGGAAAAATTTCTTTGAAAAGGCCTGGACCAAAGCATCCCAGGTGGTGATACTCCCAGGAGTAATAGACTGCAACCAATCTCGTGCTTTATCCTGCAAAGAAAAGGGAAATAAACGTAAGCGAATAGCATCCTCAGAGACACCATTGATCTTTACCGTCCCACAAATATCCAAGAATGATTTAAGATGAGAATTTGGATCCTCGGTGGGTGATCCTCTGTATGCACAGTCTCGAGCCATCTGAATGAGGCCGGTCTTCAGCTCAAAGTTGTTGGCATTAATCGGTGCATAGACAATCCCCGACTGCTGCCCCTGAAACACAGGCTGAAAATAATCTCTAATAGGCCTAGGCTCCTCAGGTTGATTTTGATCTGCCATTTGAATAATTTCTCTATTTTCCCTTCGAAGCCTAAGAATTGTTCTTTCTATCTCGGGATCAAATGGTGCTAAAATTAAATCTTTATCCTTACGCATAAACAAACAACTACCCTAAAAAGAAAGATAACAATTATGGAATGAAATAAAGAAAAGGAAACAACTAATCTAAATAAGGAAAATATAATCTAGAAAAGGAAACAAAGTAACCTAATATGGAATGCAAAAACAAATATGGCAAAATGCAAATAAGGAAACTAATCTAAAAAGGAAAAACAAGAACAAATAAAGAAAAGATTACTCAACTAAAAGAAAACTAACCTAGAAAATCAAATATGGAAAGAAAGACAAATAAGGAAAAAATGCAACAAATCTAAAATAAAAAATAAAAATACACCCTAAATTAAGATCAAGCAATTTTTTCACAATATCAATTTAACTAAATGTGCCAATCCCCGGCAACGGCGCCAAAAACTTGATGTGGACTTTTCCTACCGCAAGCGCACGGGTCAAGTAATAATATAGTGAATAGTAAATTCGAATGTCGTCCTCTGGATTGGATTTTTAAGCAAATTGAGTATTGCGAAAAATCTTGCCCAATTTTATTTAGGGATCAAAAAGTGATGAATATGTGATGAATTAAACAAATCAAAGCAAGTAAAAAGAATGGAAATTCAATTGGGAAAACTACTTAGGGAATTGATTTCGTTGATTTCGTTTAGGATTGATTTTAAAGAATAAGTTATTATGCACAATGAAGTTATGAGCCAAAGACCCTTTAATCACAACTACCTCTCCCGAGTATAATTGATTCTCATGCAAATTAACCAACTTGATATCCCTATCTAAGTTTATTAATAAGCAAGGCAATGAGATCTTTTAACCAATTCTAAAGTTAATCTAAAACCGTCAAGAATTAGAAAGTAAATTTTATTCATGCAATCTTGAGTAAGTCTAGATCAAATCCCCTCTCCCGAGCTAGATTCGAAACTTAAATCATCCAACTAATGGCCAATTAATTGAAAGCATTAAATCAAGATTACAAACACAATAACATTGCACAACTTAAACCATAAATCAATCCATAAACTTAATCAACTACATCAATCCCTAAGCTACAAGTTTAGCTACTCATGAATGAAAATACAATCTCAACTAAACAAGTAAAAGCCATAAATCTAACTAAAGAAAGAAAAGGGAAAAGAAAACTCAATGTAGGCCGAGTCCCGACGTCCCCGTCACGATCCCCACGAACAATGGGTTGATTTCCAAGTCTCTCCTTTGTTTCCAGCTCCAAAAGCCCTCTATTCTGTCCTCTTTACGGCTCAAAAAGGTCCCAAATTGATCTCCCCTAAAACCTTGCCGAAAATAAGCTTTTATTCTGATTTTTCGTCTGAGCGTCGAGACGCTGCCTCTTATACGCGCGTTCTGAATAAGGAAAAAACGGTAGCGTCGGGACGCTTCCTATCATAGCGTCTCGACGCTGTAAGCTTTACGCGCCTAATCTGATATGGAATGTGAGCGTCGAGACGCTCAAGAGCTAGCGTCTCAACGCTAGCCTGCTGTTGACCGAGATTTGACTTTTCTCCACTTTTACTATTTTCATTCCTTTGCATCTTTTCACGCCCCGAGCACCCGATTAACTCTGATATGGCATTATAGCTCCAATCAACCATTTCCTACAAAATAAACAATAAAGCACAATAAAATGGCCCAAACATCATAAAAGACTAGCTAAATTAAATCAGTAAAAGTAGCTAGCTATGCTCGCTATCAGATTTACAATATTTTGCCCCAAAAACATGGGCCCTTACATGATCAAATCAAGAAGAATTTGTAAATCTAAGGCCAAATACCTAAACAGTTTATCAGCAAAATTCTCATTCAAAATGCATAATTAAATCCCACCAAGAGCCACAACGCAAATTCTAAAATCGAAATTAAAATCACGAAATGGCTCTGATACCATTTGAAGGAATTGAATCCTCTAGCGGAAGCGGTTTTCACCGTTTGTGATTTAATTTCTAATTAGAATACCGATACATTGGGCAAATTAAAATTAGAAACAATTTCATTATAGATTAAGCATGCTGAATAATTAGAAAATCTAAAACCATTTTAGATCTAAGAAGAACTTACATGGAATTGAAGAACACTGCAAAATGCTCCAATGTACGTTCTTCTTCCTCTCAACGAACACCACCAAAAGAATACACCCACTATAACTCTTGGGACTCAAGATCCGGCTTGTGGGAACCCAAAAACTAGTCTTGAAAAAAGGATTCACAGCAAGGTGAATTGCTGGGATTTTGAGAGATGAAGAGAGAAAAAACATAACCTTTTCTTTCTCTGTTTTTGCGTGAAAATGAGAGAGTGTTGTGGAAACTCCCTCCCAACTTTACGATAAGTGGGGAGGGAGTTATCCCTACTTGATCTCTACCGTTGATCATAATCAACGCGATCCAGGCCGTCAATTAATTAAATAATAATTATCATTTAATTAATTAAATAATTATAATCAATTTAATTAAATCAATATTAATTAAGCCAATTATAACCTAAGATATTTAATTCAATTTGGATCAGATTCAATTGAATTAAATTGGCCATTCAATTAATCTCATCAATTGAATCCACATTAATTAAATATCAAATATTTAATTAATTTTATAATTGAATCACATTCAATTTTATCTCTCATTTAACCTATAGTTTTAATGTGCATCAAAATGTACATTAATATAAACTATAGTATTAATTTTGATTAAATCACATTTAACCAAATTAAATTAAATTAATTAATTCCCCAATTAATTAATTCATGAATTAATCAAATATCACATATTTAATTAAATTCATTATTCTCTCAATAATTAATTTCGAATCATATTCAAAATTAATTATAAAGTTTAATTCTTTAATTAAACTTTATACTATAATGTATCTCCATACATTATATTATTCCCTTTAATACCAAGACTAAATTATCTCAGAACCCGTTATGAGCTAGCAGCTGGACCTAATGGACCTACAGATCAGAAGCTCCAACGATACGAGATTGATCAGCTAAACTCATTAACCGAGTCAATCAACATTCGTTAACTGTAGGTCACTCCACTAAAGACCCACAGCTGCACTCTTCTCACTGTAGAATATTTCTGTGTCCACGGATATTGACCAATAGCAGTAAGTCAATCCTTCACGTGTATTCGTAACACCAGCTGGGTCAAATTACCGTTTTACCCCTGGGTTACCTCTGGATCCTTAAGTACCACATATCCCTCTAATGAACAACCTGTTTAGGGTCCAACCACTAAACAGAAATTCCTCTCGGGCCAGGAGAGGACAGCGCGCTTTTGTTCAAGCCCCGGAATCAGCCCTTAAGGGAACACACATCTACTTACCTCAATAGAGGAAGGAGTGAATTCCATCTTGTACTGTTATGTTCCCAGCCCCCATTTGGTCTTGCCCCTGATATGGTAGGAATATCGAGTCGGCGAGCAGGCCACTCTCACCCGTACAAATCTAAGGACAATCCCTCCTGAAAAGGAGTTCATAACAGACTCAGGATTGAGATTGAGTTACCTAGGTCATCCTATTGAAATAGAAACCTAGACTAGTTAACGGCGTTACATCTAGTGGTTACTATTTCGTGGTCCGGTCTTATGCAAACTCATTGCATAGGATACCCCCACCCGCATGTCTCCTACATGGATGCTTTGGATCATTGCATCTGTATCGGATACAAGGTGGGCTGTATCACATAGTGTCACCAGGATAAGGTACCCAGCCTTATCCCTATACTATAAACCATTTAGGTTGTTACTTGGACACTGATCCCCGTATGTCCCTACATACTAGTCCAAGTTTCATTTAAACAACCTTGGATCTTAGTTTATTGGATTTAGGGTTTATTAATGCAAACTCGATTATTCAATAACCCAATTACTGAATCACTCAAATAACGCTTTATTGAGATCGATTAATTTGTTTCATTTACTATCTACGAGTTTTAGGGCATAAAACCCAACAACTCCCACTTGAACTAAAACTCTAGTGGGCAATGTACATCAACAATCAGAATTGAATGAATAATTATTGAAGTAGGAATAATAGTTTGTATTAATACTGTATAATACATGAAAAGTACAAATACAGATAAATACAATAAACTAGGGCATTTGAATACCCATTACACTTCTCCCACTTGCCCTAGATTATTCTATGTACATATCTCGCAGACCTAGACCATCTAGATGACCCTCGAACACTTTAGCCGTGAGAGCCTTCGTAAATGGATCAACAATATTGTGCTCCGAAGCTATCTTCGTGACGATCACATCACCTCGTTGCACGATCTCTCTAATGAGATGATATTTGCGCTCTATGTGCTTGCCTCTCTTGTGACTGCGAGGTTCTTTAGAATTTGCCACTGCACCACTATTATCACAATAAAGGGTGATTGGCAAGTTCATATTTGGAACAACTTCCAAATCCATCAAGAACATCCTAAGCCATACAGCCTCCTTAGCTGCTTCACAAGCAGCGACATATTCGGCCTCCATGGTGGAGTCTGCAATGCATCCTTGTTTGATGCTACGCCAGACTACAGCGCCCCCATTTAGGGTAAACACTGACCCTGATGTGGATTTCCTAGAATCCTTATCAGTCTGAAAGTCAGAGTCTGTGTATCCTGTAAGGATCAAATCCTTAGTGCCATACACAAGCTGATAGTCCCTCGTTCTCCTAAGATACTTGAGGATGTTTTTCACTGCAGTCCAGTGGTCTAACCCTGGATTAGATTGGTATCTACTAACTATCCCAACTGCATAGCATATGTCAGGCCTAGTACACAACATGGCATACATAAGGCTGCCCACTGCTGAAGCATAAGGGATCCGTCTCATATCCTCAATTTCTTGAGGTGTCTTAGGACACTGTTCCTTAGACAGATGAACTCCATGCCTGAAGGATAGTAAACCCCTCTTGGAATTCTGCATCTTATATTTAGACAACATCTTGTCTATATAGGATGCTTGAGACAGGGCTAACGTTCTGTTCTTACGATTCCTGATAATTTGAATCCCTAGAACATATTGAGCTTCACCCAAATCTTTCATTTGGAACTCAGTTGATAGCCAAGTTTTAATTTCGATTAGATATTCTACATTATTCCCAATAAGCAGAATATCATCTACATACAACACTAGAAAAGCTACTGAACTGCTGATAATCCTTTTGTAAACACAAGGCTCATCAACGTTGTGGTCAAAGCCATAAGATTTGACAGCAGTGTCAAACCTTATATTCCAAGATCTGGAAGCTTGCTTCAACCCATAAATGGATCGTTTAAGCTTGCAAACTTTTTGCTCTTGATCTTGAGCGATAAACCCTTCTGGTTGAGACATAAAGATGCTCTCTTCAAGATTGCCATTCAGAAAAGCAGTCTTGACATCCATTTGCCAAATTTCATAATCATAAAACGGGGCAATGGACAAGAGTATCCTTATCGACTTTAACATGGCAACTGGGAAGAAGGTTTCTTCATAGTCCACCCCTTCCTTTTGGGTATAACCCTTTGCCACAAGTCGAGCTTTGAAAGTCTGTAATTTCCCAGCTGCGTCTCGTTTTCTCTTGTAGATCCATTTGCACCCTATGGGTTTTACCCCTTCAGGTAGGTCTACAAGATCCCAGACTTGATTGAAGTACATAGACTCCATCTCTAGGTCCATAGCTTTGACCCACTGGTCATGATCCACATAATTCATTGCCTGTCTAAAGGTCAATGGATCCTCAACACCATCATCAGGTATGACAGCTAGAGTTTCGGCTAAACCCAGATAGCGTTCAGGTTGAATAACAACTCTCCCACTACGTCGAGGCATTCTCAACTCTTGAGAAGGATGGGCTTGACCAGATGTACTGGGCTCATCAACAACTCTTGTTGAAGGTCCAGCCTCTGAACTGGGCTCATCAACAACCCTTGTTGAAGGTCCAACCTCATCAACAACTCTTGTTGATTCATTTGTAGCTTCCCCAGAAAATTCACTCAACACAATTTTACTGCGTGGTTTGTGTTCTCTAACGTGGTCTTCTTCCAAGAAAGTAGCATTTGTCGATACAAACACTTTATTTTCTTGTGGATCGAAGAAATATCCACCTCTTGTTTCTTTTGGGTAGCCTACGAATAGGCATAATTTTGAACGTGAATCCGATTTCTTTGGATTTGCCACTAGCACATGTGCAGGGCAGCCCCAAATTCTGAAATGACGTAAACTAGCTTTACGCCCTTTCCAGAGCTCAAATGGTGTTTCAGAAACACTCTTTGAGGGAACAACATTCAAAATATAAACTGCAGTCTCTACTGCATAACCCCAAAAAGAATTAGGCAACTGAGCATAGCTCATCATAGATCGAACCATGTCTAACAAGGTTCTGTTTCTCCTTTCAGATACACCATTCTGCTGAGGTGTACCTGGTGCTGAGAGTTGAGACGTGATTCCATGTTCTATCAAATAGTTCTGGAATTCTAAGTCCAAATACTCTCCGCCTCGATCAGATCGAAGTGTTTTAAATGTCTTATCTAATGAGTTCTCAACTTCAGCCTTATACTCCTTGAACTTTTCAAGGGCTTCAGACTTATGACTCATTAGGTATAAATAACAATACCTTGAATAATCATCTATAAAAGAGATGAAATATTCATACCCTCCTCGAGCCCTAACATTCATTGGACCACAGAGATCCGTATGTACGAGCTCTAAGGGCTCCTTGGCACGATAACCTTTTCCAGTAAAAGGTCGTTTGGTCATCTTACCTTCGAGACAAGACTCACACGGAGGTAAAGTACCATCTTCTAACTGGCTTAGAAGTCCGTTCTTAACCAATCTCCCAATCCTATTGAGATTTATGTGGCCAAGTCTCAAGTGCCAAAGATAGGTACTTTGAGAAACCTTTTGCCTTTTAGGTTGAGTCTCAACTGTTTTAAACATCTCATTGTTCAAAATAGCCCTAGACTCTATTGGTCTTAAAACATATAAATTGTTCTCCAAGTTTGCAGAACAAATATCAGCACCCCTTTTAGTAATGAGAGCTTCATTTACAGAAAAGGACACTGAATATCCTTGTTCAAGCAAACAAGATACAGAAATCAAATTTCTTTTTATTTTAGGAACCATATATACATTATCTAATAACATATAACGTTCCCTGGAGAAGAACATTTTAATGTCTCCCACTGCTTTAGCTGAAATGAACTCCCCAGTACCAACTCTGAGAGTCATTTCCCCAGCATCTAATTGTTGCAAAGAGCTCATTCCCTCAAAGGAAGAGCATACGTGATGAGTGGCACCTGAATCAAGGATCCAGGCTGTATCATCATTTTCCACTATACACGTTTCAATGACCAATAAATCACATTTATTTTCATTGAGTTTTGCTAAGCAGTCTATGTCATATTCATCATGAACAATTTCAGATGAATTAGACATGTGGGTCTGAGGACAGTCCTCAGTTAAGACCAAATCCACGCAATTAGTGTTTGAGTGCATTTCCTTAGTTGTATTAGCGATACCAGTTTTATTACACACGGCGTAATTAGAGGCATACAAAGAACGATTCATGCTGAAACAAACAAATTAATTAAATTAGTGATGTTGCATTAACCCATTACACAAAATAATATTATTATTTTAATCCAATCAATTTAGCAAAAGTAATGGTCGACCCATAGAATAAACATTAATTTTGCAACGATACTTCAGAGGTTTAGAGCAACAGCTACCGTAGGGCAGTCAGCTACTCCTCCCCTGAATTGAGACAATCTCAGCCAATCCCTATTACCAGAATAACTCATATTCCAATAGTTCTTAGCTACCGTTTTTTCGGTCAGGAAATTATTAACACCTTAACAATTCCCCGTAAGTGTAATCCTCCATTTTCAGATTTCAGAGGTCGGTCCCAACAATGCTACCGTAGGGAAAGTCAAAGTTGGAAATGAACCTAAGAAACCCTATCCATTTCTGGGAGTTTGCGTTGTTCCGACTCCCATTATCAAGCCCTCCGTACGGTGATCGCTCCCAGGGCGACTCGCAGGCAAATCATGGGGATCTCACGGTGCAACCTAATGGAGGAGACCGTAGGATACGTTGACACGTGTCCTGCTCCCACTTACTATAAAATACTCCCTCATTCACCTTGATATTGATCCATGCAAACACCATCCGTAGGGGGTCACTCCCAGGGTGACTCGAGGCCAAGCATGGACCTCACGTTGTGAACTCTTGAGGACGTGAGAGCAAAACATTGATTTATTTCGTTTTTTTTTTTAATACTTCGAATTTTCTGGGCAGTTTCTCCTCTGTTCTTCGTTCCAGCAGCAAAAACCAGCGTCGTTTTTCACCAAATTTGATCCCGATTCGAACACCGATCACGAATTGATCCCTAATATCTAGACACGGACTTACAAGACTCGATTTACAATATTTTGCCCCAAAAACATGGGCCCTTACATGATCAAATCAAGAAGAATTTGTAAATCTAAGGCCAAATACCTAAACAGTTTATCAGCAAAATTCTCATTCAAAATGCATAATTAAATCCCACCAAGAGCCACAACGCAAATTCTAAAATCGAAATTAAAATCACGAAATGGCTCTGATACCATTTGAAGGAATTGAATCCTCTAGCGGAAGCGGTTTTCACCGTTTGTGATTTAATTTCTAATTAGAATACCGATACATTGGGCAAATTAAAATTAGAAACAATTTCATTACAGATTAAGCATGCTGAATAATTAGAAAATCTAAAACCATTTTAGATCTAAGAAGAACTTACATGGAATTGAAGAACACTGCAAAATGCTCCAATGTACGTTCTTCTTCCTCTCAACGAACACCACCAAAAGAATACACCCACTATAACTCTTGGGACTCAAGATCCGGCTTGTGGGAACCCAAAAACTAGTCTTGAAAAAAGGATTCACAGCAAGGTGAATTGCTGGGATTTTGAGAGATGAAGAGAGAAAAAAAGCAGAACCTTTTCTTTCTCTGTTTTTGCGTGAAAATGAGAGAGTGTTGTGGAAACTCCCTCCCAACTTTACGATAAGTGGGGAGGGAGTTATCCCTACTTGATCTCTACCGTTAATCATAATCAACGCGATCCAGGCCGTCAATTAATTAAATAATAATTATCATTTAATTAATTAAATAATTATAATCAATTTAATTAAATCAATATTAATTAAGCCAATTATAACCTAAGATATTTAATTCAATTTGGATCATATTCAATTGAATTAAATTGGTCATTCAATTAATCTCATCAATTGAATCCACATTAATTAAATATCAAATATTTAATTAATTTTATAATTGCATCACATTCAATTTTCTCTCATTTAATCTATAGTTTTAATGTGCATCAAAATGTACATTAATATAAACTATAGTATTAATTTTGATTAAATCACATTTAACCAAATTAAATTAAATTAATTAATTCCCCAATTAATTAATTCATGAATTAATCAAATATCACATATTTAATTAAATTCATTATTCTCTCAATAATTAATTTCGAATCATATTCAAAATTAATTATAAAGTTTAATTCTTTAATTAAACTTTATACTATAATGTATCTCCATACATTATATTAATTCCCTTTAATACCAAGACTAAATTATCTCAGAACCCGTTATGAGCTAGCAGGTGGACCTAATGGACCTACAGATCAGAAGCTCCAACGATACGATATTGATCAGCTAAACTCATTAACCGAGTCAATCAACATTCGTTAACTGTAGGTCACTCCACTAAAGACCTACAGCTGCACTCTTCTCACTGTAGAATATTTCTATGTCCACGGATATTGACCAATAGCAGTAAGTCAATCCTTCACGTGTATTCGTAACACCAGCTGGGTCAAATTACCGTTTTACCCCTGGGTTACCTCTGGATCCTTAAGTACCACATATCCCTCTAATGAACAACCTGTTTAGGGTCCAACCACTAAACAGAAATTCCTCTCGGGCCAGGAGAGGACAGTGCGCTTTTGTTCAAGCCCCGGAATCAGCCCTTAAGGGAACACACATCTACTTACCTCAATAGAGGAAGGAGTGAATTCCATCTTGTACTGTTATGTTCCCAGCCCCCATTTGGTCTTGCCCCTGATATGGTAGGAATATCGAGTCTGCGAGCAGGCCACTCTCACCCGTACAAATCTAAGGACAATCCCTCCTGAAAAGGAGTTCATAACAGACTCAGGATTGAGATTGAGTTACCTAGGTCATCCTATTGAAATAGAAACCTAGACTAGTTAACGGCGTTACATCTAGTGGTTACTATTTCGTGGTCCGGTCTTATGCAAACTCATTGCATAGGATACCCCCACCCGCATGTCTCCTACATGGATGCTTTGGATCATTGCATCTGTATCGGATACAAGGTGGGTCGTATCACATAGTGTCACCAGGATAAGGTACCCAGCCTTATCCCTATACTATAAACCATTTAGGTTGTTACTTGGACACTGATCCCCGTATGTCCCTACATACTAGTCCAAGTTTCATTTAAACAACCTTGGATCTTAGTTTATTGGATTTAGGGTTTATTAATGCAAACTCGATTATTCAATAACCCAATTACTGAATCACTCAAATAACGCTTTATTGAGATCGATTAATTTGTTTCATTTACTATCTACGAGTTTTAGGGCATAAAACCCAACAGATCGCTCATGCACCAAAATCACACCTGCAAAAACAAAAGAGCAATAAAAAAGTTCTAGCACCAAACCACTAAAACACATACACAAAACAGATCAGATAAAAACTTATTCAAGTCCCCGGCAACGGCGCCAAAAACTTGTTGGGTTCCTAGAGTGAGTAAAAATATAGTGTAAAATACTCTAGAATTCCTGTGCAAGTATACACAGTCTGCAGCAAGTAATATTTATAAATCCAAGGTCTGAATGAGCTTCCACTTTATCTATTTTTGTGTAACTTTTTAATGGTTTCAAGAATAATAAAATGATTGGGTTTTATCGGAATTATGCTGAAGCAAAATAAATGACAGAACAACGAGTAAACAAATAGATAGACAGATAAAAGGCAGGCGCTGGTTAGGCTTTAGTGATTGTTATAAAATATGCTCTAGCAATATTATTGATCATGCATTTCTCGCAGTATTATTAGCGGATTCCTCCCGGAACTCCGGATCTTTTGGGATGTGTTTCAACCCCAATGAAGAGCGACCGATCAAGCACTAGGCAACTGGCTATCCCTAGCTCAGTCACTGGCGTTCACCAATACACAATGATCGTAGTGTGGATAATTGCCACACACTCTCTAAATCATCCCTGAAACTAGAGAGAGTTATCCATACCTGCTGGCTAGGCGGGCATACAATGAGATTAAGCACAACAATTAACCAAAATGTGATAGTCAATATATTACTAGAGATGAAGCACAATAATCACATTATTCCTAACCAACACCTTAAGCTACTTAGTTCATAATAGGCATAGGAATACGAATTACAATCTGAGTATGCATGTCCATAACCACAAGTTAATAAAGAAAGTAAACTCCCTAATCAGCTTGCAGAAGATGGTGTTCTTGATGATCTTCAATCTCCCTATACTATTCGGCTTCCAAGGGAAAAACATGGAATCCCTTTGACTTTGACGGCTACTTCCTTTTATAGAAGGATGGGAGGCTTGAATTAGGTCAACTAGGACACGTGTAAGGCTCTCCTTGATCCTTTATCACGAAAATAACTCAATAGAAGTCGGTTCATGAAGTTGGCTAACGAGCTGTGATGCGGCAGTTTCTGCTCCCAGTTTTGCTGCAGCACAGAATTTGCTCCCTCCAGTCGCCCAGCAGCATAATCTGCACAAAATGATTTCCAATGCTTCCATTGTTCCAAATGGGTTAAATCATGTAATATCTCTCTAAAACCAACCCTATTAAGCATTAAAGACACACAAATCCTTATATAAATGAGGCCTAAATAACTACCTTTTGGGCAGTTATCAATTAACAACTTGCCTAGATTTGTTAGGAGCTCTTGGATTATCTTTGGAGCTTTACATCTAGTTTAGGAGCGTTTAGAGCTTTCAGTAAGTAGTTCCTATCTGATGTAGTTTGTTTGACTGTGTGATGCATGCTGAATGTTTACTCACTTTATAACTATTCTCATGTTTATTGTTTCTCTGAATATATGTATATATGAAATCGTCGAAAGCATGACTGTTGTTACGTCTTGATTTGATGTAAAGCATGTTGGTTCTGTTTTGCATTCGTGAGTCAAGCATGAGTTGAGAGATGTGGTCACATGTATAATGCTTAGTGGGCATGATTCATGAGTCCAGAAGCATGTTGCAGGGCATATGCATTCTAGTAGATGTGTGATATAGGTCAGGGACCTAAAGTGTGAAAGAAAGGAAAGTTGGGTGAGTGTCAGTGCACCTCGGGTACAAATGGTCGAGGGGTGGCACGTCACCATTGGTTTAAGAGGAGCATCAAGGCCTTGGGTATAAATGGTCAAGGGTCAGTGTGATGAGTCTAGAAGGCAAGTGTAGGGCGCATTGGTTTAAGAGGACCACTTGTACCCAAGGCCTCGAACTGTGCATCGCCCCTTTAGCTAGTTGTGTTGTTCTCCTTTTTCTTTCATATTGGATAGCTTGATGTTTATCTTGAATAGGATGGAAATGTTTTAATTTTGGTTGGGCAACTATTATCTTGTTAGGTTTAGTTCTGAATTGTTCTTGTTGAGTTTTAGGGTTAGTTGTGTTTGTTCTAAAGAACTCCATCTACTCCTTTAGTGGCTAATCATTAAGTTGTTTTGAATGAATTAGTATTATAAGATATGTTTCATTTGTGTTACTCGATTAGTTGTAGTTGCTTACTGCTGGCTGTTGGTTTTGTGAATGTTCTACTAGGTTGTAGTTGGTGGAGTCATTTGATAATGTGTATATAGAAGTGTTTTTCTTGTTCAGCAGGTGTAGGAAAAATTTTGGGTTAGTCCTATGTATGTCGTACGTTATGCTGTCGAAATTTTCGGTGCACACGGTTAGTTTTGCGTTAAGAGATAGTAATGTCGCTAGGATAGCTATTAAAGTCCTGGGGCGTTACAGTTGGTATCAGAGCAGAGTTGTTCCTGTAGACTGGCATAGGAAATCTAGGTTGTTTAGGAGTTTAGGGTTATGGTCTTCCTCGTTCTCCTCTCATTCACAAGGTACGTTGGTCTGGTTAAGATATTATTATGTTGCCATATGTTGAATTATCTATTGACATGATTATCTTTGATTTACTTGATTGATTTGCATAATTATTGTTGTTTGCTTGAATTCCTATTGTGTGCTTGGTTGTCTCGTTTGAGCATGTTGTTTTCCATAAGTTGCTCTATAATATAGTAGCTAGGCTTAGGATGCTTCCCTTAGCTGGATAGATAGCTTGCTTTGATTGTGTGATTCTTGCTTGGTAGTAGGAGTAGGATGCTCCCATAGTTTGTAGATAGCTCTTGTTCATCTTGTGTTTGTTTTGTTGATGTTGTTTGTTAGTAGGCATAGGTTGTTGCCATAGTTTTCTAGATAACTTGCGTGTTGCTATTGTGCATGCTGTTTTCCTTAAGGCATAGGTTGCTACCTTAGTTAATGGTTAGTCCCTTCTATCTTTGTTCCTTAAGTGAGTTCATCGTTTCCTTTCAGCGATGAGTTCTAGTAATAGTCAAGAAAGCAGACGTTCTGGCCCTCCAGACGTTCCGGAGGTCGATTCGCATCCTGAGGCGAATCCTCCTGTTCTTCCCCCAGCACCTCTTCTGCTGATAGCGGAGGCATTGCAAGTTATGCTTGGCAATGCAATCCATAATAACCTGCAGCACGTCGGTGCGAACGGAGCCCCTGCTCGTGGCGAAAATATGCAGTTTTTCAAGAGCTTCATGAGGCGAAGCCTCTTTCGTTCGATGGTCACTCTAAGAGTCCTGAAGCGGTAGAAGAATGGGTTGCAGCGTTGGAAGCGCTATTTCAATTTCTTGCAGCTGATGCCCAACAACGAGTCCAAGGAGCTGCCTTTATGCTCAAATGCTATGCTCGCACTTGGTGGAAAGTAGTGGGTCAATCCGAGAATCGGCCAGAGAATCCCATTTCATGGTCAGGGTTTAAAGGTCTTGTGCGAGACCATTTTGGCTGTCGTTTTGTTGTTGTTGAGCTAGAAGCAAAGTTTGTCTCGCTTGTGCAAGGGACCATGTCTGTAGATCAGTACGTTAGGAGGTTCAAAGAGTTGTCCTGCCGTGTCTCGGAGTTGGTTGCCACCGAAGAAAGTAGGATCAACCGGTTCGTTAATGGCCTTCGTGCAGAAATCCGAGGATTAGTTAGCCTTGGTTGACCAACCACATTCGCAGCAGCTCTTGCGAGTGCTCGGATGTTGAATGGTGACACCCCTAGGGCGGAGCAGTCCCAAGAAGTGGACACGTCGTCTGGTGCCAAGAGGAAGCAGGAAGAGGAAGTGCCTGCAGCTGGAAAGAAAGTCAGAAGGTCTCTACCAGGGACCAGTGAGTGCTTAGTGGAGAAAGTCCAGTAGGAGGAGTTCTTGCCCCAGGTCATCGATGAAGAGCTCAAGGCAGAGTATCCTGAGCTTTATGACGACGGCGATTCTGATGATGAAGATAGCTCCTAAGGCGGGGAGTCAGCGTACCCCTCGCTCAAGGTTAGTAATCCCTTCTCTTCTTAAATCTATATCCTTTGGCTCTGAAATCTCTTTTCTTGTGATTTATGCTTGTCTTGTGCATATTTGTTCGAGTTGTGAGTATGCATGGATCGTTCCTTCATTTTTGTGGCTTTGTTGTCAAGCAAATCTTGAAGCTAGAATTGCTAGGGTATCCTTTTTCTTGGTGCCTTGTTATTTAAACATCCTTATATAGGCTAGCTTCAAGGGAATAGGATCTTCCTAAAATAGCTTTGCAACTCTTATGGGTGCTTCGTGGTGCTTAGATTCCCTGTTCCTTAGTTCGTTTTATCTGTTGGTGTCGCCTGGTTTCTAAGTAGTTGAGGAATTCCTTTGAGTTAAGCAGAAGGGTTCCTTAGGATAATTTGTGTGACAACCAGTTTTTTTTTTTTAAAAAAAAAAAGAAAAAAAAGGGAAAATGGCTTTGTGGCCCGGTCAAAAGGGGAGAGTGGGGGGAAATTTTCACCCCACATTTTTGGTCAAGTTGACCGATTATTTTTTTTTAAAAAGAGGGAAATCTATTCTTCTCTCTCACGCTCTCTCTCTCTCTCTCACTTGGCACTCTCCCTCTCACGCTCCCTTCCTCCCTCACCATTCTCTCTCCATCTCAGCTCTTTCTCTCTCGTTGCACCCAGCTCGCCGTCGCTCGCCGGTCGCCCATCGCACGTCACCGCCGGTAACGTTGTATCACCCTCACGCTTTCTCTTTCTCGCTCTCCCCCGATAACTCTTTCTCTCAGCTCTCTCTCTCTCTGTATCAGACCTCGCCGCGCCGTCGTCTGTATCTCCGTCGCTGCCTACGTTGTCTTGTGCACGCCGCCGCCACCGTCGTTGTGAGTCACCTCCAACTGCACATTACCGTCGCCGCTGATCTGCAGCTCTGCCGCTGCCACTTTCAACTGGTCAGCCGCTGTCGCAGCCTTTAGACATACAACCTCACACATCTTGAAGGTTCAACGATTACAGTTGGTGGGTAAGGAGTTTGTAGTTCAGATGCATTGGTCGTTTGTGCCTTAAATGGGATACCAATTGATGTCGTGTGTTAATCTAAGGTACCCAAGGTAGTTGCTGGTCAAATCTTTAAAAGCGGCGCGAATTTGGAAACCGGACAGCAAGCATTAGTTTCAGTTGGGTGAGTTTCGACCCTCTCAAGTATTGTGTTTTAGGAAATTTATTGAGATTGTTATGCCTCTGATGTGAGAATATATTTTTCTTATGTGTTAATAGGCTATTATTTTGCATCATGTGGTTGGCGTTATATCTAGTTGTTTGGGTGCTTTCAATCAAGCTTAGTTACCTCACGGTAAGTAACTTACTTCATCGGAATGAAATGATTATGCATTGAAATGATAGTTTACTGCTAGCATGAGTTGGTATCAAATACTTGAGTTGAGATTGAGATGGTATGAATGCCTTGCCATCAAGATTTTGGTTGTTGTGTACTTGTGCTAAGCGATAGGTGAGAGTGCTTGATTGTTATGTATCATAAGTTGACTGGCATTGTTTGTGGGCAACGGGAAGTTTGTGGTTTTTCTCTATTTAGGAGTGTTATTGATGCTTTCGTTTCTTGTTCTTGAGATTGATTGAGTTGAGATGGTGCATATCGATTTAACCTGTCAGTATTCCCCGTAAAAGAAAAGGTTTTGGTTAGCTGGGTTGCAGTTAAAATTAGCAAGTGTTAAGGGATCCTAAGGGAAAAGGATTAAGAAAGGGAAAAAAATAGGCTAGTTGCCTTAGAAGAGGGTCGTGTCAATTAAACACCTAGGACTGAGATGTATTAGACTGAAATGAGGGACTTAATGGGCGGGACTTGGCTTCACAGACTAGGTGCCATTTACTAATTGTGGAAGTTAATTTCTGACTTAAACCCATGAACGTCCCACCAGTGAAATGGTAGTTTAGAGCGCTACGCGCACATTAGTGCCTTGAGGGATGAGACTCAGCTCCACTGACTGGGTGCCTTCTACCATCAGTAGGAGTAGAGATCTCCCAAAACACCCACTTGTGCACTACCAGTGAGTTGGCAAACTTATTTATAAGTGAGTTAATTGATCACGAGGCCCGAACTACAAATAAATGAAATGAAATGAATGAGAATGAGATGACCTAACCCTTAGGCCCTTGGCACGAATACAATTTCGAAACCTTGGTTGTTGCAAGTGTCTAGCAGTGTTGTTACTTACTGAGTATTTTCTTAAATACTCTTTCTTTTCCCTAACATGTAATTGCAGGTAAAGGCAAGGTTGTATATAATGCGTGACGGAGTGCTGCTGAGCCATGGATTTCCTTAGGATAGTCTTCCGTATTTTATGTTTCGAAATTCTTCTTTTGAACTTGTATTGCCATGTTTTATAGTTTATTCTGCTTTAAGTTTTTGCTTGTATGACTAAAGATTCTCTTGTTCTTTTTTAACTGGGATCCCAGGCTGAAAAGTTTCACGTATTTTCTAACCATGTTTTACTCCAATGTTATTTCTTATTCACTATTTGAAAGTATAATGAAATGCACGTAGTAATGGCCCTAAGATCTAGGCATGAAATGTAGGGTCGTTACAGTTTGCATCCAATCTCTCTAGTGAAGGTCTAGGAATTGCCATTCCAAGGATGCCTGAGAATCCAAGTTTGATTGGACGTTGCAAGCTTTCGTTATGTTTTCGGACTCATAGATAGCCTTGCCGCTGCTTGGGTTTCATGAATCAAGTCTCGAGGTTTTTGGACTTGCTCGTGACGATGCTCTTAACGATGTTAGTTTCTCAAACCAATAGTTAGATCATTTCCCTCACGCTGTAAGACCTCGATTCAAGCCAAGATGATATTGAGAGTCAGTATCAAGTCAGGACTATAGTGTATGTTGTCGTCACGACAAGTTACCTTGGTATGTAGTTATAAGGAAGTGCCAACGGTGGTGTTAGCGTCATCTCGTAGCCATTCATGAAGGATGGTTTGAAAAGGGGAGTTGGCGCAGCGGAAGCCGTTTAAGAGTTTTGTTCCTTCCTTCAGCGATGCCTCTTTGAAGTTGGGGTTGAAACTTACCAACTAAGTGAGTTTAAGTTGGTGAAGTTGTTGATGAAGCCTTTCGCAGGACCGGGATGATAACTCTTGAGGTCATTTAAGGTGGGTTGTGGTTATGTCAAGCTTGAAGTTTTAAGATGTCGTTGGCAGCATGTGTTCCTTCAAGTGGCACCGTTGAAAACGAGCCTCATGTGTGTCGTGCTAAAGCAGATAGCTTAGCTCCAACTCTGCTCGTGAGGTTGGCTTTTGATGCACATGGCTAAGTTTCCTGTAAATCGTGCAAGATCCGAGTTCGGTTTCGTCCCCAAATCCAAGCGGCGAATTTTGAAATGAAACCGGTAATGTTTCAGATGTTGCAAACCGTGGGGCAATTCCATGGTTTGACATCTGAAGACCCTCATTTGCATCTTAAGTCTTTTCTAGGAGTTAGTGATTCTTTTGTAATTCAAGGAGTGCCTAGAGATGCTCTTAGATTAACTTTGCTCCCGTATTCTCTTAGAGATGGAGCAAAGTCATGGTTAAACTCTTTTGCTCCAGGATCAATTATGACGTGGGATGAGTTAGCTGAAAAATTTTTGAGTAAATATTTCCCACCTAATAGAAATGCTAAATTAAGGAGTGAAATAGTAGGGTTTAGGCAACTTGAAGATGAGACTTTTAGTGAGGCTTGGGAGAGGTTTAAGGAGCTTTTACGAAAGTGTCCCCACCATGGTTTACCTCATTGTATTCAAATGGAAACATTTTACAATGGTTTAAATGGAGTAACTCAAGGTATGGTCGATGCTTCGGCTGGAGGGGCCCTTTTGGCAAAAACTTTTGATGAAGCTTATGAAATTTTAGAAAGAATATCTATTAATAGTTGTCAATGGTCGGATGTTAGAGGCACAAATAAAAAGGTTAAGAGTGTATTAGAGGTTGATGGTGTGTCCACCATTAGGGCTGATCTTGCTATGATTGCTAATGCTCTTAAGAATGTGACAGTAATTAGTCATCAGCAGCCACCAGTTGTGGAGCCTACAACAGTGGTGAGCCAAGTCACGGACGAAGCATGTGTCTATTGTGGTGAAGACCACAACTACGAGTTTTGCCCCAGCAATCCAGCTTCTGTGTTTTTTGTAGGAAATCAGAGGAACAACCCTTATTCTAACTTCTATAATCCAGGTTGGCGCAACCACCCCAACTTCTCATGGGGAGGCCAAGGAAATAACGTACAAGCGCAACAGAAGATGAACCAGCCAGGATTTGCTAAAGCGCAGGTAATGCCCCAGCAAAGTAAGCAGGCTTTGCCCGAGCAAAATTTGGGAAGTTCTCTCGAGGCGATGATGAAAGAATTTATGGCTCGTACAGATGCTGCAATTCAAAGTAATCAAGCTTCGATGAGAGCCCTGGAATTGCAAGTGGGTCAGCTAGCTAATGAGCTGAAGGCAAGACCTCAAGGGAAACTTCCATCAGATACTGAACACCCTAGAAGGGAAGGTAAGGAGCAGGTAAAGGCAGTAACTCTTAGGAGTGGTAAGCCATTAGAAGAGTCTAGAAAGACCCAGGATTTAAATAGTAATAGTGATAATAATGTTGTTGTCGAGAAAGAGTTGGAGTCTGGTCAGGGTGCTGGAGGCAGCAAAGAGAATGCTGGAGCATCTGGTTCTGTGCCAGATGTAGAACCACCATATGTGCCGCCCCCACCTTATGTACCACCTCTACCTTTTCCACAAAGGCAAAAGCCTAGGAATCAGGATGGTCAATTTAAAAAGTTTTTAGAGATTCTTAAGCAGT
Source organism: Luffa acutangula (assembly GCA_036850905.1). NCBI lineage: Eukaryota > Viridiplantae > Streptophyta > Magnoliopsida > Cucurbitales > Cucurbitaceae > Luffa > Luffa acutangula. Next base: position 29,079,595 of record CM072098.1, read on the forward strand.
TGCATATAAATATCCCTTTAGTAGAAGCTGTAGAGCAAATGCCTAATTATGCTAAATTTCTTAAGGATATTTTAACTAAAAAGAAGAGGTTAGGTGAGTTTGAAACTGTATCTCTTACTGAGGAGTGTAGTGCTATTCTCAATAATGGGCTACCCCCCAAGGCTAAGGATCCAGGGTCATTTACTATACTTGTGTCTATAGGTGGAAAAGAGTTAGGTAGAGCACTCTGTGATTTAGGTGCAAGCATTAACCTTATGCCTCTTTCGGTCTATCGAAAGTTAGGTATTGGTGAAGCTAGACCTACCACAGTTACACTCCAACTAGGTGATAGGTCTATCACATATCCAGAGGGTAAGATTGAGGATGTTTTAGTAAAAGTGGATAAGTTCATATTCCCAGTTGATTTTATTATTTTAGATTATGAGGCTGATAAAGATGTCCCAATTATTCTAGGTCGTCCATTTTTGGCTACTGGTAGGGCATTAATAGATGTTCAAAAAGGAGAATTAACAATGAGAGTCTGTAATGAGGAAGTAAAATTTAATGTGTTTAAAGCCATGAAATATCCAGACGAAATGGAGGATTGCTCCTTCATCAGGATTCTGGAAAGCACAGTTATTGAGACAGCAATACAAGAGTCGGCTGATAAGCATTCAGAAAAGCATGGAGAGGTTAGTATAGAAGATTTTAAATTTTTTTCCTTAGATAGAAAAAATGAAAAAGAATTGTTTAGGTGTGAGGATGTTTTTGAGTCTTTAGATTTAGATCAAAGGAAGGCTCCCCCAATCAAGCCGTCCCTGATTGAGGCACCTACTTTAGATTTGAAGCCCTTGCCGGGTAATCTGAAGTATGTGTATCTTGGGGAAAGTGAGACGTTGCCCATTATTGTTGCATCAGATTTAATGCCGGAGCCAGAGGAGGCCTTAATTAAATTGCTGCGACAATACCGCAAAGCTATAGGTTGGACATTGGCTGATATTCAGGGAATTAGCCCATCTTTTTGTATGCACAAAATCACTCTAGAGGAGGGATCCTTTAGGAGTATTGAGCAACAAAGAAGGCTTAACCCTGCAATGAAAGAGGTTGTTAAAAAAAAGGTAATTAAATGGTTGGATGCTGGGATCATTTATCCAATTGTCGATAGCAATTGGGTGAGCCCTGTCCAATGTGTTCCTAAGAAAGGAGATGTCACTGTGGTGAGCAATAAGGATAATGAGTTGATCCCCACAAGAACAGTAACTGGTTGGAGGGTTTGTATGGATTACAGAAGGCTTAATAAAGCCACCCGAAAGGATCACTTCCCTCTACCATTTATCGACCAGATGTTGGATCGATTGGCTGGTCAGGCCTATTACTGTTTCTTGGATGGTTATTCTGGGTATAACCAGATTACTATTGCTCCTGAAGATCAGGAGAAGACCACTTTCACCTGCCCTTATGGGACATTCGCTTTTAGGAGAATGCCTTTTGGCCTTTGCAATGCTCCAACAACATTTCAGCGGTGTATGTTAGCAATTTTTTCTGATATGATTGAGTCCACTGTTGAGGTCTTTATGGACGATTTTTCAGTTTTTGGAGGGTCTTTTCAGAGTTGTTTAGAAAAATTAGGAAAGGAATTAAAAAGATGTGAGGATACCAATCTAGTTCTTAATTGGGAAAAATGCCACTTCATGGTGAAGGAGGGCATAGTGTTAGGTCATAGGATTTCTAAGAATGGTCTAGAAGTTGAAAGAGCAAAAGTTGAGGTTATTGAAAGACTAGAGCCACCGAATTCAGTGAAGGGGATTCGGAGCTTCTTAGGGCATGCTGGATTTTATAGGAGGTTCATAAAGGATTTTTCCAAAATCAGTAAACCTCTTTGTAACTTATTGTGCACTGATCATGTTTTTGACTTTAATGCAGATTGTAGGAAGGCTTTTGAAACATTAAAGGTTGCTTTAATCTCAGCACCCATTCTTTGCGCACCTAATTGGAATTTGCCATTCGAGGTAATGTGTGATGCGAGTGATGCTGCGGTAGTTGCGATGCTGGGGCAAAAGCAGGGCAAATTTATTCATCCTATATATTATGCAAGCAAGGTTTTAAATGAGGCACAAGAATTTGACTTGGAGATAAAGGACAAGAAGGGATCAGAGAATGTCATTGCAGATCATTTATCTCGCCTTGATCCATCATAATCTTTGCTGGAGCAATCTGCCATTTCCGATTCTTTTCCAGATGAACAGCTTTTTGCTGTTGAGGTAAAGGTAGTTAGGGATGTCCCTTGGTATGCTGATATTGCCAACTTTTTAGTGAAGGGAGTCACCCCTATTGATATGGATTGGAGGCAGAAGAAAAAGTTTAAGCATGATGCAAAATTTTTCTATTGAGATGAGCCGTTTATGTATAAGCAATGCTCTGACGGTATTATTCGTAGGTGTGTTTCAGGTGCTGAAGCAAAGGAAATCCTGGAGCAATGTCACTCTTCGCCGTATGGAGGTCATTTCAGCGGTCAGAGGACAGCTATGAGGATTTTGCATTGCGGATTCTTCTGGCCTACCTTGTTTAAGGATGCCCACTGGTTCTACAAGCAATGTGACACTTGTCAAAGGAGAGGAAACTTGGGGCCTAGAGATGAAATGCCTCTTACTTACATTTTAGAAGTTGAATTATTCGATGTATGGGGTATTGACTTTATGGGGCCATTTCCCCCTTCTAATGGCAATGTTTTTATCTTATTGGAAGTTGATTATGTGTCCAAGTGGGTGGAGGCCATTGCATGCCATCAGAGTGATGCCAAGACAGTAGCAAGGTTTCTTCAATCACACATCTTTGCGCGGTTCGGGACACCTAGAGCTCTAATAAGTGATGAGGGTACACATTTTGTTAATAATATCTTAACTAAGCTTTTAGCTAAGTATGGGATTAAGCATAGGATAGCTACCCCTTATCACCCGCAAGCAAATGGTCAAGCTGAAATTAGTAATAGGGAAATTAAATCAATTTTAGAGAAAGTAGTCCATCCATCTAGAAAGGATTGGTCCTTTAGGTTGGATGAGGCTCTTTGGGCTTACAGGACAGCTTATAAGACTCCTCTAGGTATGTCTCCCTATAGGTTAGTATATGGGAAAGCTTGCCATTTACCACTAGAGCTTGAGCATAAAACGTTTTGGGCTTTGAAAAAGTTAAATTTTGATCTGAGTCGTGCAGGAGCAATAAGAATGCTGCAGCTTAATGAGTTAGAAGAGTTTCGTCAATTTTCTTACGAAAATGCGAAAATGTATAAGGAAAAGACCAAGCTGTGACATGACAAGAAAATAAAATCTAAGGATTTTGTCAAGGGTCAAAAAGTTTTGCTTTATAACTCAAGATTAAAATTATTTCTTGGAAAATTAAAATCCAAATGGTCAGGACCGTTCATTGTGATTGAGGTTTTCCCCAATGGAGCAAGTACTTTGCAGGATGAAAAAGATGGGAGAGTGTTCAAGGTGAATGGACAGCGTGTGAAGCATTATTGGGGTGAGGAGTTTCAGTCGAAATATCCTTCCCTAAGGTTGGTTGATGTTTGAGAGAGCAGGACTTTTGCGGGAGCAATTCACAGAGCAAAATTTTAAGCTCCCAGATTTTGTACTGATTTTACGTTTTTCTGATTTGTTTTTAATTCCGGTTAGGTTAGGTTTGATTTGTGCATAGTTTATTAGATCTCAGTATTTTTATTATTTTAGATTTTATTTCATTTTAAATTTGATTTGATTTTATTTTCGGGTTATTTATTTTATCTTTCAATTATCTTGTAGTTAGATTTTATTTTATCTCGATTTTATTTGAATTCTAGTTAATAGAGATTTTCTTTAATTTATTCGGCTTCTTTTGAGAATAAAAGATTAAGTTGGATTTGATCGATTACAGTTTAATTTGAATTTAAAAGATTTGATTTGCCTATTTTGAAATTTAAATTCCGTATCCGAGATTTTTCAGGGCCAGCAGATTGTTGCGGCAAAGATATTACTGGAGCAAAATATTTCGAGTTAGAAGGGTTTCCGTTGGAATTTATTATTGTTACCGTTAGATTAAGCTTTGAATTCTCGCAGGTAAATGTGCGTGCATCATCTGATGAGGCCACAAGTCGCAGAACAATTATCCGAAGGCTGCAATGATGACAGCACATTGATTTTTACCATGGGCGTTTGGAATCCGCAATTTTACCGTTGGTAATTTTTGAATTTCAGGTTTGCATTTTTTTAAATTACAACGGTAATATTAGTTATGGCAGGGCAATTCTTTTCGGTTAGGATTCTTGTTTGCTGCAGCCCTATTTATTCGCAATCTCTGGTAAGAACGTTTTCACTTCGTCTTCTTGATCAAATCTTTGTGCGTGTATTATTCTTTCTTTCTTTTCATTCTCTGTCAAAACTCTATTACACCTTCAATGGCTAAAACAAGAGCTCGAAAAGAGAGGGAGAGTGAGGAAGAAGAGATACCCGTAACCCCCGAAGTTCGGAAAGTAAAAACCAAGAAGAGAAGGACACCGAAGGAGAAAGAAGCGAAAAGAAGAAAACGGCAACGGAGAGTTGAAGAACAAGAAAAAGCGAGAGAGGATGAGGTTATTGCAGAAGAAGAAGGAGACCCAAAAGAATCTGACAGACAGAATCAAGAAGAGGTTGGACAGGCAGTGGCAACTATAGAAGAGGCTCGAGAGGAAATTCAGGCAAAACAGAGTGAGGTTATGCAGACGGAGGCTGTAGAGGAAGAAGGCAGAGAGCCAGTTCAGGAGGCTCGTGTGGAGGTTATCGTACCTGAACCTCCGAAACGACGCCGCATTAAGCGGAAGGCTGGGCGCATTCCAATGATCAGGACTGATACCCCATCGCCTCCATCATCAGATTCCGAGAAAGAGAAGGCCGAGCAAGAGGAACGAGAGAAAAAAGAGGCTGAGGAAAGAAGGCGAGAAGAAGCAGAAAAACAGGCAGAGGAGGAACAGTTGCTGAAGCGGAGAGAAGAGAAGGGCAAAAAGATTGCTGAAGCATCAGAGGAGCACGATGAAATAGCAGAGCGACAGGTGCCATACGATCACTTCGTCAATAATTTTGCTAGAGCAAAATACACTGAGCTCCTGAAAAGGGATTTTCTGTACGAAAGAGGTTTCAGCGGTGATCTTCCGCCATTTCTAAGGACCGGCATAGCTGACCACGGCTGGGAGCTATTTTGTGCTAAGCCGGAGGCTGTGAACGCACAGGTGGTGCGTGAATTCTATGCCAACATTGATAAAGAAGAGGGTTTCCTGGTAATTGTCAGAGGAGTCGAGATAGATTGGAGTCCATGTGCGATCAACGCACTGTACCATCTTCAAAACTTCCCCCACGCGGCATTCAATGAAATGGCAGTCGCGCCATCTGAGGAGCAGTTAAGTAATGCTGTGAGGGAGGTAGGAATAGAGGGGGCGCAGTGGCAACTATCTAAGACTCAGAAACGGACATTTCAGTCGGCTTATTTGAAAAAGGAAGCGAACACATGGATGGGTTTCATCAGGCAGAGGTTGCTTCCGACAGCGCACGACTCGACAGTATCCAGGGAACGAATTCTTTTGGCTTTTGCTATCTTAAGGTCTCTCAGTATTGACATAGGAAAAATTATTTGTAATGAAATAGCGTGCTGCTGGAAGAAAAAGGTGGGGAAGCTGTTCTTCCCGAACACAATTACTATGCTATGCAGACAAGCAGGGGTTCCAGTGGAGGAGAATGATGCAATTCTATTTGATAAAGGGATTATTGATACGCCCAATTTGGCGCGGCTCCAGCGCACGCAGGAGATACGTCAAGGTGGGCTTATCTACGGCATCAATACGATTCTAGAACAACTGGCACTTTTTGCCAGTAGGCAGGAGTTTGCTGAGAGGCAGACTTTAACCTTCTGGAACTATGTTAAGAATCGAGATGCCAGCTTAAAGAGGGCGCTGCAGGAGAATTTTTCAAACCCATACCCTGCCCTTCCCATGTTCCCTGACGATCTCTTGAACCCTTGGATTCCGCCCCCACTTGCTGAAAGAGGAGAAGAGAATGATGATGAAGACCAGGGTCAGGAAGATTGACGGATGGAATGATCTTCAGCGAGCATTATTTTTGTCTTATCATTTTGTTTGCTCGCGCATATCTGACCCCGTTTGCTAAATATGTTTGCTTGTTCCTTTTTAATTTTTCTGCTTTCAAAATATATCTCTGCTATGTAATTTCTTTTCTTATGATTTTAATGAAATTTCTGAATATTTCTATTCCATGAGAACTGACTAACTCTAACTTAACTATTTTCTTCTGAATTTTTGAAGCTTGGACTGATTACGCTTAATTAAATCAAGATATTGTGATCTCCAGAAACCTTTTGCTTGAGCATTTCTTCTAGCCTGGACTGTTGCTGCGGCAAAGAAGATTTTGACGGTAGTATTGACTTATATGATCCACTTTAAGCTTAATCTGGGTCCCATGTTTAGTTTAAAAATTCAGATAGGAAAATTTAAGTTTGGGGGTATACTTGCTTATTTAATGAATCATTGGGGACAATGAATAATTCAAGTTTGGGGGACTTTTTGCTACTCCAATTATGTTGCTCGAACATTCCTCTCCTTCAAATTAAAATTTGCTAGGTTATTGAGTAACCGGGGACATTTGTGATAAACACAATTCGTCTTCGCGTCAAAAGATGACCTAGGAAATGTGAAAAAATGAGAAATATGAGAAAAAATTATTGTTTGCAGAGAAAAAAGATTATTTGTTGAAGATTTTGCTGAAAAAAATTGACGGAGCAAAAGTTTTGAAGGATGAATGATGATCCAGCAGTTTTTCTGTCTCCCAGAACTTAGGTGAGCTTCATCACAAAATGTCGCCATTCTGAGGGGCAAGAGATAGAATAACAAAGGATTTTTGAGCTTTATAATTAGTATTGAGCCTAGTTGGTGATGAGCTTGAGGCAAGGGTATACTGCACCATAAAGTGGGTCATCCCATGCTTAAGAGCTTATGACTGTAAGGCTGCTTTAAGTCTGATAAACAAGGATATAAACCCCTTTTAAAAATATGTTTTGAAATGTCTGATAATAGAGCTAGGCTGTGGTGAGTTCTTAGAATTAAGTTGAAAAGTGGTGATTATTTGTCCGTGCCGGAGGAATCATTTTGCTGCAGCGGAGCTTGGTTTTGCAGAGTGCTCAGGTAAAGGTTGAAGGTAGTGTTGGACTGTCTTGTTTGATTAAGCTAATCTTTGTCTAATGTTCTGAATTCTTGAAGGAAGGTGAGTTAGTATTGCTCGGGACGCGCAATAGTTCAAGTTTGGGGGTATGATAACTGCCCAAAAGGTAGTTATTTAGGCCTCATTTATATAAGGATTTGTGTGTCTTTAATGCTTAATAGGGTTGGTTGTAGAGAGATATTACATGATTTAACCCATTTGGAAGAATGGAAGCTTTGGAAATCACTTTGTGCAGATTATGCTGCTGGGAGACTGGAGGGAGCAAATTTTGTGCTGCAGCAAAACTGGGAGCAGAAACTGCCACATCACAGCTCGTTAGCCAACTTCATGAACCGACTTCTGTTGAGTTATTTTCGTGATAAAGGATCAAGGAGAGCCTTACACGTGTCCTAGTTGACCTAATTCAAGCCTCCCATCCTTCTATAAAAGGAAGTAGCCGTCAAAGTCAAAGTAATTCCATGTTTTCCCTTGGAAGCCGAATAGTATAGGGAGATTGAAGATCATCAAGAACACCATCTTCCGCAAGCTGATTAGGGAGTTTACTTTCTTTATTAACTTGTGGTTATGGACATGCATACTCAGATTGTAATTCGTATTCCTATGCCTATTATGAACTAAGTAGCTTAAGGTGTTGGTTAGGAATAATGTGATTACTGTGCTTCATCTCTAGTAAGAAATTGACTATCGTATTTTGGTTAATTGTTGTGCTTATTCTCATTTTATGCCCGCCTGGCCAGTCGGTATGAATAACTCTCTCTAGTTTCAGGGATGATTTAGAGAGTGTGTGGCAATTATCCACACTACGATCATTGTGTATTGGTGAACGCCAGTGACTGAGCTAGGGATAGCCAGTTTCCTAGTGCTTGATCGGTCGCTCTTCATTGGGGTTGAAACACATCCCAAAAGATCCGGAGTTCCGGGAGGAATCCGCTAATAATACTGCGAGAAATGCATGATCAATAATATTGCTAGAGCATATTTTATAAATCACTAAAGCCTAACCAGCGCCTGCCTTTAATCTGTCTATCTATTTGTTTACTCGTTGTTCTATCATTTATTTTGCTTCAGCATAAGTCCGATAAAACCCAATCATTTTATTATTCTTGAAACAATTAAAAAGTTACACAAAAATAGGTAGAGTGGAAACTCATTCAGACCTTGGATTGATAATATTACTTGCTGCAGACTGTGTATACTTGCACAGGAATTCTAGAGTCTTTTATACTATATTTTTACTCACTCTAGGAACCCAACACCCATGTTTATTCGAGTTTGATTTTAGTTTGCCCATTCGTTATCGACTTCAAATTACAAGAATACGCCTTGTTTGTGTGCTGTCCAGCTATAAATTAAGACCCAAAGCGAGCTTTTGGCTATTACCCACAATCCGTGCGACCTTGAACTGAAGCGCTCTTGGTCCAACAACTTTAGATTGTTGTTTTTGGAGCGTCTTGATCATTGGGCAGCAGGTTTCAAGGCCGTTTAGGTGTTGTTCGGTAAGTTTCCTCTTCCTTAGACCTTCGTTGTAATGCCCCAGGATTTTAATAGCCATCCTAGCGACATTACTAACTCTAAAACCAAAACTAACCGTGTGCACCGAAAATTTCGGCAACATAACAGCACACATAGGACTAACCCAAAATTTTTTCTTTAACCTGCTATGCATAAAACACTTCTATATAGCATTATTAAACAACTCCACCATTCTACAACACAACAAAATATCCACAAAACCAATAGCCAGCCAGGCCTCGCATATGCAACTTCTAACTACACCAAACACATCTTTAACAAAATCTTAAATCGACATTTCATTCAAAATAAACTTATTTATTACTAACTGAATGAATAAATAGAGATCTTTCAAACAAGACAACTAGACCTAGAGTTAACAAGGATAATCTCAGAACTAAACCTAACAGGACAACAGTTGTCCAACCAAGTTAAGCAACAACTATCCAATACGAAAAATAAAATGGAAATAGCGCAACTAGCTAAGGTCCTTCCTCATATGCCTCTTCCGCATCACCATGTCCATGCAGTCCTCATAACCTGCAAAATCTGGTAGTTGGGGGGAGAGAAAGGGGATGGGGTCAGTAGACTAAGGTACTGGTAAGCAGCCCCTACCTGAGAAGCCATCAAACAGCAAACAAGCAAACAACATGCTCTTCATGCGCAAACAACATGCTTTTTAAAAGTGGTAAACACGATGTCATGCTCAAAAGCTAGTAAACAAATGACTCTCCTAAGCCATAACTCATGCATCTCTCTATGCAACTTGCTAACCACTCAAGCTCCACAAGCTCACTCAACTCTCATATTTAGCCCTCACATGGCTCTCCACACGTGATTTTCGCGTCACGCTCCGCAAAACTCTCCAAGACTGACCCTTCGAGTTGCACCGACCCCTGACCATTTATACCCAGGGCCTCCACACTTCTCTACAGAGCTCGACATTCGACCCTTGACCATTTATACCCAAGCCCTCGAACTGTGCATCGACCTTTGACCATTTACACCCAAGGCCTCAATGACTAAGCGATGTATTGACCCTTGACCATTTATACCCTAGGCCTCAATACTTGCCTCAAGACTCATCACACCGACCCTTGACCATTTATACAAAAGGCCTCGATGCTCATCTTTATCTAACATTGGCATATCGACCCTCGACCATTTATACCCGAGGCATCGACATCCAATGGTGATATATCAGTCCCCAACCATTTATACCCGAGACCCTGATAACCACTTTACTTTCCTCAAAACAATATCAGTTCTCGACCATTTATACCCGAGGCCGTGATATCTCAATCACAATGCTAGTCCTCTTGAAACCCATGGTGACATGTCACGCCTCGACCATTTGTACCCGAGGTGCACTGACATTCACCCATCTTGCCCTTTTTCACATTTTAGGTCCCTGACCTCTATCCCACCTCTATCTAGAATGCATATGCCCTGCAACGCTTCTAGACTCGCGTACTATGACCACCAAGCATATACATGTAATCACATGCTCTCAACTCATGCTTATCTCATGAATACCAAACAGAACCAACATGATTTACAACCTATCAACACGCAACAACAGTTCATGCTTTTCAAAGATTTCATATATATATACATATTTATTCAGAGAAACAAGGAACAAGAGAACAATTATAAAGCGGGAAATCAATCAGCATGCATCACACAGTCAAACAGACTACATCAGATAAGAACTACTTACCAACACCAAGCTCATTTGAATACACGCTACCTGGGGTTCGTATTGAGTTAAAACCGACACTAACAAAACACCCACAGATTATAGGCTATTCAAAAGCACACGTAAACGAATTTCAAAGTTTCAAGGGTGAGGAAACATACAAAACGACACCTAAACGACCTTGAAGCTTGCTGTCCAATGGTCAAAAAGCTCTAAAACAACAATCTAAAGCTATCGAACAATGGGAAACCTAGTTCAAGGGCGATCGGCTTGTGGGTAATCCTCCAAAGCCCTCACTAGGCCCAATTGGTAGATGGACAGGCGATAAACGAGGCTTAATCCTACATTTTCGAAGCCGATAACGAATGGGTAAACTATAATCGATCTCCAACAAGCATGGGTCATGATCCAGGACAATTTTAAAGTTCAAAACTATATGGGCACAAGCTAAAACTTGAAGAGATCGAGTGGGTCTTACGCCAAACATACCGGAATGCCAAAGAGGAGAAGATTCGTGCCGAAACTCACGGATTGAAGCCAAGCAAAAAGGGAAAATCGCGCCTAAACGCCACTGCTCGCCGCTGAACGCTTTCGATTTGCTGTTAATTTCATGCCGAGTTTGCCGCCGAAGAAGATCGAGAATGGAGAAACGGAGATGGGACGACGGAGCGCGAGGAAGAACTTGAAGTGACCCACGGCTGGCGGCTGACAACGCGAGGGAGGAAGAGGACGAGATCTGCGGGTGAAGTAAACGGAGAAGGAGGGTTTCGGCTGCAACAGTGTGAAGATGAAGGGACTGCTGCTCGAGGATGACACAAGAAAGAGAGAGACGTCATAGAATGAAGTTGCACGCGCCAGAGAAGTAGAAGACGAACGAGAAGAAGAAGAATAACTTCGGTGGTGATGGTTGGAAAACACACAAATGCAAGGCGGGGGTCTGGCGATTGATATGAAAAAGAGAGGGGAAGATGATAAGCTTTTAAGGTTTTATTTCTTTTCTTTTCCTTAAATAAAACCCTACAAATTGAAGATCCATTTTAATTTATGAATTAAGGATTATCTAAGATATGATTTTAAAACGTCAATTTGAATTTTAAACCCGATCTTAGCTCCTCGAGAATTTTGGGCTTAAAACTGATTAAGAGAAGTTTGGGTCTTTTGATATTTAAAATAAATATAAAAAAATTAAACCTCCAAAATTTAGGAAATTAAAGATTTAATTAAAAATCTCTTTTCCCTAAATTGTCGAAATTTAATTTAACGACCCAAGGCTAAACTCTAACTCTAATTTTCCATATTAGAATAAGAACGCCCAATAAATTCCAAAACGGCTCGACTTCTAAACGTGGGGCGTTACATTCGTAATCACTTATGTTGGCTTTTAAGTAGCCTATAACCCGTGGGTGTGCTTTTAGGCTGTAGTTGGACCCAACTCAAACCTCGGGCAGCGCGTGTTCAAGGAGCTTTGGTGTTGGTTGTCAAATTCCGGCAAGCTGTTGGACTCGTTAGTGTGGTTCGGTAAGCTTCTTCACCTTATTAGCCTTGTTAGAACTCTTGTTAGGCTTCACTAATTAGTCCCTGATACTTGAAGTTGTTTACTTGTAGCTTGGGATCAATTAAAGCTTACTTGGGTTAGTTTCAACGAGGAACTTTATTCTATTTGGTGGAGCTTAGAAGGTATATCATTATTCTTTAGACTCTGTCAATCGTGGATTAACTGCTTTGGCTAGTCTTTAATGCTCGAACATTATTATTTTAGGATTGTTCGAGTTGGTTCCAAGTTTTCGAGCTAGCCTTAAGGCTTGAATCCAAGTAGGTTGGTAAGAAATTCTTCCCTTTGTTCTTTTAGGTTCAAATAGGGTGGTTAAGCTCAATTCTAATCTTTTTATGTTATCCTTGCTGATTAACAGCTTGCCTAGATTGGTTAGGAGCTCTTGGATTATCTTTGGAGCTTTTCATCTAGTTTAGGAGCGTTTAGAGCTTTCAGTAAGTAGTTCCTATATGATGTAGTCTGTTTGACTGTGTGATGAATGCTGATTGTTTACTCGCTTTATAATTATTCTCATGTTTATTGTTTCTCTGAATATATGTATATATGAAATCGTTGAAAGCATGACTGTTGTTACGAGTTGATTGGATGTAAACCATGTTGGTTCTGTTTTGCATTCGTGAGTCAAGCATGAGTTGAGAGATGTGGTCACATGTATAATGCTTAGTGGGCATGATTCATGAGTCTAGAAGCATGTTGCATGGCATATGCATTCTATTAGATGTGTGATATAGGTCAGGGACCTAAAGTGTGAAAGAAAGGAAAGTTGGGTGAGTGTCAGTGCACCTCGGGTACAAATGGTCGAGGGGTGGCACGTCACCATTGGTTTAAGAAGAGCATCGAGGCCTTGGGTACAAATGGTCAAGGGTCGGTGTGATGAGTCTAGAAAGCAAGTGTTGGGCGCCTGGGGAAGGGCCAATACTTTGCTATGTCATCGGTGCGGATTGGGTACAAATGGTAAAGGGGCGATGATCAGTTCGAGGCCTTGGGTACAAATGGTCAAGGGTCGAACGTCGAGCTTCGTAGATAGCATTGTGGCCCTGGGTACAAATGGTCAGGGGACAGTGAGACTCGAAGGATCAGTCTTGGAGAGCTATGTGAGGGCTAAACATGAGCGTTGAGTGAGCTCGTGGAGCTTGAGTGGTTAGCAAGTTGCATATAGAAAGATGCATGAGTTATGGCTTAGGAGAGTCACTCGTTTTACTAGCTTTTGAGCATGATGTTGTGATTATCGCTTTTAAAAGCATGATGTTGTTTGGTGGCATCTCAGGCAGGGGCTACTTACCAGTGCCTTAGTGTACTGACCCCCTCCCCTCTCTCCCCCCAACTACCAGATTTCGTAGGTTATGAGGACTGCGTGGACCATGGTGATGCAGAGGAGGCATATGAGGAAGGACTTTAGCTAGTTGTGTTGTTCTCCATCTAGGGTTAGTTGTGTTTGTTCTAAAGAACTACATCTACTCCTTTAGTGGTTAATCGTTAAGTTTTTTTCAATGAATTAGTATTATAAGATCTGTTTCATTTGTGTTACTGGATTAGTTGTAGTTGCTTACTGCTTGCTGTTGGTTATGTGAATGTTCTGCTGGGTTATAGTTGGTGGAGTCATTTGATAATGTGTATATAGAAGTGTTTTTCTTGTTCAGAAAGTGTAGGAAAAAATTTGGGTTAGTCCTATGTATGTCGTTATGCTGTCGAAATTTTCGATGCAAACGGTTAGTTTTGCGTTAAGAGATAGTAATGACGCTATGATAGCTATTAAAATCCTGGGGCGTTACACATATTGCCAACCATCTGTACAAAAATGGAAGTAACAAATAATAATTGCAAATACATAAGTAAATTTACAAAAATTAATAAGATAAGAAAATTATTAAAATAATATTTTTAATGAATACAAGATTTGTGAATCGTTGTTTTATTATTTTGATTTTTTTTGAAGTTTTGGTATATTTATTAAATTTTTGGTCAGGTAAAACGTTACAACTTTCCAATTCTAACAGCGAAGTTATTGCAACTTGATAACTGCCCAAAATGTAGTTATTTAGGCCTCATTTATATAAGGATTTGTGTGTCTTTAATGCTTAATAGGGTTGGTTTTAGAAAGATATTACATGATTTAACCCATTTGGAAGAATGGAAGCTTGGGAAATCACTTTGTGCAGATTATGCTGCTGGGCGACTGAAGGGAGCAAATTCTATGCTGCAGCAAAACTGGGAACAGAAACTGCCACATCACAGCTCGTTAGCCAACTTCATGAACCGACTTCTGTTGAGTTATTTTCGTGATAAAGGATCAAGGAGAGCCTTACACGTGTCCTAGTTGACATAATTCAAGCCTCCCATCCTTCTATAAAAGGAAGTAGCCGTCAAAGTCAAATTCATTCCATGTTTTCCCTTGGAAGCCGAATAGTATAGGGAGATTGAAGATCATCAAGAACACCATCTTCCGCAAGCTGATTAGGGAGTTTACTTTCTTTATTAACTTGTGGTTATGGACATGCATACTCAGATTGTAATTCGTATTCCTATGCCTATTATGAACTAAGTAGCTTAAGGTGTTGGTTAGGAATAATGTGATTACTGTGCTTCATCTCTAGTAATATATTGACTATCGCATTTTGGTTAATTGTTGTGCTTAATCTCATTGTATGCCCACCTGGCCAGCCGGTATGGATAGCTCTCTCTAGTTTCAGGGATGATTTAGAGAGTGTGTGACAATTATCCACACTACGATCATTGTGTATTTGTGAACGCCAGTGACTGAGCTAGGGATAGCCAGGTGCCTAGTGCTTGATCGGTCGCTCTTCATTGGGGTTGACACACATCCCAAAAGATCCGGAGTTCCGGGAGGAATCCGCTAATAATACTGCGAGAAATGCATGATCAATAATATTGTTAGAGCATATTTTATAACAATCACTAAAGCCTAACCAGCGTCTGTCTTTAATCTGTCTATGTATTTGTTTACCCGTTGTTCTGTCATTTATTTTGCTTCAGCATAATTCCGATAAAACCCAATCATTTTATTATTCTTGAAACCATTAAAAAGTTACACAAAAATAAATAAAGTGGAAGCTCATTCAGACCTTGGATTCATAATATTACTTGCTGCAGACTGTGTACACTTGCACAGGAATTCTAGAGTATTTTACACTATATTTTTACTCACTCTAGGAGCCCAACAAGTTTTTGGCGCCGTTGCCGGGGACTTGAATAAGTTTTTATCTGATCTGTTTTGTGTATTTGTTTTAGTGGTTTGGTGCTAGAACTTTTTTGATTGTTTCTTTTGTTTTTGCAGGTGTGATTTTGGTGCATGAGCGATCCGCCTGGGGTACGGTTTGAGCTTGATCCAGAAATTGAGAGGACATTTAGGAGCAGAAGGAGGGAGCAGCGCAGAAACCAGATGGAGAACGCCCCGCAACTTCCGCAGGTTCCTGAAGGTCCAGTAGCAGTGAACCCCCAGCAGAATCCGTTGCTGCAGCAAAACCCACTGTTTGAGCGAAATGAGCAGCAGGCTGAGAATCCTATCTTGATAGCGAACGATAGGACCAGAGCCATTCGAGCATATGCTGTCCCGATGTTTAATGAGTTGAATCAAGGAATTGCACGTCCCCAAATCCAAGCGGCGAATTTTGAAATGAAACCGGTAATGTTTCAGATGTTGCAGACCGTGGGGCAATTCCATGGTTTGACATCTGAAGACCCTCATTTACATCTTAAGTCTTTTCTAGGAGTTAATGATTCTTTTGTAATTCAAGGAGTGCCTAGAGATGCTCTTAGATTAACTTTGTTCCCGTATTCTCTTAGAGATGGAGCAAAGTCTTGGTTAAACTCTTTTGCTCCAGGATCAATTAGGACGTGGGATGAGTTAGCTGAAAAATTTTTGAGTAAATATTTCCCACCTAATAGAAATGCTAAATTAAGGAGTGAAATAGTAGGGTTTAGGCAACTTGACGATGAGACTTTTAGTGAAGCTTGGGAGAGGTTTAAGGAGCTTTTACGAAAGTGTCCCCACCATGGGTTACCTCATTGTATTCAAATGGAAACATTTTACAATGGTGTAAATGGAGTAACTCAAGGTATGGTCGATGCTTCGGCTGGAGGGGCCCTTTTGGCAAAAACTTTTGATGAAGCTTATGAAATTTTAGAAAGAATATCTATTAATAGTTGTCAGTGGTCGAATGTTAGAGGAACAAATAAAAAGGTTAAGAGTGTATTAGAGGTTGATGGTGTGTCCACCATTAGGGCTGATCTTGCTATGATTGCTAATGCTCTTAAGAATGTGACAGTGATTAGTCATCAGCAGCCACCAGCTATGGAGCCTGCAACAGTGGTGAACCAAGTCACGGACGAAGCATGTGTCTATTGCGGTGAAGACCACAACTACGAGTTTTGCCCCAGCAATCCAGCTTCTGTGTTTTTTGTAGGAAATCAGAGGAACAACCCTTATTCTAACTTCTATAATCCAGGTTGGCGCAACCACCCCAACTTCTCATGGGGAGGTCAAGGAAATAACGTACAAGCGCAACAGAAGATGAACCAGCCGGGATTTGCTAAAGCGCAGGTAATGCCCCAGCAAAATACGCAGGCTTTGCCCCAGCAAAATTCGGGAAACTCTCTCGAAGCGATGATGAAAGAATTTATGGCTCGCACAGATGCCGCAATTCAAAGTAATCAAGCTTTGATGAGGGCACTGGAATTGCAAGTGGGTCAGCTAGCTAATGAGCTCAAGGCAAGACCTCAAGGGAAACTTCCATCAGATACTGAACACCCTAGAAGGGAAGGTAAGGAGCAGGTAAAGGTCGTAACTCTTAGGAGTGGTAAGCCATTAGAAGAGTCTAGAAAGACCCAGGATTTAAATAATAGTAGTGATAATAATGTTGTTGTCAAGAAAGAGTTGGAGTCTGGTCAGGGTGCTGGAGGCAGCAAAGAGAATGCTGGAGCATCTGGTTCTGTGCCAGATGTAGAACCACCATATGTGCCGCCCCCACCTTATGTACCACCTCTACCTTTTCCACAAAGGCAAAAGCCTAAGAATCAGGATGGTCAATTTAAAAAGTTTTTAGAGATTCTTAAGCAGTTGCATATAAATATCCCTTTAGTAGAAGCTATGGAACAAATGCCTAATTATGCTAAATTTCTTAAGGATATTTTAACTAAAAAGAAAAGATTAGGTGAGTTTGAAACTGTATCACTTACTGAGGAGTGTAGTGCTATTCTTAAGAATGGGCTACCCCCCAAGGCTAAGGATCCAAGGTCATTTACCATACCTGTGTCTATAGGTGGAAAAGAATTAGGTAGATCACTCTGTGATTTAGGTGCAAGCATTAACCTTATGCCTCTTTCGGTCCATCGAAAGTTAGGTATTGGTGAAGCTAGACCTACCACAGTCACACTCCAATTAGCTGATAGGTCTATCACATATCCAGAGGGTAAAATTGAGGATGTCTTAGTAAAAGTTGATAAATTCATATTTCCTGTTGATTTTATTATTTTAGACTATGAGGCTGATAAAGATGTCCCAATTATTCTAGGTCGTCCATTTTTGGCTACTGGTAGGGCATTAATAGATGTTCAAAAAGGAGAATTAATAATGAGAGTCTGTAATGAGGAAGTAAAATTTAATGTGTTTAAAGCCATGAAATATCCAGACGAAATGAAGGATTGCTCCTTCATCAGGATTCTGGAAAGCACAGTTATTGAGGTAGCAATACAGGAGTCGGCTAATAAGCATTCAGAAAAGCATGGAGAGGTTAGTGTAGAAGATTTCGAATTTTGTTCTTTAGATAGAAAAAATGAAAAAGAATTGTTTAGGTGTGAGGATGTTTTCGAATCTTTAGATTTAGATCAAAGAAAGGCTCCCCCAATCAAGTCGTCCCTGATTGAGGCACCTACTTTAGATTTGAAGCCCTTGCCGGGTCATCTGAAGTATGTGTATCTTGGGGAAAGTGAGACGTTGCCCATTATTGTTGCATCAGATTTAATGTCGGAGCATGAGGAGGCCTTAATTAAGTTGCTGCAGCAATACCGCAAAGCTATAGGTTGGACATTGGCTGATATTCAGGGAATTAGCCCATCTTTTTGTATGCACAAAATCACTCTAGAGGAGGGATCCTTTAGGAGTATTGAGCAACAAAGAAGGCTTAACCCTGCGATGAAAGAGGTTGTTAAAAAAGAGGTAATTAAATGGTTGGATGCTGGGATCATTTATCCAATTGCCGATAGCAATTGGGTGAGCCCTGTCCAATGTGTTCATAAAAAAGGAGGTGTCACTGTTGTGAGCAATAAAGATAATGAGTTGATCCCCACAAGAACAGTAACTGGCTGGAGGGTTTGTATGGATTACAGAAGGCTTAATAAAACCACCCGAAAGGATCATTTCCCTCTACCATTTATCGACCAGATGTTGGATCGATTGGCTGGTCAGGCCTATTACTGCTTCTTGGATGGTTATTCTGGGTATAACCAAATTACTATTTCTCCTGAAGATCAGGAAAAAACATCTTTCACCTGCCCTTTTGGGACATTCGCTTTTAGGAGAATGCCTTTTGGCCTTTGCAATGCTCCAGCAACATTTCAGCGGTGTATGTTGGCAATTTTTTATGATATGATTGAGTCCACTGTTGAAGTATTTATGGACGATTTTTCAGTTTTTGGAGGGTCTTTTCAGAGTTGTTTAGAAAATTTAGGAAAGGTATTAAAAAGATGTGAGGATACCCATCTAGTTCTTAATTGGGAGAAGTGCCACTTCATGGTGAAGGAGGGCATAGTGTTAGGTCATATGATTTCTAAGAATGGTCTAGAAGTTGATAGAGCAAAAGTTGAGGTTATTGAAAGACTAGAGCCACCGAATTCAGTGAAGGGGATTCGGAGTTTTTTAGGACATGCTGGTTTTTATAGGAGGTTCATAAAGGATTTTCCCAAAATCAGTAAACCTCTTTGTAACTTATTGTGCACTGATCATGTTTTTGACTTTAATGCAGATTGTAGGAAGGCTTTTGAAACATTAATGTGTGATGCGAGTGATGCTGCGGTAGGTGCGATGCTGGGGCAAAAGCAGGGCAAATTTATTCATCCTATATATTATGCAAGCAAGGTTTTAAATGAAGCACAAGTCAACTACACAATTACTGAAAAGGAGTTGTTAGCTGTTGTGTTTGCTTTTGAGAAATTCCGGCCATATTTTGATGGATCCAAAGTCACGGTGTTCACAGATCATGCAGCAATAAGGTATTTAATGTCAAAGAAAGATGCAAAGCCTAGATTAATTCGTTGGATTTTATTATTGCAGGAATTTGACTTGGAGATAAAGGACAAGAAGGGATCAGAGAATGTCATTGCAGATCATTTATCTCGCCTTGATCCATCATCATCTTTGCTGGAGCAATCTGTCATTTTCGATTCTTTTCCAGATGAACAGCTTTTTGCTGTTCAGGTACAGGTAGTCAGGGATGTCCCTTGGTATGCTGATATTGCCAACTTTTTAGTGAAGGGAGTCACCCCTATTGACATGGATTGGAGGCAGAAGAAAAAGTTTAAGCATGATGCAAAATTTTTCTATTGGGATCAGCCATTTATGTATAAACAATGCTCTGATGGTATTATTCGTAGGTGTGTTTCAGGTGCTGAAGCACAGGAAATCCTGGAGCAATGTCACTCTTCGCCATATGGAGGCCACTTCAGCGGTCAAAGGACAGCTATAAGGATTTTGCATTGCGGTTTTTTCTGGCCTACCTTGTTTAAGGATGCCCACTGGTTCTACAAGCAATGTGACACTTGTCAAAGAAGAGGAAACTTGGGGCCTAGAGATGAAATGCCACTTACTTACATTTTAGAAGTTGAATTATTCGATGTATGGGGTATTGACTTTATGGGGCCATTTCCTCCTTCTAATGGCAGTGTTTTTATCTTATTGGCAGTTGATTATGTGTCCAAGTGGGTGGAGGCCATTGCATGCCATCAGAGTGATGCCAAGACAGTAGCAAGGTTTCTTCAATCGCACATCTTTGCGCGGTTTGGGACACCTAGGGCTCTAGTGAGTGATGAGGGTACACATTTTGTTAATAATATCTTAACTAAGCTTTTAGCTAAGTATGGGATTAAGCATAGGATAGCTACCCCTTATCACCCGCAAGCAAATGGTCAAGCTGAAATTAGTAATAGGGAAATAAAAGCTATTTTAGAGAAAGTAGTCCATCCATCTAGAAAGGATTGGTCCTTTAGGTTGGATGAGGCTCTTTGGGCTTATAGGACAGCTTATAAGACTCCTCTAGGTATGTCTCCCTATAGGTTAGTATATGGGAAAGCTTGCCATTTACCATTAGAGCTAGAGCATAAGACGTTTTGGGCTTTGAAAAAGTTAAATTTTGATCTGAGTCGTGCAGGAGCAATAAGAATGCTGCAGCTTAATGAGTTAGAAGAATTTCGTCAATTTTCTTACGAAAATGCGAAAATGTATAAGGAAAAGACTAAGCTGTGGCATGACAAGAAAATAAAGTCTAAAGAATTTGTCAAGGGTCAGAAAGTTTTGCTTTATAACTCTAGATTAAAACTATTTCCTGGAAAATTGAAATCTAAATGGTCAGGACCGTTTATTGTGATTGAGGTTTTCTCCAATGGAGCAATCACTTTGCAGGATGAAAAAGATGGGAGATTATTCAAGGTGAATGGGCAGCGTGTCAAGCATTATTGGGGTGAGGAGTTTCAGTCGAAATATCCTTCCCTAAGGTTGGTTGATGATTGAGAGAGCAGGATTTTTGCGGGAGCATTTCACAGAGCAAAATTTTGAGCTCCCAGGATTTGTATTGATTTTATTTTTCGTTGATTTGGTTTTAATTGCAGTTAGGTTAGATTTGATTTTGCACGGTTTATTAGATTTTATCCTTAAGTATTTATATTGTTGGTAGTTAGATTTTATCTATTTCGTTTTAAATTTGATTTGATTTGATTTTTGGATTATCTTTGGATTATCTTTTAATTAATTAGATTTAGTTAGATTTTAGTTAGTTTTTATTTGAATTTCTGTTTAGGTTTAGATTTAATTATATTTCCGTGTGAAAAGATAAGATAAGATAAGAATTACATATTCGGCTTCTTTTGAGAATAAAAGATTAAATTTAATTTGATCGGATACATTTGAAACATTTAATTTTCATGTCTAAGATTCTTCAGGTTGTTGCAACGAGATTTTGGCTGGAGCAAAATATTCCGAGTTAAAAGGGTTTCCGTTGGAATTTATTATTGTTACCGTTAGATTTAGCTTTGAATTCTCGCAGGTAAATGTGCGTGCATCATCTGATAAGGCCACGTGTCGCAGAGCAATTATCCGAAGGCTGCAATGATGCCAGCACATTGATTTTTACCATGGGCGTTTGGAGTTCACGAATTTACCGTTGATAATTTTTGAAATTCAGGTTTGCATTTTTAAATTAAAACGGTAATATTAGTTATTGCAGGGCAAATCTTTTCGGTTAGGATTCTCTTTTGCTGGAGCCTTGTTTATTTAAAACTGCTGGTAAGTTCTCTCCACTTCGTCTTCTTGATTCTATCTTGCCATTTACATTCTTTCTTTCTCCTTTTCATTCCTTGCAAAACCCTTTGAGTTATCCATGGCCAAAACAAGAGCGAGAAAAGAAAGAGAGAGAGAGAGTGAAGAGGAAATACCCATTACCCCCGAAGTTTCGAAAGTGAAAACTAAGAAGAAAAGAACACCGGAGGAGAAAGAAGCTAAAAGAAGAAGGCGACAACAGAGGGCGGAAGAGCAGGAAAAAGTGACAGAGGATGAGGCTGCTGCAGTGGTTGAGGAAAACCTGGAAGAACCGCAAGAACATACCCCAGGAGAGGCTGATCAGAGACTTGCGGCTCAAGAGGAAAATGTTGAGGAGAATCAAGAACAGCAGGCTGAGATGGTGAGAGAGGAACAGGTAAACACAGTGTCTGAAAGAGGAAACGAGCAGGACCAAGAAGCTCGTGTTGAGGTAATCATGCCCGAACCGCCGAAATGCCGCCGCATAAAAAGAAAGGCTGGCCGTATTCAGGTGATTCGGACTGATACCCCATCACCACCATCATCAGATTCTGAGAGAGAAAAGGCAGAGCGAGAGGAAAGAGAGAAGAAAGAAGCTGAGGACAAAGAAAGAGAAGAAACAGAGAAGAAGACTGAGGAAGAGCAGTTGCTCAAGCGCAGGGCAGAGAAGGGCAAAAATATTGCTGAAGCATCGGAGGAACACGAGGCGATAGAAGAACAGCAGGTTCCATTTGATCGCTTCGTCAACAATTTTGCCAGAGCAAAATACGCTGAGTTTCAGTGGTGATCTTCCACAGTTTCTGAGGATCGGTATTGCAGACCACGGCTGGGAGCTGTTTTGTGCGAAGCCGGAATCTGTAAACGCACAGGTGGTGCGTGAATTTTATGCTAACATTGTCAAGGAGGATGGTTTCCAAGTAATTGTCCGAGGAGTCGAGGTGGATTGGAGTCCAAGTGCTATCAACGCACTGTTTAACCTTCAGAATTTCCCCCACGCGGCATATAATGAGATGGTTGGGGCGCCATCTGATGAGCAACTAAGTGAGGCTGTAAGGGAGGTCAGAATTGAAGGGGCACAGTGGTAGTTGTCCATACTCAGAAGAGAACATTCCAGTCGGCTTATTTGAAAAGGGTAGCGAACACATGGATAGGATTTATTAGACAGAAGATGCTTCCAACAACACATGACTCGACAATCTCCAGGGAACGGGTTCTCCTAGCTTTTGCCATCCTACGGTCTCTCAGTATTAATGTAGGGAGGATCATTGCGAATGAGATTTCTGGATGTTGGAAAAAGAAGGTGGGGAAACTATTCTTTCCAAACACAATCACGATGCTGTGCAGAAGAGCAGGGGTTCTGGTGGATGAGGGAGATGTGATCCTGTTTGATAAGGGGGATCATAGACACGCCCAATTTGGCACGGCTCCAGCGTGTGCAGGAGGTACGTCAAGGTGGGCTTATCCATGGCATCCATTCGATTCTAGAACAACTGGCACTTTCGGCCAGTAGGCAGGAGTTTGCTGAAAGGCAAACTTTAACCTTCTGGAACTATGTTAAGAATCGGGATGCCAACTTGAAGAAGGCGCTGTAAGAGAATTTTTCAAAACCTTATCCAGCCCTTCCAGCATTTCCTGACGATCTGTTGAACCCCTGGATTCCGCCACCACCTATTGAAAGAGAAGAAGAGAATGATGAAGAGCAGGGTCAGGAAGACTGACTGATGGGATGATTTGGAGCGAGCATTACTTTTGTTGTTCCATTTTTGTTTGCTCGCGCATATTGACCCTGCTCACTGTTATAACTGCTTGTCTTGTTTCTTTTTAATTTTTCTGCTTAGGAAAAAGTATATCTCTACTATGTAATATTTCTGAATGTTTTTAATGAATTTCTGAATATTTTCCATGAGCACTGAGTAACTCTGACTTAATTAATTTTCCTCTGAATTTTTGAAGCTTGGACTGATTACACTTGATTAGATCAAGGTATTCTGATCTCCAGAAACCTTTTGCTTGAGCATTTCTTCTAGCCTGGACTGTCGCTGCGACAAAGAAGATTTTAAAGGTAGTATTGACTTATATGATCCACTTTAAGCTTAATCTATGTCCCATGTTTAGTTTAAAAATTCAGATAGAAAAATTTAAGTTTGGGGGTATAATTACTTATATAATGATTCGTTGAGGACAATGAATAATTCAAGTTTGGGGGACTTTTTGCTACTCCAATTATTTTGCTCAAGCATTCCTCTCCTTCAAATTAAATTTTGCTAGGTTATTGAGTAACCGGGGACATTTGTGATACCCACAGTTTGTCTTCACGTCAAAAGATGACCTAGGAAATGTGAAAAAATGAGAAATATGAGAAAAAATTATTATTTGCTGAAAAAAATTATTTGTTGAAGATTTTGCTGAAAAAATTGACGGAGCAAAAGTTTTGAGGGATGAATGATGATCCAGTAGTTTTTCTGTCTTCCAGAACTTAGGTGAACTTCATCATATAATGTCGCCATTCTGAGGGTCAAGAGATAGAATAACTAAGGATTTTTGAGCTTTATAATGAGT
Organism: Luffa acutangula; assembly: GCA_036850905.1. Taxonomy (NCBI): domain Eukaryota; kingdom Viridiplantae; phylum Streptophyta; class Magnoliopsida; order Cucurbitales; family Cucurbitaceae; genus Luffa; species Luffa acutangula. Next base: position 29,103,654 of record CM072098.1, read on the forward strand.
ATTGAGCCTAGTTGGTGATGAGCTTGAGGCAAGGGTATACTGCACCATAAAGTGGGTCATCCCATGCTTAAGAGCTTATGACTGTAAGGCTGCTCTAAGTCTGATAAATAATGATATAAACCCCTTTTAAAAATATGTTTTAAATGTCTGATAATAGAGCTAGGCTGTGGTGAGTTCTTAGAATTAAGTTGAAAAGTAGTGATTATTTGTCGTGCCGGAGGAATCATTTTGCTGCAGCAGAGCTTGGTTTTGCAGAGTGCTCAGGTAAAGGTTGAAGGTAGTGTTGGACTGTCTGGTTTGATTAAGCTATTCTTTTTCTAATGTTCTGAATTCTTGAAGGAAGATGAGTTAGTATTGCTCGGGACGCGCAATAGTTCAAGTTTGGGGGTATGATAACTGCCCAAAAGGTAGTTATTTAGGCCTCATTTATATAAGGATTTGTGTGTTTTTAATGCTTAATAGGGTTGGTTTTAGAAAGATATTACATGATTTAACCCATTTGGAAGAATTGAAGCTTTGGAAATCACTTTGTGCAGATTATGCTGCTGGGCGACTGGAGGGAGCAAATTCTATGCTGCAGCAAAACTGGGAACAGAAACTGCCACATCACAGCTCGTTAGCCAACTTCATGAACCGACTTCTGTTGAGTTATTTTCGTGATAAAGGATCAAGGAGAGCCTTACACGTGTCCTAGTTGACCTAATTCAAGCCTCCCATCCTTCTATAAAAGGAAGTAGCCGTCAAAGTCAAATTCATTCCATGTTTTCCCTTGGAAGCCGAATAGTATAGGGAGATTGAAGATCATCAAGAACACCATCTTCCGCAAGCTGATTAGGGAGTTTACTTTCTTTATTAACTTGTGGTTATGGACATGCATACTCAGATTGTAATTCGTATTCCTATGCCTATTATGAACTAAGTAGCTTAAGGTGTTGGTTAGGAATAATGTGATTACTGTGCTTCATCTCTAGTAATATATTGACTATCGCATTTTGGTTAATTGTTGTGCTTAATCTCATTGTATGCCCGTGTTCGCACGATTTTAAATTCCGCAAGCGTACGGGTCGTGACAAGTAATATAGTGATTTTGAGTATAGAGTATCGTCTCCACAGGGATTGGATTTATTCAATTAATTACCACGAATAATCTTGCTTAGCTTTATTTAGAGAACAAAATCTAATGCCGAAAAGAATAATAAAAGAAAACTAATCTAGAAAGCAAAAGATAAATGGTGACACAATTTGATGGGATAATTCTAGAGTTATTGATTTCAACAATTGGACCTTTAATGCATAATCAATTAACTAATATGGATTAACAAATCATTTGATTCATAAGTCTAGAAGTCTAATGACAAGGACTCTCCTGTCGGTCTCCTCCTATCTCATACCGTTCAATAAAGAATCTCCTTTCAGTCTCATCTTTATTTACTTAGTATGGCATTACGACCCTTCAGTACAACCTCTAACGTTATTTATTTTATCCCGTGTCACCCGGGTAAATAACCGTTAGTCTTGCATTTAGTTCTAGTCTAAGCTTCTCTCCGTCGAGTTTCCCCTTAGTAACGATTCATTTAATCAGTGATCAGTTGATTAAAAGCATTACGGACAAAATGCACAAATGAACAACAATGACAATTAAACCACATCAATTCACTAATTCAGCAGAGGTTCAACATCTAAATCAATCTCATAGAATTTAAGAATTTACTACTCATAATCACTAAAATTCAATAATTCCTAATCACAACAATTCTAGAAACTAAAACATAAAGGAAAAGGGAAGAGAAATGCTCATAAAAGTGTCGATCTCCTCGATCCTGCGCCGTCCTCCTTCGATCCCGAGCTCCAAAGATCTTCAACAAAGCTCCAAAACTCTCCCAAAAATCCCAAACTTTAGTGTAAACTCTAGAATGGGGTGAAAACCCACAAATTGGCACACAAAATATGGATGAAAAAGGCTCCTTTTATAGGCTCCCAGCAGGCACAGCGTCGAGACGCTACAAGGACAGCGTCGAGACGCTCTGACGTCATCTTTTCTTGGGCTCCAAGACGTCGCAGCGTCGAGACGCTACTTGGACAGCGTCGCGACGCTCTCGCGTTTCTGGATCTTTCCACGCAGCTGCCTAGTGTCGAGACGCTCCAGGCTTAGCGTCGAGACGCTAGGCCCTGAATCTTCAATAAAGGCCCGATTTTGACTCAATTTTTGGGCCTCCAACTTTCTTTTGGCCCAAATACTTCTTGTAATGGATTTTGGACTTTTTTATTGACCCAATCTTGATACTTTAAGACTTGAAATTCATGAATTTGGGCTTCTAATTCATTCTTCTTGGCTTTTTGGACTCGAATCTTCAATGTAATTCTCCAAATTGCTCCAAAAGCCTCCAAAATCCTCTAAAATCTCTCAAAATTCCGGTTTTGCTTCCTTGGCTCGGTTTTCTGAAATTTAAATAGAAAATAGCATTAAAGAACACAATTCAAGCATAAAACTAGCTTAAATTAATAGGAAAATGATGACATTTTTGCATGTCATCACACCCCCAAACTTAAATCTTTGCTAGTCCCGAGCAAAGCTAAAACCTTATATATGAATCAACTATTGCAAATGCATGACTCTAAGCCCAATGATCAAAATAATGAACTCTAACAATTAAAGGAAATATTAAAACATATTCTTTCATCACGAAATTTAAATTTAAACTCTTCATCCCTTGCGTGTGTGTGTGCGAGCTTCCTTATTAGGTCTTTACTAGCCTAGAAAAGGTTTATAAAATCCTCAGTTCATCTTCCCCCTACACTGGCCCTAAGGTCTAATTATCCAGCTTTCCAACAATCAAGAAAGCAATATCCCACTAAGGTGCCTGAAACAACGGGGTATGCCTCCCCCAAACTTGCATTTTTTTTTTTTTCATATATATATATATTTTTTCACACTTTTCTTTTCTTTGCAGGCTAATAAACATGATTTTTCTCCCAAGTAAAACATTACAGACTCTCATGTCGTTCATCTTTCAAATTAGAACTTAAGCCTATCGGAGTGACAACAAACATCTAGATAATATAATCCAGTTCTAAGCATTCAAAACCATATAAGTAGGCTAAGTGCTCAACATGTGCAAGGAAATCAAAGAAAATATTTGAAATTTACATGAATCTTGAACATGCTTTCATATTTCACAAAAATTGAACAAAATTCATTATCTAGATCATATCATAGACCGTCCTTATCAAAACAGATGCAATAGAATCATCATGAAAATTTTTTCGCTCAGATCAGAACAGCAAAGCCTCCCCCCCAAACTCAAATCATACATTGCCCTCAATGTATCAATTATTCAGACTAATTAAGCATGCTTAAGGACAATTAAAAAGATAAAGAGAGAACGGTACTGCCCTGAAGTGTGAGAGAAACCATGGATGTCAGCCTTCAACATTCATTGGGGTTGTTTTTGGAAGAAAATGTGGTCTCGAGCTCCTTCAAAAATTGATCAACTGGAATGAAAGATCAACATGCTCTAACTACAAAAAACTGAAAAACAAAGAAAAAGGAAATTAACGGAAAAATAAACTTGGGTTGCCTCCCAAGAAGCGCTTGTTTAACGTCTCTTAGCTAGACGAGTTTGTGCAGACTTTCAAGGCACATAAAAATTCTCGTATTTCTTCGGGCCCTTCTTCCTTGAATCAATGAAGCAGACTATCGCTAGTAAGCTTACTAGCTTTTCATGGGACCCTGAAGCAGAAATATTTTTGGGATTTTCTTTTAATAAAAGCATAAAAGGAGAAAGATCAAAATAAATGGACTCTGACTCTGACTCTGACTCGTGAGAACAAGAAAAAGAACACTCATTATCAAGAGAGGATGGGAAGGATAGAACAGACAAAGGCCTTTCAACCTTAAACTCTATCTCAAGAAACTCCTCAAATACTATAGGCTCATTTTCTTTTTCTTCCTCACAAACTTGTTGTTGATGGGTGCTAGAACTATCCAATTCTTCTTCACTATCTACACATCTCACCCCTATATGCTCAAACTCAGCAAAATTGAAAGGATTAGGCTCTTGAATGGGCGCTAATGAATCAGTGGCCACATGACTCACTAGACAATCTATGGAAGTGGATCCTACTTCCCTATCTTCCTTTTGGGTATTGAGTCTCTCCATAGATTTTTCTAATTCTAAATTCATGGCTCTAGACTCTTGGATAAAATTTTCAATCAAGCTCTCTAAGGAAGATTTTTCTTCTATGGAAGCGGATTGCACTTCACTCTCATCCTTTTGGGGATGGAATCTCCCTAGGGATTTTTCTAGAGAAAAATTCATGGCTCTAGTCTCTTCAATATAATCTTGAAGCAAACTTTCTAGGGGAGATTTTTCTTCTAAAGGGGGATAATTTGAATAAAAAAAATTGGATGATGGTGTTGGTTCTTCGGGCTCAGATTCCCTAAAGGGCCACCCAAAACTATTAAAAGCCATTTAAAACAATAAATCAACAATATTCAGGCTTTCAGGCAGATGCAAACACCAATTAAATGCACAACAAGAACAATGGACCAGGATAAAAATAAAACAAAGAAAGCAAAATAAAACCTCTAATCTAAAGCAAGCAATTTCTTCACAATATTAATTGAATGAAATTAGCCAATCCCCGGCAACGGCGCCAAAAACTTGTTCGCACGATTTTAAATTCTGCAAGCGTACGGGTCGTGACAAGTAATATAGTGATTTTGAGTATAGAGTATCGTCTCCACAGGGATTGGATTTATTCAATTAATTACCACGAATAATCTTGCTTAGCTTTATTTAGAGAACAAAATCTAATGCCGAAAAGAATAATAAAAGAAAACTAATCTAGAAAGCAAAAGATAAATGGTGACACAATTTGATGGGATAATTCTAGAGTTATTGATTTCAACAATTGGACCTTTAATGCATAATCAATTAACTAATATGGATTAACAAATCATTTGATTCATAAGTCTAGAAGTCTAATGACAAGGACTCTCCTGTCGGTCTCCTCCTATCTCATACCGTTCAATAAAGAATCTCCTTTCAGTCTCATCTTTATTTACTTAGTATGGCATTACGACCCTTCAGTACAACCTCTAACGTTATTTATTTTATCCCGTGTCACCCGGGTAAATAACCGTTAGTCATGCATTTAGTTCTAGTCTAAGCTTCTCTCCGTCGAGTTTCCCCTTAGTAACGATTCATTTAATCAGTGATCAGTTGATTAAAAGCATTACAGACAAAATGCACAAATGAACAACAATGACAATTAAACCACATCAATTCACTAATTCAGCAGAGGTTCAACATCTAAATCAATCTCATAGAATTTAGGAATTTACTACTCATAATCACTAAAATTCAATAATTCCTAATCACAACAATTCTAGAAACTAAAACATAAAGGAAAAGGGAAGAGAAATGCTCATAAAAGTGTCGATCTCCTCGATCCCGCGCCGACCTCCTTCGATCTCGAGCTCCAAAGATCTTCAACAAAGCTCCAAAACTCTCCCAAAAATCCCAAACTTTAGTGTAAACTCTAGAATGGGGTGAAAACCCACAAATTGGCACACAAAATATGGATGAAAAAGGCTCCTTTTATAGGCTCCCAGCAGGCACAGCGTCGAGACGCTACAAGGACAGCGTCGAGACGCTCTGACGTCATCTTTTCTTGGGCTCCAAGACGTCGCAGCGTCGAGACGCTACTTGGACAGCGTCGCGACTCTCTCGCGTTTCTGGATCTTTCCACGCAGCTGCCTAGTGTCGAGACGCTCCAGGCTTAGCGTCGAGACGCTAGGCCCTGAATCTTCAATAAAGGCCCGATTTTGACTCAATTTTTGGGCCTCCAACTTTCTTTTGGCCCAAATACTTCTTGTAATGGATTTTGGACTTTTTTATTGACCCAATCTTGATACTTTAAGACTTGAAATTCATGAATTTGGGCTTCTAATTCATTCTTCTTGGCTTTTTGGACTCGAATCTTCAATGTAATTCTCCAAATTGCTCCAAAAGCCTCCAAAATCCTCTAAAATCTCTCAAAATTCCGGTTTTGCTTCCTTGGCTCGGTTTTCTGAAATTTAAATAGAAAATAGCATTAAAGAACACAATTCAAGCATAAAACTAGCTTAAATTAATAGGAAAATGATGACATTTTTGCATGTCATCAGCCCGCCTGGCTAGCCGGTATGGATAGCTCTCTCTAGTTTCAGGGATGATTTTGAGAGTGTGTGGCAATTATCCACACTACGATCATTGTGTATTCGTGAACGCCAGTGACTGAGCTAGGGATAGCCAGTTGCCTAGTGCTTGATCGGTCGTTCTTCATTGGGGTTGACACACATCCCAAAAGATCCGGAGTTCCGGGAGGAATCCGCTAATAATACTGCGAGAAATGCATGGTCAATAATATTGCTAGAGCATATTTTATAACAATCACTAAAGCCTAACCAGCGCCTGTCTTTAATCTGTCTATCTATTTGTTTACCCGTTGTTCTGTCATTTATTTTGCTTCAGCATAATTCCGATAAAACCCAATCATTTTATTATTCTTGAAACCATTAAAAAGTTACACAAAAATAGATAAAGTGGAAGCTCATTCAGACCTTGGATTGATAATATTACTTGCTGCAGACTGTGTACACTTGCACAGGAATTCTAGAGTATTTTACACTATATTTTTACTCACTCTAGGAGCCCAACACAACTGTAGCTAGAAGAACAACCAATGAAGAGTTTGTCTTCACAGTTCACCATTTACCGTTGTTAGTAGATACAATAAGTTTCGAATTATAATTTAAGAAGTCGACATGATTTTGTTTTCACATGTGATGATTAATATTTACATAACGACATGTTTTCGAATATCAAAGTTACTGCATAATTAAACTCTTATCATTTTTTAATCTAACATAACTTATTTACATTTTGGTTTGAAATTGGAAATCATGTGCACTACATCGATATGTTTTACACGCTTTCCCATGGCCAAGCGAGAACGCATGGAAGCTCGAGAATATTTTATTCACCACTATAACACTTTCTTTGATGGGCCCAATGAAGCCGTCATAAACGGAAAAATGAAAAGAGTAAAGAAATTATTGGCATAAAACTGATGGAAGAAAAGTTAATGTAAAATTTTCGTGAACAATATAACTCTGCATAGCTCCTTTCTGGTGCGGTATGATCGATACTTCTCCTTGGACAAAAATTTTGTTGTTGTATTCTCAACTTGTGGTCTAGTCCTTACTTCTTTATTGTGACCAACACTTTAGAACTTGAGTCGACTATTGGAACTAGTGTTTTATCATTGTGAACGATATTTTAAGCATCGTTTAGTTTCTTTGAACCTTCTACTTACGGTGCTCTAATGCTTTTCGTACGCAATTTCATAAATGAAATCTTATATTGTTATTTATTTTTTGTAGTTCATTTATTGGTTTTACTTATTGTTTTCTTTCTATGTAGCAACAATAACCCTAGAAAAGTAGATTGTTTGGATTTACGTACAAAAAGAAATGAAAAGTTGTTGATATGCTTATACATTCATTATGTCTTAAAGAGCGATTAACCGAGAATGGTGCTTCAGTGAGTAGAGATGCCAAGGGTACAAACATACCCAATCATATATAAGACACAATGATTTAAAATTTTATTGATAATTCTCAAATAAACATCATACAACAAAAACGAAAATAGCTAATCTTTTTCTATGCTCGCTCAATTATTGCAGCAACAATCTTTTTCATTAGAAATGCCTGGTAGCTTGGGCAAACAAAACCCACCGCCTTTGTTTTGTTGCACGCATTCATTGTCACATGAAACTTCGTCAAATGTGCCAGAACAAGGTCGAACAGAATTCATTGACAACGTGTCACCTTTTGCTGCAATGTTACAAAAGTTTAACATTGTTAATAATATTGATTTAGCAAAAACAACAAAACGTTATTGATTTATATTTGAAGGAATGTGAGGTAAGAGCGTACTCGATGAAACAAAACATGCAAATATCGTCATGATGACAATGAACACGATTAAGAGCTTCTGAGCTGCCATTCTTCTTGAATTTTCTGGCTTATTGTTCTTGGAGATTGTCAATGAAGATTAGTGAGTTTAAAATAAATATCAAATGTACTTATTTATAGGGTTTGTCATTGTTAACTCATAGATGATGGGATTTGCCCACGCCATCACAATACAAAAACAATCGTATAAATTTAGTTTACACCAACTAACACATCCATTGAGATCGTGCCTAAAATAGAAAAACATTGAGGATATAGATAATATTCTATTGAATTTTAAAACGAATGCAATGTTGTTGTCGTACGTTTTGGAATGTCGATAATAACAAAACATAAAATAACACCTTTTTCCGAACTATAAGAGAGTATGATTGATACGTGAATTATAGTGGCTAAGAAATTGATTTAAATTTTGATGAAAATTACAATAACAAGGACAAGTAAATAACATTAACAACGAAGATAGTAGTAAATTAACCAACAAATGATTGTCATACACCCATCGATCTTACTAATTTAGTTAAGTCATATTGCCAACCATCTATACAAAAATGGAAGTAACAAATAATAATTGCAAATACATAAGTAAATTTACAAAAATTAATAAGATAAGAAAATTATTAAAATAATATTTTTAATGAATACAAGATTTGTGAATCGTTGTTTTATTACTTTGATTGGTTTTGATGTTTGCGGTATATTTATTAAATTTCTGGTAAGGTAAAACGTTAAAACTTTCTAATTCAAACAGCGAAGTTGTTGCAAGTGTAGATAGAAGAACAACTAGTGAAGAGTTTGTCTTAGCAGTTCACCATTTATCGTCGTTAGTAGATACAATATGTTTCGAATTATAATTTAAGAAGTCGACATGATTTTTTTTTTCACATGTGATGATTAATGTTTACGTAACGACATGGTTTCGAATATCAAAGTTACTGCATAATTAAACTCTTATCATTTTTTAATCTAACATATCTTATATACATTTTGGTTTGAAATTGGAAATCATGTGCACTACATCGATATGTTTTACACGTGTTCCCATGGCCAAACGAGAACACATGGAAGATCGAGAATGTTTGATTCACCACTATAACACTTTCTTTGATGGGCCCAACGAAGCCCTCCTAAATGGAAAAATGTAACGACCCTACATTTCATGCCTAGATCCTAGGCCATTACTATATGCATTTCATTTTACTTTCAAATAGTGAAGATGAAATAACATTGGAGTAAAACATGCTTAGAAATTTTGCGAAACTTTTCAACCTGGGATCCCAGTTAAAACAAAACAAAAAGAACACTTTAGCCATTCAAGCAAAACTTAAAGCGGAATAAACCTTAAAACAATCGCAATACAAGTTCAAAAAGAAGAATTTCGAAAAAAACATAAAATGCGGAAGACTATCCTAAGGAAATCCATGGCTCGCTCAGCAGCACTCCGTCACGAGTTCTAAACACCTTTACCTCTACCTGCAATTATATGTTAGGGAAAAGAATGAGTATTTAAGAAAATACTCAGTAAGTAACAATACTGCTAGACACTTACAACAACCAAGGTTTCAAAATTTTATTCAAACTAAGGGCCTAAGGGTTAGGTAGTCTCATTCTCATTCATTTCATTTCATTTATCTGTAGTTCGGGTCTCGTGATCAATTAACTCACCTATATATAAGTTTGCCAACTCACTGGTAGTGCACATGTGGGTATTTTGGGAGATCTCTACTCCTACTGATCGTAGAAGGCACCCAGTCGGTGGAGCTGAGTCTCATCCCTCAATGCACTAATGTGCGCATAGTGCTCTAAACTACCATTTCACTGGTGGGGCATTCATGGGTTTAAGTCAGAAATTAACTTCCACAGTTAGTAAATGACACCTAGTCTGCGAAGCCAAGTCCCGCCCATTAAGCCTCTCATTTCAGTCTAATACATCTCAGTCCTAGGTGTTTAATTGACACGACCCTCAACCGAGTCAACTAGCCTATTCTTTTCCCTTTCTTAATCCTTTACCCTTTAGGTCCTCTTAACACTTACTAATTTTTAACTGCAACCTATATAATACAATTGGTTTCTTTTCATAAATTACTGACAGGCAAACTGATATGTACCATCCCAACTCAGTCACATCTCAAGAACAAGAAATGGAGGCGACAACCAACACTCCTAAACAGAGAAACCACAAACTGCCCGTTGTCCACAAACAATGTCAGTCAACTTATAATATAAAACAGTCAAACACTTTCACCTATCACGTAGCACAAGTACACAACAACCCATATTCTTGAAGACAAACGCATTCATATCATCTTAATCTCAATCAAAAATATTTGATACCAACTCATGCCGGGAGTAAACAGTCATTTCAATGCATAAACATTTCATTCCAATGCAGCAAGTTACTTACCTTGAGGTAATTAACTATGCTTGATTGAAAACACCCAAACAACTTGATATAACGCCAACCACGTGATGCAAAATAATAGTCTATTGACATATAAAATATATTCACAAATTAGAGGCATAACAATCTCAATAATTTCCTAAAACACAAGACTTGAGAGGGTCGAAAACTAACCCAAGTGAAACTACTGCTCGCTGTCCAATTTCCAATTTCGCTTTGCCTTTACGAATTCGACAACCACTCACTACGAACACCTTGGATTAAGCCTCAACATTATTGGGTATTCCATTAAAGGATAAAAGACTAATTAGATCTGAAACTTACACCCTCCTTACCAACTGTTTGATTAATCAAATCATCTAACACTCAAGATCTAAAGCTACTCGAGGCGGCGTACAACTGTTTGGCTGAAGACAACAGCGACGTGTGGCTGTTTGGTTGCAAAGGAACTCACGACGGAGACAATGTGAGGTAAGCGGCGACGGCCGCGTGGGGATTTGCAGCAGAGGGCAGCGGTGCGTGGACGCTGCGAGCGACGTGCGAATCAGACGGCGGCGGCGGTCTGCTACGAGGGTGACTCACGGAGATGGCAGCAGCGGCGAGTCTAAGGCGGCACTTCACAACGGGAGACGGCGGCGACTGCAGACCGAGGGAGAGGGAAAAAACGTGAGAGAGAGAGAGAGAGAGAGAGAGACAGAGACAGAGAGAGATTACCGGTGGCAAGACGACGGCGAGCGGCGTGTGACGGCGAGCTACGAGCGGCGACGGCGATGCAGATCTGCAGCAGAGTGCAACTGCGCGCAGACGAGAGAGAGACGAAGCCGAGAGGGATGAGAGAGAGAGAGTGCAGTGAGGGAGAGAGCACGCAAGAGAGAGGGAAAAAATATGCCCTTCTTTTTTTTAAAAAAAAAAAAAGAATATGGTCAGTTGACCGAAATTTGGGGGGAAAGTTTCCCCACCTTTTCTTTTCCCCTTTTGACATGGCAAAGTGCCCACCTTTTCCCCCATTTTCCTCGAAAGTTGCTAGTACTGGAACAGCTCTAGGTACTAGGTCATCATTTCGTCTTTCTCAATCCCACGTTGCCTCTTAAAACAGATGGTTTCGCCAAAGGACCTTTACGAGCGCTATTTCGCGATTACGAAGGACCTTCACCTCTCTATCAAGAATTAGCATAGGCCTCTCCTCATAAGTCAAGTTCTCGCTCAGTTGCAAGGGTTCGAAGTCCACTCTGTGGGTTGGATTTGCCAGATACCTTCGCAGCATGGAGACATGGAACACACTGTGTACCGCCGAAAGAGAAGGCGTCAACGCTAGACAATAAGCTACCGGACCAATCCGTTCTAAGATCTCGAATGGACCGATGAAACGTGGACTGAGCTTGCCTTTTCTTCCAAACCTCAAAACTCATTTCATTGGAGCTACCTTCAAGAAAACATGATCACCCATGTCAAACTCTAAATCCCTTCTCATTGTATCTGCATAGCTCTTCTGTCGACTTCGAGTCGTTAACATCCTCGATCAGATTGTGCGAATAGCCTCGCTGGAGACTTGAATCAATTCAGGTCCCAACAACTGACGTTCCTCGACTTCATCCCAATAAACAGGGGACCTGCATCTTTTTTTATACAGAGCCTCAAACGGTGACATACTGATGGTTGCTTGATAACTGTTGTTATAAGCAAATTCCATTAAGTTTAGGTGTGCATCCCAACTACTTGAGAAATCCAGAACACATGCTCGCAACATATACTCTAAGGTTTGGTTCAGTCGCTCAGTTTGACCATCTGTCTGAGGGTGAAAAGCTGTACTGAAACGCAACTGAGTACCCAAGGCTCTTTGCAGACTCCTCTAGAAGTTAGACGTGAACCGAGGGTCTCTATCTGACACGATTGATACCGGCACCCCATGAAGCTTGACTATCTCTATCATATATAATTGTGCCCACTTTTCAACAGTGTAAGTAGGCTTCCCAGGGAGAAAATGCGCTGACTTAGTGAGTCTGTCGATAATGACCCAAATCACGGTGTAACCCTTGGCCGTTCTAGGCAATCCTGTAATGAAGTCCATGGATATATGTTATCACTTCCACTCTGGGACACTCAACGGCTGTAACAAACCCGTTGGTTTGGGTCTCGGGGCCTTCACTTGTTGGCAAACAAGGCATTTACTGACAAAATCCGTTATCTCTCTTTTCATGCCCTGCCACCAGTAAACCTGTTTTAAATGATGGTACATCTTCGTACTTCCTGGATGGATTGAAAAAAGTTATCTATGTGCCTCTGCTAATAACTCCTGTTTCAGATCGGCATTCCCAGGTACGCATAAGCGACCTTGGTAACACAAGCCGAGGTCCGAAGATAGGGAGAACTCGTTCACCTGCCCCTCATCTACTTGACTGCGTTTAACAATAAGGTCAGGGTCACTTGGTTGGGCATCGACGATCCTCTGTCTTAAGCTCGACTTAACTTTCAACTTAGCTAGGCGTGCCGTAACTTCGTCCACTGCAACCATAATCTTTGCACGTTCCAAGTCATCCAATATATGAGCCTGAGTAGTAATCAAAGCAGACACATGAGCAGTCTTCCTACTGAGGGCTTCTGCAACCACATTTGCCTTGCTTGGGTGATACTGGATGTCACAATCATAATCTTCCACTAACTCTAACCATCTTCGCTGCCTCATATTCAACTCTTTTTGGGTGAATAGGTATTTCAGACTTTTGTGGTCCGTGAAGATTTGGATTTTCTCTCCGTATAAATAGTGCCTCCAAATCATCAAGGCAAAGACCGCAGCTGCCAACTCCAAATCATGGGTTGGGTAGTTCTTCTCATAATCTTTCAGCTGACGAGAGGCATAAGCAATGACCTTACCATGCTGCATTAACACATAACCCAATCCTTTCTTTGAAGCATCACTGTAAATAACAAATTCTCCTGAACCATCAGGTACTGTGAGTACTGGTGCTGAAACTAGTCTTTGCTTAAGCTCTTGGAAGCTTGCCTCACAAGCTTCATTCCACACGAATGGAGTACCCTTTCGAGTCAACTTAGTTAGAGGTGCGGCTATACTGGAAAAACCTTATACAAAACGACGATAATAGCCTGCTAACCCCAAGAAACTCCGAATCTCGCTGACTGAAGTGGGTCGAGACCAATTGGTCACTGCCTCTATTTTGATTGGATCTACTGTGAAACCTTCCTTCAAAACCACGTGTCCCAAGAAGGAAACTCGTTGTAGCCAAAACTCACATTTAGAGAATTTGGCGTACAACTTGTTCGTTCTTAAGGTGATTAGAACTCTCCTGAGATGATCCTCATGCTCCTATTCAGTCTTGGAGTAGATAAGAATGTCGTCGATAAAAACAATCACGAACGAATCAAGGAATTCCTTAAATACTCTGTTCATCAAGTCCATGAAACTTGCAGGAGCATTAATAAGCCCAAAGGACATCACGGTAAATTCGTAATGCCCATACTTGGTCCGGAAAGCTGTCTTAGGTATATCTTCCCCTCTAATCCTCAACTGATGATAACCTGACTGTAGATCTATTTTAGAGAATACTGCTGCACCTTGAAGCTGATCAAAGAGGTCATCAATCCTGGGCAGAGGGTATCTGTTCTTTATTGTCACTTTGTTCAGCTCCCGATAGTCGATGCACAAACGCATTGTCCCATCCTTCTTTTTCACAAATAAAACTGGAGCACCCCACGGCGAGACGTTGGGCCGTATATAGCCTTTGTCCAACAGCTCCTGAATCTGCACCCTAAGCTCTTTCAATTCCGCTGGAGCCATCCTATATGGAGCTTTAGAAATCGGGTTAGTCCCTGGCTTAAGCTCAATGCAGAAGTCAACCTCTCGTGTTGGCGGTAGTCCTGTCATATCCTCAGGAAATACATCTATGAATTCCCTCACTACCGGTATTGAGGTCATCGATGCCTCGATTTTCCTTGTGTTAACCACGCTAGCCAACAAGCCCCAAGCTCCTTTGCTAATCAATTTTCTCGCCTTCATTGCAGAGACCAGTTTAGGAGCACGTTTGATCATCGATCCTTTAAACTTGAAGCTTGCCTCTGACGGAGGGTTAAAGATAACCTCATTACGATAACAATCTATGTTGGCATAATTAGAAGCCAACCATTCCATTCCCAAGATAACATCAAAATCACTCATATCAAGGGCGATCAAGTTCACATCCATCGATCGATCAGACACTAACATTTGGCAGGCTTTCACAGCTTCACTAGCTAGTAACGTCACCCCCGCAGGGGTTGAGACTAACAAAACATAGCTGATAGCGAGCATAGCTAGCTATTTTTCTCTGATTAATTAAGCTAGTCTTTTTCAATTATTTGCCCAAATTTATGCATTTTTATGTTTTATTTGTAGGAAGTATGTGCTTGAAGCTTAATTCAGCAATTGGAGTCAAATGGAGCTTCCAATCTTAAAAAAAAAAAAAAAAAAAAAAAAAAAAAATCACAGCGTCGCGACGCTATAGAAAATTTTCCAAATTTGCGGATCGCGACAGCGTCTCGACGCTACAACGAAATTTTGCTATTTAAGCATCTTTTCGGCTAGGTTTTTGGGGACTTCGAATGGGGGACTTTTGGAGCCGACTTTAGAGCAAAAAGAGGACAGAATTGAGCTGAAGCAAAGGGGATTAGTTGGAAATCAACCCATTGTTCGTGGGGATCGTGACGGGGACGTTCGGTCTCGGCCTACAACGAGTCTATTTCTCTTTTCCCTTACTTTAGACACTTTTTATGGCTTATTTAGACTTAGTTTATATTGTAATGAGGATTATGTGTAGCTAAGTTTAATTCTTAGGGATTGATGTAGCCGTTGGGCAAGTTTTGGATTGATTTACGGTATTTATGCTATTGATGTCATTTATGCATATGTTGTATGTTTAATGCTTTCGATTTACTGGCCATAAATTGATTGATGTTTATATTTGAATCTAACTCGGGAGAGAGGATTTAAATTAGTAATCAATATGCATAACTAGAATGTAGCTAAAAATCGGGAGATTAAGGTTAATTCTAGAAATTGTCATAAAGGTTAGCCTTATTGCCTTGTATGTTTATTGGATTTAGATAGGGATATCGGGTTCAATTGCATATGGGAGAATCATGTATGCTCGGGAGAGATATGTGTGATTTTAGTTGCCAAGATTTATGAATCATAGCATGTGTTAATCCGTTTATTAATCCATAACTCCAATTGGTGAAATCAATTCCCTAAGACCAATTATTCCCATTTGATTGTCACTTTTTACTTTAGTTTTGTGTTGATTAATTCATATTCTCATTCTTTTTGATTCCCTAAATAAAATTGGCCAAGAGTATTTTCGATAATTAAAACTTGGCTAGACACCAATCCAGAGGACGACATTCGATTGCATAATCACTATATTATTACTTGACCCGTACACTTGCGGTTAGCAATTTGCACATCAAGTTTTTGGCGCCGTTGCCAGTGATTGGCATATTTAGTCAATTTTAATATTGAAGAAAAATTGTTCGGTCTTAGTTTAGGGTGTATTTTATTTTTTGTTATTTTTTTTTATTTTTGTTTTTAGGTAGAATGCATATTTTCCTTTGTTGATTAATTTCCATATTTAGATTTTTTCCATATTTGTTTGAATTTTCTATTGATAGATAGATTTTTTCCTTTTTAGTGTTTTCTTTCCTTTTTAGATTAGTTTTCCTTATTTGTTAGTTTCCTTAATTGTTTTTGCCATATTTGTTTTTGCATTCCATATTAGTTTATCTTTTCCTTTTGTAGATTATAGTTTCCCATTGTAGATTCATTTATTTCCTTTTCTTGTTTCTTTCCTAATTTATTTTCTTTTCTTTTCTTTTGTTTTCCTTTTTAGGTTAGTTGTGTCGGTGTATGCGAAAGGCTAGGGAATTGACCTTAGTTCCCTTTGACCCAGAAATCGAGAGAACTTTAAGTAGAATTCGAAGGGAAAGTAAAGAAAATCATATCCAAATGGCCAATCCTAATCCTGAGGAGCCTAAGCCTATTAGGGACTACTTTCAGCCGGTCTTTCAGGAGCAACAGTCGGGGATTGTCTATGCCCCAATTAATGCTAATAATTTTGAGTTAAAAACAGGTCTCATTCAGATAGCTCGAGATTGCGCTTACAGAGGATCACCCATGGAGGATCCAAATTCTCATCTGAAATCCTTCCTAGACATCTGTGGGACGGTAAAATTAAATGGTGTTTCTGAAGATGCCATTCGCTTACGTTTATTTCCTTTTTCTTTGCAGGACAAAGCGAGGGACTGGTTACAATCTATTCCACCTGGGAGCATTACCACTTGGGATGCTTTGGTCCAGGCATTCTTAAGGAAGTTCTTTCCTCCTGCCAAGACGGTCAAGCTAAGGACCGAAATTGGGACATTTCAGCAACAATTCGATGAGCAGCTGTTCGAGGCTTGGGAAAGATTTAAAGAGCTGCTAAGGAAGTGCCCTCAGCACGGATACCCTGACTGGCTCCAGGTTCAATTATTTTATAATGGATTAACCCCTAGCACGAAAACTATTGTTGATGCAGCTGCAGGTGGGACTCTGTTGTCCAAGACTGTTGAGAGTGCTAGGACTTTGTTAGAGGATATGGCCACCAACAGCTATCAGTGGCCATCTGAGCGGTCAGGACCCAAAAAGATTGTTGCTGGAGTGTTCGAGGTTGACAACGTAAGTGCACTTCAGGCTCAGATGTCTTCCTTGGCTAATGCATTTTTAAAGTTTTCAGGTTCAGGGAATGCTCAATCAATTGAGTCTGCAGCTGCCCTTGCATCCCAGACTCAGGGGGAAAATCTCGAGCAGGTTCAGTATGTTTCGAATTTTAATTCTAGGGGGTACAATAATAATTCCACACCTACACATTATCACCCTAGCAATAGAAATCATGAGAATTTTTCCTATGCTAATAATAAGAATGTTTTGACTCCTCCTGGCTTCACTCTTCAAAGTCAAGAAAAGAAGAAATCTTTAGAAGACCTTGTTGGAGCTTTTATTGCAGAATCAAGTAACAGGTCAAATAAGCTTGAAGAGGCCGTGATTGCAATAAACACTACGGTCAATGGTCATTCTGCAGCAATCAAGAATATAGAGACTCAGCTGGGACAACTGGTAAGTGTTGTCAACTCTATGAATAAAGGTAAAGCCCCAGTTGAACAGGAGAAATCTTCTTTGGAGTACTGCAAGGCCGTATCTGTGCATTATGAGGAGGAGACTAAATTAGCTGAAGAGGAGAAAACAACTGAACCAGAGGAACTCACAGGAGGAGTTGAAGAAGGCACCACCTCAAACGAAGCTGAAAAGCTTAATTCTGAGCCTTCTATTCCTTCTCCTACTGTTTTAGTTCCTAAATCAAAGAAAAAGAAAAATTCTAAGGTTAAGTTTGACAAATTTTTAGATGCTTTTATGGGTTTGCATGTTAATATTCCTTTTTTAGATGCCTTGGAGTAGATGCCTCACTACAGAAAATTTATGAAGGAATGGCTCAACAAGAAGAAAAAGGAAAAGCAGTTGGAGACTGTATATCTTGCATCGACGTGCAGTGCTCGTGTCCAACAGGGAGTACCAGAGAAATTGTCTGACCCAGGGAGTTTTACTATTCCTTGTAATTTTGGTACTTATTCTTGTAGAGCACTATGTGATCTAGGGGCTAGCATAAATATTATTCCATTATCTCTGTGCAAAAAGCTTGATATAGGAGAAATAAAATCTACCTCTGTTAGACTTCAGTTGGCTGACCAGTCTCTGGTTAGTCCATATGGGATTGTTGAGAATATTCTGATTAAAGTAGGTAGATTTTTCCTTCCTGTTGATTTCTTTGTGCTAGATATTAAAGAGAATCCTACTATGCCTATCATATTAGGGAGACCTTTCCTTGCTACAGGGAGGGTTATAATTGATATTGAACGTAGGGAGCTAATCATAAGAGTCCAACAGGAGAAGGAAGTTTTAAAAGCTTTTGAGAACCCCAAGAACACATCAGATACAATGATGGTGGGCTACAGGAGAGGTGCTAGGAAGAGCACCAGTGATGGAAAGTCTGACAGGAGACCACCCTGATGCATAGTTGGTCAACACGTCGAGCTAATGACGTTAAACAAGCGCTTATGGGAGGCAACCCAAGTGAGTTAGTTATTTCTTTATTTTGAGTTTTATTTTTTTTTTTGTGTCTGTTTTGTAGGTCTTGTTTTTTTTCTCTCTTTTGCTTTCAAGCTGTCAAGAGTCCAAGCATTCAGTCAAGAAGTCATCATCATTCCAGGGCAGTATTGTTCACTCCTTTCATTCGTTTATTGTTCTCATGCTTGTTTATGCTTTATTTTCGTTATACATTGAGGACAATGCATATTTTAAGTTTGGGGGTGGATTAGCATGTTTGTGGAGCCCTTGAGCATCTGAGTTCGGGCTATAGTTTTGAGCTTTCTTTGAATTATGCATATGGTTGTTTTCTGGATGCTACTTTTGCATGATGATGATGTCCTAGGATAGGCTTTCTTGTCAATTTTCAAGCTTGTGATGAGTTGTAAGCATGAGTGCCCAAAAAGGGAGACTTTTTTAAATTTTTCTAGGAGATGGCTTGCATGAGTAGAGTATTTATCTTGGCTGGATTTGGATTTGAATGCTTAGGAGCGAATTATTGGGTTCATATGCTTGTTGTCACCTCGATAGGTGTAGGGAAGAGCTAAAGAGTTAATTTTTTTGCAAATTAGCATGTTTGATCTTGCTTAGGAGGAAAGAAAAGAATATATGCTATTTATGCTCATAAAGAAAAATCATTCTTGTTGTTACTGTTGAAATAAGATAATAATGCCATGGCTTGTGCACAATATGCAATGGTTAATAAAGATTAAGGCAAAAAGAGCTACCCCTGTTGTGATCAGTTAGGCCAACCAGAGAAAACTCAGGTTAAGGGTCCCTGCAATGGGTGTGTGAAAGCTAGTGCCACATATACATGCTTAATTTAATTGTTAATTATAAGCACCTAAGTATGGAGATAAACAAACTAGTTTGTTCCATTAACTCATTAGTGAAACCTTAGTGCCAGTGTAGAGGGAAGATGAGTTGAGAGTTTAATAATCCAATCCTAGGCTAGTAGAGTCTGATCTTGTTGAGTTAGATCTCGCTTGTGCAAGTTAATTTTGAAAAAATTTTAATTTGTCTCCCTCATTGGTCCTTATGTGCATGTCTCTTGCTTGCTTGACTATTGACCTTTGAGCCTTGAGGATTGAGTTATGATTATTGCATCCATTCTTCTACTGTATGCTTGATTTTTAGTTTGCTCGAGGACTAGCAAAAGCTTAAGTTTGGGGGTATTTGATAGCGAGCATAGCTAGCTATTTTTCTCTGATTAATTAAGCTAGTCTTTTTCAATTATTTGCCCAAATTTATGCATTTTTATGTTTTATTTGTAGGAAGTATGTGCTTGAAGCTTAATTCAGCAATTGGAGTCAAATGGAGCTTCCAATCTTAAAAAAAAAAAAAAAAAAAAAAAAAAAAAAATCACAGCGTCGCGACGCTATAGAAAATTTTCCAAATTTGCGGATCGCGACAGCGTCGCGACGCTGTCTTGACAGCGTCTCGACGCTACAACGAAATTTTGCTATTTAAGCATCTTTTCGGCTAGGTTTTTGGGGACTTCGAATGGGGGACTTTTGGAGCCGACTTTAGAGCAAAAAGAGGACAGAATTGAGCTGAAGCAAAGGGGATTAGTTGGAAATCAACCCATTGTTCGTGGGGATCGTGACGGGGACGTTCGGTCTCGGCCTACAACGAGTCTATTTCTCTTTTCCCTTACTTTAGACACTTTTTATGGCTTATTTAGACTTAGTTTATATTGTAATGAGGATTATGTGTAGCTAAGTTTAATTCTTAGGGATTGATGTAGCCGTTGGGCAAGTTTTGGATTGATTTACGGTATTTATGCTATTGATGTCATTTATGCATATGTTGTATGTTTAATGCTTTCGATTTACTGGCCATAAATTGATTGATGTTTATATTTGAATCTAACTCGGGAGAGATGATTTAAATTAGTAATCAATATGCATAACTAGAATTTAGCTAAAAATCGGGAGATTAAGGTTAATTCTAGAAATTGTCATAAAGGTTAGCCTTATTGCCTTGTATGTTTATTGGATTTAGATAGGGATATCGGGTTCAATTGCATATGGGAGAATCATGTATGCTCGGGAGAGATATGTGTGATTTTAGTTGCCAAGATTTATGAATCATAGCATGTGTTAATCCGTTTATTAATCCATAACTCCAATTGGTGAAATCAATTCCCTAAGACCAATTATTCCCATTTGATTGTCACTTTTTACTTTAGTTTTGTGTTGATTAATTCATATTCTCATTCTTTTTGATTCCCTAAATAAAATTGGCCAAGAGTATTTTCGATAATTAAAACTTTGCTAGACACCAATCCAGAGGACGACATTCGATTGCATAATCACTATATTATTACTTGACCCGTACACTTGCGGTTAGCAATTTGCACATCAATAGCTCAGCGGCTCTAGTTCTAGGTTGGCTCGACTTACAAATGATGCAGAAATAAAAGAATGCATTGAACCCGAATCAAGCAACACAAAAGCATAATGGTCGAGAATAGGGATGGTACCTGTCACTACTGCGTTAAAGTTCTCTGCCTCTTGTCGGGTGGTGGCAAATATCTTGCCCTGATGTTGTGTTGGTCTCACCCCGGATGCCTGATTTGAACTGGATGGCTGGTCGGCATAATTAGTTTTTTTCTAATTACAATTCGGAGCAATATGCCCTTCCCGGCCACACTTGAAACAAACACGGGTCCCTGCCAAGCAACGACCCCAGTGGTACTTCCTACAAGTCTGACCTAAGGGCCTATCCTGATTAGGCCCTGGCTGATTTTGTGCTTTCTGTCGACGGTCCTGGGGCGGACCTCGTCTAGGGTAACGGTGGCCCCACTGTGTGTTCGAGCTCATCTAATCGTACCTTCGCTTATGACCTGAGAAAGGTTCTGAAGAGACAACTGACGTTCGTCGATCAATCCGCTCTGCCACCCTAACTGCTGTGGCATAGTCTTGGGGTACATGGGCTGCCACACTACCCTGAATCTCTTCCTTTAAGCTTGTGATGAAACGTTCTACCTTATCAGCCTCTACAGCTACCAGGGCAGGAGCAAACCGAGACAGTCTGGCGAACTCTGTCTCGTATTCCTCTACGGTTCGGTTTCCCTATGTAAGAGCCACAAACTCTACTTGCTTCTTGAATCGGGAGGTTGTAGGGTAATACTTCCTAAAGAACGCCCCCTGAACTGAGTCCATTTGACAGGTCCGTTGCTGACGTCTATAGTCCTTTCGATCGATTGCCACCAAATCAAGGCGTTATCTCGTAACAGGAACATGGCGCAGTAAACCTTCTGGTCCTCTGGGAAGTTCATGTTGCGAAAGACAGTCTCGATGGAGGACAGCCACAACTCGGCCACCGTGGGGTCTGTTGGGTTCCTAGAGTGAGTAATAATATGATATGAAATACTCTAGAATTCCTGTGCAAGTATACACAGTCTGCAGCAAGTAATATTATCAATCCAAGGTCTGAATGAGTTTCCACTTTATCTAGTTTGTATAACTTTCTAATGGTTTCAAGAATAATAAAATGATTGGGTTTTATCGGAATTATGCTGAAGCAAAATACATGACAGAACAACGAGTAAACAAATAGATAGATATATTAAAGACAGGTGCTGGTTAGGTTTTAGTGATTGTTTTAAGATATGCTCTAGCAATATTATTGATCATGCATTTCTCGCAGTATTATTAGCGGATTCCTCCCGGAACTCCGGATCTTTTGGGATATGTTTCAAACCCAATGAAGAGCGACCGATCGAGCACTAGGCAACTGGCTATCCCTAGCTCAGTCACTGGCGTTCACGAATACACAATGATCGTAATGTGGAGAATTGCCACACACTCTCTAAATCATTCCTGAAACTAGAGAGAGCTATCCATACCGGCTGGCCAGGCGGGCATAAAATAAGAATAAGCACAACAATTAACCAAAATGCGATAGACAATATATTACTAGAGATGAAGCACAGTAATCACATTATTCCTAACCAACACCCTAAGCTACTTAGTTCATAATCAGCATAGGAATACGAATTACAATCTGAGTATGCATGTCCATATCTACAAGTTAAGAAGGAAAATAAACTCCCTAATTAGCTTGCGGATGATGGTGTTCTTGATAATCTTCAATCTCCCTATACTATTCGGCTTCCAAGGGAAAACATGGAATGACTTTGACTTTGACGGCTACTTCCTTTTATAGAAGGATAGGAGGCTTGAATTAGGTCAACTAGGACACGTGTAAGGCTCTCCTTGTTCCTTTATCACGAAAATAACTCAACAGAAGTCGGTTCATGAAGTTGGCTAACGAGCTGTGATGTGGCAGTTTCTGTTCCCAGTTTTGCTGCAGCATAGAATTTGCTCCTTCCAGTCGCTCAACAGCATAATCTGCACAAAGTGATTTCCAAAGCTTCCATTCTTCCAAATGGGTTAAATCATGTAATATCTCTCTAAAACCAACCCTAATAAGCATAAAGGACACACAAATCCCTATATAATTGAGGCCTAAATAACTACCTTTTGGGCAGTTATCATACGCCGAAACTTGAACTATTGCGCGTCTCGAGCAATACTAACCAACCTTCCTTCAAGAATTTAAAAACATTAGACAAAGAATTAGCTTAATCAAATCAGACAGTCCAACATTACCTTTAACCTTTACCTGAGCACTCTGCAAAACCAAGCTCTGCTGCAGCAAAATGATTCCTTCAGCAGGGACAAATAATCACCACTTTTCAACTTAATTCTAAGAACTCACCACAGCCTGGCTTTATTATCAGACATTTCAAAACATATTTTTAAAGGGGTTTATATCATTATTTATCAGACTTAAAGCAACCTTACATTCATAAGCTCTTAAGCACGGGATGACCCACTTTATGGTGCAGTATACCCTTGCCTCAAGCTCATCACCAACTAGGCTCAATACTCATTATAAAGCTCAAAAATCCTTAGTTATTCCATCTCTTGCCCCTCAGAATGGCGACATTTTATGATGAAGCTCACCTAAGTTATGGGAGACAAAAAAACTGCTGGATCATCATTCATCCTTCAAAACTTTTGCTCTGTCAATTTTTTTCAGCAAAATCTTCAACAAATAATTTTTCAGCAAAATAATTTTTCTCATCATTTTTCACATTTCCTAGGTCATCTTTTGACGCGAAGACAAACTGTGGGTATCACAAATATCCCCGGTTACTCAATAACCTAGCAAATTTTAATTTTGAAGGAGAGGAATGCTTGAGCAAAATAATTGGAGTAGCAAAAAGTCCCCCAAACTTGAATTATTCATTGTCCCCAATGAATCATTAATTAAACAATTATACCCCCAAACTTAAATTTTTCTATCTGAATTTTTAAACTAAACATGGGACTAGGATTAAGCTTAAAGTGGATCATATAAGTCAATACTACCGACAAAATCTTCTCTGCCGCAGCAACAGTCCAGGCTAGAAGAAATGCTCAAGCAAAAGGTTTCTGGAGATCAGAATACCTTGATCTAATTAAGCGTAATCAGTCCAAGCTTCAAAAATTCAGAAGAAAATTAGTTAAGTTAGAGTTAGTCAGTGCTCATGGGATAGAAACATTCAGAAATTCATTAAAAAGATTAAAAAATATTACAAAACAGAGATACATTTTTAAAGCATAAGAAATTAAAAAGAAACAAGACAATCAAACATTTTTAGCAAAATGGGGTCAGATATGCGCGAGCAAACAAAATGATAAGACAAAAATAATGCTCGCTGAAGATCATTCCATCCATCAATCTTCCTGACCCTGGTCTTCATCATCATTCTCTTCTCGTTCAACAGGCGGGGGTGGTATCCAAAGATTAAACAAATCATCGGGAAACATTGGAAAGGCCGGATATGGTGTTGAGAAATTGGTTTGCAAGGCCCCCCTGAGCGCATCATCTCTCCTTTTAGCATAAGTCCAGTAGGTCTGAGCTTGCCTTTCAGCAAACTCTAACCTACTGGTCAACACTGACAGTTGCTCTAGGATTTGATTGACGCCATACACAAGCCCACCTTGGCGAACCTCTTGCATACGCTGAAGCCGCACCAGATTAGGTGTGTCAATGATTCCCTTATCAGTCATGATCATATCTTCTGGAACCGTGGGCACTCCTGCCCTGCTGCATAACATCGTAATCGTGTTCGGAAAGAACAGCTTCCCCACCTTCTTTTTCCAACAATCAACAATCTCAGAAGAAATAATTTTTCCTACATCGATACTCATCGAGCGCAAAATGGCAAAAGCAAGCAATACCCTGTCACGAGACACTGTGGAGTCGTGTGTTGTCGGCAGCAAGCGTAGCCTGATGAAACCCATCCAGGTGTTGACTTCACTCTTCAAATAAGCAGCTTGAAATGTATGCTTCCTCGTCTGCGACACCCTCCACTGGGCCCCCTCAATGCCTACCCCCCGGACAGCCGCACTCAGTTGATCACTGGATGGTGCAGCCACCATCTCATTAAAAACGGCATGTGGAAAATCTTGGAGATCGAACAGTTCATTGATGGCCCAGGACTCCACTGTACAAGCACTCCTCGAACGATGACCTCAAAATCATTCTTAACGTCAAGATTGGCGTAAAATTCGCGAACAATGTTGGCATTCATAGGTTCTGGCTTCGCACAAAATTGCCTCCAACCGAGGTTCACTATTCCAGACTCCAAAAACCTAGGTAAATCATTGCCAAATCCACGTTCGAACAAGAAGTCCCGTTTCAGCACCTCCTGGTATTTTGCTCGAGCAAGATCGTTGACGAAGCGAATGAATGGCGCCCTCGGTTCCTCAATTTCTCCTGATGCTTCGACAATTCCTTTGCCCCTGCTTTCTCTCTGGACACGCAAACGCTCTTCCTCTTCCTTTCTTGCCTCTTCTTCTTTTTCCTTATTCTCAGCTTCCCTTCTTTCTTCCTCAGAGTCCGACATCAGAGGTGATGGAGTGTTCCGAACCACCCTCACGCGACCCTCCTTCCTCTTGATGCGGCGGCGCTTGGGTGGTTCAGGCATAATAATTTCAACATGGGCTTCCTGCATCGGCTCTGGTGTTTGTTCTTTTTCAGGCATACCTGCGATTTGTCTGTCGACCTCTGTCTCATGTTCCTTCTCAGTATTTTCTTCCTGAACCGTAGCAGAAACTATCGGTTCTGTCTCAAGATTCTGAACAGCCTCTGTTTCTTGATTTTTCTCAGCAATCTGTTCTTGAACCGTATCTGGGTTTTGTACTGCAGGTTCTTGAGTACTTCCTTCCTCCGCAGTAGTGGCAACAACGTCCGCCACCTCCTGAACTTCCTTCTGCTCTGCAGCCCTCTGCTGCCTTCTTCTTCTCTTTGCTTCCTTTTCCTCTGGCGTTCTCTTTTTCTTAGTTTTTCCTTTTTGCACTTCCAATGTGACCGTTACCTCTTCTTCCTCCCTTTCTTTTCGAGCTCTTGTTTTAGCCATTGAAGGTGTAAAAGTGTTTTGACAGAGAATGCAGAGAAAAGAAAGAATAACACTCGCACGAAGATTGAAGAAGACGAAGTGGAGAAGCTTACCAGCGTTGATGCATAAATAGGGCAACGGTAAAATTGTGAATTCCAAACGACCATGGTAAAAATTAATGCTCTGTCATCATTGAAGCCGTTGGATAATTATTCTGCGCCACGTGGCCTCATCAGACGATGCACGCTAACGGTAACAATAATAAATTCCAACGGAAAGCCTTCTAACTCGGCATATTTTGCTCCAGCAATATCTTTGCCGCAACAATCCGCTCATCCTGAAGAATCTCAGATACGGAATTTCGAATTTCAAAATAGACAAATCAAATCTTTTTAATTCAAATTAAACCGAACAAAGCAAATTTAACCTGTTATTCTTAAAAGAAGCCGAATGAATTAGAGAAAATCTCTATTAATTAAAACTAGAATTCAAATAACTCAAAATAAAATCTAAATAAAATCTAATAAAATCTAACTAATTAAAAGATAATCCAAAGATAATCTAAATAAATAACCCGAAAATAAAATCAAATCAAAAATAGATTAAATCTAACCTGCCAAAAAAAATACTTAAAAGATAAAATCTAATAAAACATGCAAAATTAAATCTAACCTAATCCGAAAAATAAAATCAAATTAACGAGAAATAAAATCAATTCAAATCCTGGGAGCTCAAAATTTTGCTCTGTGAAATGCTCCCGCAAAAGTCCTGCTCTCTCAATCATCAACCAATCGTAGGGAATGATACTTCGACTGAAATTCCTCACCCCAATAATGCTTCACACGCTGTCCATTTACCTTGAACAATCTCCCATCTTTTTCATCCTGCAAAGTAATTGCTCCATTGGAAAAAACTTCAACCACGATAAACGGTCCTGACCATTTAGATTTCAATTTTCCAGGAAATAATTTTAATCTAGAATTATAAAGCAAAACTTTCTGACCCTTGACAAATTCCTTAGACTTAATTTTTTTGTCATGCCACAACTTAGTCTTTTCCTTATACATTTTCGCATTTTCGTAAGAAAATTGACGAAATTCCTCTAACTCATTAAGCTGTAGCATTCTTATTGCTCCTGCACGACTCAAATCAAAATTTAACTTTTTCAAAGCCCAAAATGTTTTATGCTCAAGTTCTAATGGTAAATGGCAAGCTTTCCCATATACTAACCTATAGGGAGACATACCTAGAGGAGTCTTATAAGCTGTCCTATAAGCCCACAGAGCCTCATCTAACCTAAAGGACCAATCCTTTCGAGATGGATGGACTACTTTCTCTAAAATAGCTTTTATTTCCCTATTACTAATTTCAGCTTGACCATTCGCTTGTGGGTGATAAGGGGTAGCTATCCTATGCTTAATCCCATACTTAGCTAAAAGCTTAGTTAAGATATTATTAACAAAATGAGTACCCTCGTCACTCACTAGAGCCCTAGGTGTCCCAAACCGCGCAAAGATGTGCGATTGAAGAAACCTTGCCACTGTCTTGCCATCACTTTGATGGCATGCAATGGCCTCCACCCACTTGGACACATAATCAACTGCTAATAAGATAAAAACATTGCCATTAGAAGGGGGAAATGGCCCCATAAAGTCAATACCCCATACATCGAATAATTCAACTTCTAAAATGTAAGTAAGAGGCATTTCATCTCTAGGCCCCAAGTTTCCTCTCCTTTGGCAAGCATCACATTGCTTGTAGAACCAATGGGCATCCTTAAATAACGTAGGCCAGAAAAATCCGCAATGCAAAATCCTCATAGCCGTCCTCTGACCGCTGAAATGCCCTCCATACGGCGAAGAGTGACATTGCTCCAGGATTTCTTTTGCTTCAGCACCTGAAACACACCTACGAATAATACCATCAGAGCATTGCTTATACATAAACGGCTCATCGTAAAAGAAAAATTTCGCATCATGCTTAAACTTTTTCTTCTGCCTCCAATCCATATCAATAGGGGTGACTCTCTTTACTAAAACGTTGGCAATATCAGCATACCAAGGGACATCCCTGACTACTTTTACCCGAACAGCAAAAAGCTACTCATCTGGAAAAGAATCGGAAATGGCAGATTGCTCCAGCAAAAATGATGATGGATCAAGACGAGATAAATGATCTGCAACGACATTCTCTGATCCCTTCTTGTCCTTTATCTCCAAGTCAAATTCCTGCAATAGTAAAATCCAACGAATTAGTCTAGGCTTTGAATCTTTCTTAGACATTAAATACCTTATTGCTGCATGATCCGTGAACACCGTGACTTTGGATCCAACCAAATATGGCCGGAATTTCTCAAAAGCAAACACAACAGCTAACAACTCCTTTTCAGTAGTTGTGTAGTTGACTTGTGCTACATTTAAAACCTTGCTTGCATAATATATAGGATGAATAAATTTGCCCTGCTTTTGCCCCAGCATCGCACCTACCGCAGCATCACTCGCATCACACATTACCTCGAAGGGTACATTCAAATTAGGCGCGCAGAGAATGGGTGCTGAGATTAAAGCAGCCTTCAACGTTTCAAAAGCCTTCCTACAATCTGCATTAAAGTCAAAAACATGATCAGTGCACAATAAGTTACAAAGAGGTTTACTGATTTTGGAAAAATCCTTTATGAATCTCCTATAAAATCCAGCATGTCCTAAGAAACTCCGAATTCCCTTCACTGAATTCGGTGGCTCTAGCCTTTCAATAACCTCAACTTTCGCTCTATCAACTTCTAGACCATTTTTAGAAATTTTATGACCTAACACTATGCCTTCCTTCACCATGAAGTGGCATTTTTCCCAATTAAGAACTAAATGGGTATCCTCACATCTTTTTAACACCTTACCTAAATTATGTAAACAACTCTGAAAAGACCCTCCAAAAACTGAAAAATCGTCCATAAAGACCTCAACAGTAGACTCAATCATATCAGAAAAAATTGCTAACATACACCGCTGAAATGTTGCTGGAGCATTGCAAAGGCCAAAGGGCATTCTCCTAAAAGCGAATGTCCCATAAGGGCAAGTGAAAGTGGTTTTCTCCTGATCCTCAGGAGCAATAGTAATCTGGTTATACCCAGAATAACCATCCAAGAAACAGTAATAGGCCTGACCAGCCAACCGATCCAACATCTGGTAGATAAATGGTAGAGGGAAATGATCCTTTCGGGTGGCTTTATTAAGCCTTCTGTAATCCTGATTCTTAGGATAATTAGGCATTTGCTCAATAGCTTCTACTAAAGGGATATTTATATGCAACTGCTTAAGAATCTCTAAAAACTTTTTAAATTGACCATCCTGATTCTTAGGCTTTTGCCTTTGTGGAAAAGGTAGAGGTGGTACATAAGGTGGGGGCGGCACATATGGTGGTTCTACATCTGGCACAGAACCAGATGCTCCAGCATTTTCCTTGCTGCCTCCAGCACCCTGACCAGACTCCAACTCTTTCTCAACAACATTATTATCACTATTACCATTTAAATCCTGGGTCTTTCTAGACTCTTCTAGTGGCTTACCACTCCTAAGAGTTACTGCCTTTACCTGCTCCTTACCTTCCCTTCTAGGGTGTTCAGTATCTGACGGAAGTTTCCCTTGAGGCCTTGCCTTGAGCTCATTAGCTAGCTGACCCACTTGCAATTCCAGGGCCCTCATCGAAGCTTGATTACTTTGAATTGTGGCATCTGTGCGAGCCATAAATTCTTTCATCATCGCCTCGAGAGAATTTCCCGAATTTTGCTGGGGCAAAGCCGACTTATTTTGCTGGGGCATTACCTGCGCTTTAGCAAATCCCGGCTGGTTCACCTTTTGTTGCGCTTGTACGTTATTTCCTTGACCTCCCCATGAGAAGTTGGGGTGGTTGCGCCAACCTGGATTATAGAAGTTAGAATAAGGGTTGTTCCTCTGATTTCCTACAAAAAACACAGAAGCTGGATTGCTGGGGTAAAACTCGTAGTTGTGGTCTTCACCGCAATAGACACATGCTTCGTCCGTGACTTGGTTCACCACTGCTGCAGGTTCCATAGCTGGTGGCTGCTGATGACTAATCACTGTCACATTCTTAAGAGCATTAGCAATCATAGCAAGATCAGCCCTAATGGTGGACACACCATCAACCTCTAATACATTCTTAACCTTTTTATTTGTGCCTCTAACATCCGACCACTGACAACTATTAATAGATATTCTTTCTAAAATTTCATAGGCTTCATCAAAAGTTTTTGCCAAAAGGGCCCCTCCAGCCGAAGCATCGACCATACCTTGGGTTACTCCATTCAAACCATTGTAAAATGTTTCCATTTGAATACAATGAGGTAACCCATGGTGGGGACACTTTCGCAAAAGCTCCTTAAACCTCTCCCAAGCCTCACTAAAAGTCTCATCCTCAAGTTGCCTAAACCCTACTATTTCACTCCTTAATTTAGCATTTCTATTAGGTGGGAAATATTTACTCAAAAAATTTTCAGCTAACTCATCCCACGTCCTAATTGATCCTAGAGCAAAAGAGTTTAACCATGACTTTGCTCCATCTCTAAGAGAATACGGGAACAAAGTTAATCTAAGAGCATCTCTAGGCACTCCTTGAATTACAAAAGAATCACTTACTCTTAGAAAAGACTTAAGATGTAAATGAGGGTCTTCAGATGACAAACCATGGAATTGCCCCACGGTTTGCAACATCTGAAACATTACCGGTTTCATTTCAAAATTTGCCGCTTGGATTTAGGGACGTGCAATCCCTGGATTCAACTCATTAAACATCGGGACAGCATATGCTCGAATGGCTCTGGTCCTATCGTTCGCTATCAAGATAGGATTCTCAGCCTGATTATTTCGCTGCTCATTTTGCTCAAACAGTGGGTTTTGCTGCAGCAACGGATTCTGCTGGGGGTTCACCGCTACAGGACCTTCAGGAACCTGCGGGAGTTGCGGCACGTTCTCCATCTGGTTTCTGCGCTGCTCCCTCCTTCTGTTCCTAAATGTCCTTTCAATTTCTGGATCAAGCTCAAACCGTACCCCAGGTGGATCGCTCATGCACCAAAATCACACCTGCAAAAACAAAAGAAACAATCAAAAAGTTCTAGCACCAAACCACTAAAACACATACACAAAACAAATCAGATAAAAACTTATTCAAGTCCCCGGCAACGGCGCCAAAAACTTGTTGGGTTCCTAGAGTGAGTAAAAATATGATATGAAATACTCTAGAATTCCTGTGCAAGTATACACAGTCTGTAGCAAGTAATATTATCAATCCAAGGTCTGAATGAGTTTCCACTTTATCTATTTTGTATAACTTTCTAATGGTTTCAAGAATAATAAAATGATTGGGTTTTATCGGAATTATGCTGAAGCAAAATAAATGACAGAACAACGAGTAAACAAATAGATAGATAGATTAAAGACAGGTGCTGGTTAGGTTTTAGTGATTGTTTTAAGATATGCTCTAGCAATATTATTGATCATGCATTTCTCGCAGTATTATTAGCGGATTCCTCCCGGAACTTCGGATCTTTTGGGATATGTTTCAAACCCAATGAAGAGCGACCGATCGAGCACTAGGCAACTGGCTATCCCTAGCTCAGTCACTGGCGTTCACCAATACACAATGATCGTAATGTGGAGAATTGCCACACACTCTCTAAATCATCCCTGAAACTAGAGAGAGCTATCCATACCGGCTGGCCAGGCGGGCATAAAATAAGAATAAGCACAACAATTAACCAAAATGCGATAGACAATATATTACTAGAGATGAAGCACAGTAATCACATTATTCCTAACCAACACCCTAAGCTACTTAGTTCATAATCAGCATAGGAATACGAATTACAATCTGAGTATGCATGTCCATATCTACAAGTTAAGAAGGAAAATAAACTCCCTAATTAGCTTGCGGATGATGGTGTTCTTGATAATCTTCAATCTCCCTATACTATTCGGCTTCCAAGGGAAAACATGGAATGACTTTGACTTTGACGGCTACTTCCTTTTATAGAAGGATAGGAGGCTTGAATTAGGTCAACTAGGACACGTGTAAGGCTCTCCTTGTTCCTTTATCACGAAAATAACTCAACAGAAGTCGGTTCATGAAGTTGGCTAACGAGCTGTGATGTGGCAGTTTCTGTTCCCAGTTTTGCTGCAGCATAGAATTTGCTCCCTTCAGTCGCCCAGCAGCATAATCTGCACAAAGTGATTTCCAAAGCTTCCATTCTTTCAAATGGGTTAAATCATGTAATATCTCTCTAAAACCAACCCTAATAAGCATAAAGGACACACAAATCCCTATATAATTGAGGCCTAAATAACTACCTTTTGGGCAGTTATCAGGGTCCCTTGAGGCTCATCGAACGGACAGGGGTCCCACTTCATAAAATCTCTTAAGCCCCTAGCCTCCCGCAATAGGGCTTCGTTGTTCTGAGGCGCTTGGGTCTGTCGTCCCGCAAGCACGCCCGCAACTGCCGCCTGAACTGTAGTCTAAACTATTGTCTGGATATCCACTGTGACAGGTCCTACCGAAGGGCCCGACTGTTCCACTTGTGGGTTTTCTGGTGGATTTTCTCCATGCCCCAAAGGTGGCACAACTTATTCAGGGG
Source organism: Luffa acutangula (assembly GCA_036850905.1). Lineage (NCBI taxonomy): Eukaryota > Viridiplantae > Streptophyta > Magnoliopsida > Cucurbitales > Cucurbitaceae > Luffa > Luffa acutangula. The sequence goes on from CM072098.1 coordinate 29,136,281, forward strand.
CTGTACGACCACTACCACGACCTCTTCCACGACCTCATGCTCGAGGAGGCATGATCTATTACATAAATTTTTTACATAGCGCCTCGAAGCTGACCTAATTTCCAGAATTTCCAGCTTCGGTTTTAGGCTGATTTTTGGGCATTCTCTTCATTTCTTTTGGGCATTTTCATCATGATTGTCTTCTTTGGGTCCCCTTTTGATCCAAGCTTGGATTTGAGCTTCATTTGCTTCATTTTTGGCACTTTTTCTCCCAAAATCACCAACTTTGCTCCTAAGGACCAAATAAAAAAATTCATTAAGTATTTTCATAAAAAACACGATTAAAGCACAAAAAAGCTTAAAAAATTGGGACTAATATAGCGACATTTCTGCTCGCTATCACACCCCCAAACTTAAGCTTTTGCTAGTCCCGAGCAAAATAAATTCTAAAGATGCATGAAATAGAATCGTTGAAGCCTCAATGATTTTGGAATTATTAGGATAGAATGGAAAACATGCAAGTGGAATAAGCAAGCGCCGCATACTCTTGAAGAAATCTTAAACTAGTTTGAACTTAAGATTAACGAATAGCATGCTCAAGACTTATTTATTGATTCTTTTACTAACCTAGATTAGTCTTATGGCTTTCTCCATTTGTTTCCCCCCTACACTGGCTAAGAGCCCCTAATAGGTCGGAGTCCTTCTATCATGCAAAAAAAAAGAAACTAGGGTGCCTGTCATTTTTTTTCTTTTTCATGGGGGAGCAAAACTCACAAATGATTTTTCTTTTTCTTTTTTTTTTCTTTTGCTACTCCCCCAAACTTGCATTTTGATATCTAATGGTACTAGCTTTCACACTACGGTGCAGGGACCCTTAACCCGAATTTTATTCTTTGGTTGGCCTAACTGATCACACCGCAGGTAGCTCTTTTTACCCCTATGCTTTTTCTTTTTGTGCAAGCAAAAATTTTCGTTTTCAACAAAATTTTCTTTTCTCTCATTTTCTTTTGTTGCTTTTGCTTTTCTCTCAGCAGGCATATCATTTTTTTCTACCTAGTTCTTTGGAACAATCAAGCATGAACTTCCTAATATTAGAAACTAAGCCTATCGAGGTGACAAAAAACTTTAAAAACCATAATAAGAATCTAGATTTTCAAAGACGTCATTAGATAAGGCTATTGTATGCTTTAGACATCAAAACTAAGTATCAAAAAAAATTTAAAAGTTCACAATTTCTGCCGTGCTCCCAGATTCCACAACATATAAACCATTTTCTCCCAAAATTTCTAAAATCACATCCTTGGCTGTCATAGCTATCTATTCATGTATCCAACAAAATTTAAATATGCTCACATAGCGAAAGCTTCCCCCCCAAACTTAAACTAAACATTGTCCCAAATGTTTTTTTTAAAAAAAAGTAAAGCGGAAAGAGGGATACTGAGACTTCCCTAAGCTAGGAGCGCTTCATCTTCTTTCTATGGATCCAGGAAAATGGGAAATTTGGAATTTTTTGGGTTTGCTAAGGTGATCCTGCAAAACAAAATTGGATCACAGAGCACAAAAAATTATTTACCGCAAAAACAACTATCTAAACTTTAATCCTTGGGTTGCTGATATCGATCATAGCTATCTATTTTTCTCTGATTAATTAAGCTAGTCTTTTATAATTATTTGCCCAAATTTATGCATTTTTATGTTTTATTTGTAGGAAGTATGTGCTTGAAGCTTAATTCATCAATTGGAGTCAAATGGAGCTTCCAATCTAAAAAAAAAAAAAAAAAATCATAGCGTCGCGACGCTATCGATAAATTTTCCAAAATGAGGTCTCGCGACAGCGTTGCGACACTGTCCATAGCGTCTTGACGCTGTCGCCAGATATTCTATAGATTCCTCTTTTCAGCTATGGATTTGAGGAGCCCAATTGGTTAGATTTTAGCCCTAATTTCGACTAGAAACCTTTGGTGCGAGCTAAAGCAAGGCCAAGGAGCGGGAATCAAGCGAGAAGACGTGGAGATCGTGACGGGGACGTGCCGGTTTCGACAGATTCGAGTTTTCCTTTCTCTTTCCCTTACCTTTTGTAGTTTTTATGGCTTTTCTTTCAATTTGTGTTTGTAGTTTAAAGACTATGAATTGCTAGTTGTTTGTCTTAGGGATAGATGTAGTTGTTTTAGTTTGTTGGATTGATTTGTGGTATGAATATGCATTTATTTTACCTATGCAATTATGATTAAATGCTTTCAATTACTTGATCACTAGTTGAATGATTTGAGTGTTGAATCTTGCTCGGGAGAGGGGATTTGGCCTAAGACTTACTTTATTTAATTGCATGACTAAAGTAGAAATTCTAAGTTTGTGACAGGATTTGGAATAACTTTAGAAGTTGCTTGAAGAACTAAACTCAAAGCCTTGCATGTTAATGAACTTAGATAGGGATATCAAGTTGATTGCATGCATGAGAATCAATTATGTTCGGGAGAGATAATTGTGATAAAAGGTTCCTAGACTTGGTAGAATAATTGCATGTTAAATTCATCCCATTAATTTATCCTCAATCTCAACAATGAAATCAATTCTCTAAGAGTTTTTCCATTTGAGTCTCCACCTTTATTTTATGCTTTTTGTCTTTAGATGTATCTTTCTCATCAAGTTTTGCTCCCTAAATAAAATTGAACAAAAGTATTCACGATACTTAATTTGCTAGAAAACCAATCCAGAGGACGACACTCGTTTAATCACGAAAACACTATATTATTACTTGACCCGCACACTTGTGGTTAGCAAATTGCACATCAGTTGCCTCCCAAGCAGCGCTTTCTTTAACGTCTTTAGCTAGACGAGGCCCGGCACGCTTATGGAGGCTCAAAATAAAAATTTTCATCATCCTCTGGGCTCTGCAAGAAATCACGCACCGAATTGCATACTACAAACAGGGGAGAAAAAAAACTTTCCCCTGGCCCATTTTCACTAAAGAGATTATCATAATAACATTTCAAAAAATAATCAGCTGCATCAAATCTCTTTTCTAAATCTCTATTCACAAAGCAACTGTTAACAGAGTCATCAAGCGTTATAATATTAACTGGTCTAGGATCTAAAGATGGCCTATCAATCATTCCAGTCCATTCATCAGAAAAAATATCTACATGCTCCGCAGATTCCCCAGACTCAGTATTAAAGAATGATTCAACTAAGCTATCATATGACTCATCATCAGAAGAGTTAAAGAATTCAAGAATTTCAGGATCAGATTCTATAATATGCACAGATTCGAGCTCCTCTGGGTCAGATTCTATGTTATATACATCATTAGGACACGAATCAAAGGTATTAACATTGTCAGGGTTTATGCATTCAGGAATGTCAAGATCGGACTCAATTGATTCAGTGTAATCATGATCAGACTCAAAATTATCTATCAAGCAATCTTTTTTATGCATTTCATGCTCATCCTCAATGTCAGGCAATTCAATATCATCATCAAAATCATCCATTTCAGGCAAATCTAATTCATTTTCAAAGGAAGGTAAATCATCAACTGTATATCTTTCATTTTCACAAGCAGGCAAGTCTAATTCATTCTCAAAGTCAGGCAGCTCTAAATACTTCTCAAACAGAGGATCATCTAAATATGCATTATGATCAAAATCCCCATCATCCATAAGCATTTCTCCTAAGCCTAGGCCAAGATTATAGTCTACCTCTTCATCATCATCAGTCAAGTATTCAGGACCAACAGAAAAACATGTATGCAAACTACAAACAGATTCATCCTGGCCAAAAATACTAAGCACGACTTTTTCATCATCAATGTTCATGGTGAGTTTACCTGTATGTACACTAATCTCGGCCTTACCAGTATCTAAGAAAGGTCTACCTAGAATAATGGGCACCTCTTTGTCGTCCTTCATGTCCAATACCACAAAGTCTACAGGGAAGATAAATTTGTTGACTTTCACCAGCTGTCCTCCACAACACCCATCGGGTGGGTAATCGATCTGTCAGCAAGCTGGAGAGTGACGTTAGTGTCTTTCATTCCTGTTAAACCAATCTTCCTGTAAACAGAATAAGGCATCGAATTTATACTTGCTCCTAAATCACATAAAGCCCTATCGAAGGATACTTCTCCTATGGTGCAAGGAACAGTAAAATTCCCTGGATCTTTCTGCTTAGAAGGTATCCTTCCAGAAATAATGGTCCTGCTACTCTCAAACAAATTAAAATTTTCTTTTTTCAGACTTTTATTTCTAGAAAGCATCTCCTTCATGAATTTCCCATAATTTGGCATATTATACAAGGCTACTACTAATGGAATATTCATAGTCAACTTCCTAAACATTTCTAGAAACTTTTGAAACTGTTCATCTAATTTGACATTTTTAAAGCGTTGAGGAAAAGGTAACTCCCTGTAATCAAAGGTTGGACATTCGCCCATCCGCTTGAGCGGGCTAATATGCGAACCTCTGACATGGTGGTTGCATGGAACCACTTCTTCCTCAGTCAGTTTCTTTTTGTCATCCTGCCTTTCATCTTCTTTTCTTCTACTTGCAAAATTGTTAGAAAAATCACAATTTAAATCAATAGATTTGGGAGGATGTTGGAACCTTTCAGACGAGGCTTTTGTGCCTTAGTCCCTTCATCTTCATCCCTTCTCTTTTCTTCTTCCTTCTTCTTCTCTGAATTGTTCTCTAGTTGTCTACCACTTCTCATTGTCACCATCTTACACTCCTCTTTCTGGTTAGGTTCAGTATCACTTGGAAATTTTCCCTTTTGAAGGGCATTCACTGTTGTAGCGATCTGTCCTATTTGCACTTCCATGTTCTTTAGACCTGCGTCGTGGTTATTTACTGTCGTCTGGAGATTCACGTTCAATACGCTTTGTTCTTTATAAATAGAGCCACCATCTCTTCCAGGTTATTCTTCTTTTCAGGCACGCTAGATGATGCAAAACCTGGCGGCGGCTGCAAAACATTCTTCGTATTTGAATATGAGAAGTTCTCGTGATTGCGCATAATGGGGTGGTAGAAGTTCAGTACTCCTTGAGCATATGGTCTATTTCCTATGTACTGGACTTCTTCCACATCTTGACCTTCCTTCTTCGAATGACCTTCAGCTAAGGTGGAAATGGACTTGACCACCTCAGATGAAGTCAGCTTGTTCAGCGCATTGGTCAGAGATGCCAGTTGTGCCTTCAGTGAACTTGACTCATCTAATTCATATAATCCAGCCTTCTTTGTAATCGCTCCCCGCTCGGTCGACCATTGATAACTGGTTGCCGCCATTTCCTCAAGCAGATCTTTGGCTTCTGTCACTGTTTTGGAAAGAAAACTTCCTCCTGCTGATGTGTCTAGGACTATCTTTGTGGAGGGATTCAATCCTTTGTAAAATAACTGTACTTGAAGCCAATCAGGATATCCATGTTGGGGGCATCGCCTAAGCATTTCTTTGTATCTCTCCCATGCTTAGTACAACTGTTCCTCGTCAAGCTGCCTTAACATTCCGATTTCAGTCTGGAGCTTGGTAGTCTTGGCAGGCGGGAAAAATTTTGTCAGAAAAGCCTGGGAAAGCTCGTCCCAAGTACTTATGCTGCCCGTCTAGACTGATTCGAGCCAATCCTTTGCTTTATCTTGTAGAGAAAATGGAAACATCCTTAATCTTATCGCGTCTGTCGGAACTCCGTTCATCTTCACCGTCCCACAAATTTCTAGGAATGATCGTAGATGTGAATGCGGGTCCTCGGAAGGATGTCCCTTACACGAGTTATCGCGCGCCATCTGAATCAATCATGTCTTTAACTCAAAATTAGTAGCTTGGATTGGGGCGTAGACAATTTCAGAATTCTCGGTGGGAAGAACTGGCTGTAAGAAATCTCTAATTGCCTTGGGAGCTTCTTCTTGATGGGCCATTGCTTCTGCTAATCTTTTCTCTCTTCGAATGGTTCTAAGAGTACTGTCAATTTCAAGATCTAACGGAAACAAATTAACTACCTTGTTCCTTCGCATACAATGCTCCCAGTCAATCAAAAGAACCAAACAAAAAAACAAGAATAAAATAATATTCATAAAAAAAATTATTTTCTCAACATATAATTCTTTTTTCTAGTGTTGCTTTTTTTTTTTTTTTTTTTTTTTTTGCAGGCATAGCATGTTTTCTTTTTGTTTTCACCTAGTTCTTAAAAACAGTCAAACATAACTCCTAGTGCTAGAGACTAAGCCAATCGAAGTGACAACAAACTTATAAAAACCATAATAAGAATATAGATTTTCAAAGATCTCAAAAGATAGTTTATTGCATGCTTTAGTCATTAATACTAAGCAAAAAATTTCAAAATTTCTCATTTTTCTGCTATGCTCCCAAATTCTGCATCATATAAACCATATCTCCCAAAAACAAAAACCAAATCCCTGGCTATCATCACTATCCAAACATGCATCCATAAGAGTTTAAACTAAGCTTAAACACAGCGAAAGCCTCCCCCCCCCCCCCAAACTTAAACTAAACATTGTCCTCAATGTTTAAAGCAATAAAGTATAAAGAGGGGATACTGAGACTTCCCTGAGTCCAGGAAAAAATGTCCTCATCCTTCAGGGTCGGGAAAGCGCATCATTGGATTTCTCAGGGCTTGCTACGTTGATCTTGCAAAACAAAATTGGATCACGAAGAAAGGGGGATTTATTAACAACAAAAAGAAAAACTAACTAATATTAAAAATCCTTGGGTTTCCTCCCAAGCAGCGCTTTCTTTAACGTCTTTAGCTAGACAAGGCTCGGCACGCTCATGGAGGTTTGATGTAAAAAATTTCATCCTCCTCTGGGCCTCTGATAAAATCTCGTGTCGTAGCGCACGTCGCAAACAGGGGGCTGAAAAACATCTCCCCTGGCCCATCTTCTGAATATAAATTGTCAAAATAACTTCACATAAAAAATCCTATCACATCAAAACTTTTTTTTTTCCAAATGTCTATTCACAAAACAATTATTCACAAAGTCATCCAGCATCAAAATGTCTACCGGTCTCGGATCCTGGGTGGTTTATCTACAAGGACCAACCATTCATCAGGCATAAACTCTACATGATCATGAGACTCAGTAACTATATCAAACTGTACAATGCTATCATTTAACTCATACTCATATATATTAGAATGCTATTTAATTCATGCTCATCCAAATCGAAAGCAGGGAAATCATACTCATTTATCATCTCATTCTCAAACATGATATCATTGAAAAACTAATCAGGATAAAAATTATAATCATCCATACGAAGACCTTCTAATTCTAGGGCTAGTTTAACTCTTCTTCATCATCGTCATCTGGTAGAAATTTTAGGCCAATAGAAAAGAAAGTATGTATAATGCAAACCGACTCATCATGGACAAAGATACTAAAAACTACCTTTACATCATCTACACTAAGAGTGCCTTACCTGTGGCTAGAAATGGTCTACCAAGAATGATGGGGACTTCTCTGTCCTCCTGCGTGTCCAGTACTATGAAGTCTACATGAAAAATGAACTTATTTACCTTCACTAACATGTCATCCACGATCCCCATTGGATGAGTAACTGATCGATCCGCCAGCTGGAGGGTTTTGTCAGTGTCTTTAAGTCTAGTAAGTCCAATCTTTCTGGAAAGTGAATAAGGCATCAAATTAATACTTGCACCCAGATCACATAATGCCTTATCAGATGACACCTCTCCTATTGTACAAGGAATAGTGAAACTCCCTGTATCTTTGTGTTGTAGAGGCATCTTTCCTAAGACTACTGTGCTACTATTTTTCGATAATCTAAAAACTTATTTTTTATTCAAATTTTTCTTTTTTGCAAGCATATGTTTCATAAACTTCCTATAATTTGGCATGTTAGATAAAACATCTACTAACGGAATATTAACAGTCAACTTTTTAAACATCTCTAAAAACCTAGCAAACTGCTCATCTAACTTAACATTTTTAAATCTATGGGGAAATTGCAACTCCCTGTAATCGAAAGTCGGACATTCGCCCTTCCTCCTGGGTGGGCAAATGTGAGACCCCCGGTCATGTTGGTCGCATAGGACTACCTATTCTTCTTCTTCCTTCATCTTCTCTTTCATGTTCTCTTCTTCACCAAACTTCTTCTTTGTTCCTGCAAAACTATTAGTCAAATCAAAATTAAAGTCAATTGAGCAAGGAGGATTTTGGGACCTTTATGTGGAGGTTTTTTCTGCCTCAGCCTCGCTGTCTTCATCCATTCTCATTATTCCTTCCTTCCTTTTATACTTCTTTTCATTCAAACGGTTCTCCAGTTGTCTCCCACTTTGGAGTGTGATTACCTCACACTGCTCTCTAGGATTCACCTTTGCATCACTGGGAAATTTAGCCTTTTGAAGGGCATTCACTGCTGTGGCAATCTGTCCCAGTTGAACTTCCATATTTTTAAGAGCGATGTCGTGGTTGTTCACTTATGTCACTAAAGTGTTCACCGTCATTTGGAGATTAACATTGAACACTTTTTGCTCCTTAATGAAGAGTGCCATCATCTCCTCTAGGTTGTTCTTCTTCTCTTGAGTACTCGATGTAGAAGCAAATCTTGTCGGTGGCTGCAAAACATTTTTATTATTTGAATAAGAAAAATTCTCATGGTTGCATAAACCTGGGTGATAGACATTCGGTAGGCCTTGTTTTAGATTGAATGCATAGTTGCCTACAAACTAAACTTCTTCCACTTCATGGCTCTCCTTCTTCGATTAATTTTTCGCTAAGGTGGAAATGGATTTCACCACCTCAGAAGAAGACAACTTGTTCAGTGCGTCTGTTAGGGAAGCCATTTGCGCCTTTAGTGAGCTCGACTCATCAATCTTGTAAATGCCAGCCTTTTTTGATGATGCCCTCTCCGTGGGCCACTAGTAACTGGTGGATGCCATCTCCTCCAAAAGATCCTTCACGTCTGTAACAGTTTTTGATAAAAACCTTCCACCTGCGACGTATCAAGAACAGTTTTAGTGGAAGAATTTAAATCGTTATAAAATAATTGTACCTGGAGAAAATTCGGGTAGCCATGTTGTGGGCATCTTCTTAGCATCTCCTTGTAGTGTTCCCAAGCCTCATACAGTTGCTCGTCATCGAGTTGTTTGAATGTACCAATTTCCAGACTGAATTTGGATGTTTTGGCGGGTGGGAAAAATTTTATGAGAAACGCCTGAGCCATCTCGTCCCAGGTATTTATACTGCCAGGTTCTAACGATTCTAACCAATCTTTAGCTTTATCTTGGAGAGAGAATGAAAAGAACCTTAGTCTTATAGCGTCTGTCGAAACTTCGTTCATCTCGACCGTCCAACAAATCTCGAGAAAGGACCAAGATGGGAGTGAGGATCTTTTGAAGGATGTCCTTTAAAAGAACAGTCTCTTGCCATCTGGATCAACCTCGTCTTAAGTTCGACGTTGTTCGCCTGTATGGGAGCGTAGACGATACCAGAAATTTCGGTTGGGAGAATCGACTGCAATAAATCTCTAATAGCCTTGGGTGCATTATGTTGCTGGGCCATCTTTTCCGTCAATCTTTTATCTCTTCAAATAACTCTGACTGTTCTATCAATTTCAAGATCTAAAAGAAACAGATTAGCCTCCTTATCACTTCGCATACACGGCCCCCAAGTTAATCAAACTAAAAAAGACATAAAAATATTCACAAAAAGAATAAAAGAAATTCAAATCTTTACACCCTAAGTTAATATTCAATCCTTTTCTTTTAATGTCAGAAAATTATGTTGCCTAAATAACACACCTTCCAGGCAACGGCGCCAAAAATTTGTTGCTATATCCGCAAGTGTTGGGTTCCTAGAGTGAGTAAACAGATAGTATAAAATACTCTAGAATTCTTGTGCAAGTATACACAGTCTGCAGCAAGTAATATTATCAATCCAAGGTCTGAATAAATCTTCACTTTACCTATTTTGTGCAATTTTCTAATGGTTTCAAGAATAATAAAATGATTGGGTTTTATCGGAATTATGCTGAAGCAAAATAAATGACAGAACAACAAGTAAACAAATAGACAGACAGATTAAAGACAGGCGCTGGTTAGGCTTTAGTGATTGTTTCAAGATATGCTCTAGCAATATTATTGATCATGCATTTCCCGCAGTATTATTAGCGGATTCCTCCCGGAACTCCGAATCTTTTGGGATGTGTTTCAACCCCAATGAAGTGCGACCGATCAGGCACTAGGCAACTGGCTATCCCTAGCTCAGTCACTGACGTTCACCAATACACAATTATCGTAATGTGGAGAATTGTCACACACTCTCTAAATCATCCCTGAAACTAGAGAGAGCTATCCATACCGGCTGGCCAGGCGGGCATAAAATAAGAATAAGCACAACAATTAACCAAAATGCAATAGTCAATTTATTACTAGAGATGAAGCACAGTAATCACATTATTCCTAACCAACACCTTAAGCTACTTAGTTCATAATCAGCATAGGAATACGAATTACAATCTGAGTAAGCATGTCCATAACCACAAATTAAGAAGGAAAATAAACTCCCTAATCAGCTTGCGGATGATGGTGTTCTTGATAATCTTCAATCTCTATACTATTCGGCTTCCAAGGGAAAACATGGAATGAATTTGACTTTGACGGCTACTTCCTTTTATAGAAGGATGGGAGGCTTGAATTAGGTCAACTAGGACACGTGTAAGGCTCTCCTTGATCCTTTATCCCGAAAATATCTCAATAGAAGTCGGTTCATGAAGTTGGCTAACGAGCTGTGATGTGGCAGTTTCTGCTTCCAGTTTTGCTGCAGCATAGAATTTGCTCCTTCCAGTCGCTCAGCAACATAATCTGCACAAAGTGATTTCCAAAACTTCCATTCTTCCAAATGGGTTAAATCATGTAATATCTCTCTAAAACCAACCCTATTAAGCATAAAGGACACACAAATCCCTATATAATTGAGGCCTAAATAACTACCTTTTGGGCAGTTATCATACCCCCAAACTTGAACTATTGCACATCCCGAGCAATACTAACCAACCTTCCTTCAAGAATCTCAAAACATTAGACAAAGAATTAGCTTAATCAAACCAGACAATCCAACACTACCTTTAACCTTTACCTGAGCACTCTGCAAAACTAAGCTCTGCTGCAGCAAAATGATTCCTTCAGCAGGGACAAATAATCACCACTTTTCAACTTAATTCTAAGAACTCACCACAGCCTAGCTTTATTATCAGACATTTCAAAACATATTTTTAAAGGGGTTTATATCATTATTTATCAAACTTAAAGCATCCTTACAGTCATAAGCTCTCAAGCATGGGATGACCCACTTTATGGTGCAGTATACCCTTGCCTCAAGCTCATCACCAACTAGGCTCAATACTCATTATAAAGCTCAAAAATCCTTATTTATTCCATCTCTTGCCCCTCAGAATGGCGACATTTTATGATGAAGCTCACCCAAGTTCTGGGAGACAGAAAAACTGCTGGATCATCATTCATCCCTCAAAACTTTTGCTCTGTCAATTTTTTTCAGCAAAATCTTCAACAAATAATCTTTTCAGCAAATAATTTTTTCTCATTATTTTTTTACATTTCCTAGGTCATCTTTTGACGCGAAGACAAACTGTGGGTATCACAAATGTCCCCGGTTACTCAATAACCTAGCAAATTTTAATTTTGAAGGAGAGGAATGCTCGAGCAAAATAATTGGAGTAGCAAAAAGTCCCCCAAACTTGAATTATTCATTGTCCCCAATGAATCATTAATTAAGGAATTATACCCCCAAACTTAAATTTTTCTATCTGAATTTTTAAACTAAACATGGGACTAGGATTAAGCTTAAAGTGGATCATATAAGTCAATACTACCGTCAAAATCTTCTATGCCGCAGCAACAGTCCAGGCTAGAAGAAATGCTCAAGCAAAAGGTTTCTGGAGATCAGAATACCTTGATCGAATTAAGCGTAATCAGTCCAAGCTTCAAAAATTCAGAAGAAAATAGTTAAGTTAGAGTCAGTTAGTACTCATAGAACAGAAACATCTAGAAATTTCATTAAAATCATAGAAAAATACGACAAAGCAGATATATATTTTTGTCAAAGAAGCAGAAAATTAAAAAGAAAGACAAGCAGTTATAACAATGAGCAGGGTCAATTATGCGCGAGCAAACAAAAATAAGAAAACAAAAGTAATGCTCGCTCCAGGTCATCCGATCAATCACTCTTCTTGACCCTGCTCCTCATCATCATTTTCTTCTCGTTCAACAGGCGGGGGTGGTATCCAGAGATTAAACAAATCATCGGGAAACATTGGAAAGGTCGGATATGGTGTTGAGAAATTGCTTTGCAAGGCCCCCCTTAGCGCATCATCTCTCCTCTTAGCATAAGTCCAGTAGGTCTGAGCTTGCCTTTCAGCAAACTCTAACCTACTGGTCAATACTGACAGTTGCTCAAGGATTTGATTGACGCCATACACAAGCCCACCCTGACGAACCTCTTGCATACGCTGAAGCCGCACCAGATTAGGTGTGTCAATGATTCCCTTATCAGCCATGATCATATCTTCTGGAACCGTGGGCACTTCTGCCCTGCTGCATAACATCGTAATCGTGTTCGGAAAGAATAGCTTCCCCACCTTCTTCTTCCAGCAATCAACAATCTTAGAAGAAATAATTTTTCCTACATCTATACTCATCGAGCGAAGAATTGCAAAGGCAAGTAATACCCTGTCCCGAGATACTGTGGAGTCGTGTGTTGTCAGCAGCAAGCGTAGCCTGATGAAACCCATCCAGGTGTTGGCTTCACTCTTCAAATAAGCAGCTTGAAATGTATGCTTCCTTGTCTGTGACACCCTCCACTGGGCCCCCTCAATGCCTACCTCCCGGACAGCCGCACTCAGTTGATCACTAGATGGTCCAGCCACCATCTCATTAAAAACGGCATGCGGGAAATCCTGGAGATCGAACATTTCATTGATGGCCTCAGGACTCCACTGTACAGGCACTCCTCGAACGATGACCTCAAAATCATTCTTAACGTCAAGATTGGCGTAAAATTCTCGAACAATGTTGGCATTCATAGGTTCTGGCTTCGCACAAAATTGCCTCCAACCGAGGTTCACTATTCCAACCTCCAAAAACCTAGGTAAATCATTGCCAAATCCACGTTCGAACAAGAAGTCCCGTTTCAGCACCTCCTGGTATTTTGCTCGGGCAAGATCGTTGACGAAGCGAATGAATGGCGCCCTCGGCTCCTCAATTTCTCCTGATGCTTCGACAATTCCTTTGCCCCTGCTTTCTCTCTGGACACGCAAACGCTCTTCCTCTGTTTTTCTTGCCTCTTCTTCTTTTTCCTTATTCTCAGCTTCCCTTCTTTCTTTCTCAGAGTCCTCTTCTTGAATCGTTTCTTGCTCCGCAGCCCTCTGCTGCCTCCTTCTTCGTTTAGCCTCTTTTTCCTCCGGCGTTCTCTTTTTCTTCGTTTTTCCTTTCTGCACTTCCGGTGTAACCGGTACTTCTTCCTCTTCACTTTCTCTCTCTTTTCGAGCTCTTGTTTTGGCCATGGATAACTCAAAGGGTTTTGCAAGAAATGAAAAGGAGAAAGAAGGAATGTAGATGGCAAGATAAAATCAAGAAGACGAAGTGGAGAGAACTTACCAGCAGTTTCAAATAAATAAGGCTCCAGCAAAAGAGAATCCTAACCGAAAAGATTTGCCCTGCCATAACTAATATTACCGTTTTAATTTAAAAATGCAAACCTGAATTTCAAAAATTACCAACGGTAAATTCGTGAACTCCAAACGCCCATGGTAAAAATCAATGCGCTGGCATCATTGCAGCCTTCGGATAATCACTCTGCGACACGTGGCCTCATCAGATGATGCACGCACATTTACCTGCGAGAATTTAAAGCTAAATCTAACGGTAACAATAATAAATTCCAACGGAAACCCTTCTAACTCGAAATATTTTGCTCCAGCAATATCTTTGCCGCAACAATCTGCTGGCCCTGAAGAATCTTAGATACGGAATTCGAATTTCAAAATAGACAAATCAAATCTTTCAAATTCAAATTAAACTGTAACCGATCAAATCCAACTTAATCTTTTAATCTCAAAAGAAGCCGAATAAATTAAAAAAAAATCCCTATTAACTAAAATTCAAATAAAATCGAGATAAAATAAAATCTAACGAAAAGATAATTGAAAGATAAAATAAATAACCCGAAAATAAAATCAAATCAAATTTAAAATGAAATAAAATCTAAGATAATAAAAATACTGAGATCTAATAAACTATGCACAAATCAAATCTAACCTAACCGAAATTAAAATCAAATTAGCGAAAAATAAAATTAATACAAACTCTGGGAGCTTAAAATTTTGCTCTGTGAAATGCTCCCGCAAAAATCCTGCTCTCTCAAACATCAACTAATCGTAGGGAAGGATATTTCGACTGAAACTCCTCACCCCAATAATGCTTCACACGCTGTCCATTCACCTTGAATACTCTCCCATCTTTTTCATCCTGCAAAGTAATTGCTCCATTGGAGAAAACCTCAATCACAACAAACGGTCCTGACCATTTAGATTTTAATTTTCCAGGAAATAATTTTAATCTAGAATTATAAAGCAAAACTTTTTGACCCTTTACAAACTCCTTAGACTTTATTTTCTTGTCATGCCACAGCTAAGTCTTCTCCTTATACATTTTTGCATTCTCGTAAGAAAATTGGCAAAATTCCTCTAACTCATTAAGCTGCAGCATTCTTATTGCTCCTGCACGACTCAGATCAAAATTTAACTTTTTCAAAGCCAAAAACGTCTTATGCTCTAGCTCTAATGGTAAATGGCAAGCTTTCCCATATACTAACCTATAGGGAGACATACCTAGAGGAGTCTTATAAGCTGTCCTATAAGCCCAAAGAGCCTCATCCAATCTAAAGGACCAATCCTTTCTAGATGGATGGACTACTTTCTCTAAAATAGCTTTAATTTCCCTATTACTAATTTCAGCTTGACCATTTGCTTGTGGGTGATAAGGGGTAGCTATCCTATGCTTAATCCCATACTTAGCTAAAAGCTTAGTTAAGATATTATTAACAAAATGTGTACCCTCATCACTCACTAGAGCCCTAGGTGTCCCAAACCGCGCAAAGATGTGCGATTGAAGAAACCTTGCTACTGTCTTGGCATCACTTTTATGGCATGCGATGTCCTCCACCCACTTGGACACGTAATCAACTGCCAATAAGATAAAAACATTGCCATTAGAAGGGGGAAATGGCCCCATAAAGTCAATACCCCATACATCGAATAATTCAACTTCTAAAATGTAAGTAAGAGGCATTTCATCTCTCGGCCCCAAATTTCCTCTCCTTTGGCAAGCGTCACATTGCTTGTAGAACCAATGGGCATCCTTAAATAACGTAGGTGATGACATGCAAAAATGTCATCATTTTCCTATTAATTTTGGCTAGTTTTATGCATAAATTGTGAGCTTTAATATAATTTTATGTTGATTTTTCAGAAAACCGAGTTCAGGCAACAAAACTGAGATTTTAAGAGAATTTGGGTCAATTTGGAGACTTTTTGGGCAATTTAAAGAATAATCATTGAAGATCCAAGCCCTAAAGTCCAAGAAGAGAAGATAATTGAAGTGGGAAGGCCCAAAAAGCCCAAAAGAGTAAAGAAAGGAGGCAAAAATCTGCAAATCAGGCTTCTAGAAGGCCTAGCGTCGAGACGCTAGGACCGTAGCGTCTCAACGCTAGGTGGTCAGATCAGCGCGTGCAAAAATCGCGACAGCGTCGCGACGCTGTCTGCGTAGCGTCGCGACGCTGCGACAACTTCTGCCCCAAGACAACATGACGTCACAG
This sequence comes from Luffa acutangula, assembly GCA_036850905.1. Classification (NCBI taxonomy): domain Eukaryota; kingdom Viridiplantae; phylum Streptophyta; class Magnoliopsida; order Cucurbitales; family Cucurbitaceae; genus Luffa; species Luffa acutangula. The sequence continues at coordinate 29,152,117 of CM072098.1, forward strand.
CGTCGCGACGCTGTGACGTAGCGTCTCGACGCTGTCGACTTGCTCAGCAAGAAATTTCCAGCCCCTTGCACTATAAAAAGGCCCCTTCCCTTTGGTTCAAATCATCCCAAATTTGGGGGAGCTCTCCCCTAGCTCAATAGAGAGAAAAAGTGAGAAGAATTGTGAGGAAAAAGGTGGAATTGAGCGAGATTCCAAGGCTCAAGATTCAAGATGATCGTAGCGGGAGCTCGGGATCAACTTATCGGTTATTTCTTCCTTACTTCTTTATAATTCCTTGTTGTAATTTGAGTTAGGCCTATGGATCAAGATCATTTTGGCAAAATTATTTCCATTTGTGAGTAGATCTTGAGACCTAGGGTCGTTATTCTAGTTAATTGGATATTGTAGCGCAATTACTTGGATTATGTAATGAAATTCTCCATATTTCATCTATGCAATTCTTGCTTAATGCTTTTAATCTCTTGATCACGGATTAATTGTTATGATGGTCTAAATTGATACTCGACAGAGAGAAATTAGATTAGATCCTAATTGCATGGCTAACGATTGCTTGGAACACGAGAGTGAAAGAGAATTGTTAGAAATTGATTATGAAGTTGCTTAATGCCATACTATGATTAACTAAGGAGATGGACACATAAATTAGTTATGTTAGTATGAGATGTGGAGGAGCTTGAAAGAGAAATCCGCTTAAAATTACTTCTAGATTTATGGAATTGAAGATTATTAGTTACATACATCCATGTAATTGAGCTACAAATCCAAGAAAACTAGATAACACCCTAGGTCAAGTTCCCTTATTTGGTTATTTTCATTTCATTATTACATGTTTATTTTTAATTCCTTAAATTTTCGCACTATCATTCGAGTTGATCTTCTAAATAAAATTAAAACATGATGATTCTTGGTACTTAATGAAATTAATTCAATTTCCCTGAGGATTCGATACTCGATATTACTACCGTTTTATATTACTTGCGGCCCGTGCACTTTGCGGTCATCAAGTTTTTGGCGCCGTTGCCGGGGAAATTGTAATTTTTTTCCGTTAATATTGAGAATTAAGTGTTTGATTTTAATTTAGAAATTTTATTTTTCTGCATTTTATTTTTTTTTGTTTTGTGGAGTTATAAGGTGGATAATCTGTTCTTTTGAGATTTAATCATGGCAGAAGACAAAGCGATTCGAGATTATTTCTTGCCCGAATTTCCATTAAACTATTCTGGAATAGCTTACGAGCCAGTCACTGTCGATAATTTTGAGCTCAAAGCTAGTCTCATTCAAATGGTGAGAGAGAATGCTTTCAAAGGCCATCCATCAGAAGATCCTCACCATCACCTAAGATCATTTCTGAATATATGTGGAACTGTAAAAATGGGAGGAGTTAGTCCTGACTCAATTCGGTTGCAGTTATTTCCATTTTCTTTACAAGACAAGGCTAGAGATTGGTTAGACTCGTTAACCTCAAATAGCATCCTTGGTTGGAATGAATTAGTCAAAGCTTTCCTTGCAAAATTTTTCCCATTAGAAAAGATTACCAAGCTTAGAGCTGAAATTGGAAAATTTCAACAATTTGAGGAAGAGCAATTATATGAAGCTTGGGAAAGATATAAGGATTTGTTAAGGAAATGCCCACAACATGGATATCCTGATTGGCTTCAAATTCAACTTTTCTACAGTGGGTTAACCAGGAATTTAAAGACAATTCTTGACACTACGGCTGGAGGAAACTTTTTAGCCAAAACTGTCAGGGAGGCACGAACCATAATAGAAGAGTTGGCTTTGACAAGTTACCAATGGCAACCAAAGTCCAAAATTAAGGAGAAACCATGTGAGAATAATGAGGTAAGTGCTTTAAGATTGCAAGTCGAAGCTCTAACCAAGGCTCTAAACAAGCTCACAGGATCAGAAACTCCAAGTTCGCCGAAAGCTGAATTAAAAGAGGAGTTTAAAGAAAAGAAAAGTCCTTTGGAAGAAATGCTGAGAAATTTCATGAATGAGACTAGAAATTTGAATGAAAAGGTTCAAGCCAAAGTAGATATTGTAATAGATCAAATGACAATATTCATGAAGGAAATCCAGCAAGGAAATTTATCTAATGTCATCGCCATGGACACACAAGAACAATGCCTGGCCATAACTCGGAGAAGTGGAAAGCAGGAAGCAGAGAGAAAAGAAGTCAAACAGACTAGCACTAGGAGGATTCTGGATGAAGATGATGATCAAAACACAGAAGAGGAGGAGAAAGCGCCGCCAGCTCCACCTGAAAAGACATCCCATGAGTTCGTGGACTGCTCCAGTGGATATTGCATGGTACCTTATACCTCACTACCCGAGGAGAATTTGATTGAAAGCTTCTATGAAAAGTTAAAGATGCTAGATTCAGTTGTTGATGGTGATGTGCTTGTTACGACACCCAATGAGGCATGGGAGAACAATGAAAATCTGACAGAAACTACTCAATTCCATGCCACTCCTCATGATGAGCCAGAATGCCAAGTTTCAGAGCAGCAGCAGGAAGGTAAATTAAAAGAAAATCCCATCAAGGTCAGTGAGCTTGAACTTAATTTTCCCTATGAGCCTTGTTCATATAGCAATCCATGCAAGTTAGGAGAATGGGATATTGAGAAAAATTCATATCATTCCATGTTTATTTCTTTGTCTCCTAAGAATCATAACTCTGAAATGCATGATTTAGGCTTAGTGATTGCAGTACCTGATCCCCTTGCTGTTAGGCTTAGATGGTATCTAAATAATATGTTCGAGAAAACGGAGGATGACTTGATTAAAATTTCTTATGCTGTGCACCCAATGTGCAAGTTGAAATTTTTTATGCAGGATCTGAGAAAGAAAAAGAAGAAAAATCCTCTGAGGATCAAGGAAGTGGACTTCGGTTGAAAACACCGAATCCCGTCTAGCTCAGGACGTTAAACAAGCGCTTCTTGGGAGGCAACCCAAGCTTTTAAAGTTTTTTTGAAGATTTCATATTATGTTTTTGTGTTGATCCTAAGGCTCCCATAAGATCGATCCTTGAGCAGGGAACTCGTGAAATGACACCTATCCGCTCATTCTCTCTTCGGACGAAAATTCAAGACGTTTCAGATTCTCTCGCTTTTTCAGGGCAGTATCGATCTCTCTTTATCTGATTAAATGTTCATACATTGGGGACAATGTATATTTTAAGTTTGGGGGGGAGATTCGCTCTGCGTAGGTTTTGCATAAGAAAAGTAATGCTTATGATGAATTAAATGCATGTTGATGATGATGACGTCTGATGATTTGCTTTTAGCCATGATTCTCTCTTATTGTTGCAAATTTGGAAGCATGTCTAAATTCAAGAAAATTTAAAATTTTTCTTTGATCCCCTTGCAAAGTATGTTGATTCACTTGTTTTATTATGATTTTGAAAGCCTAGATGAAAGTTATATGCTTTGGAAGTTTGTTGTCACTCCGATAGGTGTAAAGTTTGTCTAGATAGCTTTCTTGCGTAATAGTTAGTAATACTGAGCTTTGGGAAAAAGAAATGATTTGCTCAAGAATAATAATAATAATAATAAATGCTCCACTTTCTTGAGAGCGTTAGTAACCAGGGGCATTCATGACACCCATCGTTTGCCTTTGCATGAAAACGCTGGAAAGAAATGAGCATGCTTCGGCATCCTGAAAGATGAAGCGCTCGTAGTTGGATGCTTTCATCACCAATGTTGGCAAGCCAGAACGAAGGCGTCACATCTAAAAGGATTATCATCTAAAAAAAAAAAAAAAAAAAAAAAAAAAGAGAAAAGTTTGGGGGACGCCTCAAGAATTTTGGGCACCTTAGTAAGGTAGTGCTTGCTAGATAAGTATGATGGCTAAAAGGGCGAGCTTTAGTGCCAGTGTAGGGGGAAGATGAATGGAGGAGTATATAAATGATTCCGGGCTAGTAAAAATTGTGATAAGGCAATTGATGATTCATTTTTGCAAGGGAGGATTGGATTAAATTTTAAAACTTCTTGATGTTTGTTCATGCTTACTTATTTGTTTCAATAGTTTGCATTCATGGCTAGAAGCATTGAAGATAGAGTTGTTAGCATGCAAGTTATGATTCATATGTATCACTTTATTTTGCTCGGGACTAGCAAAACTTTAAGTTTGGGGGTGTGATGACATGCAAAAATGTCATCATTTTCCTATTAATTTTGGCTAGTTTTATGCATAAATTGTGAGCTTTAATATAATTTTATGTTGATTTTTTAGAAAACCGAGTTCAGGCAACAAAACTGAGATTTTAAGAGAATTTGGGTCAATTTGGAGACTTTTTGGGCAATTTAAAGAATAATCATTGAAGATCCAAGCCCTAAAGTCCAAGAAGAGAAGATAATTGAAGTGGGAAGGCCCAAAAAGCCCAAAAGAGTAAAGAAAGGAGGCAAAAATCTGCAAATCAGGCTTCTAGAAGGCCTAGCGTCGAGACGCTAGGACCGTAGCGTCTCAACGCTAGGTGGTCAGATCAGCGCGTGCAAAAATCGCGACAGCGTCGCGACGCTGTCTGCGTAGCGTCGCGACGCTGCGACAACTTCTGCCCCAAGACAACATGACGTCACAGCGTCGCGACGCTGTGACGTAGCGTCTCGACGCTGTCGACTTGCTCAGCAAGAAATTTCCAGCCCCTTGCACTATAAAAAGGCCCCTTCCCTTTGGTTCAAATCATCCCAAATTTGGGGGAGCTCTCCCCTAGCTCAATAGAGAGAAAAAGTGAGAAGAATTGTGAGGAAAAAGGTGGAATTGAGCGAGATTCCAAGGCTCAAGATTCAAGATGATCGTAGCGGGAGCTCGGGATCAACTTATCGGTTATTTCTTCCTTACTTCTTTATAATTCCTTGTTGTAATTTGAGTTAGGCCTATGGATCAAGATCATTTTGGCAAAATTATTTCCATTTGTGAGTAGATCTTGAGACCTAGGGTCGTTATTCTAGTTAATTGGATATTGTAGCGCAATTACTTGGATTATGTAATGAAATTCTCCATATTTCATCTATGCAATTCTTGCTTAATGCTTTTAATCTCTTGATCACGGATTAATTGTTATGATGGTCTAAATTGATACTCGACAGAGAGAAATTAGATTAGATCCTAATTGCATGGCTAACGATTGCTTGGAACACGAGAGTGAAAGAGAATTGTTAGAAATTGATTATGAAGTTGCTTAATGCCATACTATGATTAACTAAGGAGATGGACACATAAATTAGTTATGTTAGTATGAGATGTGGAGGAGCTTGAAAGAGAAATCCGCTTAAAATTACTTCTAGATTTATGGAATTGAAGATTATTAGTTACATACATCCATGTAATTGAGCTACAAATCCAAGAAAACTAGATAACACCCTAGGTCAAGTTCCCTTATTTGGTTATTTTCATTTCATTATTACATGTTTATTTTTAATTCCTTAAATTTTCGCACTATCATTCGAGTTGATCTTCTAAATAAAATTAAAACATGATGATTCTTGGTACTTAATGAAATTAATTCAATTTCCCTGAGGATTCGATACTCGGTATTACTACCGTTTTATATTACTTGCGGCCCGTGCACTTTGCGGTCATCAGTAGGCCAGAAAAATCCGCAATGCAAAATCCTCATAGTTGTCCTCTGACCACTGAAATGACCTCCATACGGCGAAGAGTGACATTGCTCCAGGATTTCCTTTGCTTCAGCACCTGAAACACACCTACAAATAATACTGTCAGAGCATTGCTTATACATAAACGGCTCATCCCAATAGAAAAATTTTGCATCATGCTTAAACTTTTTCTTCTGACTCCAATCCATGTCAATAGGAGTGACTCCCTTTACTAAAAAGTTGGCAATATCAGCATACCAAGGGACATCCCTGACTACCTTCACCTGTACAGCAAAAAGCTGCTCATCTGGAAAAGAATCGGAAATGGCAGATTGCTCCAGCAAAAATGATGATGGATCAAGACGAGATAAATGATCTGCAATAACATTCTCCGATCCCTTCTTGTCCTTTATCTCCAAGTCAAATTTCTGCAGTAATAAAATCCAACGAATTAGTCTAGGCTTTGCATCTTTTTTAGACATTAAATACCTTATTGCTGCATGATCCGTGAAAACCGTGACTTTGGATCCAACCAAATATGGCCGGAATTTCTCAAAAGCAAACACAACAGCTAACAACTCCTTTTCAGTAGTTGTGTAGTTGACCTGTGCCTCATTTAAAACCTTGCTTGCATAATATATAGGATGAATAAATTTGCCCTGCTTTTGCCCCAGCATCGCACCTACCGCAGTATCACTCGCATCACACATTACCTCGAATGGCAAATTCCAATTAGGCGCGCAGAGAATGGGTGCAGAGATTAAAGCAGCCTTTAATGTTTCAAAAGCCTTCCTACAATCTGCATTAAAGTCAAAAACATGATCAGTGCGCAATAAGTTACAAAGAGGTTTACTGATTTTGGAAAAATCCTTTATGAACCTCCTGTAAAATCCAGCATGTCCTAAAAAACTCCGAATTCCCTTCACTGAACTCGGTGGCTCTAGTCTTTCAATAACCTCAACTTTTGCTCTATCAACTTCTAGACCATTCCTAGAAATCCTATGACCTAACACTATGCCCTCCTTCACCATGAAGTGGCACTTCTCCCAGTTAAGAACTAGATGGGTATCCTCACATCTTTTTAATACCTTTCCTAAATTTTCTAAACAACTCTGAAAAGACCCTCCAAAAACTAAAAAATCATCCATAAAGACTTCAACAGTGGACTCAATCATATCAGAAAAAATTGCTAACATACACCGCTGAAATGTTGCTGGAGCATTGCAAAGGCCGAAAGGCATTCTCCTAAAAGCGAACGTCCCATAAGGGCAGGTGAAAGTGGTTTTCTCCTGATCCTCAGGAGCAATAGTAATCTGGTTATACCCAGAATAACCATCCAAGAAACAATAATAGGCCTGACCAGCCAATCGATCCAACATCTGGTCGATAAATGGTAGAGGGAAATGATCCTTTCGGGTGGCTTTATTAAGCCTTCTGTAATCCATACAAACCCTCCAGCCAGTTACTGTCCTTGTGGGGATCAACTCATTATCTTTATTGCTCACCACAGTGACACCTCCTTTCTTAGGAACACATTGGACAGGGCTTACCCAATTGCTATCGGCAATTGGATAAATGATCCCAGCATCCAACCATTTAATTACCTCCTTTTTAACAACCTCTTTCATTGCAGGGTTTAGCCTTCTTTGTTGCTCAATACTCCTCAAGGATCCCTCCTCTAGAGTGATTTTGTGCATACAAAAGGACGGGCTAATTCCCTGAATATCAGCCAATGTCCAACCTATAGCTTTGCGGTATTGCTGCAGCAATTTTATTAAGGCCTCCTCATGCTCTGGCATTAAATCTGATGCAACAATAATGGGCAACGTCTTACTTTCCCCAAGATACACATACTTTAGATGATCCGGTAAAGGCTTCAAATCTAAAGTGGGTGCCTCAATTAGGGATGGCTTAATTGGGGGAGCCTTTCTTTGATCTAAATCTAAAGACTCAAAAACATCCTCACACCTAAACAATTCTTTTTCATTTTTTCTATCTAAAGAACAAAATTCAAAATCTTCTACACTAACCTCTCCATGCTTTTCCGAATGCTTATCAGCCGAATCCTGTATTGCTGTCTCAATAACTGTGCTCTCCAGAATCCTGATGAAGGAGCAATCCTCCATTTCGTTTGAATATTTCATGGCTTTAAACACATTAAATTTCACTTCCTCATTACAAACTCTCATTGTTAATTCTCCTTTTTGAACATCTATTAATGCCCTAACAGTAGCCAAAAATGGACGACCTAGAATAATTGGGACATCTTTATCAGCCGCATAGTCTAAAATAATAAAATCAACAGGAAATATGAATTTATCAACTTTTACTAAGACATCCTCAATTTTACCCTCTGGATATGTGATAGACCTATCAGCTAATTGGAGTGTAACTGTGGTAGGTCTAGCTTCACCAATACCTAACTTCCGATAGACCGAAAGAGGCATAAGGTTAATGCTTGCACCTAAATCACAGAGTGCTCTACCTAATTCCTTTCCACCTATAGACACAGGTATGGTAAATGACCCTGGATCCTTAGCCTTGGGAGGTAGACCATTCTTAAGAATAGCACTACACTCCTCAGTAAGAGATACAGTTTAAAACTCACCTAACCTTTTCTTTTTAGTCAAAATATCCTTAAGAAATTTAGCATAATTAGGCATTTGCTCAATAGCTTCTACTAAAGGGATATTTATGTGCAACTGCTTAAGAATCTCTAAAAACTTTTTAAATTGACCATCCTGATTCTTAGGCTTTTGCCTTTGTGGAAAAGGTAGAGGTGGTACATAAGGTGGGGGCGGCACATATGGTGGTTCTACATCTGGCACCGAACCAGATGCTCCAGCATTCTCTTTGCTGCCTCCAGCACACTGACCAGACTCCAACTCTTTCTCAACAACAACATTATTATCACTATTATTAATTAAATCCTGGGTCTTTCTAGACTCTTCTGATGGCTTACCACTCCTAAGAGTTACTGCCTTTACCTGCTCCTTACCTTCCCTTCGAGGGTGTTCAGTATCCGATGGAAGTTTCCCTTGAGGCCTTGCCTTGAGCTCATTAGCTAGCTGACCCACTTGCAACTCCAGGGCTCTCATCGAAGCTTGATTACTTTGAATTGCGGCGTCTGTGCGAGCCATAAATTCTTTCATCATTGCCTCGAGAGAATTTCTCGAATTTTACTGGGGCAAAGCCGGCTTATTTTGCTGGGGCATTACCTGCGTTTTAGCAAATCCCGGCTGGTTCATCTTCTGTTGTGCTTGTACGTTATTTCCTTGACCTCCCCATGAGAAGTTGGGGTGGTTGCGCCAACTTGGATTATAGAAGTTAGAATAAGGGTTGTTCCTCTGATTACCTACAAAACAAAACTCGTAGTTGTGGTCTTCACCGCAATAGACACATGCTTCGTCCGTGACTTGATTCACCACTGCTGCAGGCTCCATAGTTGGTGGCTGCTGATGACTAATCACTGTCACATTCTTAAGAGCGTTAGCAATCATAGCAAGATCGGCCCTAATGGTGGACACACCATCAACCTCTAACACACTCTTATCCTTTTTATTTGTGCCTCTAACATCCGACCACTGACAACTATTAATAGATATTCTTTCTAAAATTTCATAGGCTTCATCAAAAGTTTTTGCCAAAAGGGCCCCTCCAGCCGAAGCATCGACCATACCTTGGGTTACTCCATTTAAACCATTGTAAAATGTTTCCATTTGAATACAATGAGGTAAACCATGGTGGGGACACTTTCGCAAAAGCTCCTTGAACCTTTCCCAAGCCTCACTAAAAGTCTCATCCTCAAGTTGCCTAAACCCTACTATTTCACTCCTTAATTTAGCATTTCTATTAGGTGGGAAATATTTACTCAAAACTTTTTCAGCTAACTCATCCCACGTCCTAATTGATCCTGGAGCAAAAGAGTTTAACCATGACTTTGCTCCATCTCTAAGAGAATACGGGAACAAAGTTAATCTAAGAGCATCTCTAGGCACTCCTTGAATTACAAAAGAATCACTAACTCCTAGAAAAGACTTAAGATGTAAATGAGGGTCTTCAGATGACAAACCATGGAATTGCCCCACGGTTTGCAACATTTGAAACATTACCGGTTTCATTTCAAAATTCGCCGCTTGGATTTGGGGACGTGCAATCCCTGGATTCAACTCATTAAACATCGGGACAGCATATGCTCGAATGGCTATGGTCCTATCGTTCGCTATCAAGATAGGATTCTCAGCCTGATTATTTCGCTACTCATTTTGCTCAAACAGTGGGTTTTGCTGCAGCAACGGATTCTGCTGGGGGTTCACTGCTACTGGACCTTCATGAACCTGCGGAAGTTGCGGCACGTTCTCCATCAGGTTTCTGCGCTGCTCCCTCCTTCTGTTCCTAAATGTCCTTTCAATTTCTGGGTCAAGCTCAAACCGTACCCCAGGCGGATCGCTCATGCACCAAAATCACACCTGCAAAAACAAAAGAAACAATCAAAAAGTTCTAGCACCAAACCACTAAAACACATACACAAAACAGATCAGATAAAAACTTATTCAAGTCCCCGGCAACGGCGCCAAAAAACTTGTTGGCTTCCTAGAGTGAGTAAAAAGATAGTATTAAATACTCTAGAATTCCTGTGCAAGTATACACAGTCTGCAACAAGTAATATTATCAATCAAAGGTCTGAATAAATCTCCACTTTACCTATTTTGTGCAATTTTCTAATGGTTTCAAGAATAATAAAATGATTGGGTTTTATCGGAATTATGCTGAAGCAAAATAAATGACAGAACAACGAGTAAACAAATAGACAGACAGATTAAAGATAGGCGCTGGTTAGGCTTTAGTGATTGTTTCAAGATATGCTCTAGCAATATTATTGATCATGCATTTCCCGCAGTATTATTAGCGGATTCCTCCCGGAACTCCGAATCTTTTGGGATGTGTTTCAACCCCAATGAAGTGCGACCGATCAGGCACTAGGCAACTGGCTATCCCTAGCTCAGTCACTAGCGTTCACCAATACACAATGATCGTAATGTGGAGAATTGCCACACACTCTCTAAATCATCCCTGAAACTAGAGAGAGCTATCCATACCGGCTGGCCAGGCGGGCATAAAATAAGAATAAGCACAACAATTAACCAAAATGCTATAGTCAATTTATTACTAGAGATGAAGCACAGTAATCACATTATTCCTAACCAACACCTTAAGCTACTTAGTTCATAATCAGCATAGGAATACGAATTACAATCTGAGTAAGCATGTTCATAACCACAAATTAAGAAGGAAAATAAACTCCCTAATCAGCTTGCAGATGATGGTGTTCTTGATAATCTTCAATCTCTATACTATTCGGCTTCCAAGGGAAAACATGGAATGAATTTGACTTTGACGGCTACTTCCTTTTATAGAAGGATGGGAGGCTTGAATTAGGTCAACTAGGAAACGTGTAAGGCTCTCCTTGATCCTTTATCCCGAAAATATCTCAATAGAAGTCGGTTCATGAAGTTGGCTAACGAGCTGTGATGTGGCAGTTTCTGCTTCCAGTTTTGCTGCAGCATAGAATTTGCTCCTTCCAGTCGCTCAGCAACATAATCTGCACAAAGTGATTTCCAAAGCTTCCATTCTTCCAAATGGGTTAAATCATGTAATATCTCTCTAAAACCAACCCTATTAAGCATAAAGGACACACAAATCCCTATATAATTGAGGCCTAAATAACTACCTTTTGGGCAGTTATCAGCAAGCGTATGGCTGCCTCAAGTATTATAAAACGATAAAGTACCGAGCATCGATTTCCACAGGGAGGATTATGATTTAGACAAGATAATGAACCGAAAACTAGAAATACTAAGACATGACATTATTTAGGGACCTAGACATGATGATAAGACACAGTAAAAAATTAAAGCAAACAAAGAATCAAAACGATCGATCGAAGTGGCAAAGATGGATAAATAGTCAATTGAGAGGCGGGGTCTTGAAATCCGGATTATAGCTAACTAATTATTCTAATCTGATAAGTCCAATTTAGTATACACTTAGAATCTCCCAATTTGCTTATCCTAGTTGAATTCCTTGCGAAAAAATCTTTAAAATGAGTATAATATGTCTATAGGTCCTCACAAGAGCTTTTGAAGCGATTCGAGGCTAAAACGAGCGAAAACGGAGCATTAAATGACCATTTTGGCCCTGGAGTTGTCCCAGCGTCGAGACGCTTGCGTTGAAGGGTCAGGACGCTTCTCAAATAAGGAAAGTTCGTGGGCGACAAGATTTAGCGAGAGCGTCGCGACGCTAGGGCAAATCTGGAGATTATTTCCTTATCTGCAGGCCTAGCGTCGCGACGCTAGGCAGTTTCCAGTATTGTCTTTTTTTTCCAAATTTGGCTGAAATTTTCCATGTTTGAAGACCCAATTCAGCACCATGCTACCACGAATTGAAGGCCAAGAACACCTATAAATAGAGGCCTTTGGTGTAGCTTTAGAATCATCCCTCAACACATAATTCACTACAACATTGTAGTCCATCTTTCTCCTCATTTCCACCATTCTTCTTAGTTTTTTCCTGCTTTTCTTTATTTATCAAGCTTGTTCTTGCTCCATAAGAGGCTAAGTTCTTCATTCATGTAACTGGGGTATCAAGAGTACGTTCATATTCTTTTAATGAAATTTTTTGTTTGAATTATCAAAGCAGGTTTATGTGATTTTAGTTATTTTTATATAAGTTTAGATTGTGGTAGGAAAGATTGACAACATTGACTGCACCCTCTCTAAATTTACTTGCTAAATCTAAGTAGCAAATAAGTTAACGTTGTGATTATACACATGCGTCCCTATAACTAAATGATTTAATCAATTGTAATTGTGATTTGTTGCCCGTTGCATGTGAATTAATTCGGTTGGATCCCAATGCAGTTTAGATTAGTTAATAGGAATATTAGTTAATTTAAACTAGAATCAAACTTAGCGTTTGCATGTTTGTGATAGTTGGATCATGGTTCTAGGTTTGTTGACGGAATACGCCGGACTTAAACTTGTTTAGAGTTATTAGTGAAATTAATGATTTAATTGAATTGAACTTACCATGACTAACCCGGTTGCATGATCTTTGAGGTATTGATTTCTTTCTTTAATTCTTGTTTTTACTTTCCTTTTCTATTGTTTTCCATTATTGGTTTTCTTTCCTTGTTTACTTTCTTTCCAAATTTTAAAACCCCCATTAGTTCGGTCGTCACAATAAATCTTAGATAAACAAATGATAACCGTGCTCCCTGTGTTCGACCCTGGCCACTACTGCTACAAGTTAGGTTTAGAGGTTGTGGACTATAAATTTATTTAACAAGAGACCGTGACAATCTCTTCCGTCATTATCCTATCTTGTATCCGACTAATTATAAACTTAGAATCATTGTTCATTACATAGGTTCTTCAGTCGGTTTCCCCTAATTATAACAAACTCATTTTAATAACCTAAGTGTCCTTAGTGCTATTCAACGGGTTAATTAATGAGCCCTGATTCATTTTCAGTCTCTAAGCCTAACCAACTACTCTCGTTGTCACTACGGGCAGTTAAGCCTAATTAAGTGGGTTATGATCTATCTTAACTTCTCTCCATTGAGTTTCCATTGAGAATATAATCACTATAAAATTGGCCAGATTCTATAGAGCATTACGAGCACCCACAAAAAATAATCAGTATAAATGACCCAGAGATAGGCAATTAAAATAACAATTAAATATAATATTTCATTCAAGACCCGCAATCGGGATTTAGCTATACATGAGTGACAAAACTTCCCGAATATACATACTATAAACCATAAATGAGCAATTAAAGAGTTTAGGAGATGAACCGTAGAGAGACCCCTTGCTTGCCCTTGGATCCTCTCCGTTACAAGCTCCCGAGCACTCCAAAAATGCCCAATACAATATTTCTCACTTTCCTCACAACTCGACCCTCAAGGGAGGCTCCAAGAGCCTTGAAATGACTAAAGAAATGAATTGGAGAATTGATTGATGATCAAATGGGGAGGTGAGCTGCGTCTTATATAAGCCTAGAAATGGGACAACGTCGTGACGCTGACGTCACAGCGTCGCGTCACCTGTTTGGGTGCCAAGATAGTATCGTCTCGAGGGTGTCCTTCGCTGGAACCTTCCAGATGCGTTTCAAGGTTGAAATATCGGGCTTCGCTCCAATTTTTGGCCCAAATGTCTTTCATAATGGGTCTTGGACTATTTCTTCTTGACCTAACTTGATCTTCTAAGACTGACTCCAACAATTTCGGCTTATTTTCTCTTATTTTTCTCTAAATTTCCATAAAGTCTCTTAGGAACCAAAATTACAAAAATAAATAGATTTATATGATAAAAACACAATAAAAGCACCACAAAAACTAATAAATCTAAGGACAAAATAGCAACATTTATGCTTGCTATCACACATGCATTACGCGCCATGTTATGCACTAACCAACACGGGAATTATGCGCCACGATGCGCACCTACACATGAATTACGCCACATGTAACACAACTGCTAGACTCATGCTACACATCCGGTGACAACATGTTAGCCTAACTAAACATGCTTAACACGACATCTCAAGCATTGCAGTAGAAACTACTTACCTACAACACTCTTAAATTAAATCAACGCTTGCTGCAAATTGCACAATCTCGCTCCAAAACGAACTTCTAGCTACATCATAACTACTAGCCTCTATAGGGAGTCTAAGCTAGAGAATAACACCCTGAAACATGATGATAAGGGCAAAATTTAACCAAAAATGATTTAGTTCATTGTTGGACAACATCTAAACATTACCCAAATTGAAAACCCAAAGCCATTAGACCATGGGCAACCACGTCGAAGGCGTTACGGGCAGTGGGTATCTGCTGGATTACGAAATTAAGGCTATACAGCCACTGGACAGCAAGCAATGAACCACATATGAACACATTCTAGGAACGTCTAAAGGTTGGGAAACACTCTAAGGTCTAAACAACTAATTGGTAACGATTAAAACGTGCTTCTAAGGCTATATCATCTAATGGGCAGTAAACCTCAACGCTATTAAACTAGAAACAACAATAAATCTTTCCCAAATAGACCCGATTCCACGCTAGACGGGTTATATAAACCTCAACTAGCGTGCTATAACGCTACTTGGGCAGTGGATATTCAAGCTTAAGTGATTCGAAATCCAATCGATCACTTAGGTGGCATTGCAGAACAGAAATTTACCATTAACTTAAAATTCCAGCACCTAAACTACATGGGTATTTTAATTTTAAAACTAAATGAGCGTGGGTCAGCACTAAAGCTTATCGGAATCGCCAAATGGTGCTGAAACACCCACGTTCAAGGCTGAACGGGGCTGCATAGAGAGAGGCGAAACTGTGAGAAATACAAAACCCCAGTTGCTGGATGCGCACAAAATCGACTGAAACGAGAGCGAAGGGAGTTAGTACAAATGAGGGAGTAAGAGAGCTTACAACCACCGACAACCACTCTTTTCAGCCCATTTTCATTCCATTCCTCATCCTTTTCCATTAAAACTTCCAAAGCACTTTAAGGAGAGAGTGAAGGAGGAGGAAGAAGAAGAATTTCGTGGTTTGAGGTTGAAGAAGATAGGGAAAAGCTCATGCAAAGCCAGCCATTGCAGAAACTGGGTTCAACCTGTCAACCTCTGGTGTTTTAGTCGGTTTGGGCTACACAGAAGGAATCAAGAGGTGAGGTTTGATTTTCTTGAAAGTTAGTTCATTTTCTAACAAACTTCATGAAGGATTCTTGACCTAAATCGAATGAGAAGTTGATGGTTTTTGCAATGGAAAACAGAGCACAGGATTTTTGAGCAAACCAGGAGGATCTCTGGTGATCTCTGATGTTTTGAGTATTGTGGTGTGCACAAGTCGAATCCGAAGCTCTATTTGGTATTTTTAGAAAGCTTATGCAATTTCCTACAACCTTTGTGAAGATTCCGTGAGCCAAAAATGACTGTATGTAGGTTTAATTTCAGGAGAAAGATAAAGGGTAACAGAGAAGCTCGAATCTGTGTTGTTTGATTTCGGGGAATTTCTGGACAAATTGGTCGGGCATCTTGTTTTAATTTCTTCAGGTAAGTTGTAGAGTGTTCGGAAATGAAGAGCTTGATGTGTATTTAATTAATTTTGGTTAAGTATTAAGGAAGTTACGGGTGTTGGAAGGTAGGGTATAGAATCTGGAAAATCTGGGAAGTAGAATGTGAATGTCATTCTTAATCCAATTGTTTACAAATTTATGAGCATGGAAAGACAAAGCTATCTATGGTTCTAATGCTCGGTTTTGGTTATTTGACAGGCCAGGAGGAAATAGGTCGAGTCTACAAACCGGGGAACTAGATAAGACTGTGAGTGACAAAACAAATTTCGAAAATGTTCTTAAACAGTTGTTCATGATTATATGTTTTACATGCTTTTCTATGAATGATACATGGTTTTGTGAACGGTTTCAAGCTTGAATTTTGAGCTTAGATTTTCTAATGAGGTTTATATACGAGCACGTGGCTAATGACTTAATGAAAAGTAGTTGAAACGATATATTTTTTTTAAAGTAAAGCATGTGTTAGCAAATATTGTTTAATGATTTAAAGTTTTTCACGAGCAAGCTGAGTAAGCTTGAGTTTTACGAAAGATAACGATAAGCAGACATGTTTAAATGTTTTCATGTGATTTTCTGAGATTTCTATTGACTACATGACTGAGATATTGAGCCCGAGGCTATATGGTACCGTGTGCATACAGGTTATATTCAGTTGTCGACGTTGAGTGTACTCCGTGACAACGATGTTGTCGTGAGTGCCGGGTGGGCCCCACTACGACAAAGACGATGGGAGTGCTGGGCGGGCCCCACTACATCGTAGGACTAGAAACGTTGGTTGTACTGGGCGTGCCCTACACAACGTAGATCGGTCATGTTAATTAAAACGTTTGATGTATATCATATGCCTTGCTAGATTTTTATTGATGAACTTGCGAGATATTTTAGAAAGCATTTTCCATTACACGTCTATGCTAAACGCTTTGATTGAGCATATTTATACGTTTAAAGGTTTATCACGTGTTTTTGACTTCCAGATTTAGAGTTTTAAAGTTAGTCACTCACTGGGCTTCGTAGCTCATTCTTTCAAAATGTTTTTCCACTTTTCAGGTAGAGATCGAGCTCCCGGTGCCTGATACACTGCCAACGTCTGCTGAAAGTTCCGGATCAAGCTTCAGTACGTGGGTGGAGTTGTAAATTGAGTCTGTTCATATTGTAAATGTTTTGTAAGGATTGGATAATATAGTCCTAGAGGTCGTGGTTGTATAAATCCTAGTTGTACATGTCTTTGGTTATGATCATATCTATACCAGGTTATTTCCAAACCGAGATATGTCATGGCGACACCTCGTGTATGTTGATATGTTTTTGGGGTTTCCGTTGTGTTGTGGTTCATATGGAATATTTTATATCCATGATTAGTATGTTTATCAGGTTCAACGTTTCACTAGGGTCAACAGGGATCGTTAGAGGTGACGATGTCTGTTGGCTTCACGCTGTCTTTCGGGCTAAGCTAGCAGGTGGTCCGGGAGGGGGTGTGACAACTTGGTATCAGAGCAGTTAGGTCCATGGGAAAAGAGACATGGTAGTTAGTGCTAAGAAGAATCCAGGAAGAAAACAGTTACACGTTGGGTCAGTTCATATAGAACTAGCGGAGTATGGTCCGAGTATTGTTGAGAGTGAGTCTAGTCAGGACTAGAATGTGTGTATAAGTTTAGTATCATGCATCTGAGTTAAGTATCTATAGCATGTCTGATGTGTTGATATGTTATAGCAGTCATGCCACCACGTACCAGCAGACGATGCAGGCAGAATCAGGACGCGACGCACGATCCTACCCAAAGTCAATCTGAAAGGGGATCCAGTACCCCGAGAGGTCAGAATGAGGCAGGGAGTGAGCGATTTGCTAGATATGCACAGGAGATCGGTAGGCCAGAGAGAGCAGGGGCCTAGTGATCCGGAAAAGACGTATGGGATTGAACAGTTGAAGAAGTTAGGAGCCACAATGTTTGAGGGTTCCACAGATCCAACTGATGCCGAGGTCTGGTTAAATATGTTGGAGAAATGCTTCGACTTGATGAGTTGTCCTGAGGAGCGAAAAGTCAAATTAGCCACATTCCTTTTGCAGAAGGAGGCAGAGGGATGGTGGAAGTCTATTATAGCCAGGCGCAGTGATGCACGTACGTTAGATTGGCAGACATTCAAAGGTATATTTGAGGAAAAGTACTATCCCGCCACATATTGTGAGGCAAAGAGAGATGAGTTTCTGGAGCTGAAATAAGGGTCACTTTCAGTGGCCAGTATGAGAGGAAGTATACCAAGCTTTCACGGTATGCTGAAGTGATTGTGGCATCTGAGAGTGACAGGTGTCGCAGGTTTGAGAGAGGGCTACGTTTTGAGATACGTACCCCATTTACTGCTATTGCAAAGTGGACGGATTTTTCTCAGCTAGTAGAGACTGCCTTACGTGTGGAGCAGAGTATTATAGAGGAAAAGTCGATTGCGGAGCCTAGTCGTGGAGCTCCAACAGCCAGTGGTTTTCGAGGTCGTGAGCAGCGAAGGTTCACACCTGGAGTGAATGTTTCAGGCCGTCAAGACTTCAAACGTCGATCTGGTGGCCAATCATTGAGGCAAATGAGCTCGGGTAGTGCTTATCAGAGGCAGAGTCAGAGAGCCCCCAGTCAGTCTGCGAGCTCAGTAGCAAGACCGCGAACGAGTCAGGAGTCCGTTGCTAGTGAATCCAGGAGAACATCATGTGCAAGTTGTGGCAAGAATCATCGGGGTCAGTGTCTTGTTGGCGCAGGTGTGTGTTACCAGTGTGGACAACCAGGGCATTTCAAGAGGGATTGCCCACAGTTGAAGGCAACAGTTCAGAGGGACCAGGGAGTTGAGTCCCACACAATTGAGCAGCCGAGAGTTTTAGCAGACGCAGGAGAAGGCACCAGTGGTGCAAGGCAAAAGGGAGTTGTGGGGACACCTAGGCAGCAGGGAAAAGTCTACGCCATGACTCAACAGGAAGCAGAGGATGCACCAAATGAGATCACTGGTACGATTTTAATTTGTAATGTACCTGCACGTGTTTTATTAGATCCAGGGGCTACGCATTCCTTTGTTACTAGCATGTTTTTAACTAAGCTGAATAGGATGCTAGAGCCTTTATCTGAGGAATCAGTCATATGCACTCCAGTTGGTGACGTTTTGTTAGTCAAGGAAGTGTTGCGTGATTGTGAGGTTGTTGTAGAAGGTCTCTGTATGCTAGTGGATCTTCTTCCCCTAGAGTTGCAGGCGTTGGATGTGATTTTGGGAATGGATTTCTTATTCACTCACTATGCTTCTATGGATTGCCATACGAAGGAAGTGACTTTTAAGAAACCAGGTTTGACTGAAGTTATTTTCAGAGGTGAGAGGAAGATTATCCCTACGAGTTTGATTTCAGCTCTGAAAGCTAAGAAGTTGTTGAGAAAAGGTTGCACAGCGTTTCTTGCACTCGTGGTTGAGGTGCAAGAAGAAAAGCTGAAACCAGAAGATGTTCCCGTGGTGAATGAATTTCTCGATGTTTTCCCAGCTGATCTATCGGGTTTGCCACCTGATAGAGGGGTGAAGTTCATTATTGAATTGTTACCAGGAACAGCACCTATTTCACAGGCACCATACAGATTGGCTCCGAGCGAGCTTAAGGAGCTGAAGGTGCAGTTGCAAGAACTAGTTGACAAGGGATACATCAGGCCATGTGTATCACCGTGGAGAGCTCCAGTGTTATTCGTGAAGAAGAAAGATGGTACCCTCAGATTATGTATTGATTACAGGCAGTTAAACAAGGTCACGATACGTAACAAGTATCCTCTACCACGCATCGATGACTTGTTTGACCAGTTAAGGGGAGCAACAGTGTTCTCTAAGATTGATCTGAGGTCAGGATACCACCAGTTGAAGGTTAGAGAATCAGATATTCCTAAGACATCATTCAGGACGATGTATGGGCACTATGAGTTTTTAGTGATGCCAGAATGCGCCAGCAGTTTTCATGGATCTCATGAACAGGATCTTCCACCAGTATTTAGATCAGTTTGTGATAGTGTTCATCGATGACATTCTAGTTTACTATATTGACAGGAAAGCCCATGAGGAACATCTAAGGATTGTTCTGCGGACACTACGTGATAAACAGTTATACGCTAAGTTCAGCAAATGTGAGTTCTGGTTGAATCAAGTGGTGTTCTTAGGGCATGTAGTTTCAGCGGACGGAGTTAGTGTTGATCCGCAAAAAGTGGAAGCTGTGGTCAACTGGGAAAGACCAGCTAGTGCAACAGAGGTACGTAGTTTCCTTGGCCTAGCAGGATACTACAGACGTTTTGTTGAGGATTTCTCACGGTTAGCATTACCCTTGACAGCCTTGACAAGGAAGAATGCTAAGTTTGAGTGGTCAGACAAATGTTAACAGAGTTTCCAGGAGCTGAAAAAGAGATTGGTGACAGCGCCTATTCTAGCACTTCCTGTAACAGAGAAGGAGTATGTGATCTATTGTGATGCTTCGAGGCAAGGATTAGGTTGTGTGCTGATGTAGGAAGGAAAGGTAATAGCTTATGCTTCAAGGCCGTTGAAGAAGCATGAGTGTAATTACCCTACCCATGATCTTGAGCTAGCAGCAGTTGTTTTAGCACTGAAGATCTGGAGACATTATTTATTCGATGAGAAGTGCCACATTTTCACAGATCGTAAGAGTTTGAAGTACATCTTTGATCAGAAAGAGCTGAATCTGAGGCAGAGGCGATGGCTAGAACTGATTAAAGACTATGACTGTACATAGAATATCATCCGGGTAAGGCTAACGTGGTAGCAGATGCGTTAAGTAGGAAGTCGAGACTTCCGAAAAGTGCCTTGTGTGGTATTATTCAAGCGAGCTTGCTAAGTGTGTTAAGAGGTTTCAAGGCAGTTATGACTGCAGGAAACTCAGGGAGTCTTTTAGCTCGATTTCAAGTTAGGTCTTCTCGAGTAGCAGAGATTGTGAGAAGACAGCCAGAGGATAGTAACTTGCAGAAGATGTTTGCAAAGTCCAAGCAAGGCCCAGAGGCAGAATATGAGTTGAGAGCAGATGGAGCCATAGTTAAACAGGGAAGACTATGCGTTCCGAAAATTAGTGAGCTTAAGGGTGCTATTCTAGAGGAAGCTCACAGTTCAGCTTACGCTATGCATCCAGGAAGCACCAAGATGCACAGAACTCTGAAGAAAACTTATTGGTGGCCTGGTATGAAGCGGGAGATAGCTGAATATGTCGATAGATGCTTGATCTGTCAACAAGTTAAACCAGTGAGATAGAGGCCAGGAGGACTCCTTAATCCACTGCCAGTGCCAAAGTGGAAGTGGGAGCATATTACCTTGGATTTTATGTTTGGATTACCTTGTACTTCTAGTGGACATGATGGTATATGGGTAATAGTGGAAAGACTCACCAAGACAACATGGTTTATACCGATTAAAGCGACGTCTATAGTAGATCAGCTAGCTAAACTATACGTCGACAGGATTGTAAGTCAACATGGAGTGCCAGTGTCCATAGTTTCAGATAGGGATCCGAGATTTACTTCTAAGTTTTGGCCTAGTGTGCAGAAAGCAATGGGAACAAAGTTGAAGTTCAGTACAGCATTCCATCCCCAGACAGATGGTCAGTCGGAGAGGACCATCCAGACCTTAGAGGACACGTTGAGAGCATGTGTCCTTCAGTTTAAGGGAAGTTGGGATACCCACTTATTACTTATGGAGTTCGCTTATAATAACAGCTATCAGTCTAGTATCGGCATGGCACCATTCGAGGCTTTGTATGGCAGACCATGCAGGACTCCTGTGTGCTGGAACGAAGTGGGGGAGCGAAAGCTAGTTGGTCCTGAGTTGGTACAAGTTACGTCAAACAATATTAAGTTGATTAGGGAGAATCTTAAAATAGCTCAGGATCGACGGAAGAGCTATGCAGATAAGCGACGAAGAGACTTAGAGTTCTAGGTTGGAGATCAGGTTTTCTTAAAGTTATATCCGTGGAGAGTTGTTCTTCGCTTTGGGAGGAAAGGTAAGCTGAGTCCTAGATATATTGGTCCGTACCAGATAATAGAACGAGTTGGACCAGCAGCCTATAGACTTGAGTTGTCAGCGAAACTCGCTCGAATACACGATGTTTTTCATGTGTCCATTTTGAGAACATATATTCCAGATCCATCACATGTGTTGCAAGAGCAACCGATTGAGCTGAAAGAAGACTTGAGTTATAAAGAGGAAGCAGTTCAGATCCTCGACATAAAAGAGCAAGTCCTGAGGAACAAAACGATCCCACTCGTGAAAGTTATTTTGAGACATCATGGAGTAGAGGAGGCAACCTGGGAGTTAGAAGATCAAATGAGGAGGAGTTACCCAACACTCTTCACCTAAGGACTTCTAAATTTCGAGGACGAAATTTCATAAGGGGGAGGTAAGTTGTAAACCCGGGACTTCTCTAGGATCATTTTCCCTTGTCATCTATCGTTGGTTTAAATTGTTGGGATTACTAAGTTAAAAGATGAAAGGAAAGAAAAGGAAAAGGAAAAGGAAAATGGAAGGAAAAGAAAAAAATAAAAGAACAAAAGTGAAAAAAAAAAAAAAAAAGAGAAAAGAAGAAAGTGGGAATGGACAGCAAGGAAACCCACCACCGACAACAGCTCTTTTCAGCCCATTTTCATTCCATTCCTCATCATTTTCCATTAAATATTTCAGAGAACTTTAAGGAGAGAGTGAAGGAGGAGGAAGAAGAAGAATTTCGTGGTTTGAGGTTGAAGAAGATAGGGAAAAGCTCATGCAAAGCCAGCCATTGCAGAAACTGTGTTCAACCTGTGAACCTCTGGTGTTTTAGTCGGTTTGGGCTACACAGAAGGAATCAAGAGGTGAGGTTTGCTTTTCTTGAAAGTTAGTTCATTTTCTAACAAACTTCATGAAGGATGATTGACCTAAATCGAATGAGAAGTTGATGGTTTTTTGAATGGAAAACAGAGCACAGGATTTTCGAGCAAACCAGGAGGATCTCTGGTGTTCTCTGATGTTTTGCGTATTGTGGAGTGCACAAGTCGAATCCAAAGCTCTATTTGGTATGGTTAGAAAGCTTATTCAATTTCCTACAACTTTTGTGAAGATTCCGTGAGCCACAAATGACTGTATGTAGGATTAATTGCAGGGGAAAGATAAAGGGTAACAGAGAAGCTCGAATCTATGTTGTCTGATTTCGGGGAATTTCTGGACAAATTGGTCGGGCATCTCGTTTTAATTTCTTCAGGTAAGTTGTAGAGTGTTCGAAACTGAAGAGTTTTATGTGTATTTCATTAATTTTGGTTAAGTATTAAGGAAGTTATGGGTGTTGGAAGGTAGGGTATAGAATCTGGAAAATCTGGGAAGTAGAATGTGAATGCCATTCTTAATCCAATTGTTTACAAATTTATGAGCATGGAAATACAAAGCTATCTATGGTTCTAATGCTCGGTTTTGGTTATTTGACAGGCCAAGAGGAAATAGGTCGAGTCTACAAACCGGGGAACTAGATAAGACTGTGAGTGACAAAACAAATTTCGAAAATGTTCTTAAACAGTTGTTCATGATTATATGTTTTACATGCTTTTCTATGAATGATACATGGTTTTGTGAACGGTTTCAAGCGTGAATTTTGAGCTTAGATTTTCTAATGAGGTTTATATACGAGCACGTGGCTAATGACTTAATGAAAAGTAGTTGAACGATATATTTTTTTAAAGTAAAGCATGTGTTAGCAAATATTGTTTAATGATTTAAAGTTTTTCACGAGCAAGCTGAGTAAGCTTGAGTTTTACGAAAAATAACGATAAGCAGGCATGTTTAAATGTTTTCATGTGATTTTTCTGAGATTTCTATTGACTACATGACTGAGATATTGAGCCCGAGGCTATATGGTCGTGTGCACACAGATTATATTCCGTTGTCGACGTTGAGTGTACTCTGTGACAACGATGTTGTCGTGAGTGCTGGATGGGCCCCACTACGACAAAGATGATGGGAGTGCTGGGCGGGCCCCACTACATCGTAGGACTAGAAACGTTGGTTGTATTGGGCGTGCCCTACACAACATAGAATGGTCATGTTAGTTAAAACGTTTGATGTATATCATATGCCTTGCTAGATTTTTATTGACGAACTTGCGAGATATTTTAGAAAGCCTTTTCCATTACACGTCTATGTTAAACGCTTTGATTGAGCATATTTATACGTTTAAAGGTTTATCACGTGTTTTTCACTTCCGGATTTAGAGTTTTAAAGTTAGTCACTCACTGGGCTTCGTAGCTCATTCTTTCAAAATGTTTTTCCACTTTTCAGGTAGAGATCGAGCTCCTGGTGCTTGATACACTGCCAACGTCTGCTGAAAGTTCCGGATCAAGCTTCAGTACGTGGGTGGAGTTGTAAATTGAGTCTGTTCATATTGTAAATGTTTTGTAAGGATTGGATAATATAGTCCTATAGGTCGTGGTTGTATAAATCCTAGTTGTACATGTCTTTGGTTATGATATCTATACCAGGTTATTTCCAAACCGAGATAAGTCATGGCGACACCTCGTGTATGTTGATATGTTTTCGGGGTTTCCGTTGTGTTGTGGTTCATATGGAATATTTTATATCCATGATTAGTATGTTTATCAGGTTCAACGTTTCACTAGGGTCAACAGGAATCGTTAGAGGTGACGATGTCTGTTGGCTTCAAGCCGTCTTTTGGGCTAAGCTAGCAGGTGGTCCGGGATGGGGTGTAACAGCTTACACACGGGATTCTGTTGCTTAACGCCTGAGTTGCACGAAACCTTGTGGGTTTTCGATTCTGGACAAGAGGAGACGATGAGTGGTGGCACGACACTAGACTGAAACCTCACGGCGACTGGGTCTTCGATTTCTAGCATGGATTGACAGCGACTCGAGCTTCACGGAGACGGAACAACACCGAGAGGGAGCTTTGTGCGACAGGCCCCCAGGCGAGCACCGAGAGAGAGAGAAATTGTGGAGAGATGGAGAGAGAGAGAACTCCCACGGCGGTGGTGGCGTGCTTGCTGCGACGGCGACAACGGCGATTGAACGAAAATGACGACGACACGAGGGCCCGGCTGGGCAGCAGATGAAGCTTCACGACTGAAGGGGGGTTGCATGCGATAGAAAGAGAGAAAGGTTCTCTTATATCTTGAGAAAGACGCGATTGACTCGAGGTGCCAGTATCATCAACAACCCTTGTTGATGTTTCTGTAGCTACGTTTGATAATTCACTTAAAACGACTTTACTTCGTGGCTTGTGATCTGTGAGGTGGTCTTCTTCTAGGAATGTAACATTTGTCGATACAAGTACTTTATTTTCATATGGGTCGAAGATGTATCCACCTCTCATTTCTTTGGGATAGCCTACAAATAGGAAAAATCTGGAACGAGGCTCCAATTTCTTTGGGTTTGCTTCTAGCACATATGCAGGGCACCCCCAAATTCTGAAATGTCGTAAACTAGCTTTACAACCTTTCCAGAGCTCAAACGGTGTATCAGAAACACTCTTTGAGGGAACTACGTTCAAGATATAAACTGCAGTCTCTACTGCATAACCCTAAAACGAGTTAGGCAACTGAGCATAACTCATCATTGAACGAACCATGTCTAACAAGGTTCTGTTTCTCCTTTTCGATACACCGTTTTGCTGAGGTGTACCAGGGGCTTAGAGTTGGGACGTAATTCCATGCTCTATTAAATAGTCTAGAAAACTTAAGTCCATATACTCTCCACCTCGATCCGATCGAAGTGTTTTTATCGTCTTACCTAATAGGTTCTCAACCTCGGCCTTGTACTCTTTGAACTTTTCAAAAACTTCGGACTTATGATGCATCCGGTAGAGATAGCCATACCTCGAATAATCATCAATGAAACTGATGAAATATTCGTACCATCCTCGAGCTTTAATGTTCATTGGTCCACAGAGGTCCGAATGAATGAGCTCTAGGGGCTCTTTGGCACGATAACCTTTTTCGGTAAAAGGTCGTTTTGTCATCTTGCCCTCAAGGCATGACTCACAATGAGGCAACGAGTCATCTTCTAACTTGTTTAGAAGTCCACTCTTGACCAATCTCCCAATCCTATTGAGGTTGATATGGCCTAACCTCAAGTGCCAGAGATAGGTATCTTCAGAAACTCTTCGTTTTTTAGGTTGAGTCTCAGCGGTTTTAAACATCTCGTGATTTAAAATAGCTTTAGACTCAATTGGCCTCAAAACATACAATTTATTCTTCAAGTTTGCAGAGGAAACATTAATACCTCTTTTAGTTATGAACGCTTCATTAACAGAAAAAGAAATTGAGTAACCTTGTTCCAATAAACGAGATAAAGAAATCAAATTTCTTTTAATTTTCGGAACTATGTACACATTATCTAATATCATGTAACGTTCCTTGGTGAAGAATAATTTTATGTCTCCCACTGCAATAGCCGAGATGACTTCTCCTGTTCCAACTTTAAGAGTCATCTCTCCAGCTATTAGCTGTTGCAAGGAACTCATTCCTTGAAATGAAGAACATACGTGATTAGTGGCAATTGAATCGAGTATCCAGGCAGAATCGTCGTTTTCCACTAAACACGTTTCCAAGACTAATAAATCGTATTTAGAGTCGTGGATCATATTTTTCTTGGCTATGCAGTTAGTTTGAGGACATTCCTCTGTTGAGACCAAACCTAAATTCTTTGCCACATGTTGAGCGTTTAAGCAAGTATTCTTAGTCGTATGTACTAAACCAATTAATTTGGCATTTGACAAAACACATACGTTTTTCGACATATTGCTGAAACAAACAAATTAATCTCTATTAGAAACATGCACTAAGCCCATTAATCACATTTATCCAATCAGATTTAGCAAAAGCAATCATCGACCCATATATACAATTGATTTATTTGCAACGATACTTCAGGGGTTTAGAATAACCTCTACCGTAGGGCAGTCAGCTACTCCTCCTCTGAATCGAGACAATCTCGGCCAAATACTATTCCCAGAATAACTCTTACTCCAATAGTTATTAGCTAACGTTAATTTTGTCAAGACCATCTTGTAAGTGTTACCCATCATTTTCAGATCGCAAAGGGCGGCCCCAACAATGCCACCGTAGGGAAGAGCTAATGTTGGGAATGGCCCTAGGAAATCCTATCCATTTCTGGAGTTTGCGTTGTTCTGAATCTCTTGCGCAAGCCCTCCGTAGGGTGATCGCTCCCAGGGCGACTCGCAGGCAGCGCATAGGAATCTCAAGGTGCAACCTAATGATGGAGACCGCAGGATACGTTTGACACGTTTCCTTCTCCCACTTACTATGAACACTTTCCCCATTCACCTTGATATTAACCCATGCAAACACCATCCGTAGGGGGACGCTCCCAGGGCGCCTCGAGGCTAAGCATGGATCTCACGGTGTGAACTCAGGGGAACGTGAGAGTAGAAACTTAATATGAATATTTCGTTTCTATACTTTTCCTCCTACTAAAGTATCGTAAGGTTTTAGGGTCCATTACTTGGGTAAATTCTGGCTAAATGAATCTATCTAAGTCTATGCCTTATTAAACAAGGTCTTTAAACTAAATGTCTAGGTGAATTAAACTTTTTTAATAACCTAGTGACATTGCATGCTAGTAAGACTTTGGTTATTTCAACTCAGGTTCCGAACCATTTCCCGGGAGAGTTCCGTTATGACAAAGGTCTCATGCCCTACTTACTAAAATTTTTAAAACTATTTTAAAAACTAAGTAAGACATATTTCTAATCCTATTAGAAAAGGCGATCTTAGGTCTACTTCATTTTAAACCATTTAAAGAATGACAAGATCCTAAGATCCTATATTAGCATGCAACTCTTTGTTATAGGTTTTACGGTTTCTATTCATTAACTATTATAACTCTTATAACTTTTAATGAATTAACCCTATAACATGCTTTCTAATGGTGTTTAAAAGCATATAACAATCAATCATTCAAGTTATAAGAAAAGCACCATTTAGAAACAACCTATGTCTAGGTTTGTATAACACTTTATACTACGATGTCTAGGTGATAACTCTTTAAAACCTCACACGGCTCATGCATGCTCATAAAACTCGAGTTAACTTAACTCAAGAACCGACTTGATGCCCAGGTAGGTGTTCCGTAAACCGTCAACTTAAATACCTCCAGCCTTAGACAGCATCTTGTCGGGTGAGTTCTCTCGTAACCATTGTTTTACAAGATATCGACCTAAACTATGCAAGTTGATCGAATCGTTGAAGGTTCATTAACCTAAATGAGCATGCACTTAATCTTGTTATATATTTTAGATTTCTATCTCTTTTTATAACAATTATAAAATCAATCCATAACAAGTCTAATTTGAATATAACACTTATAAACAAACTAAAGAAATTTCATGCTACGTGCTTGGTTAATTTTATCTTTTAATAATTATAACTATTATAAGAATTAATCAATTTTAATTAACCATTCAAGCATGAATCTCCCTAAATTAATACAACTCTTATATTAATTAAACATGAAATTTCCCTCATGCATTTGAATTAATCAATAACACTTATTAAAATTAAACAAATGCAAGAACATGCTTTCCTATGGTGGGGTTTTAAAACTATATGGCATGCTCATAATGCACATACATCCATTTAATTAAATCATACATTCACAATGCATAAAGTAATTAAATCAAGCTAAAATGGAATAGTTTGGCAATTTTTTAAAAAAACAAAGGCAATTTCACTAATTATTACAATAATAATTAATAAATAAACTTGCAACACGCCCGAGCTTCACGAACCATCCCGAACCGCTTATCCAAGCAATGAACCAGCCATGCAATGAGTGAAATGAGGCTACAACAGACCGAACCGGACTAAAAGGCAGCAGCTGAACCAGACCAAAATTCTGGAATAGAAGAAGAAAAAAAAACTGGTGCTGGAATTTTCATTTTCTGCTGCGTCTTCTCCGGTTTTTCTTCGATTTTACAGCCTATATGGACTCTATATAAAAATTACAGACTATAGTACACACATTAACGCTCTTACATATCCGAGCAATTAAAATTTTATGAAGGTTTGAATGCTAAAAAATTGCCAAACCAGAACACTTCCATTTTAGCACACAGAAAATTCAATTTCAAAATGGTACCCACCAAAGCAAAATTAAAACGAATTAAGTGCTCTAATCATGCTCGGATACCAATTGAAGGTGTACATATTACACATGCGGAAGCAATTGAAGATCGAAAGCACTTAAGACATTCAATTTTACTCTTAAAGCATGCATGTTCTAGAAAAGACAAAATAGAGAGTTTAGAAAAGACCAACCTTTGTAGCTCACTTATGTTGAACTCCTTGTGGTGTTTGCCTCTCCTATGCTCTTTGGACAACCTCTAGAGTCTTCCCTACTATACTCCAGGCCAAGAACGACTTGTGGGAGTCTATATAAGATAGGGAATGGGAAGGGAATGCATGAAGCATCAAGCAATGGAGAAGAATGAGAGATGAGAGAACTTTGAGTCCAAATTCCAGTAGCATAACATTAAGGAAATTACTCTCATCACTTTGAATCTGATTCAAGCTCCTTTTAAAGACATTCTCCATGCAAAGCCAAGCCTCAAGACACAAGACACATGGTGTATTTGCAAGTTCAAGTGGATTCTAGGTGTACATCTCACAAGACATGCAACAATGCATGAGTGAGTTGTCTTTCCACTTTGAATGTTCATGCATAAGTGGATTTCCAACTAAATCCACCAAATTCAAATTGAAATCTAATTTCAAGCTTGCAATTTAATGTTCATTTCAATTCCAAATTGAATTTAACATTAGGTAATTGATTTTGAGGCATTACAAAATGATTTCTTATGATTAATCCAATTAACCATTCTAATCTTTTGCAATAAATCATATGTGATTCCTAATACATATATATGGTATTCAAAAAACTTTTAAATACTCCATCTCTCATTTTCTAATTTAATTTATAATTAAATTATTGTGTCAAACACAATTTACAATAATATCTTTTTTTCCGATTTTTTAACGATTCAAAGCTTCCTATCTTTTGTTATAGGCTTAATTCTGATATGAGCTAGTAGGGGGACCTAATGGACCTATAGATCATGGGCTCCAACGATTTGAGGCTAACCGACTAATCTCATTATCCAATCTAGCCAACATTCATTAACTACCTGGACACTCCATTATAGCCCGATAGTTGCACTCCCCTCACTATAGATATATTTCCGTCCACTTGATTTAACCAAGATTAGTAAGTCAATCCTTCACAGGTTGTTCGTAGCTATAGCTAGGTCAAAAAACCGTTTTACCCCTATAGTACTTCTAGTTCCTTAAGTCCCACTGATCCTCTAATGAACAATTGGTTTATGGTCCAACCAATAAACCGAGTCCCTCTCAGGCCAAAGAGAGGGTGGGATCCCTTTGTTCAAGCCCCGGAGTCAGCACTTAAGGGAACAACCTCTCTACTATTCCTATTTTGGGTAGGAGTGAATTCCTTCTCGCACGACTATGTCCCCAGCTATCTACCCGTTCCTATCCCTAAAATGGGAGACATATTGAGTCGGTGATACTGAGCCACTCTCACCCATGCAGATCTAAGGATAAGCCCGAATAAATAGGAGTTCATAGTTAGATAAGGATTAAAATCGAGTTACCTAGGTCATCACATGAAATAGTCAGTCTCGTCAGTAAACGGTGTTATAAAGCGAGAGTGACTTATTTCTTTGTCCTGGTCTTATGCAAACTCATTGCATAGGACGCCCCCACTTGCATGTCTCTACATGGACGATTTAGGATCACATCGTCTATACCATCTATAAAGTGGGTCGCGTCTCATAGTGTCCCCAGAATAAGGTACCCAACCCTATTCCTATACTATAAACCGTTTTGGCTATTACTCAAGCTTGATCCACTTTTATGTCTCTACATAAAGCTCAAGAGTTCATCCTATAGCCATGGATCTTAGTTTATTGGATTTGGGTAATTATATGTGCAATTTACTTTATTCAGTAATAACTTTATTGAATTAGTCTTGATAACGCCTTTATCGAATAATTATAAAATTCGTTTATCATTCACTATCTACGAGTTTTATGACACCTATCCCAATAGAGCTAACTATGAACTCCTAATTTTTTTTTTTGGGGGTTATCCTTTGATATGCATGTTGGGTTTTCTGCCCTAAAACTCATAGATAGTAAATGTACATTTGACCGAACATTAATAAAGTGATGTATTATTCAGTGTTTGTATTATATCTTGTCTTAATAACCCTAATCCAATAAACTAAACATCCAAGGCTAATAGAATGAGGCTTGAACTGGTATGTAGGGACATACGGGGATCAATGTTCAAGTTTTAGCCTAAAGGGTCTGTAGTATAGGGACAAGGCTGGGTACCTTGTCCTGGTGACACTATGGATACGGCCCGCTTTGTATATTGATACAAACGTAGTGATCCAACGCGTTCATGTGGTTGACATGCGAGTGGGGGTATCCTGTGCAATGCGTTTGCACAAAGACCGGACCGCGAAATAGTTAACCACTAACTCTAACACCGTTAGTTAGCTCGGTTTCTATTTCACTAGGATGACCTAGGCAACTTGGCCTTAATCCTGAGTGGATTATGGACTCCTGTCTATGAGGGATTGTCCTTTGATTTGTACGGGTGAGAGTGGCCTGTTCGCCGACTCAATAAGCCTACCATTTTGGGGACAAGACCGAGTGGGGAGCTTGGAAAGTAGTCTTACAAGATGGAATTCACTCCTTCCCGATATTAGGGTAAGTAGAGGTGTGTTCCCTTAAGTGGTGTCTCCGGGCCTTGAACCATGGGCCCTACCCTCTTTATGGCACGAGAGGGATTTCTGTTTGCTGGTTGGACCACAAACATGTTTTTCATTAGAGGAGCACTGGTACTTAAGGACCAAGAGGTAGCCCAGGGGTAAAACGGTAATTTCACCTAGATGGGGTACGAACACACGTGAAGGGCTAACTTGCTGTTGACGGTCGATATCCGTGGACACAGAAATATATCTGCAGTGAGAAGAGTGCAGCTATGGTTCTTTAGTGGAGTGAACCACAGTTAACGAATATTGATTAACTTGGTTAATGAGTTTAGCCAACTAATCTCATATCGTTGGAGCTTCTGATCTGTAGGTCCATCAGGTCCCACCGGTAGCTCTGTAAGGGCGTTGGGGTAAATTTCTAATGTTGAAATAAGTATTCGAAGGAGTTCGAATATTAAACTAAAATATGAATTTTATTCATATTAAAACTATAGGTTATAATTAATGTGCATTGGATGTATATTAATACTATAGTTTTATGAGAGAGAATAATAATAATTGAATATATGATGTTCAATTTTATTAATTAATTTTGAATTACTTAATTGTTTTAGTTTAATTAAATTTGATTTAATTAAACTATAAGATAAGAGAGATATTAATTTAAATTAGATTTAAATTAATGTTATTTTAATTAATATTGATTAATTAAAATTTAATTAATTATAATTTAAATTATAATTTTATAATTAATTAAAAATATCAGGTAACTGATATTTCAGTTACCT
The DNA here is from genome assembly GCA_036850905.1 of Luffa acutangula. Taxonomy (NCBI): domain Eukaryota; kingdom Viridiplantae; phylum Streptophyta; class Magnoliopsida; order Cucurbitales; family Cucurbitaceae; genus Luffa; species Luffa acutangula. The sequence continues at coordinate 29,184,433 of CM072098.1, forward strand.
GATATTATCAGTTACCTGATATTATGCGTGAGGTTAATACTGAAGGGGTCAGATTCAGTTTCAAATTAATCGCTCCCCATTCTCACGTCTCTCTCCCTCTCTCTCGCCCTCTCTCTCGTTTCCCACTCCCTCTGTGAATACAAAATATTATTCCAGAGAAAAATCCTTAGAGACCTTGCTCCCACAAGCTTCTCAACACACATTCCCTAAGAGGATACCGGTGCAATTGTGGTGGTGGTGTTCGTGATCATTTTCCAGCAAAGAAGAGGAGTTCTTGGCTGCTGTTTTTCCTGTGGAATCGAAGGATTTTGGTGGAATCTCGTCAAGAAAACTTCAAGGGTAAGTATTCTTGAACCCTAGGATCAATAGGATCCTTAATAGATTAGATCTATTGATTTTAGAGCTGTTTTAGCATGATTTATATCTGTTTTACAGCATGTTTTTTGTTCATATTGCTTGCTGTAAAATATATATATGTTTTGTCGTCGTATTGGTATCCCAATCGGCATTTAAACCGGTTAACGTCTCTGAACGTTTCCGCTGCGCTAGGGCTTTTATCCCTGTAATTGGTATCAGAGCCAAATCGTGTTTTGAATATTGATTTGGGATTTGCGATGGGCTGTTCGGTGGGATTAATTTTGCATTATGAATGTGGGTTTGCGATAAATTGTTTAGATTTAATTTGGCCTTAGATTTACAGTATTTTCATTGATTTGATCATGTAAGGGCCCCTGTGTTTTTGGGCATTTTGCTGTAAATCGAGTCTGTAAAGTCCGGGTCTGGGTTAAGCTTGAAAATCGATGAAGATCGTGGAAAAATTGACGAATTTCGTGAAGAACAGCCGCAGTTATGCCCATAATACAGCTCCAGACGCAACAGCGTCGGGACGCTTAGCCTTATGCGTCTCGACGCTGTCGCGATTCCACGCTCCAGACGGTTGAAATCGCGCCAGCGTCGGGACGCTAACTGCTCAGCGTCTCGACGCTGTCACGATTTCGTGCGGCGCCAGATTTTCGTGGTAACGTGGGTTGAAACCCTAACTGACCGGTTCGGTTCGTGTGAATTGGTTTAGCTGGGACCGGTTTGGTCCGGTTCAACCCGGTTTGGGTGCGGTTCGAGTTTTTCAAGTCCGGTTCGAAGTGGTTTGGGTCGTTTCGTGGATCCTAGACCAGTTTTTGGAGCTGTACTTTATGTAATAGGATAGTTTAAAGCTTTAATTAGTGTAATTTTTGCTTTATTTATCCTAGGGGCCAATTAAATCGGTTTATTCGCTATTTAAATACTTTGTGGATGTCATTTAAATTTTAATCCCACCATAGGATATAAAGCATGCTCATGCATAATGTATGTTATAATGTGATTATAATTTTTGATGATAATGCATGGATTTTCATGATTTATTTAATATATAGTTGAGTTATATTAAATTCATGAAAATGGAATAGTATGATGCATGCAATTACATAGTTTTAATATAAGAGTTATATTAAAAATAAATTGTTTTCAGCAAGCTAAGTTGATTTTCCATTTTTGGCAATAATAAAATTGTTTATTTATTAAAAATGAAAATCAAGTTGCATTGAGCATGATACATCCATAGGTTAACATAAGAGTTATATTAATTTCATGCAATGCATAGTTATATAGTTTAATTTGATTAATTAGAATATGATTGTTAATTGATTTAAACTATAGTATGCATGATTATAGGGCTAATCATTAAAATTTTGAAATAGTTTAAAATTTATGATTAGAAACCGTCAATCTATAAGCAAGACATGCATGCTCACATAGGTTCTTAGGTTAAAATGAATTAATTTTAAATGAGTTAAAATTAATTAGACCTAAGATCATTTTTTTTTTCTAATAGGATTAGAAATTCTTACTTAGTTTTAAAATAGTTTTAATGAACTAAGTAGGACAAACATTCCTGAGATTATAAGGGAACTCTACCAGTGAAGTTCTGTCTAAGGATTGGAGGTATTTAAGTTGACGGTATACGAAACACCTCCTACCTGGGAACTGATCTGGAACACCGGAGTTGAATTAATCTCAGGTTAATGTTAGAATAATGTCGATAGGTAAATTAAATTGGTTTAATAAACCTAGACATGAGGTCTTATTATAATAGTTATAATAGGACTAGACTTAGATAAATGACTTAGCCGGATTTATCTAGGTTTAATCAAACCCTAAAATATCCGATAGGTTACTTTAGTGGGAGGAAAATTACAAAACTTAATTTAAATTGAGTTTTGCTCATACGTCCCTATGATGTTCACACCGTGAGATCCATGCTCGACTTTGTGTCGTTTTAGCGCGGCCTCCCTTCGGAGAGTGTTTGCATGGGTCAATTCCAAGGTGAATGGGGAAAGTGACTATAGTAAGTGGGAGTGGGACACGTGTCAACGTATCCTTCGGTCTCCACCCCTAGGTCACAACGTGAGATTCCTATGATCCGTTTGCGTGTTGTCTCGGCGCAACCACCCCTTCGGAGGGCCTGATCATAGAATTTGGAACACTGTGAACTCCTGAAAAGGATAGGGTCGCTTAGGCTAATTACCAACAGTTTTCTTTCCTAACGGTAGCCTGTTGGTCTGGGCCTCTGAGATTTGAAAGTGGGAGGGTTACACTTACGGGGAGGAGTTAATTTGTTAACAAATCCTTGACCGAACAACGGTGGTTAATATCTAATGGAATATGAGTTATTATGGTATTAGAAATTGACTGAGAAGAGTCTCATTTTAGAGGAGGAACAACTGATCACCCTTCGGTGGCTGTTGTTCTAAACCTCTAAAGCATCGTTGCGAAACACAATCATAGTTTTATTAGGGTTCTTTGATCGTTTGTTTGCAAAATTGATTGGATGTATGCAATTGTTTGTATTGCTTGTGTGATGGGTTAAGGCAAAGATAAATAATACGGTCACTTGTTTGTTTTTTAAGCAATGTCTTCCTCTATTATTTCCTTGCTTAAAAACGAACAACTTACTGGCGAAAAATTTCCACAATGGAAATCCAATCTCAACACTATACTCGTGGTAGAAGATCTTAGGTTCGTCTTAACGGAGGAATGTTCTCCCGTTCCCCCTCGCACTGCCGCTCAGGCAGTTAAGGACGCCTATGAACGCTGGACTAAGGCCAACGAGAAGGTCAAAGTCTACATACTGGTCAGCTTATCTGGAGTATTGGCCAAGCGTTATGAAAACGTGGAAACTGCCAGGGAGATTATGAATTCCCTGCAGGAGATGTTTGGACTTCTGTCCTACCAGCTCCACCACGACGCCTTGAAGAACGTCTTCAATGCCAAGATGCTGGAAGGTCAATCTGTTCGGGAACACGTCCTGGACATGATTAACCAGTTCAATATAGCTGAGGCAAATGGCGGGGTTGTTTGCGAGCGCAGTCAGGTTGCGTTCATCCTTCACTCGCTCCCAGCGAGTTATCTGTCATTCAGGACGAACGCGAGCATGAATAAGATTCTATTCAACCTGAGTACCCTCCTCTCGGAGTTACAGATTTATGAATCCTTGCAAAAGAGCAAGGGAACAATGTGATTAAAGGAGAGGCCAACGTGGCCCATTCCAAAAAGAAGTTCCTCAAGGGTTCATCCTCGGGGACTAAATCTGTACCCCAGGCTTCTTCATCGAAGCAAATACAGAAGAGGAAGGGAGACAAGGGGAAGGCTCCTGCACAGGCTGTGCAAGGGAAGGGGAAGGCTAAGGTCGTGGCCGACAAAGGCAGGTGCTTCCACTGCAACGCAGATGGTCACTGGAAGCGGAACTGTCCCCGCTACCTTGCTGTGAAGAGAAGAGAAAAAAAAAAGGTAAATTTGATTTACTTGTATTAGAGACTTGTCTCGTTGAACATGATGAGTTCGCCTGGATACTGGATTCGGGAGCCACTAATCATGTTTGCTCTTATTTTCAGGGAAATGATTTCCAAAGAACCACTTGAACTAATACATTCGGATCTTTGTGGTCCAATGAATGTAAAGGCTCGAGGTGGTTTTGAATACTTCATCTCTTTCATAGATGATTATTCACGATACAGTTACTTGTACCTAATGGGCCATAAGTCTGAGGCTCTTGAAAAGTTCAAAGAGTTTAAGGCTGAGGTAGAAAACCTATTAGGTAAAACAATTAAGATGCTTCGATCAGATGGAGGTGGAGATTATTTGGATCAAAGATTCCAGAACTATATGATAGAACATGGAATCCAATCACAACTCTCAGCACCTGGTACACCTCAGCAGAATGGTGTATCAGAAAGGAGAAACAGAACCTTGTTAGACATGGTTCGATCTATGATGAGATATGCTCAGTTGCCTAGCTCGTTTTGGGGGTATGCAGTAGAGACTGCAGTACATATTCTTAACAGTGTTCCCTCAAAAAGTGTTTCTGAAACTCCTTTTGAGTTGTGGAGGGGGAGTAAACCTAGTTTGCGTTACTTTCGAATCTGGGGTTGTCCTGCACATGTGTTAGTGACAAATTCTAAGAAATTGGAACCACGCACGAGAATATGCCAATTTGTTGGGTACCCGAAAGAAACGAGAGGTGGTATTTTCTACGACCCTCAAGATAATAAAGTATTTGTATAGACAAATGCAACTTTCTTGGAGGAAGACCACATTCGAGATCATCGACCACGAAGTAAGTTAGTATTAGGAGAAGCTACAGAAGGATCAACAAGGGTTGTTGATGAACCTGGTCCTTCAACAAGAGTTGTTGGAGAGTCCAGTTCTTCTCGTCAATCTAGTCCTCCTCACGTAGTGGGAGAGCTTCGACGCAGTGGAAGGGTTGTGATACAACCTAACCGCTACTTGGGTTTAACAGAAACACAAGTAGTCATACCTAATGACGGCGTAGAAGATTCATTGTCTTATCGTCAGGCAATGAATGACGTAGATAAGGACGAGTGGGCCAAAGCCATGGACCTTGAGATGGAGTCTATGTACTTCAATCAAGTTTGGGAACTTGTAGATCTACTTGAAGGGGTCAAACCCATTGGGTGTAAATGGATCTATAAGAGGAAAAGAGATGCTGCTGGGAAATTACAGACTTTCAAAGCCAGACTCGTAGCAAAGGGTTATACCCAACGAGAAGGGGTGGATTATGAAGAAACCTTTTCTCCAGTTTCTATGCTTAAGTCCATAAGAATTCTCTTATCCATTGCCACATTTTATGACTATGAAATTTGGCAAATGGATGTCAAGACAGCTTTTTTGAATGGCAACCTTGACGAGAATATTTTTATGTCTCAACCCGAAGGGTTCATAACCCAAGGTGAGGAGCAAAAGGTTTGCAAACTGAATCGATCCATTTATGGGTTGAAACAGGCCTCCTGATCTTGGAATATTAGATTTGATACTATGATCAAATCTTTCGGTTTTGACCAGAACGTTGATGAGCCATGTATATACAAGAAGATCAACAAGAATAAAGTAGCTTTCCTCGTACTTTATGTTGACGACATCCTACTCATTGGGAATGATGTAGGATATCTGTCTGACGTCAAAGAATGGCTAGCCGCTCAATTCCAAATGAAAGATTTGGGTGAGGCCCAGTATGTTCTTGGCATCCAGATTATTCGGGATAGAAAGAACAAATCGCTAGCTCTGTCTCAAGCAACGTATATCGACAAGATGTTGGCTCGATATTCGATGCAGAACTCAAAGAAGGGCTTGTTGCCTTTCAGGCATGGGGTTCACTTGTCTAAGGAACAGTCTCCTAAGACACCTCAAGAAGTTGAGGATATGAGACGGATTCCATACCCCTCTGCAGTGGGTAGCTTAATGTATGCCATGTTATGCACGAGGCCTGACATTTTTTATGCTGTAGGGATTGTCAGCAGATATCAATCGAATCCAGGGTTAGACCACTGAACCGCCGTTAAAGGAATCCTCAAGTATCTTAGGAGAACGAGGGATTACATGTTGGTGTTTGGGGCTAAAGAGTTAGTTCTCATTGGTTACACCGACTCTTACTTCCAAACCGACAAGGATTCTAGGAAATCTACGTCAGGGTCAGTTTTCACCCTTAACGGGGAAGCTGTAGTTTGGAGAAGTATAAAGCAAGGATGCATCGCAGACTCCACGATGGAGGCTGAGTATGTGATGTGCAAATTGCTTACCGCAAGTGTACGGGTCAAGTAATAATATAGTGTTTTCGTATAAAACGAGTGTCGTCCTCTGGATTGGTTTTCTAGCAAATTAAGTATCGCGAATACTTTTGTTCAATTTTATTTAGGGAGCAAAACTCAATGATAAAGATAAATCTAAAGACAAAAAGCATAAAATAAAAGTGGAGACTCAAATGGAAAGATTCTTAGGGAATTGATTTCATTGATTAAGAATGAGGATTGATTAATAGGAATGAATTGACCGTGCAATTATTCTACAAGCCAAGGAAACTTTTATCACGATTACCTCTCCTTAGTATAATTGATTCTCATGCATATAAACCAACTTGATATCCCTATCTAAGTTCATTAACATGCAAGGCATTATTCGGTTCGGTCCTTGTTACGCTTCTAAAAATATTCCAAAACCCGTCACAAACTTAGAATTTCTACTCTAGTCATGAAATTAAACAAGGTAAGTCTTAGGCCAAATCATCTCTCCCGAGTTAGATTCAACACTTAAATCATTCAATTAGTGATCAAGTAATTGAAAGCATTAAACACAAAATTGCATGCATAGAATAAAAGCACATTCATACCAAAAATTAATCCAACAAACTTAAACAATTACATCAATCCCTAAGACAAACAACTAGCAATTCATAGTCTTTAAACCATAAACACTAATTGAAAGAAAAACCATAAAAACTACAAGAGTTAAGGGAAAGAAAAGGGAAAACTCGAATCAGTCGAAACCGGCACGTCCCCGTCACGATCTCCACGTCTTCTCGCTTGATTCCCGCTCCTTGGCCTTGCCTTTAGCTCCCACAAAAGGTCTCTAGTCGAAATTAGGGCCAAAATCTAACCAATTGGCCTCCCCAAATCCGTAGCTGAAAAGAGGAATTTATAGAAAATCTGCGGGTAGCGTCGCGACGCTGTGTACATAGCGTCACCGTGCGTCTCGACGCTAAGGAGATAGCGTCTCGACGCTGTCTCTGTTGCCGCCCAATTCAGAAAAGGAAAGGCAGCGTCGAGACGCTCCAAGAGCAGCGTCCCGACGCTGGCCTACGGATGGCTCTCTTTTGACTTCTTCTTGGTTGAATCTTTTCCGTTCTTTAGCCAATTTTCATGTCCCGAACACGTATTTAGCTTCAATTTCTCGATTTAACTCCGAAACATGATTCCTACAAAAAGAACATAAAAATGCATAATTTTGGCCAATTAAATATAAAAGACTAGCTTAATTAACTAGGGAAACATAGCTAGCTATGCTCGCTATCAAATACCCCCAAACTTAAGCTTTTGCTAGTCCTCGAGCAAACTAAAAATCAAGCATACAGTGGAAGAATGGATGCAATAATCATAACTCAATCCTCAAGGCTCAAAAGTCAATAGTCAAGCAAGCAAGAGACATGCACATAAGGACCAATGAGGGAGACAAATTAAAATTTTTCCAAAATTAACTTGCACAAGCGAGATCTAACTCAACACGATCAGACTCTACTAGCTCGGGATTGGATTATTAAACTCTCAGCTCATCTTCCCTCTACACTGGCACTAAGGTTTCACTAATGAGTTAATGGAACAAATTAGTTTGCTTTCCTCCATACTTAGGTGCTTTTAATTAACAATTAAATTAAGCATGTATATGTGGCACTAGCTTTCACACACCCATTGCAGGGACCCTTAACCGGAGTTTTCTCTGGTTGGCCTAACTGATCACAACAGGGGTAGCTCTTTTTGCCTAAACTTTATTAAACATTGCATTGCGCGCATAAGTCATGACTTTTTTTTTCTCTTTCAAATTGCAACAACAAGAATGATTTTTCTTTATGAGCATGATAAGCATATATTCTTTTCTTTCCTCCTAAGCAAGATCAAACATGCTAATTTGCAAAAAATTAACTCTTTAGCTCTTCCCTACACCTATCGAGGTGACAACAAGCATATGAACCCAATAATTCGCTCCTAAGCATTCAAATCCAAATCTAGCCAAGACAAAAGCTCTACTCATGCAAGCCATCTCCTAGAAAAATTTTAAAAAGTCTCCCTTTTTGGGCACTCATGCTTACAACTCATCGAAAGCTTGAAAATTGACAAGAAAGCCTATCCTAGGACATCATAGCTATGCAAAAATAGCATCCAGAAAACAACCATATGCATAATTCAAAGAAAGCTCACAACTATAGCCCGAACTCAGATGCTCAAGGGCTCCACAAACATGCTAATCCACCCCCAAACTTAAAATATGCATTGTCCTCAATGTATAACGAAAATAAAGCACAATCAATCATGAGAACAATAAAAGAGTAGGAGGAGTGAACGATACTGCCCTGGAATGATGACCTTTTCATGAATGCTTGGCAAAGACAAGAGCACAGGAACTCCTAAAAAACAAAAACAACAAGACATAAAAAAAAAAACAATAACAAAGTAACTTGGGTTGCCTCCCATAAGCGCTTGTTTATCGTCTTTAGCTCGACGTGCTCGTGCAGTCTGTCAAGGCACATAAAAATTCTCGTATTTCTTTGGGCCCTTCTTTCTTGAATCAATATAACCAACGATCGCTAGTAAGATTACTAGTTTCTCATGGGCCCCTGAAACAGAATTATTTTTGGTATTTTTGAATAAAAGAAGCATAAAAGGAGAAATATCAAAATAAAGAGACTCTGACTCTAAAACTGACTTGTGAGAATAGAAAAAAGAACAATCAACATCTATAAAGGATGGAGAAGATAAAACAGACGAAGGCTTTTCAACCTCAAACTCTACCTCCTGAACCGTCACTGCGAGCTCATTTTCTTTTTCTTCCTCACAAACATGTTCTTGAAAGGTGCTACAACTCTCCAATTCTTCTCTACTATCTATGCAACTCACCCCTAACTGCTCATCCTCATCAAGATTAAAAGAACTAAGCTCATGAATGGGTGCCAAAGAATCATCGGCCACATGACTCACTAGACAACCTATGGAAGTGGATCCCACCTCACTAACTTCCTGTGGAGTTTGAAGTCCTCTTCTGATTTCATCAATTTTTAGACTCCTCGCTCTAGACTCCTCTATATAATTTTGAATTATGCTTTCCAAGGAAGAATTTTCTTTCAAAGGGGTATAACTTAAAGATGAAAAATTGGAATATGGTGTTGAATAAAAAGCCATTCAATTCAATTAAAGCAACTATGATAATTAGGCTTCCAATCAAATAATCACCCAACAAGAACAAATGACTAATACTCAAACAAAAAAGGAAAGAAAAAGAACAAAGAAAACTAAATAGAAAAGGAAAACAAAAACTAAAAAAATGAAATAGAACAAATAAGGAAAAAAATCAAACAAACAAGGAAAACACTAAAATAGGAATGCAACAAATATGGAAAATAAAAACAAATAAGTAAAAAAATGCAATCTATCTACAAAATAAAAATTAAAAAATAAAATACACCCTAAATTAAGACCGAACAATTTTTCCACAATATCAATTTAACTAAATATACCAATCCCCGGCAACGGCGCCAAAAACTTGATGTGCAAATTGCTTACCGCAAGTGTACGGGTCAAGTAATAATATAGTGTTTTCGTCTAAAACGAGTGTCGTCCTCTGGATTGGTTTTCTAGCAAATTAAGTATCGCGAATACTTTTGTTCAATTTTATTTAGGGAGCAAAACTCAATGATAAAGATAAATCTAAAGACAAAAAGCATACAATAAAAGTGGAGACTCAAATGGAAAGATTCTTAGGGAATTGATTTCATTGATTAAGAATGAGGATTGATTAATAGGAATGAATTGACCGTGCAATTATTCTACAAGCCAAGGAAACTTTTATCACGATTACCTCTCCCGAGTATAATTGATTCTCATGCATATAAACCAACTTGATATCCCTATCTAAGTTCATTAACATGCAAGGCATTATTCGGTTCGGTCCTTGTTATGCTTCTAAAAATATTCCAAATCCCGTCACAAACTTAGAATTTCTACTCTAGTCATGCAATTAAACAAGGTAAGTCTTAGGCCAAATCCTCTCTCCCGAGTTAGATTCAACACTTAAATCATTCAATTAGTGATCAAGTAATTGAAAGCATTAAACACAAAATTGCATGCATAGAATAAAAGCACATTCATACCAAAATTTAATCCAACAAACTTAAACAATTACATCAATCCCTAAGACAAACAACTAGCAATTCATAGTCTTTAAACCATAAACACTAATTGAAAGAAAAACCATAAAAACTACAAGAGTTAAGGGAAAGAAAAGGGAAAACTCGAATCCGTCGAAACCGGCACGTCCCCGTCACGATCTCCACGTCTTCTCGCTTGATTCCCGCTCCTTGGCCTTGCCTTTAGCTCCCACAAAAGGTCTCTAGTCGAAATTAGGGCTAAAATCTAACCAATTGGCCTCCCCAAATTCGTAGCTGAAAAGAGGAATTTATAGAAAATCTGCGGGTAGTGTCGCGACGCTGTGTACATAGCGTCGCGACGCTGTCACAGCGTCTCGACGCTAAGGAGATAGCGTCTCGACGCTGTCTCTGTTGCCGCCCAATTCAGAAAAGGAAAGGCAGCGTCGAGACGCTCCAAGAGCAGCGTCCCGACGCTGGCCTACGGATGGCTCTCTTTTGACTTCTTCTTGGTTGAATCTTTTCCGTTCTTTAGCCAATTTTCATGTCCCGAACACGTATTTAGCTCCAATTTCTCGATTTAACTCCGAAACATGATTCCTACAAAAAGAACATAAAAATGCATAATTTTGGCCAATTAAATATAAAAGACTAGCTTAATTAACTAGGGAAACATAGCTAGCTATGCTCGCTATCAGTATATAGCCGCTTGTGAAGCAGCTAAGGAAGCTGTTTGGCTAAGGAAGTTCTTGACAGATTTGGAGGTCGTTCCGAATATGAACTTACCCATTACGTTATACTGTGACAACAGTGGGGCTGTAGCCAATTCAAATGAACCTCGCAGCCACAAAAGAGGTAAACACATAGAAAGGAAGTATCATCTGATTCGAGAGATTGTGCAAAGAGGAGATGTGGTCGTGACCCAGATCGCTTCCGAGCACAACATTGCTGATCCGTTTATGAAGGCCCTCTCGGCTAAAGTGTTCGAGGATCATCTAGAAATTCTAGGTCTGTGAGACATGTATATAGCGTAATCTAGGGCAAGTGGGAGATGTGTAATGGGTGTAAGGATGCCCTAGTTGATTGTATTTTGTATATTTACCTTTTATGTAATGTACAACATACATGTACCATTTCCAGCTTTGGATTATATTGTATATACTTTCCCTGTAACTTGAGTTTTAGTTCAAGTGGGAGTTTGTTGGGTTTTATGCCCTAAAACTCGTAGATAGTAAATGTACATTTGACCGAACATTAATAAAGTGATGTATTATTCAGTGTTTGTATTATATCTTGTCTTAATAACCCTAATCCAATAAACTAAACATCCAAGGCTAATAGAATGAGGCTTGAACTGGTATGTAGGGACATACGGGCATCAATGTTCAAGTTTTAGCCTAAAGGGTCTGTAGTATAGGGACAAGGCTGGGAACCTTGTCCTGGTGACACTATGGATACGGCCCGCTTTGTATATTGATACAAACGTAATGATCCAATGCGTTCATGTGGTTGACATGCGAGTGGGGGTATCCTGTGCAATGCGTTTGCACAAAGACCGGACCGCGAAATAGTTAACCACTAACTCTAACACCGTTAGTTAGCTCGATTTCTATTTCACTAGGATGACCTAGGCAACTTGGCCTTAATCCTGAGTGGATTATGGACTCCTGTCTATGAGGGATTGTCCTTTGATTTGTACGGGTGAGAGTGGCCTGTTCGCCGACTCAATAAGCCTACCATTTTGGGGACAAGACCGAGTGGGGAGCTGGGAACGTAGTCTTACAAGATGGAATTCACTCCTTCCCGATATTAGGGTAAGTAGAGGTGTGTTCCCTTAAGTGGTGTCTCCGGGCCTTGAACAATGGGCCCTACCCTCTTTATGGCACGAGAGGGATTTCTGTTTGCTGGTTGGACCACAAACAGGTTTTTCATTAGAGGAGCACTGATACTTAAGGACCAAGAGGTAGCCCAGGGGTAAAACGGTAATTTCACCTAGATGGGGTACGAACACACGTGAAGGGCTAACTTGCTGTTGACGGTCGATATCCGTGGACACAGAAATATATCTGCAGTGAGAAGAGTGCAGCTATGGTTCTTTAGTGGAGTGAACCACAGTTAACGAATATTGATTAACTTGGTTAATGAGTTTAGCCAACTAATCTCATATCGTTGGAGCTTCTGATCTGTAGGTCCATCAGGTCCCACCGGTAGCTCTGTAAGGGCGTTGAGGTAAATTTCTAACGTTGAAATAAGTATTCAAAGGAGTTCGAATATTAAACTAAAATATGAATTTTATTCATATTAAAACTATAGGTTATAATTAATGTGCATTGGATGTATATTAATATTATAGTTTTATGAGAGAGAATAATAATAATTGAATATATGATGTTCAATTTTATTAATTAATTTTGAATTAGTTAATTGTTTTAGTTTAATTAAATTTGATTTAATTAAACTATAAGATAAGAGAGATATTAATTTAAATTAGATTTAAATTAATGTTATTTTAATTAATATTGATTAATTATAATTTAATTAATTATAATTTAAATTATAATTTTATAATTAATTAAAAATATCAGGTAACTGATATTTCAGTTACCTGATATTATGCGTGAGGTTAATACTGAAGGGGTCAGATTCAGTTTCAAATTAATCGCTCCTCATTCTCACGTCTCTCTCTCTCTCTCTCGCCCTCTCTCTCGTTTCCCACTCCCTCTGTGAATACAAAATATTATTCCAGAGAAAAATCCTTAGAGACCTTGCTCCCACAAGCTTCTCAACACACATTCCCTAAGAGGATACCGGTGCAATTGTGGTGGTGGTGTTCGTGATCATTTTCCAGCAAAGAAGAGGAGTTCTTGGCTGCTGTTTTTCCTGTGGAATCGAAGGATTTTGGTGAAATCTCGTAAGAAAACTTCAAGGGTAAGTATTCTTGAACCCTAGGATCAATAGGATCCTTAATAGATTAGATCTATTGATTTTAGAGCTGTTTTAGCATGATTTATATCTGTTTTACAGCATGTTTTTTGTTCATATTGCTTGCTGTAAAATATATATATGTTTTGTCGTCGTATTGGTATCCCAATCGACATTTAAACCGGTTAAGGTCTCTGAACGTTTCCGCTGCGCTAGGGCTTTTATCCCTGTAATGCAAGGGTGGGAGTGACCCAACATTGCCGACTCAATAAGCCTACCATTTTGTGGATAAGACTGGATAGATAGCTGGGGACATAATCCTACAAAATTTAATTCACTCATATTCGTTTAGGGATAATAGAAAGGTTGTTCCCTTAAGTATTGACTTCGGGACTTGAACAAGGGGCCCCACCCTCTCATTGGCCCGAGAGGGACTCGGTTTGATGGTTATATAACAAACCAATTATTCATTAAAGGATCAATGGGACTTAAGGAACAAGGAAGTGGTATAGGGGTTAAACAGACATTTGACCTAAATATAGTTACGAACATGTTTGCACGATTTTTATACTGCAAGCGTACGGGTCATCACAAGTAATATAGTGATTTTGAGTATAGAGTATCGTCTCCACAGGGATTGGATTTATTCAATTAATTACCACGAATAATCTTGCTTAGCTTTATTTAGAGAACAAAATCTAATGCCAAAAAGATAAAATAGACATAAAGCTAATCTAGAAAGAAAAAAGATAAATGGAGACACAATTTGGAGGGATAATTCTTAGAGGGTTGATTTCATCAATTCGACCTTTAATCGCTTTAACTAACTTGGATTAATCAATCATTTGATTCATAAGTCTAGAAGCCTAATTACAAGGACTCTCATGTCGGTCTCCTCCTATCTCATACCTTTCAATAAAGAATCTCCTTTCGGTCTCCTCTTTATTTACTTAGCATGGCATTACGACCGTTCAATACAACCTCTAACGCCGTTTAGCTAATCTCTTGTCACTCGGGTAAATACACGTCAGTCATGCATTCAGTTATAGTCTAAGCTTCTCTCTGTCGAGTCTCCACTTAGTAACAATTCATTTAATCAGTGATCGGTTGATTAAAAGCATTAAGGACAAAATGCACAAATGAACAATAATGACAATTAAACCAAATAATTTCATTAATCAAGCAAAGGTTCAACATCTATATCAATCTCAAAGAATTTAGGAATTAACTACTCATAATCACTAAAATCCAATAATTCATAATCATAACAATTCTAGAAGCTAAAACATAAAGGAAAAGGGAAGAGAAATACTCATAAAAGTGTCGATATCCTTGATCCCGCAACGACCTCCTTCGATCCCGAGCTCCAAATATCTTCAATAAAGCTCCAAAACTCTCCCAAAAATCCTCAATTTTAGTGTGGATTCTAGAATGGGGTGAAAACCCACAAATTGGCACAAAAAACTTGGATGAAAAAGGATAAATTTATAGGCTCCCAGCAGGCGCAGCGTCGCGATGCTACATCACAGCGTCGCGACGGTGTGACGTCATTTTTGCTTGGGCGACAAGTCGTCGTAGCGTCGCGACGCTACCCTATTTCTTGATCTTTCTACGCGGCTGCCAAGCGTCGTGACGCTTCGGCCTAGCGTCGCGACGCTAGGCCCTGGATCTTCTAGAATGGCCCGATTTTGACTCGATTTTTGGGCCTCCAACTTTCTTTTGGCCCAAATGCTTCATGTAATGTGTCTTGGCCTCTTTTCCTAACCCAACTTGATTATTAAAGCTTGGAATCCATGAATTTGGGCTTCTAACTCATTCTTCCCTTCGGCTCTTGGCTTGGATATTCAATGAACTTCTTTAAATTGCTCAAAAAGCCTCCAAAAATCATCCAAATTCTCTCAAAATTCTGGTTTTGCTTCTTTGGCTCGGTTTTCTGAATTTTAAACATAAAATAACATTAAAGTACACAATTCATGCATAAAACTAGCTAAAAATAATAGGAAAATGATAGCATTTCTGCCTACTATCAGAACAACTTGTGAAGGGTCGACTTACTGATCACAATTATATCGAGTGGAGAGAAACATATCTACAGTGAGGTGAGTGCAATTACGCTATAGTGGAATGACTCGGTAGTTAACGAATGTTGATTAACTAGGTTAATGAGTTGTATGAGCTAATATCAAACATGAGGAAGCAATTTTGGATCGTAGACACACAATTTCATCAATTTGATCCAAGAAAACATGTTGTTCATACGTGGTAAAATAGAGAAAAGATACACCTACCTCTTGTAGCTCCTAATTCGTGTAATCTGAGGCTTTAATCTTCACACCAATGGCTCTTGGACAACCACTTGGATCTCCTCTACTATCCTCAGTCCTTAGAACGGATTGTGGGATCCTCGATTGCTAGGAATTGGTAAGGAAAGCTTGAAATTCAAGTTTGAAGAATGGGTTATGAGAGTTGTGAGATGATAACATGCATAAATGCTATCTATTTCCTATTAATTTTAGCTAGTTTTGTGCTTAAATTGTGTGCTTTGAAGTGTTTTTATGTTTAAATTTCAAAAACCCGAGCCAATGAAGCAAAACCAGAGTTTTGAGAGATATCAGATGAATTTGGAGGCTCTTGGAGCATTTTGAGAAGACCATTGAAGATCCAAACCGAAAAGCCCAAGAAAAGAGTTGAAGGCCCAAAATGTTGTTCAAAAAGGGCCACTCTTGAAGTTGAAGATCGAGGCCTAGTGTCGAGACGCTAGCCTTGGGCGTCTCGACGATACGCAGCAGCGTAGGAAAGTCTAGAACTAGGACAACTGATAGCGAGCAGAAATGTCGCTTAGTGCTTTAATTGTGTTTTTATTTAAAATATTTTATATATTTTGTTATTTGGTCTTTAGGAGCAAAGTTGTGGATTTTGTGGAAAAAGTGCCCAAAAAGAAATCATTTTAGCCCAATTTCCATGCTTGGATCAAAGGGAAGTAAAAAGAAGTCAACTATAAAGAAAAAGCCCAGAAAGAATTGAAGTTGGCCCAAGAAAAGAAGTCCAATCCGCAGCTGGAAGTTCTAGAAAATGCCTAGCGACGAGACGCTGGAGCTCATTTCTTGGTCGGCAAGTCGGTGACGTCACAGCGTCGCGACGTTGTGCCGATAGTGTCGCGACGCTACCCCATTTCCGAGCCTATATAAGGCGCCCCTTGGTGCCTTGTTTTAGGATCAATCACCATTTCTTCATTCCTTCCTTTCTTTCTTAGGCTCCTTTGGAGCCTCTCTCAAGGTTTTCTAGCCTTTTTGAGAGCTTTCTTAGTGGGAAAATTTTCGCAATTTTTGGGAGCATCCTAGGAGGCTTAAGGAATTTTCGGAGGGACTCCAAACGTAGCAAAGGGGTTTTCGACGGTCAATTCCTTCTCTTTTATTATGATCTTAATTATGCTTTCTGTTGTAAATTTTGTGAATATTTTAGCTATGTTTAGCTAAACCCCAATTTGGGGTCTTTAAATGAAATTATAGTTTAAATATTATTATAATTGCCTATCTCTTGCCCTTTTTCCTAATTATTTGTATGGATGTGCTTAATGCTTTATGCAATCTAACAAATTGTGTAATGATTCGATTCTTAATGGAAACTCGGCAGAGAGAAGTTAGGATAGATCATAATCCATGCAACTAGTTTAATTGCCCGTCGTGACAACGGGAGTAGTTGATTAGTTTGAGATTCCCAAAATGAATCAGAGCTAATAATTAATAATTTTTAATGGCACTAAGGACACTTAGGTTGTTAAAATGAATTAATTACAATTAGGGGAGACCGACAAGAGAACCTATGTGATGAACGGAGATTCTAGGATTATAATTAGTTGGGCAATGAGATAGGATAATTTTAATAATTGTTTAGCTAATAATTGATTTTCAAGACCCCTCTTCCCATTAAAAAGCTCTTTCTCCATATATTGTTTTCTTGATTGATCAAATTTTCTCTTTAATTGCTTTGATTTTTAAATTTATTTGATTGCATGATCTGGTCCCTATATATTATTTCGTCCAAGTATTTTTAGTGCTAAAAAAATCTTTTCTTGCTTAAATTTCGCTTCGCCTCCCTGTGGATTCGATACTTGTATTACCAACTATTTTATATAACTTGTGATGACCCGTGCGCTTGCGGTAATCGCCCCAACAAGTTTTTGGCGCCGTTGCTGGGGAGGCTTGACTTTTACGCAAATCAAATTTTCATGACATAAAAAAGAAAGAGATAAATAGTAATTTAGGTGTAAATATTTTTCTTTTATTATTTTGTGACTATCATTTTATTTTTGTTTTTTTTTTTGGATCTCTTGATTGAGTGGGAGGGTTGCATGCGAAGAGATAAGGTGGCTAATTTGTTTCCGCTAGATCTTAAAATTGACAGGACTCTTAGATCCATTCGTAAAGAAAAAAAGATTAGCAGAAGCAATGGCCCATGAAGAAGAAGCTCCCAAGGCAATCAGAGACTTTTTACAGCCAGTTCCCCCGACCGAAAATTCAGGAATCAAATTTTGAGCTAAAGACCGGATTGATTAAAATGGTGCACGGTAATTCATTTAAAGGACATCCTTTTGAGGATCGACACTCACATCTGTGATCATTCTTAGAGATATGCGGAACGATGAAGATGAATGGAGTTTCGACCGACGCTATAGGACTAAGGTTATTTTCGTTTCCTCTGCAAGACAAGGCTAAGGATTGGCTCGAATCAGGCGAGACGGACAGTATTAGCACATGGGACGAGCTTGCCCAGACTTTCTTGACCAAATTTTTCCCACCTGCCAAGACTACGAAACTCTGGACTGAGATTGGAACATTTAGACAGTTGGATGAGGAGTAGTTGTACGAGGCATGGGAGAGATACAATGAGATGCGTAGGCGATGCCCGCAGCATGGATATCCAGATTGGCTCAAGGTGTAGTTGTTTTACAATGGATTGAATCCCTCGACCAAGACAGTTTTAGACACATCAGCAGGTGGAAGCTTTCTTTCCATGACCGTGATAGAAGTCAAGGATTTGCTAGATGATATGGCAGCAACCAGCTATCAGTGCCCGACCGAGAGGGGAGTAATTTCTAAAAAGGCTGGAATTTATGAATTAGATGAGTCGAGTTCATTGATGGCAAAGATGACATCTTTGACCAATGCCCTGAACAAGCTGACTTCCTCTGAGGTGGTCAAATCCATATCCACCTTAGCTGAAGCCTATTCGAAGAAGGAAGGTCAAGATGTGGAAGAAGTCCAATACGTGGGGAACAGACCATTTACTCAAGTAGTAACGAACTTCTACAACCCCAGTCTGCGCAATCATGAGAACTTCTCATACTCGAACACGAAGAATGTTTTGCAGCCACCCCCAGGTTTTGCATCATCCAATATGCCTGAAAAGAAGAGTAACCTGAAGGAAATGGTGGCTATGTTTATAAAAGAGCAGAAAGTATTGAACGTGAATCTTTAGACAGCAGTCAATAACTGTTGGTTTCCTAGAGTGAGTAAAATTATAGTGTAAAATACTCTAGAATTCCTGTGCAAGTGTACACAGTCTGCAGCAAGTAATATTATCAATCCAAGGTCTGAATGAGCTTCCACTTTATCTATTTTTGTGTAACTTTTTAATGGTTTCAAGAATAATAAAATGATTTGGGTTTTATCGGAATTATGCTGAAGCAAAATAAATGACAGAACAACGGGTAAACAAATAGATAGACAGATTAAAGGCAGGCGCTGGTTAGGCTTTAGTGATTGTTATAAAATTGCTCTAGCAATATTATTGATCATGCATTTCTCGCAGTATTATTAGCGGATTCCTCCCGGAACTCCAGATCTTTTGGGATGTGTTTCAACCCCAATGAAGAGCGACTGATCAAGCACTAGGCAACTGGCTATCCCTAGCTCAGTCACTGGCGTTCACCAATACACAATGATCGTAGTGTGGAAAATTGCCACACACTCTCTAAATCATCCCTGAAACTAGAGAGAGCTATCCATACCGGCTGGCCAGGCGGGCATACAATGAGATTAAGCACAACAATTTACCAAAATGTGATAGCCAATATATTACTAGAGATGAAGCACAGTAATCACATTATTCCTAACCAACACCTTAAGCTACTTAGTTCATAATAGGCATAGGAATACAAATTACAATCTGAGTATGCATGTCCATAACCACAAGTTAATAAAGAAAGTAAACTCCCTAATCAGCTTGCGGAAGATGGTGTTCTTGACAATCTTCAATCTCCCTATACTATTCGGCTTCCAAGGGAAAACATGGAATGACTTTGACTTTGACGGCTACTTCCTTTTATAGAAGGATGGGAGGCTTGAATTAGGTCAACTAGGACACGTGTAAGGCTCTCCTTGATCCTTTATCACGAAAACAACTCAACAAAAGTCGGTTCATGAAGTTGGCTAACGAGCTGTGATGTGGCAGTTTTTGTTCCCAGTTTTGCTGCAGCATAGAATTTGCTCCCTCCAGTCGCTCAGCAGCATAATCTACACCAAATAACTTCCAATGCTTCCATTCTTCCAAATGGGTTAAAACATGTAATATCTATCCAAAACCAACCCTAATAAGCATAAAGGACACACAAATCCCTATACAATCGAGGCCTAAATAACTACCTTTTGGGCAGTTATCAATAACCACGACACAGCTCTGAAAAATATGGAAGTTCAGATAGGACAGATCGCTTCAGCGGTCAATGCCCTTCAGAAGGGAAAATTTCCTAGCGACACTGAGCCCAACCAAAGAGAGCAGTGTAAGATGGTGACACTAAGAAGTGGTAGGAAGTTGGAGATCAGTTCAAAAAAGAAGAAGAAAGAAGAAAAGAGCAAGGATGAAGATGAAAGGGCTAAGGCACAAAAAGCCTCCTCTAAAAGGTCCCAGCATCCTCCTAACTCTATTAATTTAAACCGTGAAGTCCCTATCTCTTTTGCAGGAAAGAAAAGAGATGAAAAGCAGGATAACAGGCATGAAGACAAACTATACGAGGAAGAAGTGGTCCCGTGCAACCACCACGACAAGGGTTCACACATCAGCCCGCCCAAGCGAAAGGGCGAATGTCCAACCTTTGATTACAGGGAGTTACCTTTTCCTCAATGCTTCAAAAATGTTAAATTAGATGAGCAGTTTAAAAAATTCCTAGAAATGCTCAAGAAATTATCTGTGAATATTCCCTTAGTAGATGTCTTGTATAACATGCCTAATTATGGGAAATTCATGAAAGAAATGTTATCTAGGAAGAAAAGCTTGAAAAAATAAGTTTTTAAATTGTCTGAAAGTAGTAGTACCATAATGTTTGGAAAGATGCCTTCTAAACAGAAAGACCTAGGGAGTTTTACTATTCCTCGCACCATAGGAGAAGTATCTTTCAATAGGGCCTTGTGTGATATGATCTAGGTGCTAGTATAAATTTGATGCCCTATTCTGTATACATGAAGATTGGTTTAACAGGAATGAAGGACACCGACGTTACTCATCTTGCTAACAAATCGATTACCCACCCGATGGGTGTTGTGGAGGACGTACTGGTGAAGGTCAATAAGTTTATCTTCCCTATAGACTTTATGGTATTGGACATGTAGGAAGACAGAGAGGTGCCCATTATTCTAGGCAGACCTTTCCTAGCTACAAGTAAAGCTGAGATTAGTGTGCATATAGGTAAGCTTCCCTTGAACATTGATGACAAAAAAGTCGTGTTTAGTATTTTCGGCCAAGATGAGTCTTTATGTAGTTTGCATACTTGTTTTTCTATTGGTCATGAATACTTGACTGACGATGATGAAGAGGTAGAGTTTAATCTTGGCCTAGGCTTAGGAGAAGTGCTTATGGATGATGAGGATTTTGATCATAATGCACATTTGGATGACCCTCTGTTTGAGAATGATTTAGAATTGTATGACTTTGAAAATGAATTAGACTTGCCTGCTTATGAGAATGAAATGTCTGCAGTTGATGATTTACCTTCTTTTGAAAATGAGTTTGATTTGCCTGAAATCGATGATTTTGATGAAGGTGTACATATTACACATGCGGAAGCAATTGAAGATCGAAAGCACTTAAGACATTAAATTTTACTCCTAAAGCATGAATGTTCTAGAAAAGACAGAATAGAGAGTTTAGAAAACACCAACCTTTGTAGCTCACTTATGTTGAACTCCTTGTGGTGTTTGCCTCTCCTATGCTCCTTGGACAACCTCTAGAGTCTTCCCTACTATACTCCGGGCCAAGAACGACTTGTGGGAGCCTATATAAGATAGGGAATGGGAAGGGAATGCTTGAAGCATCAAACAATGGAGAAGAATGAGAGATGAGAGAACTTTGAGTCCAAATTCCAACAGCATAACATTAAGGAAATGGCTCTCTTATGTTTGAATATGATTCAAACTCCTTTTAAAGACATTCTCCATGCAAAGCCAAGCCTCAAGACACAAGACACATGGTGTATTTGCAAGCTCAAGTGGATTCTAGGTGTACATTACACAAGACATGCAACAATGCATGAGTGAGTTGTCTTTCCACTTTGAATGATCATGCATTAAGTGGATTTCCAACTAAATCCACTAAATTCAAATTGAAATAAAATTTCAAGCTTGCAAATTACCCCCAATTTCAATTCTAAATTGAAATTGTTTGCTTGGTAATTAATTTGAAAATTTTAAAATTAATTTTGATATGATTAATCTAATTAATCTTTGTTATCTTGTGCAATTCCATATATATGATTCCTAATACATATATATAGTATTCAAAACACTTTTAAATACTTCATCTCTCATTTTCTAATTTAATTCATAATTAAATTATTGTGTCAAACACAATTTATGATAATATCCTTTTTCCCGATTTTGAATGATTCAAAGCTTCCTATCTTTTGATCTAGGCTTAATTCCGATATGAGCAAGTAGGGGGACCTAATGGACCTATAGATCATTTGCTCCAACGATTCGAGGCTAACCGACTAATCTCATTGTCCAAGCTCGCCAACATTCGTTAACTATCGGGACACTCCACTATAGCCCGATAGTTGCACTCCCCTCACTATAGATATATTTCCGTCCACTTGATTTAACCATGATTAGTAAGTCAATCCTTCACAGGTTGTTCGTAGCTATAGCTAGGTCAATAAGCCGTTTTACCCCTATAGTACTTCTAGTTCCTTAAGTCCCACTGATCCTCTAATGAACAATTGGTTTATGGTCCAACCAATAAACCGAGTCCCTCTCCGGCCAATGAGAGGGCAGGATCCCTTTATTCAAGCCCCGGAGTCAGCACTTAAGGGAACAACCTCTCTACTATCCCTTATTCGGGTAGGAGTGAATTCTTTCTTGCACGACTATGTCCGCAGCTATCTACCCGTTCCTATCCCTGAAATGGGAGGCTTATTGAGTCAGCGATATTGAGCCACTCTCACTTATGCAGATCTAAGGATAAGCCCGAATAAATAGGAGTTCATAGTTAGCTCAGGATTAAGATCGAGTTACCTAGGTCATCACATGAAATAGTCAGTCTCGTCAGTAAACGGTGTTATAAAGCGAGAGCGACTTATTTCTCGGTCCTGGTGATAACTGCCCAAAAGGTAGTTATTTAGGCCTCGATTGTATAGGGATTTGTGTGTCCTTTATGCTTTTTAGGGTTGGTTTTGGATAGATATTACATGTTTTAACCCATTTGGAAGAATGGAAGCATTGGAAGTTATTTGGTGTAGATTATGCTGCTGAGCGACTAGAGGGAGCAAATTATGTGCTGCAGCAAAACTGGGAACAGAACTGCCACATCACAGCTCGTTAGCCAACTTCATGAACCGACTTCTGTTGAGTTATTTTCGGGATAAAGGAGCAAGGAGAGCCTTACACGTGTCCAAGTTGACCTAATTCAAGTCTCTTGTCCTTCTATAAAAGGAAGTAGTCGTCAAAGTCAAATGCATTCCATGTTTTCCCTTGGAAGCCGAATATTTTAGAGAGATTGAAGATCATCAAGAACACCATCTTCCGCAAGCTGATTAGGGAGTTTATTTCCTTTATTAACTTGTGGTTATGGACATGCATACTCAGATTGTAATTCGTATTCCTATGCCTATTATGAGCTAAGTAGCTTAGGGTGTTGGTTAGGAATAATGTGATTACTGTGCTTCATCTCTAGTAATAAATTGACTATCGCATTTTGGTTAATTGTTGTGCTTATTTTCATTTTATGCCCGCCTGGCCAGCCGGTATGGATAGCTCTCTCTAGTTTCAGGGATGATTTAGAGGGTGTGTGGCAATTATCCACACTACGATCATTGTGTATTGGTGAACGCCAGTGACTGAGCTAGGGATAGCCAGTTGCCTAGTGCTTGATCGGTCGCTCTTCATTGGGTTTGAAACATATCCCAAAAGATCCAGAGTTGCGGGAGGAATCCGCTAATAGTACTGCGAGAAATGCATGATCAATAATATTACTATAGCATATCTTAGAACAATCACTAAAACCTAACCAACGCCTGTCTTTAATCTGCCTATCTATTTGTTTACTCGTTGTTCTGTCATTTATTTTGCTTCAGCATAATTCGTATAAAACCCAAACATTTTTATTATCTTCGAAACCATTAGAAAGTTACACAAAATAGATAAAGTGGAAGCTCATTCAGACTTTGGATTGATAATATTACTTGCTGCAGACTGTCTATACTTGCACAGGAATTCTAGAGTCTTTTATACCATATTTTTACTCACTCTAGGAACCCGACAAGTTTTTGGCGCCGTTGCCGGGGACTGAATAAGTTTTTATTTGATCTGTTTTGTGTACGTGTTTTGGTGGTTTGGTGCTAGAACTTTTTGATTGTTTCTTTTGTTTTTGCAGGTGTGATTTTGGTGCATGAGCGATCCGCCTGGGGTACGGTTTGAGCTTGATCCAGAAATTGAGAGAACATTTAGGAACAGAAGGAGGGAGCAGCGCAGAAACCAGATGGAGAACGCCCCGCAACTTCCGCAGGTTCCTGAAGGTCCAGTAGCAGTGAACCCCCAGCAGAATCCATTGCTGCAGCAAAACCCACTGTTTGAGCAAAATGAGCAACAAAATAATCAGGTTGAGAATCCTATCTTGATAGCAAACGATAGGACCAGAGCCATTCGAGCTTATGCTATTCCGATGTTTAATGAGTTGAATCCAGGGATTGCACGTCCCCAAATCCAAGCGGCGAATTTTGAAATGAAACCGGTAATGTTTCAGATGTTGCAAACCGTGGGGCAATTCCATGGTTTGACATCTGAAGACCCTCATTTACATCTTAAGTCTTTTCTAGGAGTTAGTGATTCTTTTGTGATTCAAGGAGTGCCTAGAGATGCTCTTAGGTTAATTTTGTTCCCGTATTCTCTTAGAGATGGAGCAAAGTCATGGTTAAATTCTTTTGCTCCAGGGTCAATTAGGACATGGGATGAGTTAGCTGAAAAATTTTTGAGTAAATATTTCCCACCTAATAGAAATGCGAAATTAAGGAGTGAAATAGTAGGGTTTAGGCAACTTGAAGATGAGACTTTTAGTGAGGCTTGGGAGAGGTTTAAGGAGCTTTTGCGAAAGTTTCCTCACCATGGCCTACCACATTGTATCCAAATGGAAACGTTTTACAATGGACTGAATGTGGTAGCTCAAGGTATGGTCGATGCTTCGGCTGGAGGGGCCCTTTTGGCAAAAACTTTTGACGAAGCCTATGAAATTTTAGAAAGAATATCTATTAATAGTTGTCAGTGGTCGGATGTCAGAGGCACAAATAAAAAGGTTAAGAGTGTATTAGAGGTTGATCGTGTGTCCACCATTAGGGCTGATCTTGCAATGATTGCTAACGCTCTTAAGAATGTGACAGTGATTAGTCATCAGCAGCCGCCAGTTGTGGAGCCTGCTGCAGTGGTGAACCAAGTCACAGAGGAAGCATGTGCCTATTGTGGTGAAAATCACAACTACGAGTTTTGCCCCAACAATCCAGCTTCTGTGTTTTTTGTAGGTAATCAGAGGAACAACCCGTATTCTAACTTCTATAATCCAGGTTGGCGCAACCACCCCAACTTCGCGTGGGGAGGACAAGGGAGTAATGTGCAAACACAACAAAAGGTGAACCAGCCGGGATTTGCTAAAGCGCAGGTAATGCCCCAGCAAAATAAGCAGGCTTTGCCCCAGCAAAATTCGGAGAATTCTCTCGAGGCAATGATGAAAGAATTTATGGCCCGTACAGACGCTGCAATTCAAAGTAATCAAGCTTCAATGAGAGCCCTGGAATTGCAAGTGGGTCAGCTAGCTAATGAGCTCAAGGCAAGGCCTCAAGGGAAACTTCCATCAGATACTGAACACCCTAGAAGGGAAGGTAAGGAGTAGGTGCAGGCAGTGACTCTTAGGAGTGGTAAGCCACTAGAAGAAAGAAGAGAGCCTAGTAAAACCCAGGATATAGATAAAAATGGTGATAGAAATGTTGTTGTCGAGAAAGAGTTGGAGTCTGGTCAGGGTGCTGGAGGCAGCAATAAAGATGCTAGAGCATCTGGTTCTGTTTCAGATGTGGAGCCACCTTATGTGCCGCCCCCGCCTTATGTACCACCTCTACCTTTTCCACAAAGGCAAAAGCCTAGGAATCAGGATGGTAAATTTAAAAAGTTTTTAGAGATTCTTAAGCAATTGCATATAAATATCCCTTTAGTAGAAGCTATAGAGCAAATGCCTAATTATGCTAAATTTCTTAAGGATATTTTAACTAAAAAGAAGAGGTTAGATGAGTTTGAAACTGTATCTCTTACTGAGGAGTGTAGTGCTATTCTTAAGAATGGGCTACCAACCAAGGCTAAGGATCCAGGATCATTTACTATACCCGTGTCTATAAGTGGAAAAGAGTTAGGTAGAGCACTCTGTGATTTAGGTGCAAGCATTAACCTTATGCCTCTTTCGGTCTATCGAAAGTTAGGTATTGGTGAAGCTAGACCTACCACAGTTACACTCCAACTAGCTGATAGGTCTATCACATATCTAGAGGGTAAGATTGAGGATGTCTTAGTAAAAAGGGATAAATTCATATTTCCTGTTGATTTCATTATTTTAGATTATGAGGCTGATAGAGATGTCCCAATTATTCTAGGACATCCATTTTTGGCTACTCGTAGGGCGTTAATAGATGTTCAAAAAGGGGAATTAACAATGAGAGTTTGTAATGAGGAAGTAAAATTTAATGTGTTTAAGGCCATGAAGTATCCAGACGAGATGGAAGATTGCTCTTTCATCAGGATTCTGGAGAACACAATTGTTGAGACAACAATTCAGGATTCGGCTGATAAGCATTCGGAAAAGCATGGAGAGGTTAGTGTAGAAGATTTTAAATTTTGTTCTTTAGACAGAAAAAATGAAAAAGAATTGTTTAGGTGTGAGGATGTTTTTGAGTCTTTAGATTTAGATCAAAGAAAGGCTCCCCCAATTAAACCATCCCTGATTGAGGCACCTACTTTAGATTTGAAGCCCTTACCGGATCATCTAAAGTATGTGTATCTTGGGGAAAGTGAGACGTTGCCCATTATTGTTGCATCAGATTTAATGCCAGAGCATGAAGAGGCCTTAATAAAATTGCTGCAGCAATACCGCAAAGCTATAGGTTGGACATTGGCTAATATTCAGGGAATTAGCCCATCTTTTTGTATGCACAAAATCACTCTAGAGGAGGGATCATTTAGGTGTATTGAGCAACAAAGAAGGCTTAACCCTGCAATGAAAGAGGTTGTTAAGAAGGAGGTGATTAAATGGTTGGATGCTGGGATCATCTATCCAATTGCCGATAGCAATTGGGTAAGCCCTGTCCAATGTGTTCCTAAGAAAGGAGGTGTCATTGTGGTGAGCAATAAAGATAATGAGTTGATCCCCACAAGGACAGTAACTGGCTGGAGAGTTTGCAAGGATTATAGAAGGCTTAATAAAGCTACCCGAAAGGATCATTTTCCTCTGCCATTTATCGACCAGATGTTAGATCGGTTGGCTGGTCAGGCCTATTACTGTTTCTTGGATGGTTATTCTGGGTATAACCAGATTAATATTGCTCCTGAGGATCAGGAGAAAACCACTTTCACCTGTCCTTATGGGACATTTGCCTTTAGGAGAATGCCTTTCGGCCTCTGCAATGCTCCAGTAACATTTCAGCGGTGTATGTTAGCAATTTTTTCTGAAATGATTGAGTCCACTGTTGAGGTCTTTATGGACGATTTTTCAGTTTTTGGAGGGTCTTTTCAGAGTTTTTTAGATAATTTAAGTAAGGCGTTAAAAAGATGTGAGGATACCCATCTAGTTCTTAATTGGGAGAAGTGCCACTTCATGGTGAAGGAGGGCATAGTGTTAGGACATAAAATTTCTAAAAATGGTCTACAAGTTGATAGAGCAAAAGTTGAGGTTATTGAAAGACTAGAGCCACCGAATTCAGTAAAGGGGATTCGGAGCTTCTTAGGGCATGTTGGATTTTATAGGAGGTTCATAAAGGATTTTTCCAAAATCAGTAAACATCTTTGTAACTTATTGTGCACTGATCATGTTTTTGACTTTAATGCAGATTGTAGGAAGGCTTTTGAGACTTTAAAGGCTGCTTTAATCTCAGCACCCATTCTTTGCGCACCTAATTGGAATTTGCCATTCGAGGTATGATGTGGACTTTTCCTACCGCAAGCGCACGGGTCAAGTAATAATATAGTGAATAGTAAATTCGAATGTCGTCCTCTGGATTGGATTTTTAAGCAAATCGAGTATTATGAATAATCTTGCCCAATTTTATTTAGGGATCAAAAAATGATGAAAAGGTGATATGAAAACTAATATAAAGCAAGTAAAAAGAATGGAAATTCAATTGGGAAAACTACTTAGGGAGTTGATTTCGCCGATTTCGTTTAGGATTGATTTTAAGGAATAAGTTATTATGCACAATGAAATTATGAGCCAAAGACCCTTTAATCACAACTACCTCTCCCGAGTATAATTGATTCTCATGCAAATTAATCTACTTGATATCCCTATCTAAGTTTATTAACAAGCAAGGCAATGAGATCTTTTAACCAATTCTAAAGTTAATCTAAAACCGTCACGAATTAGACAATAAACTTTATTCATGCAATCTTGAGTAAGTCTAGATCAAATCCCCTCTCCCGAGCTAGATTCGAAACTTAAATCATCCAACTAATGGCCAATTAATTGAAAGCATTAAATCAAGATTACAAACACAATAACATTGCACAACTTAAACCATAAATCAATCCATAAACTTAATCAACTACATCAATCCCTAAGCTACAAGTTTAGCTACTCATGAATGGAAATACAAGCTCAACTAAACAATTGAAAGCCATAAATCTAACTAAAGAAAGAAAAGGGAAAAGAAAACTCAATGTAGGCCGAGTCCCGACGTCCCCGTCACGATCCCCACGAACAATGGGTTGATTTCCAAGTTCCTCCTTTGTTTTCAGCTCCCAAAAGCCTCTGTTCTGTCCTCTTTACGGCTCCAAAAGGTCCCAAATTGATCTCCCCTAAAACCTAGCCGAAGTGAAGCTTATATTGCAGATTTTTCGTCTTAGCGTCGAGACGCTGTCAAGACAGCGTCGCGACGCTGCCTCTTATACGCGCGTTTTGAATAAGGAAAAACGGAAGCGTCGGGACGCTTCCTATCACAGCGTCTCGACGCTGTAAGCTTTACGCGCCTAATCTGATATGGAATGTGAGCGTCGAGAAGCTCAAGAGCTAGCGTCTCGACGCTAGCCTGCTGTTGACCGAGATTTGACTTTTCTCCACTTTTACTCTTTTCATACCTTTGCATCTTTTCACGCCCCGAGCACCCGATTAACTCTGATATTGCATTATAGATCCAATCAACCATTTCCTACAAAATAAACATTAAAGCACAATAAAATGGCCCAAAAATCATAGAAGACTAACTAAATTAAATGAGTAAAGATAGCTAGCTATGCTCGCTATCAAATACCCCCAAACTTAAGCTTTTGCTAGTCCTCGAGCAAACTCTAAATCAGACATACAATGGAAGAATGGACGCAACAATCATAACTCAATCCTCAAGGCTCAAAAGTAAATAACCAAGCAAGCAAGAGATATGCACACAAGGACCAATGAGGGAGACAAATTAAAATTTTTCCAAAATTAACTTGCACAAGCGAGATCTAACTCAACAAGATCAGATTCTACTAGCCCGGGATTGGATTATTAATCTCTCAGCTGATCTTCCCTCTACACTGGCACTAAGGCTTTACTAATGAGTTAATGCAACAAATTAGTTTGTTTATCTCCATACTTAGGTGCTTTTAATTAACAAATTAATTAAGCATGTAAATGTGGCACTAGCTTTCACACACCCATTGCAGGGACCCTTAACCTGAGTTTTCTCTGGTTGGCCTAACTGATCACAACAGGGGTAGCTCTTTTTGCCTTAATCTTTATTAACCATTGCATATTGTGCACAGGCCATGGCATAATAATTTTCTTTTCATCAGTAACAACAAGAATGATTTTTCTTTATGAGCAGAAATAGCAGATATTCTTTTCTTTTCTCCTAAGCACGATCAAGCATGCTAATTTGCAAAAAATTAACTCTTTAGCTCTGCCCTACACCTATCGAGGTGACAACAAGCATATGAACCCAATAATTCGCTCCTAAGCATTCAAATCCAAATCTAGCTAAGATAAATACTCTACTCATGCAAGCCATCTCCTAGAAAAATTTTAAAAAGTCTCCCTTTTTGGGCACTTATGCTTACAACTCATCACAAGCTTGAAGATTGACAAGAAAGCCTATCCTAGGACATCATAATCATGCAAAAGTAGCATCCAGAAAACAACCATATGCATCATTCAACGAAAGCTCAAAACTATAGCCCGAACTCAGATGCTCAAGGGCTCCACAAACATGCTAATCCACCCCCAAACTTAAAATATGCATTGTCCTCAATGTATAAAGAAAATAAAGCATAAACAAGCATGAGAACAATAAAAGAATGACAGGAGTGAATAATACTGGCCTGGAATGATGATGACTTCTTGCTTGAAAGCTTGGAATCTTGAAAGCTTGAAAACAAAGGAGAGAAAGAAAACAAAACCTACAAAACAAAAACAAACGATAAATCAAAAACAAAAGGAAAACACACTAACTTACTTGGGTTGCCTCCCATAAGCGCTTGTTTAACGTCATTAGCTCGACGTGTTTGTCCAGTCTGTCAAGGCACATAAAAATTCTCGTATTTCTTTGGGCCCTTCTTCCTTGAATCAATATAACCAACAATCGCTAGTAAACTTACTAGCTTCTCATGGGCCCCTGAAACAGAATTATTTTTGGTATTTTTGGATAAAAGAAGCATAAAAGGAGAAATATCAAAATAAAGAGACTCTGACTCTAAAACTGACTCGTGAGAATAGAAAAAAGAACAATCAAAATCTATAAAGGATGGAGAAGATAAAACAGATGAAGGCTTTTCAACTTCAAACTCTACCTCCTGAACTTCCTCTAACACTACAGGCTCATTTTCTTTTTCTTCCTCACAAACATGTTCTTGATAGGTGCTCCAACTCTCCAATTCATCCCCACTATTCATGCAAATCACCCCTAACTGCTCATCCTCATCAAGATCGAAAGAACTACGCTCATGAATGAGTGCCAATGAATCATCTACCACATGACTCACTGGACAACTTATGGAAGTGGATCCCACCTCACTAACTTCCTGTGGAGCTTGAAGTCCTCTTATGATTTCGTCAATTTTTAGACTCCTCGCTCTAGACTCCTCTATATAATTTTGAATTATGCTTTCCAAGGAAGAATTTTCATTTAAAGGGGTATAACTTGAAGATGAAAAATTGGAATATGGTGTTGAATAAAAAGCCATTCAAATCAAATAAAGCAACAATGATAATTAGGCTTTCAATCAAACAATAACTTAGCAAGAACACATGACAAAGACTCAATTTAAATATGGAAAATATAATCTAGAAAAGGAAACAAAATAGCCTAATATGGAATGCAAAAATAAATATGGAAAAACCCAAATAAGGAAACTAATCTAGAAAAGGAAAACAAAAACAAAAAAGGAAAATATAATCAAGAAAAGGAAACAAACTAACCTAATAAATTAAATATGGAAAGAAAGACAAATAAGGAAAACAATTGCAACAAACCTAAAAAAGTAACAATACACCCTAAATTAAGATCAAGCAATTTTTCCACAATATCAATCTAGCTAAATGTGCCAATCCCCGGCAACGGCGCCAAAAACTTGATGTGGACTTTTCCTACCGCAAGCGCACGGGTCAAGTAATAATATAGTGAATAGTAAATTCGAATGTCGTCCTCTGGATTGGATTTTTAAGCAAATCGAGTATTATGAATAATCTTGCCCAATTTTATTTAGGGATCAAAAAATGATGAAAAGGTGATATGAAAACTAATATAAAGCAAGTAAAAAGAATGGAAATTCAATTGGGAAAACTACTTAGGGAGTTGATTTCGCCGATTTCGTTTAGGATTGATTTTAAGGAATAAGTTATTATGCACAATGAAATTATGAGCCAAAGACCCTTTAATCACAACTACCTCTCCCGAGTATAATTGATTCTCATGCAAATTAATCTACTTGATATCCCTATCTAAGTTTATTAACAAGCAAGGCAATGAGATCTTTTAACCAATTCTAAAGTTAATCTAAAATCGTCACGAATTAGACAATAAACTTTATTCATGCAATCTTGAGTAAGTCTAGATCAAATCCCCTCTCCCGAGCTAGATTCGAAACTTAAATCATCCAACTAATGGCCAATTAATTGAAAGCATTAAATCAAGATTACAAACACAATAACATTGCACAACTTAAACCATAAATCAATCCATAAACTTAATCAACTACATCAATCCCTAAGCTACAAGTTTAGCTACTCATGAATGGAAATACAAGCTCAACTAAACAATTGAAAGCCATAAATCTAACTAAAGAAAGAAAAGGGAAAAGAAAACTCAATGTAGGCCGAGTCCCGACGTCCCCGTCACGATCCCCACGAACAATGGGTTGATTTCCAAGTTCCTCCTTTGTTTTCAGCTCCCAAAAGCCTCTGTTCTGTCCTCTTTACGGCTCCAAAAGGTCCCAAATTGATCTCCCCTAAAACCTAGCCGAAGTGAAGCTTATATTGCAGATTTTTCGTCTTAGCGTCGAGACGCTGTCAAGACAGCGTCGCGACGCTGCCTCTTATACGCGCGTTCTGAATAAGGAAAAACGGAAGCGTCGGGACGCTTCCTATCACAGCGTCTCGACGCTGTAAGCTTTACGCGCCTAATCTGATATGGAATGTGAGCGTCGAGACGCTCAAGAGCTAGCGTCTCGACGCTAGCCTGCTGTTGACCGAGATTTGACTTTTCTCCACTTTTACTCTTTTCATACCTTTGCATCTTTTCACGCCCCGAGCACCCGATTAACTCTGATATTGCATTATAGCTCCAATCAACCATTTCCTACAAAATAAACATTAAAGCACAATAAAATGGCCCAAAAATCATAGAAGACTAACTAAATTAAATGAGTAAAGATAGCTAGCTATGCTCGCTATCAAGGTAATGTGTGATGCGAGTGATGCTGCGGTAGGTGCGATGCTGGGGCAAAAGCAGGGCAAATTTATTCATCCTATATATTATGCAAGCAAGGTTTTAAATGAGGCACAGGTCAACTACACAACTACTGAAAAGGAGTTGTTAGCTGTTGTGTTTGCTTTTGAGAAATTCCGGCCATATTTGGTTGGATCCAAAGTCACGGTGTTCACGAATCATGCAGCAATAAGGTATTTAATGTCAAAGAAAGATGCAAAGCCTAGACTAATTCGTTGGGTTTTATTACTGCAGGAATTCGACTTGGAGATAAAGGACAAGAAGGGATCAGAGAATGTCATTGCAGATCACTTGTCTCGTCTTGATCCATCATCATCTTTTTTCTGGAGCAATCTGCCATTTCCGATTCTTTTCCAGATGAACAGCTTTTTGCTGTTAAGGTGAAGGTAGTCAGGGATGTCCCTTGGTATGCTGATATTGCCAACTTTTTAGTGAAGGGAGTCACCCCTATTGATATGGATTGGAGGCAGAAGAAAAAGTTTAATCATGATGCAAAAGTTTTCTATTGGGATGAGCCATTTATGTATAAGCAATGCTTTGACGGTATTATTCGTAGGTGCGTTTCAGGTGATTAAGCAACCGAAATCCTGGAGCAATGTCACTCTTCGCCGTATGGAGGCCATTTCAGCGATCAAAGGACAGCTATGAGGATTTTGCATTGCGGATTCTTCTGGCCTACCTTGTTTAAGGATGCCCACTGGTTCTACAAGCAATGTGACGCTTGTCAAAGGAGAGGAAACTTGGGGCTTAGAGATGAAATGCCTCTTACTTACATTTTAGAAGTTGAATTATTCGATGTATGGGGTATTGATTTTATGGGGTCATTTCCCCCTTCTAATGGCAATGTTTTTATCTTATTGGCAGTGGATTACGTGTCCAAGTGGATGGTGGCCATCACATGCCATCAGAGTGATGCCAAGACGGTTTCAAGGTTTCTCCAATCGCACATCTTTGCGCGGTTCGGGACACCTAAAGCTCTAATAAGTGATGAGGGTACACATTTTGTTAATAATATCTTAAATAAGCTTTTAGCTAAGTATGGAATCAAGCACAGGATAGCTACCCCCTATCACCCACAGGCTAATGGTCAAGCTGAGATAAGTAATAGGGAAATTAAATCAATTCTAGAAAAAGTAGTCCATCCATCTAGAAAGGATTGGTCTTTAGGTTGGATGAGGCTCTTTGGGCTTATAGGACAGCCTATAAGACTCCTCTAGGTATGTCTCCCTATCGGTTGGTATACGGGAAAGCTTGTCATTTACCATTAGAGCTGGAACATAAAACGTTTTGGGCTTTGAAAAAGTTGAATTTTGATCTGAGTAGTGCAGGAGCAATGCGAATGTTGCAGCTCAGCGAATTGGAAGAATTTCGCCACTTTTCTTATGAGAATGCGAAAATTTATAAAGAAAAGATTAAGTTGTTGCATGACAAGAAAATTAGACATAAAGAATTTGTCAAAGGTCAAAAAGTTTTGCTTTATAATTCTAGATTAAAATTGTTTCCTGGGAAACTAAAGTCCAAATGGTCAGGTCCGTTTGTTGTGATTGAGGTTTTCCCCCATGGAGCAGTTACTTTGCAAGATGAAAAAGATGGGAGAGTATTCAAGGTGAATGGTCAGCGTGTCAAGCATTATTGGGGAGAGGAGTTTCAGTCGAAATATCCTTCCCTAAGGTTGGTTGATGATTGAGAGAGCAGGATTTTTGCGGGAGCATTTCACAAAGCAGAATTTTGAGCTCCTAGGATTTGTATTGATTTTATTTTTCGTTGATTTGATTTTAATTGCGGTTAGGTTAGATTTGATTTTGCGAGATTTAATAGATTTTTTCTTTAAATATTTGATTATATCTTATCTATTTCGTTTTGAATTTGATGTGATTTTATTTTTCGATTTATTTATTTAAATTATCTTTCAATTATCTTTTAATTAGTTAAATTTTATTAGATTTTATCTAGATTTTATTTTCAGTTATTTGAATTCTTGTTTTAATTAATAGAGATTTTCTCTAATTTATTCGGCTTCTTTTGAAAATAAAAGATTGGGATGATTGGTTAAAATTCAATTTGAATTTAAAGAAAAAAATCTTTGATTTTTCTTGCTTTGAAATTTGAATTCCGTATCTAAGATTCTTCAGGTTCAGCAGATTGTTGCGGCAAAGATATGGCGAAAGCAAAATCATCTGAATTACAAGGGTTTCTGTTGGAAATTTATTATTTTTACCGTTGAGATTTTCTTTGAATTTTCGCAGGTAAAATTGCATGCATCATCTGATGACGCCACGTGTCGCAGAGTAATCATTCGAAGGCTTCAATGATGGACAACACACCAATTTTTACCATGGGCGTTTGGAATCCACGATTTTACCGTTGTTGGTTTCAAATTTCCAAGATACATTTACTTCAAATTAAACGGTAATATTATTTAATGTTGAGCAAATCATTTCGGTTAGGATTCGATGTGCTGAAGCCTTATTTATTCACAACCGCTGGTAATTTCTTTCCACTTCGTCTTCTTGATTTGAATCTTTGCTGTGTGCATTCTTCTTTCTTTGTTGGTATTCTCTGTCAAACTCTTTGAACCTTCAATGCCCAAAACGAGAGCAAGAAAAGGGAGAGAGAATGAGGGAGAAGAGATACCCGTTACCCCCGAGGTTCAGAAAGCGAAAATGAAAAAGAAGAGGACGCCGGAGGAAAAAGAAGCGAAGAAAAGGAGAAGGCAGCAAAGGGCTGCGGAACAAGAAGAGGTCCAGGAGGCAGCAGATGAAGTTAAAGAAGTCCCGAAAGAACCAGAAGAACATAACCAAGAACAGGCTGAGCAAAGAGTTGCAGATACAGAGGTAGTTCGAGAGGAGAGTCAAGAAAAACGGAATGAGGATGAACAGACAGAGGTTGCGACTGAGAATGAGCCAGTTCAGGAGGCTCGAGTGGAGGTGATCATACCGGAGGTACCTAAGCGTCGCTGCTTTAAGCGAAAAGCCGGCCGTATTCAGGTAGTTCGAACTGATACCCCCTCGCCTCCAACCACTGATTCTGAAAGAGAGAATGCAGAAAGAGAAGAAGAGAAACGGGAAGCGGAAAATAAGGCAAAAGAAGAAGAGGCAAGGAAGGCAGAAGAAGAGCGTTTGCGAGAATAGAGAAAAAGCAAAGGCAAAGGAATTGCCGAAGCATTGGGTGAGATTGAGGGGCCGAGGGCACCATTCATTCACTTCGTCAATGAACTTGCCAGAGCAAAATATCAGGAAGTACTGAAGCGTGATTTCTTATTCGAACGGGGTTTTGGCAGTGATTTGCCCAGGTTCTTGGAGACCGGAATAACGAGCCTTGGGTGGAGACAGTTTTGTGCGAAGCCTGATCCTGTCAATGCCAACATCGTTCGGGAATTCTACGCCAATCTGGACGTGAAGGATGATTTTGAAGTCATAGTGCGAGGAGTGCCTGTCCAATGGAGCCCAGAGGCCATTAATAATGTGTTTGATCTTCAGGAATTTCCACACGCAGTTTTCAATGAAATGGTGGTTGCCCCATCGAGCGACCAATTAAGCGCGGCGGTCCGAGAGGTAGGTGTTGAAGGGGCTCAATGGAGGGTGTCGTAGACACGGAAGCACACATTTCAAGCTGCTTATTTGAAAAGTGAAGCCAACGCTTGGATGGGTTTCATTAGACTCCGCTTACTGCCGACAACGCATGACTCCACTATATCGCGGGACAGAGTGTTGCTTGTTTTTGCCATCCTTCGATCAATGAGCATAGATGTAGGGAAACTAATTTCTTCTGAGATTGTTGACTGTTGGAAAAAGAAGGTGGGGAAGTTGTTCTTCCCAAATACAATTACTATGTTGTGCAGAAACGCAGGGGTTCCGGTGGATGAAAATGATGTAATTTTGTTTGATAAGGGAATCATTGATACACCCAATTTGGCGCGACTTCAGCGAATGCAGGAGGTGCGTCAGGGTGGGATGGTCCACGGCATCAAAACGGTTTTAGAACAACTCGCACTTTCGGCCAGCAGGCAGGAGTTTGCTGAAAGGCAAGCTTTGACTTTCTGGAGCTATGTTAATAATCGTGATGCCAATCTCAAGAAGGCGCTGCAAGAAAATTTTTCGAAACCATATCCAGCCCTTCCAGCATTCCCTGAAGATTTATTCAACCCCTGGATTTCACCCCCACCAATGGAAGGAGGAGGAGAGGAAAATGAAAATGAACCGGGCCAAGAGGACTGAAGGATGAAGTGGCCCTGAGCGAGCATGATTTTTGTTCTGACTTTTTGTTTGCTCGCGCATTTTCTACTTTCCTTTTCTGTTGTTATGTTTGTTTCTCTTTCATATTTCTGCTTCTTAAACAAAAATATATCTGCTGATGTAATTTCTTTTTCTATGTTTTTAATGAATTTCTGGATGTTTCTGTTCTATGAAGCACTGAGTAATGCCCAGCTTAACTAATTTTCTCTGAATTTTTGAAGCTTGGACTGATTACGCTTAATTAGATCAAGGTATTCTGATCTCCAAAAACCTTTTGCTTGAGCATTTCTTCTAGCCTGGACTGTTGCTGCGGCAAAGAAGATTTTGAAGGTAGTATTGACTTATATGATCCACTTTAAGCTTAATCTAAGTCCCATGTTTAGTTTACAAATTCAGATATAAAAATTTAAGTTTGGGGGTATACTTGCTTATTTAATGATTCATTGGGGACAATGAATAATTCAAGTTTGGGGGACTTTTTGCTACTCCAATTATTTTGCTCGAGCATTCCTCTCCTTCAAATTAAAATTTGCTAGGTTATCGAGTAACCGAGGACATTTGTGATACCCACAGGTTGTCTTCGCGTCAAAAGATGACCTAGGAAATGTGAAAAAATGAGAAATATGAGAAAAAATTATTTGTTGAAGATTTTGCTGAAAAAAAATTGATGGAGCAAAAGTTTTGAAGGATGAATGATGATCTAACAGTTTTTCTGTCTCCTATAACTTAGGTGAGCTTCATCACAAAATGTCGCCATTCTGAGGGGCAAGAGATGGAATAACTAAGGATTTTTGAGCTTTATAATGAGTATTGAGCCTAGTTGGTGATGAGCTTGAGGCAAGGGTATACTGCATCATAAAGTGGGTCATCCCATGCTTAGGAGTTTATGACTGTAAGGCTGCGTTAAGTCTAATAAACAATGATATAAACCCCTTTAAAAATATGTTTTGAAATGTCTGATAATAGAGCTAAGCTGTGGAGAGTTCTTAGAATTGAGTTGAAAGTGGTGATTATTTGTCCCTGCCGAAGGAATCATTTTGCTGCAGCAGAGCTTGGTTTTGCAGAGTGCTCAGGTAAAGGTTAAAGGTAGTGTTGGACTGTTTGGGTTGATTAAGCTATTCTTTGTCTAATATTCTGAATTCTTGAAGGAAGGTGAGTTAGTATTGCTCGGGACGCGCAATAATTTAAGTTTGGGGGTATGATAACTGCCCAAAAGGTAGTTATTTAGGCCTCGATTGTATAGGGATTTGTGTGTCCTTTATGCTTATTAGGGTTGGTTTTGGATAGATATTACATGTTTTAACCCATTTGGAAGAATGAGAGCATTGGAAGTTATTTGGTGTAGATTATGCTGCTGAGCGACTGGAGGGAGCAAATTCTGTGCTGCAGCAAAACTGGGAACAGAACTGCCACATCACAGCTCGTTAGCCAACTTCGTGAACCGACTTCTGTTGAGTTATTTTCGGGATAAAGGAGCAAGGAGAGCCTTACACGTGTCCAAGTTGACCTAATTCAAGTCTCCTGTCCTATAAAAGGAAGTAGCCGTCAAAGTCAAATGCATTCCATGTTTTCCCTTGGAAGCCGAATATTGTAGAGAGATTGAAGATCATCAAGAACACCATCTTCCGCAAGCTGATTAGGGAGTTTATTTCCTTTATTAACTTGTGGTTATGGACATGCATACTCAGATTGTAATTCGTATTCCTATGCCTATTATGAGCTAAGTAGCTTAGGGTGTTGGTTAGGAATAATGTGATTACTGTGCTTCATCTCTAGTAATAAATTGACTATCGCATTTTGGTTAATTGTTGTGCTTATTTTCATTTTATGCCCGCCTGGCCAGCCGGTATGGTTAGCTCTCTCTAGTTTCAGGGATGATTTAGAGGGTGTGTGACAATTATCCACACTACGATCATTGTGTATTGGTGAATGCCAGTGACTGAGCTAGGGATAGCCAGTTGCCTAGTGCTTGATCGGTCGCTCTTCATTGGGTTTGAAACATATCCCAAAAGATCCGGAGTTCCGGGAGGAATCCGCTAAGAATACTGCGAGAAATGCATGATCAATAATATTGCTAGAGCATATCTTAGAACAATCACTAAAACCTAACCAACGCCTGTCTTTAATCTGCCTATCTATTTGTTTACTCGTT
The DNA here is from genome assembly GCA_036850905.1 of Luffa acutangula. Classification (NCBI taxonomy): domain Eukaryota; kingdom Viridiplantae; phylum Streptophyta; class Magnoliopsida; order Cucurbitales; family Cucurbitaceae; genus Luffa; species Luffa acutangula. The sequence continues at coordinate 29,223,636 of CM072098.1, forward strand.
GTTCTGTCATTTATTTTGCTTCAGCATAATTCGTATAAAACCCAAACATTTTTATTATCTTCGAAACCATTAGAAAGTTACACAAAATAGATAAAGTGGAAGCTCATTCAGACCTTGGATTGATAATATTACTTGTTGCAGACTGTGTATACTTGCACAGGAATTCTAGAGTCTTTTATACCATATTTTTACTCACTCTAAGAACCCGAGACCTGGTCTTATGCAAACTCATTGCATAGGACGCCCCCACTCGCATGTCTCTACATGGATGATTTAGGATCACATCGTCTATACCATTTATAAAGTGGGTCGCGTCTCATAGTGTCTCCAGAATAAGGTACCCAAACCCTATTCCTATACTATAGACCGTTTTGGCTATTATTCAAGCTTGATCCACTTTTATGTCTCTACATAAAGCTCAAGTGTTCATCCTATAGCCATGGATCTTAGTTTATTGGATTTGGGTTATTATATGTGCAATTTAATTTATTCAGTAATGACTTTTACTGAATCAATCTCGATAACACCTTTATCGAATAAGTATATAATTCGTTTAACATTCACTATCTACGAGTTTTAGGGCACCAATCCCAACAATTGATGATGATATCGAATTGCCTGATATTGAGAAATAGTGTAATTTGCATAGAAATGATTACTCGATAGATAATTATGTGTCTGATCATGATAGTGTTAAATCTATTGAGTCTGATCTTGACATTCCTAAGTACATGAACCCTGAAAATGTTAACAACTTTGATTCATGTCCTAATGATGTATATAGTATAAAATCTGACCCAGAGGAGCTCGAATCTGTGCATAGTATAGAATCTGCTCCTGAAATGCTTAATTCTTCTGATAGTGAGTCATGTGACAGCTTGGTTGAATCATTTTTCAAATCTGAGTCTGAGGAATCTTCTGAGCAAGAAAATTCCGAATATGATGAATGGATTGACATGGCTGATAGGCAATCTTTAGATCCTAGACCGGTTGATATCATAACGCTTGATGACTTTGTTAACAATTGTTTTGAGAATAGAGATCTAGAAAAGAGATTTGATGCGACTACATATTTTTTGAAATGTTATTATGCTAATCTCTTTAGTGACGATGGGCCAGGGGAAAGTTTTTTTTCTCCCCTGTTTGCTTTGTGCAATTCGGTACGTGATTTTTTGCAGTGCCCGGAGGATGATGAAAACTTTTAATTCGAGCCTCCGTAAGCGTGTCGAGCCTCGTCTAGCTAAAGACGTTAAAGAAAGCGTTGCTTGGGAGGCAACCCAAGGATTAAAGTTTAGATAGTTGTTTTTGCGGTAAATAATTTTCTTTGCTTCGTGATCCAATTTTGTTTTCCAGGATCACTTTAAGCAAATCTCAAAATTCCAAGAATCCCATTTTTCTAGATCCAAAGGAAGAGGATGAATCGCTCCTAGCTCAGGGAAGTCTCAGTATCCCTCTATATGCTTTACTGTTTTTAATCATTAGGGACAATGTTTAATTTAAGTTTGGGGGGAGGCTTCCGTTGTGTTGAGCATATATAAACTCTTTTGGATGCATGAATAGATAGCTATGATAGCCAAGGATGTGATTTTAGAAGTTTTTGGAGAAAATGGTTTATATGTTGTGGAATCTGGGAGCATGGCAGAAATTGTGAAATTTTAAAATTAATTTTGATACTTAGTTTTGATGTCTAAACCATGCCATAGACTTATCTAATGACGTCTTTGAAAATGTAGATTCTTATTATTATTTTTTAAAGTTTGTTGTCACCCCGATAGACTTAGTTTCTAATACTAGGAAGTTCATGCTTGATTGTTCTAAAGAACTAGGTAGGAAAAAAAAATGTTATGCCTACCGAGAGAAAAGCAAAAGCAACAAAAGAAAATGAGAGAAAAGAAAAATCTGTTGAATTTTTTTTTTTTTTTTTTTTTTTTTTTGCTTTCACAAAAGAAAAAGCCTAGGGGTAAAAAGAGCTACCTGTGGTGTGATCAGTTAGGCCAACTAGAGAATAAAATTTGGGTTAAGGGTCCCTGCACCGTAGTGTGAAATCTAGTACCATTAGATATCAAAATGCAAGCTTGGGGGAGTAGCAAAAAACTACTTACCTACAACACTCTTAAATTAAATCAACACTTGCACGAAATTGCACAATCTCGCTCCAAAACGAACTTCTAGCTACATCATAACTACTAGCCATTATAGGGAGTCTAAACTAGAGAATAACACCCTGAAACATGATGATAAGGGAAAAATTTAACCAATGATGATTTAGTTCATTGTTGGACAACATCTAAACATTACCCAAATTGAAAACCCAAAGCCATTAGACCATGGGCAACAACGTCTAAGGCATTACGGGCAGTGGGTATCTGCTGGATTACGATGTTTAGGCCATACAGCCACTGGACAACAAGAATTGAACCACATATGAACACATTCTAGGAACGTCTAAGGGTTGGGAAACACTCTAAGGTCTAAACAATTAATTGGTAAAAATTAAAACGTGCTTCTAAGGCTATATCATCTGATGGGCAGTAAACCTCAACGCTATTAAACTAGAAACAACAACAAATCTTTCCCAAATAGATGGGTTATATAAACCTCAACTAGCATGCTATAACGCTACTTGGGCAGTGGATATTCTAGCTTAAGTGATTCGAAATCCAATCGATCACTTAGGTGGCATTGCAGAACAAAAATTTACGATTAACTTAAAATTCCAGCACCTAAACTACATGGGTATTTTCATTTTAAGACTAAATGAGCGTGGGTCAGCACTAAAGCTTATCGGAATCGCCAAATGGTGTTGAAACACCCACGTTCAAGGCTGAACGGCGCTGCATAGAGGCGAAACTGTGAGGAATACAAAACCCCAGTTGCTGGACGCGCACAAAATCGACTGAAACGAGAGCGAAGGGAGTTAGATCGGCCTTAACGACTACAAATGAGGGAGTAAAAGAGCTTACACACGGGATTCTAGTGCTCAACGCCTGAATTGCATGAAACCTTGTGGGTTTTCGATTCTGGACAAGAGTAGACGATGAAGGGTGGCACGACACTCGACTGAAACCTCACGGCGGTTGGGTCTTCGATTTCTAGCATGGATTGACAGCGACTCGAGCTTCACGGAGACGGAACGACAAAGAGAGGGAGCTTTGTGCGATAGGCCCCCAGGTGAGCACCGAGAGAGAGAGAAATCATGGAGAGATGGAGAGAGAGAGAACTCCCACGACGATGGTGGCGTGCTTGCTGCGACGGCGACTGAACGAAAATGACGACGACACGAGGGCCCGACTGGGCGGCAGATGAAGCTTCACGACTGAAGGGGGGTTGCAAGCGATAGAAAGAGAGAAAGAGGGAGAAGATGAGGGTTTGGATATATTTTTTCCTTTTCTTTAATTCTCTTCTCTGTTAATTTTTTTTCTTATAGCTCCAAAAAACCAAGAATAGTATTTTCTCAACGAAAACTCTTTATTCAACGAAAAGATTAATTCTTAACGCTGAAACCTCTAAATAACATAGACCAAATCAATCGAGCTTTAGGGAGAGATTTAATTGTGAATAACGATTAACTCCCTTAAAATAACATTCACACGACATGTTATTTATTTAAACTTCCAAAGTACCAACCAGGATAAAATTATGTTAACCTTGGACTTAAATACAAGAAATGAACAACATCAAAATGCTCGGGGCGTTATAGATTGAAATTAAAATGAAAAAATGAAGACAAGGTGATCAAGCAACTTATGCATATTGAAGGAAATCGAGCTTAATTAGAAAGGTGTGGTCTTGAATTCCAAAATGCAATTGGTTATGTTCTTTGATTGCTAATTACCAAGTTTGGATCTGATTATGAATCTAGAACCTTATTCATTACACAGGTTCTCCTGCGGTTTTCCCTAATTCTAATTAAGTCTAATCAACAACTTACGTTTCCTTACTGTCATTAATCAAGTTAATTAATCGAGCGCAAGTTCATTGTCGATTTCTATGCCCAATCAACTAATCTTGTTGTCACTACGAGCAATTAAGCCTAGTTGCGTGAGCTACATTCTGACTTGGTTTCTCTCTGCCGAGTTTCCACTAAGTAACTAATCAATATAAATTTTGCAAGAATTTATAAAGCATTACGACCATTCACACAAATTACTAGTGCATCAAACTCGATAAAGAACAACCAGAATAACAATTTAGTCACATTTCTTCGTTCAAGACTCGAATGCTGGAGTTTAAGTACACATATTCACAAACATATCACAAAATTATAGTATTCTAATCATAAAAACAAGTATAATATATGGTGTATAGAAAATGGGAAAATAGTCCAACCGATGACGAATCCTTTGCTTATGCCCTCGATTCGCAACAATCTTAGTCTCGATCGAAACTCGAACCAGCCTCTAATCCTCCCTAAGAATGTTCGAAAACCCACTTTCAAATCTCACTTTCTAAGCTCTCATATATCAGCCTCAATTCCATTGCTTTATGCCCAAAACCCATAGTAAAACGCATCTATATATAGTATAGCGATAAGGTTGGGTACCTTATCCTGGTCACACTATGGATACGACCCACTTCGTATTTGATACAAACACAATGATCCAACACGTTCATGTAGGGGACATGCAAGTGGGGTTATCCTATGCAATGAGTTTGAATAAGATCGGACCGTAAAATTGTAACCGCTAGATGTAACTCCGTTGCTAGTTAGGTTTCTATTTCACTAGGATGACCTAGACAACTTAGTTTCAATCCTTGAGTGGGTTATGGACTCCTGTTCAGGAGGGATTATCCTTTGATTTGTATGGGTGAGATTGGTCGGTTTGTTGACTGAATAAGCCTATCATTTTGGGGACAAGACCAAGTGGGGAGCTGGGAACATAATCACATAAGATGGAATTCACTCGTTCTCGGCTTTAGAAAAGTAGATGAGTGTTCCCTTAAGTGGTGTCTCCGGATCTTGAACAAAAGGCCCTACCCTCTCACTGGCTCGAGAGGGGTTATTGTTTAATGGTAGGACCATAAACAGATTGTTCATTAGAGGAGCACTGGTACTTAAGAATGTAGAGGTAAACTAGGGGTAAAAAGTAATTTGACCCAGATGGTGTTACGAAAACTCGTGAAGGACTAACTCGCTGTTATTGGTTGATATCTGTGGACACAGAATTATGTCTGCAATGAGAAGAGTGCAATTGTGGGCTAAAGTGGAGTGCACCCAGAGATAACGAAAATTGATTAACTTTGTTAATGAGTTTAGCCAATTAATCTCATATCGTTAGAGCTTTTTTAAAAAAAAAAAAAAAAAAGACAGTTACGAAAATGTAGGGAAGAAGAAAGAAGAGAAAAATAGGAAAGAAGAGAAAAGGAAAAAAAAAATCGCCGGACATAGGAAGAAGAAGAATTAGGAAGGAGAAGGTGGAGAAGATGGAGAAGATGGAAAAGAAGAAGATGATGATGAGAGAGAAAGGGAGAAAGAATAAACAAAATAATAAAATATTAATATTTTATATTTTTTAAATATTTTTTATTTAAAAAAATAAAAAAATAATTTTTTATATTAAAACAATAGTGCCACGTCAGCAACCGTTAAAAGTTAAAAGAAAAATTGACGACAGGGACCAAAGTGCTCCTTATCTCAAACCTCGGGGGTATTTTTGTTGCGTTTGAAAACTCAGGGACTAAAGTGTCACTTAACCCAAACCTCAGGGACCAAAATTGTATTTTTCCCTTAATTTTAATATGAAGTGAGTTCATATTAAAACTACAGGTGAAAATTAATGCGCATTGGATGCACATTAAAACTATAGGTTATATGAGAGAAAGATAATTGAATATGATTCAATTATAGAACCGCTACCGCAAGTTTATGAGTCAAGCTTTAATATAGGTGATTTATTTAAAAACAAGTGTCGTCCTCTAGATTTGGTTTCTAATCATATTAACTACAACAAAACTTTTGCCCAATTTTATGTAGAGATCTAAACTTAGTGAAACTGAAAGATCTAAACACAAAAGCTACAAAATATGGAATTCAAATGGTGAAAGCTCTTACAGAATTGATTTAAGCTATTGGAGTTGTGAACTAATTACATGGATGTATGAACATGCAATTAAAGGAGTGCCGAACACCGGAGTGAAAGAAATTTGGATCGATTGGCTCTTAATTCCAATTAATTTTACAATTAATTAAAAGCATGTTCTATATAACTGAAAAATAGAGGAAATTTTGAACCAACCTTTGGAGCTAAAATCGAGCTTGTTGAAGGAGAAATTTCGGCCAATCACAAATTGCCACGTCATTGATATAAATCAATGATAAAATAAATTTGGGACCAGTTACACATTTACACGTGTGGCTAAATTAAATTAATAGACATTAAAATTCGGCAAATCAAAGAATGCCACTTGTCTATTAGTGATCCATCAGATAACATCAGCCAAGTTCAATCAGATTATGCCACGTGGCAATTGGACCCAAGCCCAAGACCATAGGAGGTCCATCAAACTCTATAAATAGAGGAGGCCACCATTCATTCAAGGGGGGATTCAGATTCGGAGATTCAGATCAGAGAACTCAGAGTCGAGAAAATTCTGTCAGAGTCCAGAGTCATCAGAAGTCAGAGAGTCTAGAGAATTCAGAAGATCCTAGATTCAGAATTCAGCCAACTCAAGACTCAGAAGGTTTGAAGACTAGAAGACTCTAAGAAGAGATCAATAAGCCAACCGACCGATCAAGAAGATCAACAAGTCAGCAGGCCGACCATCCAAGAAGAGATCAGCAAGCCAACCGACCGATCAAGAAGATCAACAAGTCAGTAGGTCGATCATCCAAGAAGAGATTAGCAAGCCAACCGACCGATCAAGAAGATCAACAAGTCAGTAGGCCGATCATCCAAGGAGATCAATAAGCCAATCGACCGATCAAGAAGATCAACAAGTTAGCAGGCCGATCATCCAAGAGGATCAACAAGCTAACAAGCCGATTCGACAGATCATCAAGCCAATCGACCGATCAAGAAGATCAACAAGTCAGCAGACCGATCATCCAAGAAGATCAACAAGTCAGCAAACCGATCATCAAACCGATCATCCGAGAAGATCAACAAGTCAGTAGACCGATCATCCAAAAAGATCAACAAGTCACAACAGGTCGATCCAAGAGATCATTAAGCCAGCAGACCGATCATCCAAGAAGATCAATGAGCCAATAAGCCGATCCAAGAGATCATCAAGCTAACAGGCCGATCCAAGAGATCATCAACCTAGCAAGCTGATCATCTAAGAAGCCCAACAAACCGGCCCAAGAAGAGCAACAAGCTATAGGCCAAAGTTTATATATTTAAGAGAGAGAATCAGAGGATTAAAGTTAGAGATTGTACACTCACACGCATACAATATCAATACAATATATTATTTATTCCACGTGTCTCCATCTCCGAAGTTACGTGTGAACAAATTGGCACGCCCAGTGGGACCATCTCTACCTCTCATCTCTCTCTCTTATCTCAAAACACAAGTGTAAACATGTCGTTCAAGACTTCTTCAATGGTCGCTGTCATGAACAAGTCTTACATGGGTTCTACTGCCCATTGTTGCTTCAATGAACTGACGTTGCAAGAAGACAAAGCTTCTATCGCTGGAGGCCAAGAAACAACCTTGCAGGGGGCATATATCGATGACAAGTTTCTTGTTAAGTATAACCCTTTGTTTGAACCTGATTCTGACGTAGTGACTGTCATGATGACTGAGACTAGAACTATGGAAGAAAGAATGGCTGAGATGCAGGAACACATCAACAACTTGATGAAGGCGATTGAAGAAAAAGATTCTCAAATCGCACAACTAAAGTGCCAAATTGAGAACAAACATATGGCCGAATCAAGTCAAACCCAAGTCATAAAAAATCATGACAAAGGAAAGACTACAGTGCAAGATGATCAGCCACATTGTTCTGCTTCGGTCGCTTCACTATCCATCCAACAGCTCCAAGATATGATCACAAACTGTATCAGAGCTCAGTACGGTGGACCTACTCAAGATTCCCTCTTATATTCCAAACCTTATACTAAGAGGATTGATAACTTGAGAATGCCAATCAGGTATCAGCCACCGAAATTTCAACAATTTCATGGAAAGGGCAATCCTAAACAACATATTGCCCACTTCGTTGAGACATGCGAGAACACTGGTACTCGAGGGGACCTGCTAGTTAAAAAATTCGTTCGAACACTTAAAGGAAATGCTTTTGACTGGTACACTGATCTAGAACCTGAGTCAGTAGACAGTTGGGAGGAACTCGAAAGAGAGTTTTTGAATCGCTTCTACAGCACTAGGCGAACCATTAGCATGTTCGAACTCACAAGCACTAGACAACGAAAAGGTGAACTCGTTGTTAACTATATAAATCGTTGGAGAGCCATGAGTCTAGATTGCAAAGATCGTCTCACTGAACTCTCTTCCGTTGAGATGTGCATTCAAGGCATGCACTGGGAACTCCTCTACATCCTTAAAGGTATAAAGCCTCGCACCTTTGAAGAACTAGCAACTCGCGCCCACGATATGGAGATAAGTATTGCTAGTCGAGAAAACCAAGACCTTATACTCCCTGACATGAGGAAAGAAGGAAGGAACGACGAAGAAACTATAGAAGAATCTATGGTTGTAAACACAACTCTTCCTAAGTCGTCTTCAAAAGAAAAGCGACTAACAAATGGAACGCATCACTTAACTTTAAAGGAAAGACAGAAGAAAATTTATCCTTTCCCCGATGCCGACATCCCTGATATGTTGGAACAACTATTGGAAGCGCAACTGATAAAGCTTCCCAAGTGTAAACGACCAGAAGAGATGGAGAAAGTCGATGATCCCAAGTATTGCAAGTATCATCGAGTTATTGGTCATCCAGTGGAAAGATGTTTCGTCCTAAAGGACTTAATTCTAAAGCTGGCTATGGAAAGAAAAATTGAGCTCGACCTTGATGAAGTAGCTCAATCAAATCTTGCTACAATCAAAGAAAAGAGCAAACATCAAAGAAAGAAGGATCCTAAGAAACTTCAACCCAAGAGAAAGAGAAGTAAAAAGTTCTTTCAACCTCAACAACTTGTGATGTTGAATAAATCATTCTCCAAAACTTTCCACAAAAAGAAAAAAGAGAATCTTGCGACTTCCTACTGCATCAACGTAGAAGAAGTTGACAATTCTAAGAAGAGTGAACAAAGGACTTCCGTCTTTGATCGCATCAAGCCTCCAACTACTCATCCTTCGGTATTTCATAGAATGAGTATGGCCGCGACAGAGGAAGAAAATCAATGTTTGATGTCCACCTCCACTCAACCTTCAGCTTTCCAAAGGCTAAGTGTCTCCACATCGAAGAAAAGTCGATCTTCAACATCTGTCTTTGATCGCCTCAAAGTAACAAACGATCAACCTAAAAGAAAGATGAACAACTTGGAGTTGAAACTTTTCGATGAAGTAAACAGTGACAAGAAGCTTCATAGTAGCATCCCGTCACGTATGAAGAGGAAGTTTTCTGTTCTCATAAATACGGAAGGTTCCTTGAAGGTGAAGCCAAATCTCATTATCTTGACCAATCCTGCAAATGAAGGATCTGATCAAGACAATGACAAAGATAAGAGCTTTTAAATGTAAAAGCTCCTTGTCGCAAGAGCCTAAACTGCATGATGCTCCTAGCCCACACGAGCTTAAAAGGTGAGTGCAAAAAAAAAAAACTTGAACTACGTTATGACTTGATCTCTATTCCATAAGGGTTCGTAGGCAGCTTAAAGAAAACTTTAAGTTCAGTCTCTATAAACAAAAAAAAAAGGTTCTTCGCTGCAGTTCCTTCCTCCAAGTTCGAAGGTTCTCACGCGCTCTGTTGCAGTTCCTTCTCTCCAAGGTCGAAGGTTCTCACGCGCTGCGTTGCAGTTCTTTCTCCCCAAGTTCGAAGGTTCACGCACTTCGCTGCAGTTCCTTCTCCCAAATTCAAAGGTTCTCACGTGCTTCGCTGCAGTTCCTTCCTCCAAGTTTGAAGGTTTTCACGCGCTTCGCTGCAGTTCCTTCCTCCAAGTTCGAAGGTTCTCCGCTGCTGCAGTTCATTCTTCCAAGTTCGAAGGTTCTCACGTCGCTTCGCTGCAGTTCCTTCCTCCAAGTTCGAAGGTCCTCACGTGCTTCGCTGCAGTTCCTTCCTCCAAGTTCGAAGGTTCTCACGCGCTCTGTTGCAGTTCCTTCTCTCCAAGGTCGAAGGTTCTCACGCGCTGAGTTGCAGTTCTTTCTCCCCATGTTCGAAGTTTCACGCACTTCGCTGCAGTTCCTTCTCCCAAATTCGAAGGTTCTCACGTCGCTTCGCTGCAGTTCCTTCCTCCAAGTTCGAAGGTTCTCACGTGCTTCGCTGCAGTTCCTTCCTCCAAGTTCGAAGGTTCTCCGCTGCTGCAGTTCATTCGTCCAAGTTCAAAGGTTCTCACGTCGCTTCGCTGCAGTTCCTTCCTCCAAGTTCGAAGGTTCTCACGTGCTTCGCTGTAGTTCCTTCTCTCCAAGTTCGACGGTCCTTACACTATACGCTATTGTGTTGTTCCTTCTCCAAGTTTGAAGGTTCTTCGTTGTATCCTGCTGCGTTGTTCCTTCTCCAAGTTCGAGGGCTCTCATTTGTACGACTGCTACGTTGTTCCTCCTCCAAGTGCGAAGGATCTTATGTGGTGCGTTGTTGCATTGTTCCCTCTTCTCTCAAGTTCGATGGTTCTCACGCAGCTTTGCTGGAGTTTCTTCTCCCCAAGTTCGAAGGTTCTCACGCGCTCCGTTGCAGTTCCTTCTTTCCAAGGCCGAAGGTTCTCACTCGCTGCGTTGCAATTCTTTCTCCCCAAGTTCGAAGGTTCACGCACTTCGCTGCAGTTCCTTCTCCCAAATTCGAAGGTTCTCACGCGCTTCGCTGCAGTTCCTTCCTCCAAGTTCGAAGGTTCTCCGCTGTTGCAGTTCATTCTTCCAAGTTCGAAGGTTCTCACGTCACTTCGCTGCAGTTCCTTCCTCCAAGTTCGAAGGTTCTCACGTGCTTCGCTGCAGTTCCTTCATCCAAGTTCGAAGGTTCTCACGCGCTCTGTTGCAGTTCCTTCTCTCCATGGTCGAAGGTTCTCACGCGCTGCGTTGCAGTTCTTTCTCCCCAAGTTCGAAGGTTCACGCACTTCGCTGCAGTTCCTTCTCCCAAATTCGAAGGTTCTCACGTGCTTCGCTGCAGTTCCTTCCTCCAAGTTTGAAGGTTTTCACGCGCTTCGCTGCAGTTCCTTCCTCCAAGTTCGAAGGTTCTCCGCTGCTGCAGTTCATTCTTCAAAGTTCAAAGGTTCTCACGTCACTTCGCTGCAGTTCCTTCCTCCAAGTTCGAAGGTTCTCACGTGCTTCGCTGTAGTTCCTTCTCTCCAAGTTCGAGGGTTCTCAGTTGTACGACTACTACGTTGTTCCTCCTCCAAGTGCGAAGGATCTTATGTGGTGCGCTGTTGCATGGTTCCATCTTCTCTCAAGTTCGATGGTTCTCACGCAGCTTCGCTGGAGTTCCTTCTCCCCAAGTTCGAAGGTTCTCACGCCCTTCGTTGCATTTCCTTCTCTCCAAGGTCGAAGGTTCTCACGCGCTTCGTTGCAGTTCCTTCCTCCAAGTTCGAAGGCGTTTCTCTCCACTGCTCATTCTCCAAGTTCGAAGGCGCTTCTCTCTGCTGCTCCTTCTCCAAGTTCGAAGGCGCTTCTCTCCGTTTCTCCTTCTCCAAGTTCGAAGGCGCTTCTCTCCATTACTCCTTCTCCAAGTTCGAAGGCGCTTCTCTCTACTGCTCCTTCTCCAAGTTCGAAGGTGCTTCTCTCCACCCCTTCTTTTGAAGGTTCGCCACTGAGGTTCTCCTTCTCCAAGTTCGAAGGTTCACCGTTGCTCCTTTTCAAATGTTTGGCAGCGGTTGACGGCCTCGTTCCACTCCATCTTCAAATGTTGGCAATTGACGGCGTCCGCTGCGCTTCATCTTCAAATGTTGGCAGTTGACGGCGTCCGCTTCGCTTCATCTTCAAAAATTGACTGTTGATAACTTCACTTCATATTCAAAAGTTGACGGTTGAAGTCTTCGCTACATCTGCAAAGATGAACGACTTTAGTGTTGCCTTTATCTTGAAAGTGTCTAGACTGGAAGATGCATCTTAGCTGCAAGTTAAAAAAATGCTTGATACCAAACCACAAAATAAAAAAAAAAAAAGACAATAAAGGTGTTGTTAAAAAAATGGTGACCACCCTTGCAGGAAACTACAGTCATCATAGTGGCTGGTCTAGACAGGTGGTGAAGTCACTACAATTGAATCTGATGAGGACCGTTGTAGGCGAGTCTGGTGATCACCCCTTCAAGATACTACAGTCATCAAAGTGACTGGTCTAGACAGGTGATGAAGTCACTGCAAGTGAATCTGATGACGACCGTTGTAGGCGAGGCAAATCTGGTGACTACCCCTGCAGGTTACTCAGATCACCCAATAAAATGGGGACTGGTCTAGCAGGAGTGCATCACTGAAGGAAAATCTGGTGACTACCCCTGCAGGTTACTCAGATCACCCAATAAAATGGGGACTGGTCTAGCAGGAGTGTATCACTGTAGGAAAATCTGGTGACTACCGCTGCAGGTTACTCAGATCACCCAATAAAATGAGGACTGGTCTAGCAGGAGTGCATCACTGTAGGCGAATCTGGTGACTACCGCTGCAGGTTACTCAGATCACCCAATAAAATGGGGACTGGTCTAGCAGGAGTGAAATCACTGCAAGCGAATTTGGTGACGACTGTTGCACGAAGCTTACACATTCAAGGAAGAAAGAAACAAATTGCAAAAAAAAATAAAAATAAAAATTAAAAAAAAATAAATAAAAAAACGAAAAGTATAAAAAAAAAACGAAAGAAAAAAAAAAGAAAAGAAAAGAAAAGAAAAGAAAGTTTCCTACTTGGATCCCTTCTTGAATGCTCTCTGCAATTGATGTGTGCTCTCCCCTACTGAGGTTCAGTCTTATTTATAGGGGGAGTTTTAAGTTCAAATCAAAGGTTTAGATAAAGATTTGACTCAAATGAAACCCTATCTCCGGTTCAAAATTTTATGAGATAATCTTTATCTTTATCTGAACCAACTTAATTAAATTGAAATTCCTAAAAGATAAGTGTTTCAATTCAAATCAATTTGGGAATTCAAATTTTATCTAAATAATTTTATTTGGGCATACTCCAAATTTTTCTTCCAAATCAAAATTTGAGATTCAAACATCAAATTCTATTCCAAATGCAAGTTTGAAATTGGTAAAATTTTACCTCAAATAATATTTTGGGCATAATCCAAATTTTATCCCAAATGGACCAAAGTTCAAACCTCAAGTTATATTCCATATGCAAGTTAAAATTGGGTAGGATTTTACCTCAAATCAAAATTTGGGTATAAACCAAATTTTGCCCAAACTTGGAATCAAAGTTTGCTGTCAAACAAGGAAAATTAAAATTTTGACCAAACCCCAAATTTTGATTAATTGGCTATAAAAGTGTGTCAAATAAAAAAATCAAAATTTTGACCAAAATTCATATTTTGATTAAATTGACGCACCAAATGGAGTCAAAGTCAAGAACAAAATACCTTGCATTTTAATTCCAAAATATATTTTTCGAGATTCACTCACACATAACTTGTGCCTAAATCTCGAAAAGGGGGCATTTGTTGAAGGAGAAATTTCGGCCAATCACAAATTGCCACGTCATTAATATAAATCAATGATAAAATAAATTTGGGACCAGTTACACATTTACACGTGTGGCTAAATTAAATTAATAGACATTAAAATTCGGCAAATCAAAGAATGCCACTTGTCTATTAGTGATCCATCAGATAACATCAGCCAAGTTCAATCAGATTATGCCACGTGGCAATTGGACCCAAGCCCAAGCCCATAGGAGGTCCATCAAACTCTATAAATAGAGGAGGCCACCATTCATTCAAGGGGGGATTCAGATTCGGAGATTCAGATCAGAGAACTCAGAGTCGAGAGAATTCTGTCAGAGTCCAGAGTCATCAGAAGTCAGAGAGTCTAGAGAATTCAGAAGATCCTAGATTCAGAATTCAACCAACTCAAGACTCAGAAGGTTTGGAGACTAGAAGACTCTAAGAAGAGATCAATAAGCCAACCGACCGATCAAGAAGATCAACAAGTCAGCAGGCCGACCATCCAAGAAGAGATCAGCAAGCCAACAGACCAATCAAGAAGATCAACAAGTCAGTAGGCCGATCATCCAAGAAGAGATCAGCAAGCCAACCGACCGATCAAGAAGATCAACAAGTCAGTAGGCCGATCATCCAAGGAGATCAATAAGCCAATCGACCGATCAAGAAGATCAACAAGTCAGCAGGCCGATCATCCAAGAGGATCAACAAGCTAACAAGCCGATTCGACAGATCGTCAAGCCAATCGACCGATCAAGAAGATCAACAAGTCAGCAGACCGATCATCCAAGAAGATCAACAAGTCAGCAGACCGATCATCAAACCGATCATCCGAGAAGATCAACAAGTCAGTAGACCGATCATCCAAAAAGACAACAAGTCACAACAGGCCGATCCAAGAGATCATTAACCCAGCAGGCCGATCATCCAAGAAGATCAACAAGCCAATAAGCCGATCCAAGAGATCATCAAGCTAACAGGCCGATCCAAGAGATCATCAACCTAGCAAGCTGATCATCTAAGAAGCCCAACCAACCGGCCCAAGAAGAGCAACAAGCTAGAGGCCAATGTTTATATATTTAAGAGAGAGAATCAGAGGATTAAAGTTAGAGATTGTACACTCACACGTATACAATATCAATACAATATATTATTTATTCCACGTGTCTCCATCTCCGAAGTTACGTGTGAACAGAGCTACTCTGCTTTCGTTCAAGAACGCATTGTAGATGACCACTAGTGTCTTCCCCACTATCCTCTGGTCGTAGAACGACTGGTGGGAGCCTAATCGATGATGAATTGGTAGAATGTGAAACTTTGGAAAGTGTTTAACCCTTGGTTGTTTTGAGAGAGGATTGCAGTTTTTTAAGAACAATTCTTCAGCTGAAACCACTCATTTTCTAACCACAACTTCAATGTATTCTTGGTCTTTTATATGATGAAACAAAAAACAAAAAGTTTGCAAGAAGAACACACATCAAAGAGGTTGAAAATGAGTCGTAATATAGGTTGTTTAACCATAAAATTAACCTCTTAGGATTTTAAGAAATTTATAACCAAAATTAAATTGATTTGTCAATTTCCACTAATTAATTAAATTTAAAAGTAATTGATATAATTAAATTTAAAGAACAAATAATTCAACTTTTTTTAGTTAATTATAATTATTAAATAAAATAATTCCACCAATCTCAACATCTCTAAAAAACCTATCATTTAAAATGTGAATCCCTATTCAAATTCAAACCTAAATATGTATCATACAACGTTTATAATATTTAAATCATATTTAAAAATTACCAAGTCTCCCTATTGAAGGAATGAATTTCCCAAATTCCATAAGCGGAAGCGTATTACAGAACCATCGCAATTTTATTTAATTTTCCTAAAATACTGATACATTGGCAAAAATTCATACATAGAACAATTCTATAAATTTCTAAGGGTAATCATACATATAGATCCAATTTATAAAAGGGATGAGAAGCAAACCTTATTGTCGTTTGACGACTCTGAAAACGCAACAACTATCTTCGGACACCACCAAAAGATTATCTTGATATGACTCTGAGTTTAGAAACCAATTGTGGGACTGGTTTTGAGAGAGGGATGAGAATCACCAAGAGTAAAATCACTTTATGTTCTTCATTTAGAGAATCTCTGAGAGATGGAGAAACCAAGAGAGAAAATAGTTAGAGAGTGAGGAGCCTCTGGCGTGAGTGAAGAGAGATCTAACAGACTTCCCTAATTATACATGTGAGTATGGTTATCATTTTTTTCTTTTTATTTAAATAAATAATATTCATAATTAAAATAGATTTAATTAAATGAATTCGTTAATCATATTAATTAATTACAATTAAATATCACATATTTGTTGGGTTTTGTGTCCTAAAACTCGTGGCTTGTAAACTTTATGCGTATCTCTTGTTTGCAATAAAGATGCCATTGTGTTATTCAGTGAAATACTTGTTTATATAACCTAAATCCAATAGATTAAAGATCCTTGGTTATAGTATGAACACTCAAACTAATTGTACAAACATAGACATGGATCAAGTTCTAGTATATAGCAAAAATGGTCTATAGTATATGGATAAGGCTGGGTATCGTATCTTGGAGACACTATGAATGTAGCCTATTTTGCACATAAAGCGAGTGATGTGATTTTGGATCGTTCATGTAAAGACATGCGAGTAAGGGCATCCTATGCAATGAGTTTGCACAAGATCGGACTGAGAAATGAGTCACTCTCACTTTATAACACCATTTATTGATGAAACGGACCATTTCATGCGATGACTTAGGTAACTCGATCTTAATCTTGAGCTAACTATGAACTCCTAATTTTTTTTTTTTTTGGGATTATCCTTTGATTTGCATGGGTGGGAGTGACCCAACATTGCCGACTCAATAAGCCTACCATTTTGGGGATAAGACTGGATAGATAGCTGGGGACATAATCCTACAAAATTTAATTCACTCATATCCGTTTATGGATAGTAGAAAGGTTGTTCCCTTAAGTATTGACTTTGGGACTTGAACAAGGGGCCCCACCCTCTCATTGGCCCGAGAGGGACTCGGTTTGATGCTTATATAACAAACCAATTGTTCATTAAAGGATCATTGGGACTTAAGGAACAAGGAAGTGCTATAGGGGTTAAACAGACATTTGACCTAAATATAGTTACGAACATGTTCGCACGATTTTTATACCGCAAGCGTACGGGTCGTCACAAGTAATATAGTGATTTTGAGTATAGAGTATCATCTCCACAGGGATTGGATTTATTCAATTAATTACCACGAATCTAAGATCCAAAATTGCTTTCGCATGTTATTAAAACCTACAATTGGTATCAGAGCATGGTTTGGGCACCTAATTTACATTAATTCGATCTTTGTCGGTAGCATTTCTAAAATGAATGTGCATCGGTGCTGAAATGGATATATTACGATTTTGGAAATTTTTGTATTCTTCAATCGTTTAGAAAACATGTTATAGGTTAATCTCTTTTATAAATAGTTATAAACCGAGATAGACGATAAAATCTATAACAGAGATGTAAAAGCATGCTCACTTGGGGTTAACGAACCACAATCAATCAATCTTATAAAATAGGTTGATAACTTGTAAAGCTAAGGTTATAAGAGAACTCACCCAGTTAGATGTTGTCTAAGGCTGGAGGAATTTAAGCCGACAGTTTACGAAACACCTCCTACCTAGGCATCAAGCCGATACTTGAGTTAAGCTAACTTGATTTTTACGAGAATGCACGTGAGAGATGTTAGGTTATAATAATTTATCACCTAGACATCATAGGTTAATGTTAACAACTTGACTAAGGTAATATTCAATTAGTCGGAATATGCCTAAGTAATGTATACCCAAAAACATATAAAATACTTAGTGGGAGGAAAACGGTATACGATAAATAAATTGTTTTCTTCACACATTCTCCCTTTAGTTCACATTGTGAGATTTATGCTTGGTCTCGCGTTGCTTATATCGCAACTGCTCCATTTCGAATGTGTTTGCATAAATCAATAACAAGGTGAACGAGAAAGTATTTATAGTAAGTGGGTGAAGAAATTGTGTCGACTGATCCTATGTTCTCTTCCATTAGGTTGCACCGTGAGATTCCCATGTTCTGCCTGCTTGTATGCCCTTGAGCTACTAACAATTCGGAGGGTCGTAACATGAGAGACAGAACAACACAAGTTCCATAAATGGATAGGGTCTCTTAGGACCATTCCCAACATTAGCTTTTCCATTTAGTTGCATTACTAGGGTCGTCCTATGGGATCGAAAAATGGCAGGTCACACTTACTAGAGTAACTAAGTGTTAGGATATTCTGGATCGAAGTAGCGATAACTAAACTTGGGGAGGAGATGAAGATCACAGAAGCAAGGAGAAAGATAAATCATAGAAAGTTGTGGTTAAGGGTAGACTTGCAATTGTATTACGCAATGTATTGTTTTGCTCGCATAAGCCAATTTTCTTGATAAAGGGTTAGCGCAAGCACCCATGCGGTTATAAGTCTATTTTGTATGCACATACTTTGATTTAATGAAACATTATTGCCTTCTACTTAGATGCGATACTACTTTCATTACTAACTCCTGCCTGGCCAGTCAAATGTTGTAGCAGCATGATAAATCCCTAGCAGGTAACACATGTGGAAATATCTAAGTAGAAAGAGTTGCACATTGCATGTAGTTTTGGTTGCGTTAGATAAATAATACCGTTATAAGATAGTTCATGAATGAGTTTTGATTGTGTTAAGACTAACGCAGTCCCTTGTAAGTTGCTAGAGAACTAATCTTACGCATGAGCTAGCCAAACAAATAGTTTATAGTTTTATGCCAAACACATGAGTAGTACCGGAAGGGAATCTTATGATTTTTTCTCACTTAGGCATTAATGCATCAATTAGTTGTTGTATGCGCTACAAAGTTATTTATAAATGCCTGAGGTTGCGACCGCAACCACCTTGATAACTCTCTCATCAAGAATTTCCTTTATTGTATCAACGCATGTGTTTATTTTCCTGCAATAATTATTCTTCAGACTCATCAAAAATCTGATTTAATTTTTCATAATATCACACGTCCCTAGGTTCAAATCAACAAAGTTATTAAAGATTTGCAAATAGCCTTTCCCTGTGGATTCAACCCTAGACTCACTAGGTATTACTTGATTGTGTTAATTGACACTTTGATTAATACATATCTGCGATAATTTCTGTATTAAATTATTGACATATTGACAACCGATCAGATATATTGTAGACTTTATCATGACGGCCAAGTATGTTGCTGCTTATGAAGTAAGCTCAGGAGTCTGTAGGACTTATGAAGTTCATTGGGAAAGTTGTTCCAAATATGAGGCGAGTGTATAAAACGGAAACATACATCACATTTGAGAAAGTATATGTAAAGAGGGGACGTTATTGTCACGAGGATAACCTCAAAGTAAAATATTGCTGAATCATTTACGAAGGCCATCACGGCTAAAAGTGTTCCAAAGACATCTAGATGGTCTAGGTCTATGAGTTATAAACAACTCACTAGAGTTTTAGTCCAAGTGGGAGTTTGTTGGGGTTTATGTCCTAAAACTCGTGGATAGTAAATGTAACAAAGTTAAATATAAAAACGTTATTGAAATGGTTCAATTTCTGGTTGTCGAAAGGTTAGTTTAACTATGCATTTATTGACCCAAATCCAATAAACTAGAATCCTTATGATATGAATGCTTGAACTTTATGTACTGACATAAACGTGGATCAGGTTCAAGTACATAGACTAAACGATCTATAGTATAGGGATAAGACTGGGTACCTTATCCTAGGAAAAACTATGTGACGCGACCCATTTTGTTTTTGTACAAACGATGTGATCCTATGTCGTTCATGTAGAGACATGCAAGTGGGAGCGTCCTATGCAAAAGAGTTTGTATAACACCGGACTGCGAAATAAGTCACTTTCACTTTATAACGTCGTTTACTGTGAAACTGACATATTTCAAGCGATGACCTAGGTATCTCGATCTTAATCCTGACTTAACTGTGAACTCCTGTTTATTCGAGATTGTCCTTTGATTTGCATGGGTGACAGTGACTTAACAACGACACTCAACAACCTACCACTTTGGGGATAAGACCGGGTAGATAGCTGGGGACATAGTCCTGCAAGATGGAATTCACTCCTTCCCGTCTTTAGGGGTAGTAGAGCGGTTGTTCCCTTAAGTGATGGCTCCGGGACGTGAACAAAGGCACACCACCCTCTTATAGGCCCAAGAGGTTTCAGGTTTAGTGGTAGGACCACAAACCAAATGTTCATTAGGGACTCAGTGAAGGCTTAAGGAACAAGAAGTGCTATAGGGGTAAAACAGACATTTGACCTAATTATAGTTACAAACAACATGTGAAGGATTGACTTACTGGTCACGATTATATCGGGTAAACAAAAATATATCTACAGTGAGGGGAGTTCAGCTACGGGCAATAGTGGAGTGTCTCGTTAGTTAACGAATGTTTGTTAATTAGGATTGAAAGAGTTCAACCAGTTAATCTCGGATTGTTGGAGCCCATGATCTATAGGTCCATTAGGTCCCCCTGCTAGCTCAAACGAAATAACCTTAGAACAAAGTGATGAAAGAATTTTAAAACGTTCAAATTCGATTTAGGGAGTTGACGTTAAAAGTATACAATATACTTAAACGTGCTTTAGTTTAATTATGGATTTAATTATTAATTGAGAGAGTTGAAAATGTTTATATATGATTTAAACATTGTACACATTAATAGGGATTCATGTTCGAGATAATCAGTTTTGAGAGAAGTCGGGATTGGCATAATTGGTTAATTTAATATTTGATATTAAATTAATATAAACAATTAAATTGTTTAATTATTTAAGGTTAATGTTAAGAAAATCAAGATTAATTGAAAATTTGATTTTCAATTAAATATTTATTAAAAGGTTTAATTAATTTTAATTAGTTAGTTGAATTAATTTAAATTAATTAAAGTATCAATTATGAAATTTGATTTTTAATTGAAAATCAAAATTTTAGGGTTAATTATTTCGTATCAAGACACCTACAATTATGACAAATCTACAATCCATCAAGGTTGTCTTCACTTGTAAGCTTGGAGTTGCACACTTTTCTCCTTTAAAAAGGATGATGAAGACATTCAGATTTTTTGTTGGTTGATGATAAGCCCAATTTATTATACACTTAGAATCTCCCAATTTGCTTATCTTAGTTGAATTCCTACTGAAAAATGCTTTAAAATGAGTATAATATGTCTATAGGTCCTCACCGGAGCTTTGGAAGCAATTCGAGGCTTAAACGAGCGAAACTGGAGCGTAAAATGACAATTCTGCCCCTGGAGCCTCATCAGCGTCAAGATGCTCGTCATACAGAGTCGAGAAGCTTGATCATCAGAGTCGAGATGCTTCAGGGTCGAGACGCTCGTCATATAGAGTCGCGACGCTACGACAATCCGAGAAATATTTTTCAAAATTGAAGGGGACAGCGTCGCGACGCTAGGAAGTTTTCCAAAATTAATTTTTTCCTATTTTTGCTGGAAATTTTCCTTCTTTGGAGACCCAATTCAGCACCATTCTACCACGAATTGAAGGCCAATAAACTCTATAAATAGAGGCCTTTGGTGTAGGTTTAGAATGATCCCTCAGTGCAATTTTGTAGCCACCTCTTTACTTTTCTAGAGTTGTTTTAAGTTTTCTTAGTCCATGGGTCGGTTGATCGAGCCTCGAGCTTGGAGGTGCTTGTCTATGGCCAACTAAGTTTTGATCGTTTTAATCGGGACCTCGGTTTGTAAGTTTGATTCAATTTTATGAGATTTATATTCTTCATTACTTAGTTAATTGTCTTTGTGATTTTAATTCTTTGCATACAAGTTTAGATTGTGGTAGGAAATATTGACAACCTTGACCGCGCCCTCTCTAAATTTACTTGCTAAATCTTAGTAGCACATAGGCTAACATTATGATTTTACGCATGCGTCCCTTGAACTGAATGATTTAATCAATTGTAATTGTGGTTTGTTGCCCGTTGCATGTTAATTAATTCGGGTAGATCCCAATGTGGTTTAGATTAGTTAATTGGATAATTAATTAGTTTAAATTAGAATCAAACTTAGCGTTTGCATGTTTGTGATAGTGGATCATGATTCTCGGTGTGTTCGACCCCAGCCACTACTGCTACAAGTTAGCTTTAGAGGTTGTGGATTATAAATTTATTTGACAAGAGACCGCGACAATCTCTTCCATCAAATTGGCGCCGTTGCCGAAGAACACGTTGCCTTATTTCTATTTCCTTTTGTCTTTTTCACATTTTTCTTGTTTTTTTTTTAGTTTGTTTCTTGTAGGCCTTCATGACAATCCTTTTGCAAGAACAAGTTTTGTTTGCACACCAAAAAGCAAGGAAAAGGAATTGAGCTTCATGGAGATCTAGCTTTTGAGAGCGAAACCAAAATTCTGTCCCTTCATTTTTTATTTTCTTTCCTTATTTAGTTGTTTTCCAAATTTCTTTTGTTTATTTTTGGTAGGATCCCTACACCAAATCTCTACAATTTTTGTCAATCGTGGGAGTTTCCATATTTGCCAACCCAATGCTTAAACATGGGAGGTTTTTTGTTCCCTTTTACTTTTTGTCCATTACTTTCCATATTTAATTTACATTAGGGACAATGTCAATATAATGATAATAATTTCCATTTAAGAAAAAGACACAATGTCAATATGTTTCCAAAATTTATACAAGGAGGATTAGAGACAAGTATATATATATATAAGTGAAAATCATTATAATTATAGTTTTTCAAATAGAATTGATTATTAAAAAAACAATCTAGTAGCATTTAAAAATATTATAGGTCTAATTTTATTTCCTTGAAAAATATAGTTTTCTACATATTAAATCAACGAGAGTAGTGACATTTTTATCATATATACTCATAAAAGTTTTCTAAGAAATTAAAACAAAAACAAAAAGTTATTAAAATAGAAAAAAAATGAACTTAAAACAAAAAAAAAAAAAAAAACAAAAACATACGCCTCACAAGGCTCAAATTCAATCACTGGGAAAAGAAAACAGTTTTCAAATATATTTTTATTAAAAAAATGTGAAAAACAAAAACATGAGGCTTCGATCTCGGTCACTAGACACTAAAAAAAATTGACTTAAAAGGAAAAAAACGGATTTAAAAGCGAGAAAACAAAAAAACACGTCTGAGATGCTTCAAATCCGGAAACACGTCTGAGAGGCCTCAAACTTGATCACAAAGCGCAAGCTAGGGGGGCTTGAAGCCTTATTGCCAATGTGGCAATGAAGAAACGTTTTTATTTATGTGAACTTTTTAATATTAATCTAATATACAATAGAGTTCAGGAGGGGCTCGAGGCCCCCCTGGGCCTACGGTAGCTCCGCCGCTGATCTCGAGGTAGCAAGGGGACCTAATGGACCTACAGATCGTGGGCTCCAACGGTGCGAGGTTAAGCTAGTCAAACCCTTTTAAGCTAATTAACCAACTTCCGTTAACTACCGGGACACTCGACTATAGCCTAGTAGTTGAACTCCCCTCACCGTAGATATATATTTTCGTCCACTCGATATAACCATGATTAGCAAGTCAATCCTTCAAAGGTCATTCGTTACTATAGACAGGTCAAATGTCCATTTTACCCCTATAGTACATCTTAGTTCCTTAAGTCCACTAGTCCTCTATTGAACAATTTGTTTTATGGTCCAACCAGAAAACAAGATCCCTCTCAAACCAGTAAGAGGGTGGAACCCCCTGTTCAAGCCTCGAACTTAGCACTTAAGGGAACGACCTTTCTACTATCCCTGTATCGGGTAGGAGTGAATTTCGTTTTGCTTTACTACGTCCCCAGCCATCAATCTAATGTTATCCCCAAAATGGTAGAAGTATTGAATGATACTTTTATGACCACTCTCACCATGCAGATCAAAGGATAACATTAAATGAACAAGAGTTCATAGTAAGCTTAGGATTAAGATCGAGTTACCTAGGTCATCACATGAAATGATCAATCTTAACAGTAAACGGTGTTATAAAGTAAGAGTGATTTTTTTCTCGGTCCAGTCTTGCGTAAACCTCTTTTACACAGGATGTCCCTACTTGCATGTCAATACATGAACGAACCAGGATCACGTCGTTTGTTTTATTTAGCAAAGTAGGCCGCATTCATAGTGTTACCAGAACAAGGTATCCAACCTTATTCATTTAGTATAGACAATTTAGGTTATATACTCGAACTCGATCCCTATCTATATACACGATATAGTTCGAGTATCTCATGTTATAACCATGGATGTTTCTATTGGATTATTAAGATATTCATAAATAAATTTTCACTAAATAACTTCTTTATTTATATAAAGGATAACAAAACTTGAGTTCTAGGACACAAATTCCAACAATATGTGCATGACATCCTGCTCAAAAGGAATGAAGTGTGAGTATTGTCTGCCATAAAATAGTGGCTATGAGCTCAATTCCAAATGAAGGATTTGAGTGAAGCTCAGTACATTCTAGGGATCCAAATACTAAGAGATTGAAAGAATGTATTAGTAGCACTATCTCTGGGTGACGACCACGTCTCCTCTCTGTACTATCTCCCGGATGAGATGGTTTTTCGTTCAATGTGCTTTCCTCGTTTATCACTTCAAGGTTCCTTTGAATTTGTAGCTGCTCCATTATTGTCACAATAGAGTGTGACAGGTAAGTGCATGTTAGGAACAACTTCTAACTCATTTGGAAATTTTCTAAGCCACACTTCTTCTTTTGACGCTTCACAGGTTGCAACATATTCAACTTCCATCGTGGAGTCAGCAATGCATCCTTGTCTTCTACTTCTCCACACTACTGCTCCTCCATTGAGAGTGAACACAGATCCCGATGTAGATCTTCTAGAGTCTATGTCAATTTGAAAATTTGAGTCAGTGTATCCAGTAAGGATCAGTTCCTTAGATCCATACACTAGCGAATAGTTTCTTGTTCTTCTTAAATATTTGAGAATATTCTTAACGGCAGTCCAATGTGCTTGACAAGGATTCGACTGATATCTGCTCACAACACCTATTGCATAGCATGTGTCGGGACGTGTACATAGCAGGGCATACATGACACTCCCGACTGCTGATGCGTAAGGAATTCGTTTCATTTCCTCAACTTCTTGAGGTGTTTTTGGACTTTGTTCCTTATATAGGTGCATTCCATGTCTAAAGGGTAACAATCCCCTTTTGGAATTTTGCATTGATGATCGATTTAAAACTTTATCGATATAAGATGCTTGAGACAGTTCTAGTAATCTGTTCTTTCGATCTCTAATTATTTGGATCCCCAGAACATATTTAGCTCCTAGCCATTGTTTAATTTCAGATAATACTCCCACTACATTTCATATAAGCAGGATATCATCAACATATATAATTGAGAAAACTACAGTGGAGTCAACGATCATTTTATATACACAAGGTTCATCTACATTCTACTCAAAACCATATGATTTGATTACCATCTCATCCGAGAGATAGTGTAAAGAAGAGACGTGACCGTCACCCAAATCGCCTTAGAGCAGAACATTGTTGATCAATTTATAAAACCCCTCACGACTGAAGTGTTTGAGGGACATCTCCAGAGTTTAGGACTACGTGTTTTTAGATATAATGTGTTGCTAAGTCACCAGACATATTGTAATCTCAATTGATTTATGTCCAAGTGGGAGTTAATTGAAAGTGTTATTATCTAAATTACGGAAGCAATTTTGGATCTTAGGCCTTTTATAAGTTCAAATTGATCAATCTCTGCATGTTGTTCAGAAGAAGAAAAACAGAGACAGTTTACCAACCTCTTTTAAATGGAGAAATTGGTTGAATTCTTTTGTTGTTTTTCTTCACTAATCAATCACGAACCACCACTGGATCATCCTTGCTATCCTCAAGCCTTTTGAACGGATCGTGGGATCCTCTAGTTATTGAATTTGAAGGAAAAAGCTTGAAGAGCAAACTTATGGAGGTGGGTTTGGTGAGTTAGTAATTTGGCAACATTTCATCATGGGAATGGATCAGCTTTTTGAGCCTTTTTCTTCCCTTTTATAGAGGGATCTAAGATTAAGAAAAGTCCATGAGATTGACACCAAATTAGCCACCAATTTAGTGGAAAATGATGTGGCTTAAGAGAGGGGAGTGCATGGGTTTAGTCACCATGCACTCCACCTCCAAAAAAACAAAATTTTTTATTTTAATTAATTCAATAATTATCTTGATTTATTGTTTAATTATTTAATTTTCAGTTATCTGAAAAATGTAAAATCAATTTTTTTATTTTTCAATGTTAAATTAATTCAAAATTAATTTAAATAATTATTAATTAATTGAATATCTAATATTAAATTAATATTTTTCCATCAATCCCAAATATTTCTAAAATGTTATTTTTCAATCATGAATCCCTATTCATGTTCTCGATATATAAATCATATTTAAATATTAAATATCACACAAACTTGGTTTTCAAAAAACCCGACGAAACGATAACGTTAACCACCTCTAGTTATTTCCCTAAACTTAATACAAAGTAATTAATATTCTATCCATCATATTGTTTCAAAGGTTGATCTCAAGCTAGCAAGGGGACCTAATGGACATACAGATCATGGGTTCCAACGGTATGAGGTTTAACCGGCTAAACCCTTTTAACCTAGCTAACCAACATTTGTTAACTACCGGGACACTCCACTATAACCTAGTTGTTGAACTCCCTCACTGTAGATATATTTTCGTCCACTCGATATAATTATGATTAGTAAGTCAATCCTTCAGAAGTCTTTCGTTACTATAACTAGGTCAAATGTCTGTTTTACCCCTATAACACATCTTAGTTCCTTAAGTCCACCGGTCCTCTAATGAACAATTTTTTTATGGTACAACAACTAAACAAAGTCCCTCTCGGGCCAATGAGAGGGTGGGGCCGCTTGTTCAATCCTTGATTCAACACTTAAGAGAACAACCTCTCTACTATCCCTGTATTGGGTAGGAGTGAATTTCGTCTTGCTTTACTATGTCCCCAGCTACCCATCTAGTCTTATCTCCAAAATGGTAGGTTTATTGAATGACACTTTTGGACCATTCTCACCTATGCAGATCAAAAGATAATCCTAAACGAACAGGAGCTCATAGCAAGCTCAGGATTAAGATCGAGTTACCTAGGTCATCGCATGAAATAACCAGTCTTAACAGTAAACGACGTTATAAAGTAAGAGTGACTTATTTCTCGGTCCTATCTTATGTAAAAATCTTTTACACGGGATGCCCATACTCGCATGTCTCTACATGAACGATCCAGAATCACGTCGTTTGCCTCATTCGCAAAGTAGGTTGCATCCATAGTGTTACTAGGATGATGTACCTAGCCTTAACCATTTACTATAGACCATTTAGGTTATATACTCAAGCTTGATCCCTGTCTATATCCACGATATAGGTCGAGTATTACATATTATAACCATGGATGTTTCTATTGGATAAACAATTTCACTAAATAATATCTTTATCATAAAAGGATAACCAAAAGTTGACTTCTAGGTTATAAACCCTAAAAAAATCCCGACACAATCTAACCTAAATGGCAGAATAAAACGAGGGTTTTTATAAAGAAAATACTCGTGGCTTCTCGACGTTGGGCATGGCATCTTGACGCCATGTCGTCTGGGCCTAAGGTTCGGGAACGGGCCAACGTCTTGATGCTCGCGACGGCGTCTCGATGCCTAGCCTCTTTCTAGTGTATTTCTTCCTTTTATTTGGTCTTCTTTGTTGCTTGCTCGATTTGGGACTCGAACCTTTGACTCCTTGGAACCATTATTCGAGCTTGTCAGGATCCTCACGGTCTTCTCACCTCCTCGAGATCCACAGACTTTAAGTTAGCTAGAAAACTCTCTAAATTGATCGAATTAGCTCCAAATCGTGTGATTCGTCCCTGATGTGTTCAATGCAACAACAATCTACAAAGTAGACAAATAAACGGTAAAGTGGACTTTAACAGGCTTAGATTAAAAAACAAATAAATAGGACTAATTTGGTCCTATCAACTTCTTGTGACACTTCAACCTCATTTTCTTTTTCTTCCTCACAAACGCGTTCTTCATAGGTGCTACAACTTTCTAATTCTTCCCCACTATTTATGTAACTCACCCCTAAATGCTCATCCTTAGCAAAATTGGAAGAATTAAGCTCCTGAACGGGTGTCGATGAGAACAACATGACCCATTAGATAACCTATGGAAGTGGATCCCACTTCACTACTTTCCCTTTGGTTAAGAAGTCCTTCCATAGATTCTTCAAATTTTAGTCTCCTTGCTCTAAACTCCTCAATATAATTTGAAGTGAGCTTCCTAAGGAAGAATTTTCTTTTAAAGAGGTATGACTTGAAGATGAAAAATTGGAATATAGTGTTGGTTCTTCGAGCAAAGATTCCCTAACGGGCCACCCAAAATTATAAATAGCCATTCAAATCAATTAAAGCATCAGCGATAACTAGACTTTAAATTAATTGCAAAAGCCAAATTTTTGGGATTAAGGCGTTAAAACCCGTACATAGTGAATGAAACAAATAGTATTATAGTTGTTTGATAAAGTTGTTATCAAGTTTCTGTTCACTTAAGTTCTTAAATAAATGAATTGCTCGCTAAATAACCCAAATCCAATAAACTAACATCCATGGCCAAATGATATGAATACTTGAACTATATGTGGTGACATAAAACTTGATCAAGTTCAAGTAATAGCCTAAACAGTCTATAATATAGGGATAAAGTTGGGTACCTTATCTTGTGAACTCTATGTGATGCGACTCACTTTGTAAATAGTGCAAACGATGTGATCCTGAATCCTTCATGTAGAGACATGCGAGTGGGGGCGTCCTATGCAAATGAGTTTGCAGAAGACCAGGACCAAGAAATACGTCAATTTCCTTTATAACGTCGTTTAGTGTTGAAACTGGATTATTTTAATACGATGACCTAGGTAACTCGATCTTAATCCCAAGTGTAACTATGAACTCCTGCTTATTCGGGCTTATCCTTAGATCTGCATGGGTGAGAATGGCTCATCATCGCCGACTCAATAACCCCCCATTTTAGGGATAGGAACGGGTAGATAACTGAGGGCATAGTCCTGCAAAATAGAATTCACTCCTTCCTAGTTTAGGGATAGTATAGAGGTTGTTCCCTCAAGTATTGACTTCGAAACGTGAACAAAAGGGATCTCGCCCTCTCATTGGCTCGAGAGGATTTAGGTTTAGTGGTCGGACCACGAACCAATTGTTCGTTAGTGCTTAGTGGGGACTTAAGGAACAAGATGTAACTTCAGGGGTAAAACAGACATTTGATCAAGCTCTAGTGACGAACAACCTTTGAAGGGTCAACTTACTAATCATGGTTATATCGAGTGGACAAAAATATATCTATAGTGAGGAGAGTTCAACTATCAGGCTATAGTGGAGTGTCCCGGTAGTTAACGAATGTTGGTAAAAAGAGTTTAGTTGGTTAATCTCGGATCGTTGGAGCCCTAATCTGTAGGTCCATTAGGTCCCCCTACTAGCTCAAATGGACTAAACCTTAGAATAGTGTGATGAAATAATTTTAAAACATTCAAATTTTGTTTAGAGAGTTAACGTTAATTATATAGCAATATTATTAACGTATTCGTTTAATTATGAATTAAACTATATTATAGGGAGAGTTTGTAATATTTGAATATGATTTTAAATATTGTAAATGTGTGTACGATACATATTTGGGTTTCAATTCAAACAGGGATTCACATTTCAAATGATAGGTTTTTGAGACATGCTGGGATTGGTGGAATTATTTGATTTAATATGTGATATTAAATTAAATAATTATAATTAATTAAAAAGTTTAATTAAGTTTTATTAACTAGTGGAAATCGACAAGTCAATTTAATTTTGGTTTTCAATTTCTTAAAATCCCAAGAGGTTAATTCTATGGTTAAGCCACCTATGTTATGACTAATTTTCAACCTCTTTGATTTGTCTTCTTCTTGCAAACTTTTGGTTTGTTGTTTCATCATACAAGAGACCAAGAAGACACTGAAGTTGGGAGTAGAAAATGAGTGGTTTCAGCTGAAAATTTGTTCTTTAAATACTACAATCCTCTCTCAAAACAACCAAGGCTTAAACACTCTCCATAGTTTCATATTCTCCCAATTCATCTCCGATTAGGCTCCCACCAGTCGCTCTAAGGCCGAATGATAGTGGGGAAGACTCTCGTGATTGTCTGAGACTCGTTCGTGTACGATTTCATGGAAAACAAAAACAAATAAGGAAAATAAAAAATAAGGATCAAAGTGAAACAAATAAGGGAAGCACTAAAATAGGAAATCACAAATATGGAAAATAAAAAAAATGAAAATTACAAATATGGAAAGAAATCAAACAAGGAAAAAAAATGCAACTACCTAGAAAAATAAGAATACACCCTAAATTAAGACCGAACAATTTTTCACAATATTAATTTAACTAAATATGTCAATCCCCGACAACGACACCAAAAACTTGATGCGCAATTTGCTTAACGCAGGTTTAAGGGTCGAGTAATAATATAGTGTTTTCGTGTAAATCGAGTGTCGTCCTCTAAATTGGCTTTCTAGCAAATTGAGTACAGTGAATAAAGTGAATAATCTTGTCCAATTTTATTTAGAGAGCAAAACTTAATGACAAAGATAAATCTGAAGACAAAAATCATAAAATAAAGGTGGAGACTCAACTGGAAAGACTCTTAGGGAATTGATTTCATTATTTGAGATTCAAGATTAAATAATGGGATTAATTTAGCGTGCAATTATTTTACAAGTCTCGAAACCATAAATCACAACTACCTCCCCCGAGCATAATTGATTCTCGTGCCTATAACAAACTTGATATCCCTATCTAAGTTCATTAACATGTAAGCCTTTGGCCTTAGTTCTTTCAACGACTTCTAAAGTGATTCTAAATTCCGTCACGAGCTTAGAATTATACTTAAGTTATGCAATTAGGGTCTTAAGCTAAATCCTCTCTCCCAAGTTAGATTCAACACTAAATCACATTCAATCAATAGCCAATTAATTAAATCCATTATAACGTAATTGCATGAATAAAACAAAAGCACATTCACACCAAAAATCAATCCAACAAACTAAACAACTACATCAATCCCCAAGACAAACAACTAGCAACTAATAGCCTTAAAACTACAGACACTAATTGAAAGAAAAACCATAAAAACAACAAGAGGTAAGGGAAAGAAAAGGAAAACTCTTGAATCTGTTGAAAGCAACACGTCCCCGTTTGCAAGCTCAATCGATCCATTTATGGGTTGAAACAAGCGTCTAGATGTTGGAATATTAGGTTTGATACTGCAATCAAATCTTTTGGTTTTGACCAAAATGTTGATGAACCTTGTATATACAAGAAAATCAACAAAAAAGAAAGTAGATTTTCTAGTATTATATGTGGACGATATCCTAATCATTGGGAATGAAATAGGATACCATACTGACATTAAAAACTGCATGGCGGCCGAATTCCAAATAAAATATTTAGGAGAGGGTAAATATGTTTTTGGGATTCAAATAATTAGGGATTGTAAGAACAAAACGCGCTAGCGATGTCTCAAGCAAAGTATATTGACAAGATGTTGTCTCGATATTCGACGCAGAACTCCAAGAAGGGTTCGTTACCTTTGAGGCATGGGGTTCACCTGTCTAAGGAACGATGTCCTATCACACCTCAAGAAATTGAGGATATGAGATGCATTCCCTACGCCTCATCTGTGGATAGCTTAATGTATGCTATGTTCTACACTAGGCCTGGCATATGTTATGCAGTGGGAATAGTTAGTAGGTACCAATCCAATCCAGAGTTAGACCACTAGGTAGCGATTAAGAGTATCCTCAAGTATCTTCAAATAACGAGGGACTACACGGTGGTGTATGGGGAAAAGGATTTGATCCTTACAGGATACACCGACTCTGACTTTCAGTCTGACAATGATTCTAGGAAATCCACGAATCATAGCAGAGTCAACCATGGAGGCTGAGTATGTAGCTGCTTGTGAAGCAACTAAGGAAGCAGTTTGGCTCAGGAAGTTCCTGGCAAATTTGGAAGTTATTCCAAATATGGACTTGCCCATAACATTATACTGTGACAACAGTGGGTCGTAGCCAATTCTAGAGAACCTCGCAGCCACCGACGAGAAAAACACAATGAGAGAAAGTATCACTTGATATGGGAAATTGTGCAACGAGGAGTTGTGATCGTCACCAAGATCGCTTCGGAGCAAAACATTGATAAGGGTAAAAAATATATATATTTTACCCTTGTATTTAGCTCATTATCTTGTCAAAGTTGTATGTTTTAGATCAAATTTACTATTCCCAAGCTCAAAAAGTGTTAAAGTTGATGAATTAGGGAGTTGAGAGTCATGTATGTAAAATAATGCTTATTTGTGCTTAAAAAAAACCATTTTGATAAGAATTTGACTTAGTTTGGTGTTATGCAAAAAAAAAAAAGAGGATATCTGGAATTTTCCAGAATTGCAACTGCATTTATGGCGAGGCAAAATCCAAATGCGGCTATATTTCTAGGCGCAGATGAAGGCGGTTCCGAGTCTGTCGCAGGTCGTTTCGAACAAGTGTTTTATGCACCTAACCGGCTGTTTTGATTCTAAAACTGGCTCGGCTACCTACCAGCGCCATTTTTGTGGCTTCTCAACTACTCCCCACACTATATAAGGCCTTGATTCGAAGGGAAATTCAATGAGAACTCACTGGGAAGAAAATGGTGGTGACAGAACCCTAATAAACGCCCATGAGTAGGGATGCCCGAGGTCCTTCTTAGAAGAATGAATTCTAACCTTTAGTAAGACATCAAACCCGAGTGTTTGTAGAGATTTTCATCCTATTCCCACTTGTAAAGGAGAGTAGAGTGTCGAGTGGACTCTAGAAGGATTGGATAAACGAAAAAACCCTAGTTTTAGCTCATACACATTATTTCCAAGAATAGTTCTTTTCATTATTTCTGTACTTTTACGTCATTATGTCAATGAAAAGTTATTCTTTTTCATCTTATTCCATCATGCGTAGCTAAATTCCATTGAGGGGTTCGATCTAGTGAATTCCCTTATGGTTTAACAAGCTTGAAAGCCTTTATTTGCTTAAGTTATATTCATTGCATGTCACTAGTTATTGAATATCATTATGAATCTTGTTGAGTTTAAATTGATCACTTAGACTTTGCATTCTATGTGAGTTTGATCTCGAAAGGGATAAACAATACCGATTTTCATAAAGGCCATATAGGAGAAATGGCTCGAGAGAGTGTATTCAGTCTTATCTTGTAATTATTATACCTTTAATTATTTTATCTTTTGTCTCATCAATCTAGTCAGGGGTCCTGTCCTGTCAGATTGATTGTTATCTTTTAATTTTCTGCATTCAATTGTAATTTCAAATCCGGAGTCTATAAAAGACTTCCATCTTGTATTCAAAGGGCATCGGAAAATTTCGAGCTTTCATTTGAAGTTTGAAACATTTCCACGCTCTCCTACTATCATTCTCTCCCTTGTATTCGATCCTAATTCTCTTCGCGGTTTACCGAGGAGTAATTGGTATCAGAGCCTTAATTCTATAAAAGAGTCTATTCAAATCTTACCCTCTTCCATTCATATAACAATCTAAAGAAAGAACAATTTCTCTTTCTATCTTCAAATCTTTAAGGATTCAGCAATTACGTCTTGCGTCCGCTAGTCGTCCGCTGGTTGGTAAAGGTTGTGTTCCCGGCAGAAAGAGTAAGACCGTTGGTAAGCTCCTGTTCCCCAGTAACTAGTACTTGATAAATTGTTGTGTTTTTAAAGTTTTTAGAAAGAAAGAAAATTATTCTATGTTTGTATTGTGATATAAATCAAAGAAGATAAAATATGTCTAAACTCTTGAAAAGAATGCTGAGTTCTAGAGGCAAAGGGAAAGCGATTTCAATTTCCGAAGATCATGAAGATCACAAAGGTAATTCCGATTCAAAACTTTCAAATACCACCAATCAAGAACTATCTATAGCAAAGATAGAAGATAAACTCCATCAATGGAATATTCCAAAGGTAGATCCCAAAACAATCTACTACCATAGTACTTTCAATTTTACTAAAAAAAATTGTATCAAGATTTCAGAAAAGAATATTCCAATCAACAATGATCGTGAAACAATAAATCTTTTTTCAAAAAAGCTTATCCTTCATCACCGTGAAGAATTTAATTATCTTCACATAGGACTAGTTCAAATAGCCATTAAACCTTTATTCAAACTTGGGTTAGATATTCCAGTCCTTGTTTCTTTAAGAGACAAAAGACATCTAAATTTTTCAAACTCCTTATTAGGAATCGTTCAATCTAACCTTGAAGGAGGACCTATCTTCTTCAATTGTTATCCAAATCTTACCCTCTCTCTGAAAGATCCAAACATCCTATCTTACCCTCTCTCTGAAAGATCCAAACATCCTATCTTCTTTAATAGCCGATGTTTATGCTCAAAATCTTAATATACAGGATCAAGCTCATTCTACTGTAATGGTTTTTAGAATCTATTACAAATTGATGAATACAAATATCTCTCTTAGGGCTTTAAGATCTTCTCCAAAAGGATCCACTGTCCTTTTAGAAGCAAATCTAGAAAGATCATTAGTCACTGTTCCCAAAAGTCTATCATGGGAACAGATTACCAGAAACCCAACATGGAGGCTTACAGAAGCTTTCACACCTCTAAAAAAGAATTCAAACCTTGCTCAAATTATCGAACATCCAGATGGATTAGTAGAAGTTCAATTTTCTGATGAACCAGAGAGGTCAAAGGTCAAAGACTTCATGTCTTCACGACCTAGTACTTCCGGATCAACTTCAGAAGATGGATCAAAATTCTATATGAATAGATCTAACTCGTTAAGAGTAAAATCTGTAAATATACAACAAAATGTAGCAAATGTTCAATACGAGGATCAACCTCAATCACCGACTCAAACGGACATGGATGGTAGGTCTGTGTTCGAAAGTCAATTGAATGTTCTTATTCAAGAATTTTCAATCGATAAAGAAGCCTTAAAAAAGGACTTTCTTTCCCGCAAAAATAATGCAAAAAGAGAAGCCTTTTTCAAAAACTATGATAAAGACCAAAGATCTGAGATAAGATCAAAATGGTATTCATTCATGGAAGAAACCGAATGAAATATTCCATTTTTTACTTGGATAAAAGAATCCGAAAATGAAATCAATATGCTTCAAGAATCATGGAAAACCACTCAAAGAGGGAGTATACACTCTACTCATCCTCCCTTAGAGGAAATTGAATTTGAAACAATTTACGGGGAAAAGGTCAAAGCTAGTCCATTCAAAAATATTAGTGAAAAGGACGAAAAGAACGTTCCTACTCTTAAGGATATAAGAAATATTCAGCTTCAAAACAATTTTTCCAATAAAATCCTTTCTACTATAGCTAACCAAGTAGAAAAGATTGAAGGGAAAATATCAAAGCCTTCAATTACTTCGTCTTCAAACAGAGAAATCTTTATACCTCTCATTGATGAGTCAATTCCATTATTCAAACCTATAGTAATTGACAGCAAGATTAAAATAATGTCCAAAGAAGAAGAAACATTAGCTTTAATTGAAGAAAAGCTAAGTAGTCTTCATATCTCAAAACCATCAACTTCGAAGTCAACCCCTACAATCAACGTCCTAAATGATTCTGTTATTGATCAAATTATTCAAAAAACAAGAAATCTTTCCTTAGAGGAAGAAGCAATTGAACTACCAAACGAAGTCCTAAAAATAGGTACAAGATCGAAAACGTCAAAACCAGTGTTAATGCGAAACTGGTAGCCATAACCTTCTTTTCCAGATGTCCAATTCGAAGAGAAAGCACAAATGACCCAAGCCGTTTATGACGGATTAGCCATCCACGAATGGAATATAGATGGCATATCTGATTATCTTATCCTCAATGTGCTCAATGAAATGTTCATTGCCTCAAACGCTTATCGACAAAGAGGCAAAAAGGATCATGAAATAGCCCAACTGCTTGTTGCAGGATTCACAGGGCAATTGAAACAATGGTGGGATCAATATCTGACAGATTATGATCGTCAGTATATTTTAACCCACACAACTATTGAGAAGAAAAAATAGAAAATCAAACTCGAGGGTCAATTACCTCAAACTGTTGAAAGAGAAGAAAGTATAGAAGACGCTGTCAATACCCTCGTATATACCCTTACAAATGCCTTTGTAGGCGATCCAGCTCAATATCAGGCCAGATCGGCTGATATCCTTTTAAACCTCAAATGTCCAACTCTAGGAGATTTTAGATGGTACAAAGATATGTTCTTAAGCAAAGTCCTTATTAGAGCTGATTGCTCTTCTTCAATCTGGAAGGAACAATTCATTAAGGGTCTTCCCAGCTATTTTGCTGAAAGAGTCAAGATCAATTTAAACGCAAAATATGACAGGAAAATTCCATGGGACACCCTAACCTATGGGAATCTAACTTCCTTTATAATAGGCGAAGGTCTTCGTCTCTGCAATGAGTCAAAAAGTCAATCAAAACTTAGCAAATCCTTCGGGTCAAGACGAGCCGAGTTAGGAATTTTTTGCGATCAATATGGATGTGGAAAAATTCGTCCGCCATCCACAATCAGAAAATCTTCTATCAAAAGATATCGAAAATATCAAGAATGACAAAACTATAAACCATATAGGCAATTTCAAAGAAAGAGTTATAGAAAGCCGTATAATTCTTACAATAAAAAACGACCCTTCTACAAAGGAGGAAGTTCCGAAAGAAACGTCAAATGTTACAAATGGAGATCAAATGGACATTATGCCAATAAATGTCCAATGAAAAAGAAGATCAATGAATTAGAAATTGATAATGATACAAAGCAACAGCTTTTGAGTATCATTCAATCTGATTCAGAAGAGTCAATAATTTATAGTTCGGATGAAGGTCAAATTCTTGAATTACAAGAAGAAACAGATTCGTATTCTAGTAGTGATTATAATGACGAAGAATACGATGGCAAACGAGTCTGCTCAGGATGCATATGTGTCATGACAAAAGACCAAGAAACTCTACTCAATGTTGTTGACAAAATAGACAATGTCGAACTCCAAAAATCAATTTTACACAGTCTAAAAAACTCGATTCTCGAAAAAAGAGATCAAGAAGAACCAAATAACTTTTAGCCTTATGAATGGAAAAATGTTGTCAAAAAATTTGAAGAACCAAAACCAGTTACCATTCAAGATCTTCAAGCTGAAATTAATATTCTAAAAAGAGAAGTCTCAGAACTCAAAAGAAATACTGATCAAGAAATTTTTCATCTCCGTCAAGAAATATCTCAAATAAAAAACGAAGTAGAAACAGTTCCCAACGAAGAGGAAGAGTCTTTCGTTGGAGCCATTTCAAGTATACGATTTCAAAAGTGGTATTCTTTAGTAACTCTAAAGATCCATGATTTTACAATTACTCTCCATGCACTAATTGATTCAGGTGCAGATCAAAATTGTATTCGAGAAGGATTAATACCTTCGATATACTTCGAAAAAACTTCTGAATCCCTTCGTGGTGCTAATAATAATCAACTTATAATCAATTATAAATTATCAAAAGTCCATGTTTGCAATGAAGGAGTTTGCTTTGTAAACTCTTTCCTTTTAGTCAAAGATTTAGGACAGGAATTGATCCTAGGTACACCATTCCTTACTCAATTATATCCAATAACCATCTCAGAAGAAGGAATAATCTCTTACGTCTTAGGACAGGAGATAATATTTAAATTTTCAAGTCCAATAACCCGTCATGAAATCCATAATCTTCAAAAGGAAACAATTCAAAATTCTATTAATGTCATAGAAAGTAAAGAAAAACAAATACAATTCTTGAAAGAATAAATTTCTTACAAAAGAATAGAAGAAGATTTAAAAAAGAAATCAATACAAGATAAAATAACCTATTTCAAATCAAAATTAGAAAAAGAAATTTGTTCAAATCTTCCAAACACCTTTTGGAAAAGGAAGCATCATATCGTCAATCTCCCTTATATCAAAGATTTCAATGAAGAGAAAATTCCAATGAAGGCTAGACCAATACAAATGAATCCTGAATTACTAACACATTGCAAAAAGGAAATAGATGATCTTTTGCAGAAAGGTCTCATTTGAGCTTCAAAGAGCCCTTGGTCTTGTGCAGCATTCTATGTCAATAATCAAGCTGAAAAAGAACGAGGAGTTCCAAGGTTAGTTATCAATTACAAACCTCTTAATAGGGTTTTGGAATGGATTAGATATCCAATTCCGAATAAACAAGATTTATTAAAAAGAATTTCAAATTCAAAAATTTTCTCAAAATTTGACATGAAGTCAGGATTTTGGCAAATTCAAATTTCAGAAAAAGATCGTTACAAAACCGCCTTTAATGTTCCTTTCGGTCAATATGAATGGAATGTTATGCCATTCAGATTAAAAAATGCTCCATCAGAATTTCAAAAAATTATGAATGATATTTTCAATCCATTTCAAGAATTTTCAATTGTTTATATTGATGATGTGTTAATATTTTCTCAAAACCTAGATCAACATTTTAAACATCTCAATATATTTTTAGATATCATTAAACGAAATGGTTTAGTGGTGTCACTTCCAAAGATCAAACTATTTCAAACCCAAATCCGATTTCTAGGATTTGATATTCATCAAGGTTTAATAAAACCTATTCAAAGATCTATAGAGTTTGCTTCAAATTTTCCTGATCAAATTCTTGATAAAACTCAATTGCAACGATTTCTAGGATGCCTCAATTATGTATCTGACTTTATTAAAAATCTAAGAATCATTTGCAAACCACTTTATGAGCGACTAAAAAAGAATCCAAAGCCCTGGTCGGATGAACATACAAGGGCTGTCAAGTCTATTAAAACTTTAGTCAAATCAATTCCCTGTTTGAGTCTTGTCAATCCAAAAGTCGAATTAATTAGTGGAGTCTGACGCATCCGATATCGCATATGGAGGAATCCTAAAACAGTGTGTTGATAACAAAGAATCAATTATCAGATTTCATTCTGGAGTTTGGAATAGTACTCAGAAAAATTATTCAACAGTCAAAAAAGAGATCTTAGCAATAGTCTTATGTGTTCAAAAGTTTCAAGGAGATTTAATTAATAAGAGTTTTACAATAAAAACGGATTCAAGAGCCTCAAAATTTATTTTAGAAAAGGATGTAAAAAATCTTGTTTCAAAACAAATATTTGCAAGGTGGCAAGCAATCTTGTCATGCTTTGATTTCAAAATTTTGCCTATAAAAGGAGTTCAAAATCCCTTGGCTGATTACCTCTCAAGGGAGTTCCTTACAAGAAAAACTCCTTCTCTCTCTCTCTCGAAAAATGAGTGATCAGCGAGGCAAAGCCTCTTCATCTTCTTCAAAGGGCAAAAGCCCAGCTTCATCCTCAAAATCTCCAGCTCCTATGAGCGCAGATCAATATGAAATGGATCTTGGCTTCACTCCTGTGAACCGTCCAAGAACCAGAAGTGCATCTCTTCAAATTCGTGATTCAATGGAGTCTTTAACTCCACCACAGAGGCCATCCGCCTCTCTCGTACGGCCTTCTGCCGTTCCTTCAATGAGATCTACTGTCTCTCCAACCTCTATAACTCAAACGAGACATACTGTCTCCCCAATTACTCAAGCTTCTTCTCAAGAGGGATCTTCTATCCCTACAACTTTTGCGGATGCTGTTCAGCCTCCCAAAAGATTTATTCCAAAACCTGAGATAAAAAATTATTTTGAAAAATCACTTCAATTATCTGAACCAATAGTTGAACCCAAATTCGACGGGTCTTCAATTATTGAAATTATTCAAAATATTTATCCACAAGGATTCTATTTCATTCTAGAATCCTTGCTCAAAACCAGAAAATACTATGAATTCATTCTGGTAGATTCAAAATTTGTTGAGATAACCCATATCCCATATAAAAACGATACATCAATTATAGCTTATTCAAAGCTAAAAATCAAAAGGGTCATAAACCCTACTCATTGGAATCAAAATATCCTTACGGAAAGAACTCTTTCTAAACCTTTCAATCCTCAAACATACTCATACTGGGACTATATCGAAGCCTGGTATAAAGTTATGTGGTACAAAAATTATGACCATTCTTGGTTCATTCAATTTTGTCAAAATGCTTACAAATGTCAATTTCCTTTTTGGTTCATCAAATGGTGGAAAACCTTCGGATCCTCCGAAGAAATTTTTCTTGTTCCCATCCAAGAATCTTTTCATTATTTTTCTCAAACAATATACAAAAATGCATTTCCTCTCAATATGCGTTTTTGTTTATACTTCCAAATTCCCTGGATTTTCTGTTGGAATTTCCAGACAAATTCATATCCATATTTCAAACAACTTGTAAAAATTCTCCAAATCGAATGGTGGGATAAATATAATTTTTCTCACGCCGGTATCAAAGAAATCAAACAATGGTTCGCCGACAACGGCTACCTTCAAGACCTTTCAAAGAAGAAAAATGCAGAATTCTTAAATTCAAAATCCAAGCTCATAGCTGCTTTGGCACAGACGGCGACTGAAGCAGACTTTCAAAAGATCCTTAATCAAGCAACATCAATAGCGTCCTCATCCTCTCATCACAACTCCGACGTAGAAAATGAAGAAGAAGAGGATGAATATGACCTCAATGATCCTTTTCTAGATTCACAACCCATGTGAGTCTATTATTTTAAAAAAAAAAAAGTATGTAAATTAAAATAAGTTGTAAGTGTGTGTACATTAAAATCTGTTGTAAATTATCATAAAACTCCACCTCAGAGCATAAAGATAAGGTCCATGTCTCCTAGCTGAAGAAAATTATGAATACTTATTGGAAAGGACTGTTGCGGAGGACTGTTGCGGTGTGTGGTCCCGGTTATAAGTCACGAGATGTGCAGTAAATCCGTTGGTCAGCATACCTTGCCTTCACGCCTGATAAAGTGAGAAGACATAATAATCAAAGCCATCAGACAAGGACAATAATTGCAGACTTTATTAAAGCTACTTTAATAAAGTGATATGACAAAAGATGGAGGGGGAACAACATATCATATCATATCGTTTTGTAATATATCGTTTTGTAATCTTATCTTGTAATTATTATACCTTTAATTATTTTATCTTTTGTCTCATCAATCTAGTCAGGGGTCCTGTCCTGTCAGATTGATTGTTATCTTTTGTCTCATCGATCTAGTCAGGGGTCCTGTCCTGTCAGATTGATTGTTATCTTTTAATTTTATGCATTCAATTGTAATTTCAAATCTGGAGTCTATAAAAGACTTCCATCTTGTATTCAAAGGGCATCGAAAAATTTCGAGCTTTCATTTGAAGTTTGAAACATTTCCACGCTCTCTTGCTATCATTCTCTCCCTTGTATTCGATCCTCATTATTTCTGTACTTTTACGTCATTATGTCAATGAAAAGTTATTCTTTTTCATCTTATTCCATCATGCGTAGCTAAATTCCATTGAGGGGTTCGATATAGTGAATTCCCTTATGGTTTAACAAGCTTGAAAGCCTTTATTTGCTCAAGTTATATTCATTGCATGTCACTATTTATTGAATATCATTATGAATCTTGTTGAGTTTAAATTGATCACTTAGACTTTACATGCTATGTGAGTTTGATCTCGAAAGGGATAAACAATACCGATTTTCATAAAGGTCATATAGGAGAAATGGCTCGAGAGAGTGTATTCGGTGTTATAGGGAAAGGTTGCCTTATAAAAATTATATGGTTATAGATTGCATGCATGAACTATTTATGTCGGAGTCAAGTCAAAGAAATGTGCATAACGGTACTCGCTTAGCCTTCTAACGATTCTTGGGAGAAAGGCCAAATAAAAGTTAAATCTGACCCAATGCATGAATAGACTTAGGTTAAGTAAGTCATGATTACAGTTATTTGTCTTGGGGTTGAAACTATGTTGAACACCTCGCTTATTTATCATTGTTATTCTTTACTTGTTTATTTTGTTTGTTTTTCAAAAAACCATCATCAAGTATTTCTTTGGTAACCTCACTTAAGCAGTCTTTGAACAGTTTGTTCATCAAATATGTGTTTCCAATTTAGTCCTTGTGATGTGGAATTTTCCTTACCGCAAGCGCAAGGGTCAAGTAATAATAAAGTGTTCGTATAAACAAGTGTCGTCCTCTGGATTGGATGTTTAAGCAAATCAAGTATTGTGAATTATCTTGCTCTATTTTATTTAGGGATCAAAAAGTAATGAGTGAATGATATGAAAACTAATTCAAAGCAAGTAAAAAGTTGAAATTCAATTGGAGAAAACACTTAGGGAATTGATTTCGCCGATTTAGTCTAGGATTGATTTTAAGGGATAAGTTATTATGCACAATGGAATTATCAGCCCAAGACCCTTTAATCCAAACTACCTCTCCCGAGTATAGTTGATTCTCATGCAAATTAATGTACTTGATATCCCTATCTAAGTTTATTAATATGCAAGGCAATGAGATCTTTTGACCAATTCTAAAGTAATCTAAAACCGTCACGAATTAGAAAATAAACTTTAGTCATGCAATCTTGAGTAAGTCTATATTAAATCCCCTCTCCTGAGCTAGATTCAAAACTTAAATCATTCAACTAATGGCCAATTAATTGAAAGCATTAAATCAAGATTACAAACATAATAAACATTGCACAACTTAAACCATAAATCAATCCATAAACAAAA
The DNA here is from genome assembly GCA_036850905.1 of Luffa acutangula. Lineage (NCBI taxonomy): Eukaryota > Viridiplantae > Streptophyta > Magnoliopsida > Cucurbitales > Cucurbitaceae > Luffa > Luffa acutangula. The sequence goes on from CM072098.1 coordinate 29,266,239, forward strand.
TCAACTACATCAATCCCTAAGCTATGAGTTTAGCTACTCATGAATGTAATTACAAGCTCAACTAAACATAATAAAGCCATAAACTCTAGCTAAAGAAAAGGAAAGGGAAAAGAAAACTCAATGTAGGCCGAGACCAAACGTCCCCTTCACGATCCCCACGAGCAATGGGTTGATTTCCAACCTTCTCCCTTTTCTTCAGCCCCCAATTCCTCTGTTTCTGCCCTCTTTACGGCTCCAAGTAGTCCCAGAATTGAATCCCTCAAAACCTAGTCGCAAATAAGCTTTTATTCTGTTTTTTCGTCATAGCGTCGAGACGCTACAGACAGCGTCGCCACGCTGTCGCGATCCACAATTTTGGAAAATTTGTCTATAGCGTCGCGACGCTATGATTTTTTTTTTTTTTAGGTAGAAAACTCCATTTGACTCCAATTGCTGAATTAAGCTTCAAACACGTACTTCCTACAAATAAAACATAAAAATGCATAAATTTGGGCAAATAATTATAAAAGACTAGCTTAATTAATCAGAGAAAAATAGCTAGCTATGCTCGCTATCAAATACCCCCAAACTTAAGCTTTTGCTAGTCCTCGAGCAAACTACAAATCAAAAATACAGTAGAAGAATGGATGCAATAATCATAACTCAATCCTCAAGGCTCAAAAGTCAATAGTCAAGAAAGCAAGAGACATGCACATAAGGACCAATGAGGGAGACAAATTAAAATTTTTCCAAAATTAACTTGCACAAGCGAGATCTAACTCAACGAAACCAGACTCTACTAGCCCGGGATTGGATTATTAAACTCTCAGCTCATCTTCCCTCTACACTGGCACTAAGGTTTCACTAATGAGTTAATGCAACAAATTAGTTTGTTTTCTTCCATACTTAGGTGCTTATAATTAACAATTAAATCAAGCATGTATATGTGGCACTAGCTTTCACACACCCATTGCAGGGACCCTTAACCTGAGTTTTCTCTAGTTGGCCTAACTGATCACAACAGGGGTAGCTCTTTTTGCCTTAATCTTTATTAAACAATGCAAACTGTGCACAGGCCATGGCATAATTTTTTTTCAACAGTAACAACAAGAATGATTTTTTCTTTATGAACATGATAAGCATATATTCTTTTCTTTCCTCCTAAGCAAGATCAAACATGCTAATTTGCAAAAAATTAACTCTTTAGCTCTTCCTTACACCTATCGAGGTGACAACAAGCATATGAACCCAATAATTCGCTCCTAAGCATTCAAATCCAAATCTAGCCAAGAAAATACTCTACTCATGCAAGCCATCTCCTAGAAAAAGTTTAAAAAGTCTCCCTTTTTTGGCAGTCATGCTTACAACTCATCGAAAGCTTGAAAATTGACAAGAAAGCCTATCCTAGGACATCATAATCATGCAAATATACATCCAGACAACAACCATATGCATAATTCAAAGAAAGCTCGAAACTATAGCCCGAACTCAGATGCTCAAGGGCTCCACAAACATGCTAATCCACCCCCAAACTTAAAATATGCATTGTCCTCAATGTATACAGAAAATAAGGCATAAACAAACATGAGAACAATAAAAGAATGAAATGAGCAAACAAAACTGGCCTGGAATAATGATGACTTCTTGACTGAAAGCTTGGAATCTTGAAAGCTTGAAAACAAAGGAGAGAAAGAAAACAAGACCTACAAAACAAAAACAAACAATAAATTAAAAACAAAAAGAAAACACTATACTTACTTGGGTTGCCTCCCAAAAGCACTTGTTTAACGTCATTAGCTCGACGTGTTGACCGTGCTTCAAGGAGGCTTCTTTTCTGTGAATCCAACAGAGGTGCTCTTTCTTGCACCTTTCTTGTAGCCCATGAAAAGCACATCCGAATGTCCCTTAGAGTATTCAACTGCTTTAAATATTTCTTTGTCATTCCTGACTCTTACAGTGAGCTCCCTGCGCTCAATATCAATAATAACTCGCCCAGTAGCGAGGAATGGTCTTCCTTATATGACAGGCATCGAAGGATTTTCTATCATGTCCATAACATACAAATCAATAGGGAGGAAAAATCTACCTACTCTGATTAAAACATTTTCTATAATGCCAACTGGTCTAACCACAGACTCATCAGCCAATTGGAGCTTTACAGGAGTAGATTTAATCTCACCTATGTCTAACTTTTTGCATAGAGATAAAGGAATGATATTGATACTAGCACCTAAATCACATAAAGCTCTAAATGAATAAGTACCAAAACTGCAAGGAACAGAAAAACTCCCTGGGTCTGCTACTTTTTCAGGTACCTTCTGTTGGACTCTAGTGCTGCATGTGGAAGCAAGATATACAGTGTCAACCTTCTTTTCCTTTCGCTTCTTTGCTAACCACTCCTTCATGAACCTATTATACTGTTGCATCTCTAATGCCTCTGCAAACGGAACATTAATGTTAAGATTCATAAGCTTATAAAACTGAACCTGATTGTTATTTTTCTTCTTTTTCTTTTTCTTTTCTTTGGGAACCATCAGTGTGAGAGAAGGAATAGGAGGCTCAGGTTTAGGCTTTTCAGCCTCATCAGATGATGTGTCCTCCTCAGCCTCCCCTGTAGGTGTATCATAATCCTCAGACTCAGGTTCCTCTTCATCTTCCTCCTGGTGCACAGTGATTGCCTTACAATACTCCATCTGAGTTTTCTCTTGCTCAGCTAGGGTCTTACCTTTATTCATGGTGCTTACAACACTTACCAACTGTCCCAGCTGAGTCTCAATGTTCTTGATGGCAGCACTGTGGCCATTCACTGTTGAGTTGATGGCAATGATTGCCTCCTCCAATTTAGTTGTCCTGTTACTAGACTCTGCAATGAAAGCACCAACAAGATCTTCTAACTTTTTATTTTCTTGAGTTTGAGGGGCAAAACCAGGGGTGTTAAGAACATTCTTAGTATTTGCATAAGAGAAATTTTCATGGTTCTTATTGTTAGGGTGATAATGTGTAGGTGTAACATTATTATTATATCCCCTAAAATTAGAATTTGATACATACTGAACCTGTTCAATGGTCTCCTCCTGAGGTCTAGATGCTAAAGCAGCAGCTGATTCAATTGACTGTACACTTTCTGTACCTGAAATTTCATAAAAGCATTAGCAAGGGAGGTCATCTGGGCCTGGAGTGCACTTACTTTATCAACCTCAAACACTCCAGCAGTAATATTTTTGGGTGTAGACCGCTCAGATGGCCACTGATAGCTGTTGGTGGCCATATCCTCTAGAAGTATGCGAGCATTTTCCACGGTCTTGGACAACAGAGTCCCACTTGCAGCTGCATCAATAATCGTTTTTGTACTAGGAGTTAAACCATTATAAAACAATTGAACCTGAAGCCAGTCGGGGTATCCATGCTGAGGACACTTCCTCAACAACTCTTTGAATCGCTCCCAAGCTTCGAACAGCTGCTCATCATATTGTTGTTGGAATGTCCCAATCTCGGTCCTCAACTTGACCGTCTTTGCAGGAGGGAAAAATTTCTTCAAAAAGGCTTGGACCAAAACATCCCAAGTGGTGATGCTCCCAGGGGGGAATAGATTGCAACCAATCTCGTGCTTTATCCTACAAAGAAAAAGGAAATAAACGTAAGCGAATAGCATCCTCAGACACTCCATTAATTTTTACCGTCCCACAAATATCGAGAAATGATTTAAGATGAGAATTTGGATCCTCGGTGGGTGATCCTCTATATGCACAGTCTCGAGCCATCTGAATGAGACCGGTCTTCAGCTCAAAGTTGTTGGCATTAATCGGGGCATAGACAATCCCCGATTGTTGCCCCTGAAACACGGGCTGAAAGTAGTCTCTAATAGGCATAGGCTCCTAAGGTTGATTTTGGTCAGCCATGTGAATAATTTCTCTAGTTTCCCTTCGAATCCTAAGAATTGTTCTTTCGATCTCGGGATCCAACGGTATCAATTCTCTACTACTACGCAGACAAAAACAAAACTACCTTAAAAAGGAAAGAAAACTATTATGGAAAGAAATAAAGAAAGAAAACAAATAATCTAAATATGGAAAATAAAATCTAGAAAAGGAAACAAAATAACCTAATATGGAATGCAAAAACAAATATGGCAAAAATCAAATAGGAAACTAACAATTAAGGAAAAAGTAATAAAAAAAAAACAAAAAAACAAGAAAACAAATAAGGAAAAGATTAAATAACTAAAAGAAAAACTAAAAATAGAAAGCAAATTTGGAAAGAAAAACAAATAAGGAAAAAAAAATGCAAACAACCTAAAAAAGTAAAAATACACCCTAAATTAAGATCAAGCAATTTTTTCACAATATCAATCTAGGTAAATGTGTCAATCCCCGGCAACGGCGCCAAAAAACTTGATGTGGAATTTTCCTTACCACAAGCGCACGGGTCAAGTAATAATAAAGTGTTCGTATAAACGAGTGTCGTCCTCTGGATTGGATGTTTAAGCAAATCAAGTATTGTGAATTATCTTTCTCAATTTTATTTAGGGATCAAAAAGTAATGAGTGAATGATATGAAAACTAATTCAAAGCAAGTAAAAAGTGGAAATTCAATTGGAGAAAACACTTAGGGAATTGATTTCGCCGATTTAGTCTAGGATTGATTTTAAGGGATGTTATTATGCACAATGGAATTATGAGCCCAAGACCCTTTAATCACAACTACCTCTCCCGAGTATAGTTGATTCTCATGAAAATTAATCTACTTGATATCCCTATCTAAGTTTATTAATATGCAAGGCAATGAGATCTTACCAATTCTAAAGTAATCTAAAACCCTCACGAATTAGAAAATAAACTTTAGTCATGCAATCTTGAGTAAGTCTACTCATGAATTTAGCTACTCATGAATGTAATTACAAGCTCAACTAAACATAATAAAGCCATAAACTCTAGCTAAAGAAAAGGAAAGGGAAAAGAAAACTCAATGTAGGCCGAGACCGAACGTCCCCGTCACGATCCCCACGACCAATGGGTTGATTTCCGACCTTCTCCCTTTTCTTCAGCCCTCAATTCCTCTGTTTATGCCCTCTTTACGGCTCCAAGAAGTCCCAGAATTGAATCCCTCAAAACCTAGCCGCAAATAAGCTTTTATTCTGTTTTTTCGTCATAGCGTCGAGACGCTACAGACAGTGTCGTGACGCTGTCGCGATCCGCAATTTTGGAAAATTTGTCTATAGCGTCGCGACGCTATGATTTTTTATTTTTTATTTTTTTTAGGTAGAAAACTCCATTTGACTCCAATTGCTGAATTAAGCTTCAAACACGTACTTCCTACAAATAAAACATAAAAATGCATAAATTTGGGCAAATAATTATAAAAGACTAGCTTAATTAATCAGAGAAAAATAGGTAGCTATGCTCGCTATCACCTTGTGGGATCGATACCTTTGGAATACTTCTAGAGATTTTATTACTACATGTGATAGTGTATACTTGCACTAGGTTGGCTGAATTATTCTTAATCTTGATTTACCATCTTTTCTAACATCCATCATTAGGCCAAACGCCGCATCAAGTTTTTGGCGCCGTTGCCGAGTACCAAAAGTGAAACCAGTTTGTTTATTGGGACTGTGATTCGATTGCGACCACATTTATGTCTTGAGAAGATCTCACTTTGATTTGAAATTTCTTTTTGCAGGTTAAGGTTGGTGCATGAGCAAGGGGTGTCAACTCCCTTATATAGATTCTGAGATAGAAAGAATCTTTCGTCGTCGTCGGAAAAAGCAAAGACGAAAAAAGAGGGAACAACAAGAGTTGAGTGCACAGGAACCTCTTGAAGAAGCTTCTTATATACAAGAATTTTCGATGGACCAACCTTGAGTCGATCCTCAAGTTGACCCACAGAATTATGGAAGGGAGCAGAATGGTTGGAGAATACCTCCAGCACCTCTAGTTCCACCGGTGCCGCAACATGAAAGTCCAATTTATATTGCAGAAAACCGCAATAGGACAATAAGAGATTATGACTTACCTGTTTTCCAAACTCTGAATCCAGGAATTCTTGAGCCACCGATAGAAGCTTAACAGTTTGAGCTCAAACCAGTGATGTTTCAAATGCTTAACACCATGGGCCAGTTTTTCAGACTTCCGAGTGAAGACCCACATAAGCATATCAAGCTGTTATGTAGAATTTGTAGTTCTTTTAAAGTAACAGGAGTACCTGAAGATACATTGAAGCTAAAAATTTTTCCTTTTTCATTGCAGGGAGATGCTGAAGCTTGGTTGGATGCATTCCCTTCAAACTCCATCACATCTTGGAATGACTTGGCTGAAAGGTCTCTAGAGAAGTTTTTCCCGTCCAATAAAAATGCTAATAAGAATTGAGCTGAAGTCATTTCTTTCAGACAATCTTATAATGAACCTTTAAGTGCAGCTTGGGAGAGATTCCAATGGCTTGTTCAGAAGTGTCCTCATCATGGATTGCCTGCATGTATAATTATTGAGCATTTTTATAGTGGGTTGGATCAAGCTTCAAAAGCTCTAGTCAATGCATCTGCAACTGGATCCTTCTTAATGAAATATACAGATGAAGCACATTCCATATTAGACACAATAGACACGAATAACCGACATTGGGGAGAGACTGAACCTACAATTTTAAAGAACCCAGTAAAAGTAGCAGATACGGAGGTGAATTCAACCATGCAAGCTTTGATTAAAGGATTCACAACATGATGATGGGCATGACCATGGGCAACCAAGCTAACATCGCCCCTGCTAATGTTATCTCTTCTCCTTGTTGTGATATTTGTAGTGAAGAACATATCACCGATAATTGTCCATTAAACCTTGCATCTGTCTTTTATGTAGGACCACAGGAAATCAAAATCGATGGAATCCGTATTTGGCTACGCACAGCCCATGGTGGAGACAACATCCAAATTTCTCCTAGGGAGGTCAAGCCAGTGCAAGTAATTCCAGTACTAATCAATTCGGAAAAGCTTCAATAGGATTCAATTTCTAGCCTACACAGCAGCAGATGCAAAAGAACTTCCAACCAACCCAATTTCATAATCAAGAGTCAAATCTATAGGCTCTGATGAAAGAATACATGGCAAAGAATGATTCCACTGCCAGGAATTTGGAAGTGAAAATTGGACAGATAACTCAAGAAATAAAAAATAGACCATAAGGGACATTGCCCAGGAAAACTTTAAATCCTCACCGAGAAGGTAAGGAATAGTGCAAGGTTGTCACCTTGAGAAGTGGATTGGAGTACGATGGACCAGAATACCCCATAACTCAAGAAGTAAGGAAGATCCCAGAAGAAGTTTCACAAAAGAAGTCAGAAGTTACCATAGAAGTTTGTCATAATAAAGAAAATAAAGAAAAAACCAAGGAGCTGGAACCCTTGGAAAGAAAGTGAAAGTTCAATTCAGAAAAGAAGTAGGAAAATGCGATCACAACGCCTAGAAAGTTTATTACAGATCCAAATTACAGGTCACCACCACCATATCCTCAGAGATTCAAATACGCCTTACAAGATTCACAGTTTAAAAAGTTTGTAGACATTATGAAACAACTCCACATGAACATCCCGTTGGTGGAAGCGCTTGAACATATGCCAAATTATGTGAAATTCCTGAAGGACATTTTGTCCAAGAAGAGAAGATTGGGAGAGTATGAGACAGTTGCATTTACCGAATGCTCCAGTTCATTGGTTAAAAATAAAATCCCTCCCAAGTTAAAGGATCCAGAAAGTTTCACTATTCCATGCTCCATTGGAGGACAGAATGTTGGCAGGGCATTACGCGATTTAGGAGCAAGAATAAATCTGATGCCACATTCAGTTTTCAAGTAGTTGGATATAGGAAAAGCCAGGCCTACGACTGTCACCTTGCATTTAGCCGACAGGTCACCAACACAACCCATTGGCAAGATTGAGGATGTGTTAGTTACGGTTGATAGGTTCGAATTTCTAGCAGACTTTACCATATTCGACTGTGAACCAGATAGAGAAGTGTTGATTATTATAGGTCGACCATTCTTAGGAACTGGTAGGACCTTGATCAACGTACAAAAAGGAGAATTGACCATGAAGGTCAATGATCAAGAAGTTACATTCAATATCATTAACGCACTGAAATATCCAGAAGATCTTGAAGAATGTTAAGTGATTGATGAGATTGATGAGCTTTCATTTTCCACCTTGCAGGAATTACTAAAAGGAGAGAAACCAGAACATTTTCTTGAAGATGAAGGACAAGAGGAAAAAGGTGAGAAAAAGATTGAAGGAATAGAAGAATACCCCTCAAGTGGATATGCAGTAGCACGAATAGAAGCGTTAAGAGACTCCTTGGAATCAAGCCAAGAAGAAATCAAGCCGCTGAAACCGTCCATGATTAACCCTTTAGATTTAGAGCTCAAACATCTACCAGAACATCTTAATTACAGTTACCTTGGAGAAAAAAAACACTACTAGTTATTATCTCAACCTACCTCACTGACAAAGAAGAAATTTCTTTGTTGCAGGTCCTATTTAGTCACAAAAAAGAAATAGGTTGGAGAATCGCATATATTCAAGGAATCAGTCCGTCGTTTTGCATCCATAAGATCAACCTGGAATAAGATGCTAAGAATTCCATTGAAAGTCAACGAAGGTTGAACCCCATCATGAAGGAAGTCGTCAGAAAAGAGATCCTAAAATGGCTGGATGCAGGAGTTATATATCCAATTTCAGACAGTAGCTGGGTTAGTCACAGGATGGCGAGTCTGCATAGGCTATCGTCGACTCAACGAAGTAACCTGAAAGGATCATTTCCCGTTACCGTTTATAGTGTTGGGTTTTATGCCCAAAAACTCGTAGATAGTGAATGTAAACAAATTGTATACTTTGTTTCGATAAAAGTGTTAGTGAGTTTCTACAATAAAGTGTTATTGTTAAATATTGCACAATTTGACGCAAATCCAATAAACTAAGATCCAAGGTTGTTTGTATGTAACTTGAAATAGTATGCGGGGACATACAGGGATCGATGTTCAAGTAACAAAACCTAAAAGGTCTATAGTACAAGGATAAGGCTGGGTACCTTATTTTGGTAACACTATGTGATACGGCCCGTTTGTGTATGTGATACAGACGTATTGATCCAAAACATCCATGTAGTAGACATGCAAGCGAGGGTATCCGATGCAATGAGTTTGCATAAGACCGGACTATGAAACAGTAAACCACTAGATATAACACCGTTAACTAGTTTGGTTACCATTTCAATAGGATGACCTAGGTAACTCAGCCTTAATCCCGAGTGTGTCATGAACTCGTTCTATGAGGGATTATCCTTTGATTAGCATGGGTGAGAGTGGTCGATACGCCGACTCAATATGCCTTCCTTGTTGGGGACAAGTCTGAGTGGGAGGTTGAGGGCATGACAACACAAGAAGGAATTCACTCCTTCCCTCTTCTAGGAGAAGTAGATGAGTGTTCCCTTAAGTGGTGACTCTGGGACTTGAACAAAGGGATCCCGCCCTCTCACGGCCCGAGAGGGACTTTCTATTTATTAGCTGGACCATAAACAGGTTGTTCATTAGAGGAGCACTGGTACATAAGGAGGCGGATGTAACGCAAGGGTAAAATGATAATTTGATCCAACTGTGGTTACAGACACTCGTGAAGGATTGACTTACTAGTATAGGTCTATATTCGTGGACATATAATTATGTCTATAGTGAAAAGAGTGTAATTGTGGGTCTTTAATGGAGTGAATACAGAGTTAACAAAAATTGATTAATTGTTTAATGAGTTTAGCCGATTAAATTTCATATCGTAGGAGCTTCTGATCTGCAGGTCTATTAGGTCCCACTGGTAGCTCGTAAAGAGACTTGAGACAATTAAGCATAAATTGTAAATGAAAAATGTTCAATTTATTTAGGAGAATCATATAATGCATATTGATACAATACAATATAAAGTTTACAAAACTTTATAATATAATTTTGAGTTAATTTCAAAATTAATTATTGAGAGAAAATATTTGAAAGAGTTCAAATAATTAATATGAATTGGATTCTTATTAATATAAATAGTTTAATAAAATCCCTAAGATTAAATATATGATATTTAATTGGGAAATTAATTTATTATTTATTAAAATTAGATATGAATAAGATAAGAGATTTGATCTTATTCATGACCTTTTCCTATAAGGAAAAGGTCTTAGCCTTTCCCTATAAATAGGACCCCTGGGGTGGGGTGAAAGGCATCACATTCATTCTCCCACTCTCAGAGAATTCTCCTGAAGGCTCCCACCAACCTCCTGCATTTAGCAGTCTCAGAGTCATACTGGTGTAACCATAGTGGTAGTGTTCGCAGTAGTTCGTGATTATTTCACAAGAAGTTGGTGAATTTAATCTGAGTCGTCAACGAGAGTACGTACCTTGTTACTATATAAATTAGATTTAAATCTAATATTTTTGTATGCTTAGCCTTAATATAAATCTATAATAGTTCTAAGATTATTGCCAATCTATTGGTATTTTAGATTAGACAAAATTAACTACGAAACGGTCCCAATTACTCTTCCGCTATACAGAGTTACGAAATTCCATTCCCTTCAATTGGTATTAGAGTCGATCGTAGATCTAATCTTGTTTCTCTAAAATTTGCATTGGCTTTTTTTGTGGGTACCTTTATGCATTTGATGAATGAAAGGTTTGCTAGTTGATGTTTTGGGTTTTTGGCATTAGATTTTGCAATTTTTTGTTGATTTGATCAATGTAAGGGTACGGTGTTGTGGGCGTTTTATTGCATATCGATTCTGTAAGTCCGTGTGTATGAAAATCGGTGAAATTTTGAGCCAAATCGAGAAGAATCACTGTTGGAAATCGAGAAAATATGGAAAAGCCGAGAGCCAACGTCGAGACACTACTCAACGGCATCTCGGCGCTGGCGGAATTGCGAAGAAAAACAAAGAAATTTGCGGACTAAGAATAATAAAATTAATTAAAATAAATCGCACTTAGGGACTGATTGATTCTCAAGAAGCTGATTAATTTGATACATAAATATCGCTGATACACATTAATCCAAGTATAAATTAAACATAATCAAGTAGTACCTAAAGTATTCTAGGGTCGAATCCACGGGGAACGGAAGGTAAGAGTTTCTAATAAACTCACTAATGAACATTCAGACGCATGACACTTAATATTAGAATTAAATACGGATGGTTGCAATAAAACAAAAGTATGCTGTAAGATAAACTATGCGAATGAGATAAAGGAAAAATCAGATGACAAAGGCAATGAAGGCCTTTGCTGCAGCAACCACGTGCCATTTTTTGTTTGAATGTCCATTAATGCTTAAGTGAGAAATAATCATGTGTTTCCCTTCCTGTACTACTCATGTGTTTGGCGTAGAACTAACAACGTTTTGTTCAATTAGCTTATGCGTTGGTATTGTTCTCTAATGACTTGCAAGTGAGTGCGTTATTCCTATAGCAATCTAAGCACATTCATGAAATATCTCTTGCGACAATATTAATTCTAACATAATCTAGACTACATGCAATGTGCTAGCTTGCTCTGCTTAGATATTTCCACGTACATTATCTGTCATGGATTTATCATGCTGCTACCACATCCGGCAGGTCAGGCGAGAGTTAGTAATGAAAATATTATCGCATCTAAGCAGAAAGCATTAAATTTTCATTCATTAAAATGTGATGCATACAGAATAACCTTATCATCGCATGTCTTGCTAGGCTAAGCCTTGATAAAAGTAATTTAGCTCATGCTAAGAAATAAAAATATCACGCAATCCATCATGTCGCAATGAATTTTGCTGCGCTAGGATAATATTTCTCCTTCTCTTGTCTCCTTCTTGCTTTTTGTTTTCGTGTTCTATTCCTTGTCGTCCCCACCACACTTCTTTTTGGCAGCTTGGAGCTTTTTATAGGTTAAGGATGCTGACTTCTCCAAAAAATTGGCTTGCGTGCCCCAACCTTCTTTTACCAGCATGCAAATCAATCACACGTCAGGGCAACCATCTTTCCAGCTATCATAGTTGGAAAATTCTCTTGCAGTGCCCTTCTTAAGCTGGCATCCCGATTCTTAACATAGTTCCAGAAGGTTAAAGTTTGCCTTTCAGCAAACTCCTGCCTACTGGCCAAAAGTGCCAGTTGTTCTAGAATCGAGTTGATGTCATGGATAAGTCCACCTTGACGTACCTCTTGCACACGCTGGAGCCGTGCCAAATTGGGCGTGTCTATGATCCCCTTATCAAACAGGATCACATCTCCCTCATCCATCGGAACCCCTACTCTTCTGCACAACATTGTAATCGTGTTTGGAAAGAACAGCTTCCCCACCTTCTTGCGCCAACAGTCAGCAATCATAGTAGCAATTATTTTTCCAACATCTATGCACATCGATCGAAGGATGGAAAAAGCAAGCAACACTCTGTCCCGCGATATAGTGGAGTCGTGCGTTGTCGGCAGCAAGCGGAGCCTAATGAAGCCCATCCAAGCGTTTGCTTCACTCTTTAAATAGGCAGCTTGAAATGTGTGCTTCTGCGTCTGCGACACCCTCCATTGAGTCCCCTCAACACCTACCTCTCGGACCGCCGCACTTAATTGGTCGCTCGATGGAGCAACCATCATTTCATTAAAACTGCGAGTGGAAAGTCCTGAAGATCAAACAAATTATTGATGGCCTCTGGGCTCCATTGGACAGGCACTCCTCGTACTATGACTTCAAAATCATCCTTCACATCAAGATTGGCGTAGAATTCCCGAACGATGTTGGCATTGACAGGATCAGGCTTTGCACAAAACTGCCTCCACCCCAGGCTTGCTATTCCAGATTCCAAAAACCTGGGCAAATCACTGCCAAATCCTCGCTCGAACAAAAAATCCCGCTTCAATACTTCCTGGTATTTTGCTCTGGCAAGTTCATTGATGAAGCGAATGAATGGTGCCCTTGGCTCCTCAATCTCTCCCAATGCTTCGGCAATTCCTTTTCCCTTGCTTTCTCTTTGTTCGCGCAAACGCTCTTCTTCTGCCTTTCTTTCCTCTTCTTCTTTTTCCTTATTCTCAGCTTCCCTTTTTCTTCCTCAGAGTCCGACGTCGGAGGCGATGGAGTGTTCTGAATCACCATCACGCGACCCGCCTTCCTCTTGATGCGGCGGCGCTTGGGCGGTTCAGGCATAATGACTTCAACCTGAACCTCCGGCTCCGATGTTTTCTCCTCGTCAGGCTTACCAGCGACTTATCTTTCGGCTTCTATCTCATGATCCTTCTCAGTATTCCCTTCCTGAACCGTAGCAGAAACTATCGGTTCTGTCTCAAGATTCTGAATAGCCTCTGTTTCTTGTATGACTTCTTGTTCCGCAGCCCTCTGCTGCCGCCTTCTTCGCTTCGCCTCCTTCTCTTCTGGCGTTCTTTTCTTCTTAGGTTTTCCTTTTTGTACTTCCGGCGTGACCGGCACCTCCTGTTCTTCACTCTCTCTTTCTTTCCTAGCTCTTGTCTTAGCCATGGAGGTATAAACGGTTTTGACAGAGAGAAAATAAAAAAAGAAGAATGCAGATGGCAAAAATAGGATTAATAATACGAAGTGGGAAGAAGCTTACCAGCGTTTGTGAATAAATAAGGCTCCAGCATATTCAAAACCTAACTGAAAAGTTTTTCCACACTAATTATATTATCGTTTAAATTTTAAAAATGCAAACCTGAAATTCAAAGATCATCAACAGTAAAATCGTGGATTCCAAACGCCCATGGTAAAAAATCAATGTGTTGTCATCATTGAAGCCTACGGATAATTGCTGTGCAACACGTGTCCCCGTCAGATGATGTACGCACATTTACCTGCAAGAATTCAAAGCCAAGTCCAACGGTAAAAAGAATAAATTCCAACAGAAACCCTTTTAATTCGTATTATTTTTCTCCAGCCATAATCTTGCTGCAACAACCTGAAGAATCTTGGATACGGTATTTGAATTTCAAAATTAAATCTTTCAAATTTAAACTTATCCAATCAAATCAAATTCAATCTTTTATTCTCAAAAGAAGCCGAATAAACTATGGAAAATCTTTATTAACTAACAGAATTCAAATAACTGAAAATAAAATCCACATAAAACAAAATCTAATTAATGAAAAGATAATCCTAAAAACAATCTAAATAAATAACCTGAAAAATCAAATCAAATTCAAAACGAAATCCTAAATAAACAAATACTTAAAGATAAAAATTTAATAAATCAAGCAAAATCAAATCTAACCTAACCAAAATAAAAATCAAATCAGCGAAAAAGAAAATCAATACAAAGTCTGGGAGCTCAAAATTTTGCTCTGTGAAATGCTCCTGCAAAAGTCATGCTCTCTCAATCATCAACCAGCCTTAGGGAAGGATATTTCGACTGAAACTCCTCACCCCAATAATGCTTCACACGCTGCCCATTTACTTTGAACAATCTCCCATCTTTTTTCATCTTGCAAAGTAATTGCTCCACTGGGAAAAACCTCAATCACAATAAACGGTCCTGACCATTTAGAATTTAATTTTCCAGGAAATAATTTTAATCTAGAATTATAAAGCAAAAACTTTTGACCCTTGATAAATGATAACTGCCCAAAAGGTAGTTATTTAGGCCTCATTTATATAAGGATTTGTGTGTCTTTAATGCTTAATAGGGTTGGTTGTAGAGAGATATTACATGATTTAACCCATTTGGAAGAATGGAAGCTTTGGAAATCACTTTGTGCAGATTATGCTGCTGGGCGACTGGAGGGAGCAAATTCTGTGCTGCAGCAAAACTGGGAGCAGAAACTGCCACATCACAGCTCGTTAGCCAACTTCATGAACCGACTTCTGTTGAGTTATTTTCGTGATAAAGGATCAAGGAGAGCCTTACACGTGTCCTAGTTGACCTAATTCAAGCCTCCCATCCTTCTATAAAAGGAAGTAGCCGTCAAAGTCAAAGTCATTCCATGTTTTCCCTTGGAAGACGAATAGTATAGGGAGATTGAAGATCATCAAGAACACCATCTTCCGCAAGCTGATTAGGGAGTTTACTTTCTTTATTAACTTGTGGTTATGGACATGCATACTCAGATTGTAATTCGTATTCCTATGCCTATTATGAACTAACTAGCTTAAGGTGTTGGTTAGGAATAATGTGATTACTGTGCTTCATCTTTAGTAATATATTGACTACGCATTTTGGTTAATTGTTGTGCTTAATCTCATTGTATGCCCGCCTGGCCAGCCGGTATGGATAGCTCTCTCTAGTTTCAGGGATGATTTAGAGAGTGTGTGGCAATTATCCACACTACGATCATTGTGTATTGGTGAACGCTAGTGACTGAGCTAGGGATAGCCAGTTGCCTAGTGCTTGATCGGTCGCTCTTCATTGGGGTTGAAACACATCCCAAAAGATCCGGAGTTCCGGGAGGAATCCGCTAATAATACTGCGAGAAATGCATGATCAATAATATTGCTAGAGCATATTTTATAAATCACTAAAGCCTAACCAGCGCCTGCCTTTAATCTGTCTATCTATTTGTTTACTCGTTGTTCTGTCATTTATTTTGCTTCAGCATAATTCCGATAAAACCCAATCTTTTTATTATTCTTGAAACCATTAAAAAGTTACACAAAAATAGGTAGAGTGGAAACTCATTCAGACCTTGGATTGATAATATTACTTGCTGCAGACTGTGTATACTTGCACAGGAATTCTAGAGTCTTTTATACTATATTTGTACTCACTCTAGGAACCCAACAAGTTTTTGGCGCCGTTGCCGGGGACTTGAATAAGTTTTTATCTGATCTGTTTTGTGTATGCGTTTTAGTGGTTTGGTGCTAGAACTTTTTGATTGTTTCTTTTGTTTTTGCAAGTGTGATTTTGGTGCATGAGCGATCTACCTGGGGTACGGTTTGAGCTTGATCCAGAAATTGAGAGAACATTTAGGAACAGAAGGAGGGAGCAGCGCAGAAACCAGATGGAGAACGCCCCGCAACTTCCGCAGGTTCCTGAAGGTCCAGTAGCAGTGAACCCCCAACAGAATTCGTTGCTGCAGCAAAACCCACTGTTTGAGCGAAATGAGCAGCAGGCGGAGAATCCTATCTTGATAGCGAACGATAGGACCAGAGCCATTCGAGCGTATGCTGTCCCGATGTTTAATGAGTTGAATCCAGGAATTGCACGTCCCCAAATCCAAGCGGTGAATTTTGAAATGAAACCGGTAATGTTTCAGATGTTGCAAACCGTGGGGAAATTCCATGGTTTGACATCTGAAGACCCTCATTTACATCTTAAGTCTTTTCTAGGAGTTAGTGATTCTTTTGTAATTCAAGGAGTGCCTAGAGATGCTCTTAGATTAACTTTGTTCCCGTATTCTCTTAGAGATGGAGCAAAGTCTTGGTTAAACTCTTTTGCTCCAGGATCAATTAGGACGTGGGATGAGTTAGCTAAAAATTTTTTGAGTAAATATTTCCCACCTAATAGAAATGCTAAATTAAGGAGTGAAATAGTAGGGTTTAGGCAACTTGAAGATGAGACTTTTAGTGAGGCTTGGGAAAGGTTTAAGGAGCTTTTACGAAAGTGTCCCCACCATGATTTACCTCATTGTATTCAAATGGAAACATTTTACAATGGTTTAAATGGAGTAACTCAAGGTATGGTCGATGCTTCGGCTGGAGGAGCCCTTTTGGCAAAAACTTTTGATGAAGCCTATGAAATTTTAGAAAGAATATCTATTAATAGTTGTCAGTGGTCGGATGTTAGAGGCACAAATAAAAAGGTTAAGAGTGTATTAGAGGTTGATGGTGTGTCCACCATTAGGGCTGATCTTGCAATGATTGCTAATGCTCTTAAGAATGTGACAGTGATTAGTCATCAGCAGCCACCAGCTATGGAGCCTGCAGCAGTGGTGAACCAAGTCACGGACGAAGCATGTGTCTATTGCGGTGAAGACCACAACTACGAGTTTTTCCCCAGCAATCCAGCTTCTGTGTTTTTTGTAGGTAATCAGAGGAACAACCCTTATTCTGACTTCTATAATCCAGGTTGGCGCAACCACCCCAACTTCTCATGGGGAGGTCAAGGAAATAACGTACAAGCGCAACAAAAGATGAACCAGCCGGGATTTGCTAAAGCGCCGGTAATGCCCCAACAAAATAAGCAGGCTTTGCCCCAGCAAAATTCGGGAAGTTCTCTCGAGGCGATGATGAAAGAATTTATGGCTCGTACAGATGCTGCAATTCAAAGTAATCAAGCTTCGATGAGAGCTCTGGAATTGCAAGTGGGTCAGCTAGCTAATGAGCTAAAGGCAAGACCTCAAGGGAAACTTCCATCAGATACTGAACACCCTAGAAGGGAAGGTAAGGAGCAGGTAAAGGCAGTAACTCTTAGGAGTGGTAAGCCATTAGAAGAGTCTAGAAAGACCCAGGATTTAAATAGTAATAGTGATAATAATGTTGTTGTCGAGAAAGAGTTGGAGTCTGGTCAGGGTGTTGGAGGCAGCAAAGAGAATGCTGGAGCATCTGGTTCTGTGCTAGATGTAGAACCACCTTATGTGCCGCCCCCAACTTATGTACCACCTCTACCTTTTCCACAAAGGCAAAAGCCTAGGAATCAGGATGGTCAATTTAAAAAGTTTTTAGAGATTCTTAAGCAGTTGCATATAAATATCCCTTTAGTAGAAGCTATAGAGCAAATGCCTAATTATGCTAAATTTCTTAAGGATATTTTAACTAAAAAGAAGAGATTAGGTGAGTTTGAAATTGTATCTCTTACTGAGGAGTGTAGTGCTATTCTCAAGAATGGGCTACCACCCAAGGCTAAGGATCCAGGGTCATTTACTATACCTGTGTCTATAGGTGGAAAAGAGTTAGGTAGAGCACTCTGTGATTTAGGTGCAAGCATTAACCTTATGCCTCTTTCGGTCTATCGAAAGCTAGGTATTGGTGAAGCTAGGCCTACCACAGTCATACTCCAATTAGCTGATAGGTCTATCACATATCCAAAGGGTAAAATTGAGAATGTCTTAGTAAAAGTTGATAAGTTCATATTTCCTGTTGATTTTATTATTTTAGATTATGAGGCTGATAAAGATGTCCCAATTATTCTAGGTCGTCCATTTTTGGCTACTGGTAGGGCATTAATAGATGTTCAAAAAGGAGAATTAACAATGAGAGTCTGTAATGAGGAAGTAAAATTTAATGTGTTTAAAGCCATGAAATATCCAGACGAAATGGAGGATTGCTCCTTCATCAGAATTCTGGAAAGCACAGTTATTGAGACAGCAATACAGGAGTCGGCTGATAAGCATTCAGAAAAGCATGGAGAGGTTAGTATAGAAGATTTTAAATTTTGTTCTTTAGATAGAAAAAAAGAAAAAGAATTGTTTAGATGTGAGGATGTTTTTGAGTCTTTAGACTTAGATCAAAGGAAGGCTCCCCCAATCAAGCCGTCCCTGATTGAGGCACCTACTTTAGATTTGAAGCCCTTGCCGAGTAATCTGAAGTATGTGTATCTTGGGGAAAGTGAGACGTTGCCCATTATTGTTGCATCAGATTTAATGCCGGAGCATGAGGAGGCCTTAATTAAATTGCTGCAGCAATACCGCAAAGCTATAGGTTGGACATTGGCTGATATTCAGGGAATTAGCCCATCTTTTTGTATGCACAAAATCACTCTAGAGGAGGGATCCTTTAGGAGTATTGAGCAACAAAGAAGGCTTAACCTTGCAATGAAAGAGGTTGTTAAAAAAGAGGTAATTAAATGGTTGGATGCTGGGATCATTTATCCAATTGCCGATAGCAATTGGGTGAGCCCTGTCCAATGTGTTCCTAAGAAAGGAGGTGTCACTGTGGTGAGCAATAAAGATAATGAGTTGATCCCCACAAGAACAGTAACTGGTTGGAGGGTTTGTATGGATTACAGAAGGCTTAATAAAGCCACCCGAAAGGATCATTTCCCTCTACCATTTATCGACCAGATGTTGGATCGATTGGCTGGTCAGGCCTATTACTGCTTCTTGGATGGTTATTTTGGGTATAACCAGATTACTATTTCTCCTGAAGATCAGGAAAAACCCACTTTCACCTGCCCTTATGGGACATTCGCTTTTAAGAGAATGCCTTTTGGCCTTTGCAATGCTCCAGCAACATTTCAGTGGTGTACGTTGGCAATTTTTTATGATATGATTGAGTCCACTGTTGAAGTCTTTATGGACGATTTTTCAGTTTTTGGAGGGTCTTTACAGAGTTGTTTAGAAAATTTAGGAAAGTTATTAAAAAGATGTGAGGATACCCATCTAGTTCTTAATTGGGAGAAGTGCCACCGAATTCAGTAAAGGGGATTCGGAGTTTTCTAGGACATGCTGGATTTTATAGGAGGTTCATAAAGGATTTTTCCAAAATCAGTAAACCTCTTTGTAACTTATTGTGCACTGATCATGTTTTTGACTTTAATGCAGATTGTAGGAAGGCTTTTGAAACATTAAAGGTTGCTTCAATCTCAGCACCCATTCTTTGCGCACCTAATTGGAATTTTCCATTCGAGGTAATGTGTGATGCGAGTGATGCTGCGGTAGGTGCGATGCTGGGGCAAAAGCAGGACAAATTTATTCATCCTATATATTATGCAAGCAAGGTTTTAAATGAGGCACAAGTCAACTACACAACTACTGAAAAGGAGTTGTTAGCTGTTGTGTTTGCTTTTGGGAAATTCCGGCCATATTTGGTTGGATCTAAAGTCACGGTGTTCACAGATCATGCAGCAATAAGGTATTTAATGTCAAAAAAAGATGCAAAGCCTAGATTAATTCGTTGGATTTTATTATTGCAGGAGTTCGACTTGGAGATAAAGGACAAGAAGGGATCAGAGAATGTCATTGCAGATCATTTATCTCGTCTTGATCCATCATCATCTTTGCTGGAGCAATCTGTCATTTCCGATTCTTTTCTAGATGAACAACTTTTTGCTGTTGAGGTAAAGGTAGTTAGGGATGTCCCTTGGTATGCTGATATTGCCAACTTTTTAGTGAAGGGAGTCACCCCTATTGATATGGATTGGAGGCAGAAGAAAAAGTTTAAGCATGATGCAAAATTTTTCTATTGGGATGAGCCGTTTATGTATAAGCAATGCTCTGACGATATTATTCGTAGGTGTGTTTCAGGTGCTGAAGCAAAGGAAATCCTGGAGCAATGTCACTCTTCGCCGTATGGAGGTCATTTCAGCGGTCAGAGGACAGCTATGAGGATTTTGCATTGCAGATTCTTCTGGCCTACCTTGTTTAAGGATGCCCACTGGTTCTACAAGCAATGTGACGCTTGTCAAAGGAGAGGAAACTTGGGGCCTAGAGATGAAATGCCTCTTACTTACATTTTAGAAGTTGAATTATTCGATGTATGGGGTATTGACTTTATGGGGCCATGTCCCCCTTCTAATGGCAATGTTTTTATCTTATTGGTAGTTGATTATGTGTCCAAGTGGGTGGAGGCCATTGCATGCCATCAGAGTGATGCCAAGACAGTAGCAAGGTTTCTTCAATCGCACATCTTTGCGCGGTTTGGGACACCTAGGGCTCTAGTGAGTGATGAGGGTACACATTTTGTTAATAATATCTTAACTAAGCTTTTAGCTAAGTATGAGATTAAGCATAGGATAGCTACCCCTTATCACCCGCAAGCAAATGGTCAAGCTGAAATTAGTAATAGGGAAATTAAATCAATTCTAGAGAAAGTAGTCCATCCATCTAGAAAGGATTGGTCCTTTAGGTTGGATGAGGCTCTTTGGGCTTACAGGACAGCTTATAAGACTCCTCTAGGTATGTCTCCCTATAGGTTAGTATATGGGAAAGCTTGCCATTTACCACTAGAGCTTGAGCATAAAACGCTTTGGGCTTTGAAAAAGTTAAATTTTGATCTGAGTCGTGCAGGAGCAATAAGAATGCTGCAGCTTAATGAGTTAGAAGAGTTTCATCAATTTTCTTACGAAAATGCGAAAATGTATAAGGAAAAGACTAAGCTGTGGCATGACAAGAAAATAAAATCTAAGGAGTTTGTCAAGGGTCAAACAGTTTTGCTTAATAACTCTAGATTAAAATTATTTCCTGAAAAATTAAAATCCAAATGGTCAGGACCGTTCATTGTGATTGAGGTTTTCCCCAATGGAGCAATTACTTTGCAGGATGAAAAAGATGGGAGAGTGTTCAAGGTGAATGGACAACGTGTGAAGCATTATTGGGGTGAGGAGTTTCAGTCGAAATATCCTTCCTTAAGGTTGGTTGATGTTTGAGAGAGCAGGACTTTTGCGGGAGCAATTCACAGAGCAAAATTTTAAGCTCCCAGATTTTGTACTGATTTTACGTTTTTCTGATTTGTTTTTAATTCCCGTTAGGTTAGGTTTGATTTGTGCATAGTTTATTAAATCTGAGTATTTTTATTATTTTAGATTTTATTTCATTTTAAATTTGATTTTATTTTATTTTCGGGTTATTTATTTTATCTTTCAATTATCTTTTAGTTAGATTTTATTTTATCTCGATTTTATTTGAATTCTAGTTAATAGAGATTTTCTTTAATTTATTCGGCTTCTTTTGAGAATAAAAGATTAAGTTGGATTTGATCGGTTGCAGTTTAATTTGAATTTAAAAGATTTGATTTGCCTATTTTGAAATTTAAATTCCGTATCCGAGATTTTTCAGGGCCAGCAGATTGTTGCGGCAAAGATATTGCTGGAGCAAAATATTCCGAGTTAGAAGGGTTTCCGTTGGAATTTATTATTGTTATCGTTAGATTTAGCTTTGAATTCTCGCAGGTAAATGTGCGTGCATCATCTGATGAGGCCACGTGTTGCAGAGCAATTGTCCGAAGGCTGCAATGATGACAGCACATTGATTTTTACCATGGGCGTTTGGAATCCGCAATTTTACCGTTGGTAATTTTTTAATTTCAGGTTTGCATTTTTTTAAATTACAATGGTAATATTAGTTATGGCAGGGCAATTCTTTTCGGTTAGGATTCTTGTTTGCTGCAACCCTATTTATTCGCAATCTCTGGTAAGAACGTTTTCACTTCGTCTTCTTGATCAAATCTTTGTGCGTGTATTATTCTTTCTTTCTTTTCATTCTCTGTCAAAACTCTATTACACCTTCAATGGCTAAAACAAGAGCTCGAAAAGAGAGGGAGAGTGAGGAAGAAGAGATACCCGTAACCCCCAAAGTTCGAAAAGTAAAAACCAAGAAGAGAAGGACACCGGAGGAGAAAGAAGCGAAAAGAAGAAAACGACAACAAAGAGTTGAAGAACAAGAAAAAGCGAAAGAGGATGAGGTTATTGCAGAAGAAGAAGGAGACCCAAAAGAATCTGACAGACAGAATCAAGAAGAGGTTGGACAGGCAGTGGCAACTATAGAAGAAGCTCGAGAGGAAATTCAGGCGAAACAGAGTGAGGTTATGCAGACGGAGGCTGTAGAGGAAGAAGGTAGATAGCCAGTTCAGGAGGCTCGTGTGGAGGTTATCGTACCTGAACCTCTGAAACGACGCCGCATTAAGCGGAAGGCTGGGCGCATTCCAGTGATCAGGACTGATACCCCATCGCCTCCATCATCAGATTCCGAGAAAGAGAAGGTCGAGCAAGAGGAACGAGAGAAAAAAGAGGCTGAGGAAAGAAGGCGAGAAGAAGCAGAAAAACAGGCAGAGGAGGAACAGTTGCTGAAGTGGAGAGAAGAGAAGGGCAAAAAGATTGCTGAAGCATCAGAGAAGCACGATGAAATAGCAGAGCGACAGGTGCCATACGATCGCTTCGTCAATAATTTTGTTAGAGCAAAATACACTGAGCTCCTGAAAAGGGATTTTCTGTTCGAAAGAGGTTTCAGCGGTGATCTTCCGCCATTTCTAAGGACCGGCATAGCTGACCACGGCTGGGAGCTGTTTTGTGCTAAGCCGGAGGCTGTGAACGCACAGGTGGTGCGTGAATTCTATGCCAACTTTGATAAAGAAGAGGGTTTCCTGGTAATTTCAGAGGAGTCGAGATAGATTGAGTCCAAGTGCGATCAACGCACTGTACCATCTTCAAAACTTCCCCCACGCGGCATTCAATGAAATGGCAGTCGCGCCATCTGAGGAGCAGTTAAGTAATGCTGTGAGGGAGGTAGGAATCGAGGGGGCGCAGGAGAAACTATCTAAGACTCAGAAACGGACATTTCAGTCGGCTTATTTGAAAAAGGAAGCGAACACATGGATGGGTTTCATCAGGCAGAGGTTGCTTCCGACAACGCACGACTCGACTGTATCCAGGGAACGAATTCTTTTGGCTTTTGCTATCTTAAGGTCTCTCAGTATTGACGTAGGAAAAATTATTTGTAATGAAATAGCGTGCTGCTGGAAGAAAAAGGTGGGGAAGCTGTTCTTCCCGAAGACAATTACTATGCTATGCAGACAAGCAGGGGTTCCAGTGGAGGAGAATGATGCAATTCTATTTGATAAAGGGATTATTGATACGCCCAATTTGGCGCGGCTCCAGCGCACGCAGGAGATACGTCAAGGTGGGCTTATCTATGGCATCAATACGATTCTAGAACAACTTGCACTTTTTGCCAGTAGGCAGGAGTTTGCTGAGAGGCAGACTTTAACCTTCTGGAACTATGTTAAGAATCGAGATGCCAGCTTAAAGAGGGCGCTCCAGGAGAATTTTTCAAACCCATACCCTGCCCTTCCCATGTTCCCTGACGATCTGTTGAACCCTTGGATTCCGCCCCCACCTGCTGAAAGAGGAGAAGAGAATGATGATGAATACCAGGGTCAGGAAGATTGACGGATGGAATGATCTTCAGCGAGCATTATTTTTGTCTTATCATTTTGTTTGCTCGCGCATATCTGACCCCGTTTGCTAAATATGTTTGCTTGTTCCTTTTTAATTTTTCTGCTTTCAAAATATATCTCTGCTATGTAATTTCTTTTCTTATGATTTTAATGAAATTTCTGAATATTTCTATTCCATGAGCACTGACTAACTCTAACTTAACTATTTTTCTTCTGAATTTTTTAAGCTTGGACTGATTACGCTTAATTAGATCAAGGTATTCTGATCTCCAGAAACCTTTTGCTTGAGCATTTCTTCTAGCCTGGACTGTTGCTGCGACAAAGAAGATTTTGACGGTAGTATTGACTTATATGATCCACTTTAAGCTTAATCTGGGTCCCATGTTTAGTTTAAAAATTCAGATAGGAAAATTTAAGTTTGGGGGTATACTTGCTTATTTAATGATTCATTGGGGACAATGAATAATTCAAGTTTGGGGGACTTTTTGCTACTCCAATTATGTTCCTCGAGCATTCCTCTCCTTCAAATTAAAATTTGCTAGGTTATTGAGTAACCGGGGACATTTGTGATACCCACAGTTTGTCTTCGCGTCAAAAAAATGACCTAGGAAATGTGAAAAAATGAGAAATATGAGAAAAAATTATTGTTTGCGGAGAAAAAAGATTATTTGTTGAAGATTTTGCTGAAAAAATTGACGGAGCAAAAGTTTTGAAGGATGAATGATGATCCAGCAGTTTTTCTGTCTCCCAGAACTTAGGTGAGCTTCATAACAAAATGTCGCCATTCTGAGGGGCAAGAGATAGAATAACAAAGGATTTTTGAGCTTTATAATGAGTATTGAGCCTAGTTGGTGATGAGCTTGAGGCAAGGGTATACTGCACCATAAAGTGGGTCATCCCATGCTTAAGAGCTTATGACTGTAAGGTTGCTTTAAGTCTGATAAACAAAGATATAAACCCCTTTTAAAAATATGTTTTGAAATGTCTGATAATAGAGCTAGGTTGTGGTGAGTTCTTAGAATTAAGTTGAAAAGTGGTGATTATTTGTCCGTGCCGGAGGAATCATTTTGCTGCAGCGGAGCTTGGTTTTGCAGAGTGCTCAGGTAAAGGTTGAAGGTAGTGTTGGACTGTCTGGTTTGATTAAGCTAATCTTTGTCTAATGTTCTGAATTCTTGAAGGAAGGTGAGTTAGTATTGCTCGGGACGCGCAATAGTTCAAGTTTAGGGGTATGATAACTGCCCAAAAGGTAGTTATTTAGGCCTCATTTATATAAGGATTTGTGTGTCTTTAATGCTTAATAGGGTTGGTTGTAGAGAGATATTACATGATTTAACCCATTTGGAAGAATGGAAGCTTTGGAAATCACTTTGTGCAGATTATGCTGCTGGGCGACTGGAGGGAGCAAATTCTGTGCTGCAGCAAAACTGGGAGCAGAAACTGCCATATCACAGCTCGTTAGCCAACTTCATGAACTGACTTCTGTTGAGTTATTTTCGTGATAAAGGATCAAGGAGAGCCTTACACGTGTCCTAGTTGACCTAATTCAAGCCTCCCATCCTTCTATAAAAGGAAGTAGCCGTCAAAGTCAAAGTCATTCCATGTTTTCCCTTGGAAGCCAAATAGTATAGGGAGATTGAAGATCATCAAGAACACCATCTTCCGCAAGCTGATTAGGGAGTTTACTTTCTTTATTAACTTGTGGTTATGGACATGCATACTCAGATTGTAATTCGTATTCCTATGCCTATTATGAACTAAGTAGCTTAAGGTGTTGGTTAGGAATAATGTGATTACTGTGCTTCATCTCTAGTAATATATTGACTATCGCATTTTGGTT
This sequence comes from Luffa acutangula, assembly GCA_036850905.1. Taxonomy (NCBI): domain Eukaryota; kingdom Viridiplantae; phylum Streptophyta; class Magnoliopsida; order Cucurbitales; family Cucurbitaceae; genus Luffa; species Luffa acutangula. Next base: position 29,291,868 of record CM072098.1, read on the forward strand.
AATTGTTGTGCTTAATCTCATTGTATGCCCGCCTGGCCAGCCGGTATGGATAGCTCTCTCTAGTTTCAGGGATGATTTAGAGAGTGTGTGGCAATTATCCACACTACAATCATTGTGTATTGGTGAACGCCAGTGACTGAGCTAGGGATAGCCAGTTGCCTAGTGCTTGATCGGTCGCTCTTCATTGGGGTTGAAACACATCCCAAAAGATCCGGAGTTCTGGGAGGAATCCGCTAATAATACTGCGAGAAATGCATGATCAATAATATTGCTAGAGCATATTTTATAAATCACTAAAGCCTAACCAGCGCCTGGCTTTAATCTGTCTATCTATTTGTTTACTCGTTGTTCTGTCATTTATTTTGCTTCAGCATAATTCCGATAAAACCCAATCTTTTTATTATTCTTGAAACCATTAAAAAGTTACACAAAAATAGGTAGAGTGGAAATATTACTTGCTGCAGACTGTGTATACTTGCACAGGAATTCTAGAGTCTTTTATACTATATTTTTACTCACTCTAGGAACCCAACAATAAACTCCTTGGATTTAATTTTCTTGTCATGCCACAGCTTAGTCTTTTCTTTGTACATTTTCGCATTTTCGTAAGAAAACTGACGAAATTCTTCTAACTCATTAAGCTGCAGCATTCTTATTGCTCCTGCACGATTCAGATCAAAATTTAACTTTTTCAAAGCCCAAAATGTTTTATGCTCTAGCTCTAATGGTAAATGGAAAGCTTTCCCATATACTAACCTATAGGGAGACATACCTAGAGGATTCTTATAAGCTGTCCTATAAGCCCAAAGAGCCTCATCCAACCTAAAAGACCAATCCTTTCTAGATTGATGGACTACTTACTCTAAAATCGATTTAATTTCCCTATTACTGATTTCAGCTTGACCATTTGCTTGTGGGTTATAAGGGGTAGCTATCCTATGCTTAATCTCATACTTAGCTAAAAGCTTAGTTAAGATATTATTAACAAAATGTGTACCCTCATCACTCACTAGAGCCCTAGGTGTCCCAAACCGTGCAAAAATGTGCGATTGAAGAAACCTTGCTACTGTCTTGGCATCACTCTGATGGCATGCAATGGCCTCCACCCACTTGGACACATAATCAACTGCCAATAAGATAAAAACATTGCCATTAGAAGGGGAAATGGTCCCATAAAGTCAATACCCCATACATCAAATAATTCAACTTCTAAAATATAAGTAAGAGGCATTTCATCTCTAGGCCCCAAATTTCCTCTCCTTTGGCAAGCATCACATTGCTTGTAGAACCAATCGACATCCTTGAATAACGTAGGCAAGAAAAATCCGCAATGCAAAATCCTCATAGCTGTCCTCTGACCGCTGAGATGACCTCCATACGGCGAAGAGTGACATTGCTCCAGGATTTCCTGTGCTTCAGCACCTTAAACACACCTACGAATAATACCATCAGAGCATTGCTTATACATAAACAGCTCATCCCAATAGAAAAATTTTGCATCGTGCTTAAACTTTTTCTTCTGCCTCCAATCCATGTCAATAGGGGTGACTCCCTTTACCAAAAAGTTGGCAATATCAGCATACCAAGGGACATCCATAACTACCTTTACCTCAACAGCAAAGAGCTGTTCATCTGGAAAAGAATCGAAAATGGCAGATTGCTCCAGCAAAGATGATGACAGATCAAGACGAGATAAATGATCTGCAATGACATTTTCTGATCCCTTTTTGTCCTTTATCTCTAAGTCGAACTCCTACAATAATGAAACCCAACGAATTAGTCTAGGCTTTGCATCCTTTTTAGTCATTAAATACCTTATTGCTGCATGATCCGTGAAAACCGTGACTTTGGATCCAACCAAATATGGCCGAAACTTCTCAAAAGCGAACACCACAACTAACAACTCCTTTTCAGTAGTTGTATAGTTGACTTGTGCCTCATTTAAAACCTTGCTTGCATAATATATAAGATGGATAAATTTGCCCTGCTTTTGCCCCAGCATAGCCCCTACCGCAGCATCACTCGCATCACACATTACCTCAAATGGTAAATTCCAATTAGGTGCGCAAAGAATGGGTGCTGAGATTACAGCAGCCTTTAAAGTCTCAAAAGCCTTCCTACAATCTGCATTAAAGTCAAAAACATGATCAGTACACAATAAGTTACAAAGAGGTTTACTGATTTTGGAGAAATCCTTTATGAACCTCCTATAAAAACCAGCATGTCATAAAAAACTCCGAATTCCCTTCACTGAATTCGGTGGCTCTAGTATTTCAATCACCTCTTTTTTTGCTCTATCAACTTGTAGACCATTTTTAGAAATTTTATGTCCTAACACTATGCCCTCCTTTACCATGTAGTGGCATTTCGCCCAATTAAGAACTAGATGGGTATCCTCACATCTTTTTCACACCTTTCCTAAATTTTCTAAACAATTCTGAAAAGACCCTCCAAACACTGAAAAATCATCCATAAATACCTCAATAGTAGACTCAATCATATCAGAAAAAATTGCCAACATACATCGCTGAAATGTTGCTGGAGCATTGCAGAGGCCGAAAGGCATTCTCCTAAAAGCGAATGTCCCATAAGGACAGGTGAAAGTGGTTTTCTCCTGATCCTTAGGAGCAATAGTAATCTGGTTATACCCAGAATAACCATCCAAGAAACAGTAGTAGGCCTTACCAGCCAATTGATCCAACATCTGGTCGATAAATGGTAGAGGGAAATGATCCTTTTGGGTAGCTTTATCAAGCCTTCTGTAATCCATGCAAACCCTCCAGCCAGTTACTGTCCTTGTGTGGATCAACTCATTATCTTTATTGCTCACCACAGTGACACCTCCTTTCTTAGGAACACTTTGCGGTATTGCTGCAGCAATTTTATTAAGGCCTCCTCATGCTCCGACATTAAATCTGATGCAACAATAATGGGCAACGTCTCACTTTCCCAAAGATACACATACTTTAGATGCTCCGGCAAGGGCTTCAAATCTAAAGTGGGTTCCTCAATCAGGGATGGCTTAATTGGGGAAGCCTTTCTTTGATCTAAATCTAAAGACTCAAAAACATCCTCACATCTAAACAACTCTTTTTTATTTTTTCTATCTAAAGAACAAAATTCAAAATCTTCTACACTAACCTCTCCATTCTTTTCCGAATGCCTATCAGCCGAATCATGTATTGCTGTCTCAATAACTGTGTTCTCCAAAATCCTAATGAAGGAGCAATCCTCCATTTCGTCCGGATACTTCATGGCTTTAAACACGTTAAATTTCACTTCCTCATTACAGACTCTCATTGTTAATTCCCCTTTTTGAACATCTATTCACGCCCTACCAGTAGCCAAAAATGGACGACCTAGAATAATTGGGACATCTTTATCAGCCTCATAGTCTAAAATAATAAAATCAACAGGAAATATGAATTTATCAACTTTTACTAAGACGTCCTCAATTTTACCCTCTGGATATGTGATAGACCTATCAGCTAATTGGAATGTTACTGTGGTAGGCCTAGCTTCACAAATACCTAACTTCCGATAGACCGAGAGAGGCATAAGGTTAATGCTTGCGCCTAAATCACAGAGTGCTCTACCTAATTCTTTTCCACCTATAGACACAGGTATGGTAAATGACCCTGGATCCTTAGCCTTGGGGGTAGCCCATTCTTAAGAATAGCACTACACTCCTCAATAAGAGATACAGTTTCAAATTCACCTAACCTCTTCTTTTTAGTCAAAATATCCTTAAGAAATTTAGCATAATTAGGCATTTGCTCAATAGCTTCTACTAAAGGGATATTTATGTGCAATTGCTTAAGAATCTCTAAAAACTTTTTAAATTGACCATCCTGATTCTTAGGCTTTTGCCTTTGTGGAAAAGGTAGAGGTGGTACATAAGGTGGGGGCGGCACATATGGTGGTTCTACATCTTGCACAGAACCAGATGCTCCAGCATTTTTATTGCTGCCCTGACCAGACTCCAACTCTTTTTCAACAATAACATTATTATTTCTATCATCATTTTTCTCTATAACCTGGGTTTTACTAGGCTCAATTCTTTCTTCTAATGGCTTACCACTCCTAAGAGTAACTGCCTTTACCTGCTCCTTACCTTCCCTTCTAGGGTGTTCAGTATCTGATGAAGTTTCCCTTGAGGCCTTGCCTTCAGCTCATTAGCTAGCTGACCCACTTGCAATTCCAGGGCCCTCATCGAAGCTTGATTACTTTGAATTGCGGCATCTGTGCGAGCCATGAATTCTTTCATCATCGCTTCGAGAGAGTTTCCCGAATTTTGTTGGGGCAAAGCCTGCTTATTTTGTTGGGGCATTACCTGAGCTTTAGCAAATCCCGACCGGTTCATCTTCTATTGCGCTTGTACGTTATTTCCTTGACCTCCCCATGAGAAGTTGGGGTGGTTGCGCCAACCTGGATTATAGAAGTTAGAATAAGGGTTGTTCCTCTGATTACCTACAAAAAACACAGAAGCTGGATTGTTGGGGCAAAACTCGTAGTTGTGGTCTTCACCACAATAGACACATGCTCCATCCGTGACTTGGTTCACCACTGCAGTAGGCTCCATAGCTGGTGGCTGCTGATGACTAATCACTATCACATTCTTAAGAGCGTTAGCAATCATAGCAAGATCAGCCCTAATGGTGGACACACCATCAACCTCTAACACACTCTTAACCTTTTTATTAGTGCCCCTAACATCCGACCACTGACAACTATTAATAGATATTCTCTCTAAAATTTCATAAGCCTCATCAAAAGTTTTTGCCAAAAGGGCCCCTCCAGCCGAAGCATCGACCATACCTTGGGTTACTCCATTTAAACCGTTGTAAAATGTTTCCATTTGAATACAATGAGGTAACTCATGGTGTGGCCACTTTCGCACAAGCTCCTTAAACCTCTCCCAAGCCTCACTAAAAGTCTCATCTTCAAGTTGCCTAAACCCTACTATTTCACTCCTTAATTTAGCATTTCTATTAGGTGGGAAATATTTACTCAAAAATTTTTCAGCTAACTCATCCCACCTCCTAATTGATCCTGGAGAAAAAGAGTTTAACCATGACTTTGCTCCATCTCTAAGAGAATACGGGAACAAAGTTAATCTAAGAGCATCTCTAGGCACTCCTTGAATTACAAAAGAATCACTAACTCCTAGAAAAGATTTAAGATGTAAATGAGGGTCTTCAGATGACAAACCATGGAATTGTCCCACGGTTTGCAACATCTGAAACATTACCGGTTTCATTTCAAAATTTGCCACTTGGATTTGGGGACGTGCAATCCCTGGATTCAACTCATTAAACATCGAGACAGCATATGCTCGAATGGCTCTGGTCCTATCGTTCGCTATCAAGATAGGATTCTCAGCCTGATTATTTTGCTGCTCATTTTGCTCAAACAGCGGATTTTGCTGCAGCAACGGATTCTGCTGGGGGTTCGCTGCTGCTGGACCTTCAGGACCCTCTGGAAGACGCGGCACGTTCTCCATCTTGTTTCTGCGCTGCTATCTCCTTCTTAACCTGAATGTCCTTTCGATTTCTGGATCAAGCTCAAACCGTACCCCAGGCGGATCGCTCATGCACCAAAATCACACCTGTAAAAACAAAAGAAACAATCAAAAAGTTCTAGCACCAAACCACTAAAACACATACACAAAAATAAATCAGATAAAAACTTATTCAGTTCCCCGAAAACGGCGCCAAAAACTTGTTGGGTTCCTAGAGTGAGTAAAATATGATATAAAATACTCTACAATTCCTGTGCAAGTATACACAGTCTGCAGCAAGTAATATTATCAATCCGAGCCCTTAATTAGTTTCCACTCTACCTATTTTTGTGTAACTTTCCAATGGTTTCAAGAATAGTAAAATGATTTGATTTTATCGGAATTATGCTGAAGCAAAATAAATGACAGAACAATAAGTAAACAAATAGATAGACAGATTAAAGACAGACACTGGTTAGGATTTAGTGATTGTTCTAAGATATGCTCTAGCAATATTATTGATCATGCATTTCTCGCAGTATTATTAGCGGATTCCTCCCGGAACTCCGGATCTTTTGGGATATGTTTCAAACCCAATGAAGAGCGACCGATCAAGCACTAGGCAACTTGCTATCCCTAGCTCAGTCACTAGCGTTCACCAATACACAATGATCTTAGTGTGGATAATTGCCACACACTCTCTAAATCATCCCTGAAACTAGAGAGAGCTATTCACACCGGCTGGCCAGGCGAGCATAAAATGAGAATAAGCACAACAATTAACCAAAATGCGATAGTCAATTTATTACTAGAGATGAAGCACAGTAATCACATTATTCCTAACCAACACCTTAAGCTACTTAGTTCATAATAGGCATAAGAATACGAATTACAATATGAGTATGCATGTCCATAACCACAAGTTAATAAAGAAAATAAACTCCCTAATCAGCTTGCGGAAGATGGTGTTCTTGATGATCTTCAATCTCTCTAAAATATTCGGCTTCCAAGGGAAAACATGAATGAGTTTGACTTGGACGGCTACTTCCTTTTATAGAAGGAGAGGAGACTTGAATTAGGTCAACTTGGACACGTGTAGGGCTCTCCTTGCTCCTTTATCACGAAAATGACTCAACAGAAGTCGGTTCATGAAGTTGGCTAACGAGCTGTGATGTGGTAGTCCTGTTGCCAGTTTTGCTGCAACATAGAATTTGCTCCCTCCAGTCGCTCAGCGACATAATCTGCACAAAATAATTTCCAATGCTTCCATTCTTCCAAATGGGTTAAAACATGTAATATCTATCCAAAACCAACCCTAATAAGCATAAAGGACACACAAATCCCTATATAATTGAGGCCTAAATAACTACCTTTTGGGCAGTTATCAGTTACCTATTCTAGCAATCTTTGAACAGTTTGTTCTTCAAATCTGAGTTTCAAATTTAGTCTTAGTGGGATCGATACCCTTGGAATACTTCTAAGGTTTTTATTACTACGTGTGATAGTGTATACTTGCACTAAGGTTGGTTGAATCATTCTTAATGTTTATCCATCATTCGGCCACTGCCGCACTAAGTTTTTGGTACCGTTGTCGGGGAGCAAAAGTGAAACCAGTTTTGTTATTGAGATCGCGATTCGATTGCAACCACATTTCTGTCTCAAGGAGATTTTGACTTTGATTTGCAATTTTTCTTTTTGCAGGTTAGAGTTGGTGTATGAACAAGGGGTGTCAACTCCTTGACTTGATCCTAAGATAGAAATAACCTTTCGTCGTCATGGGAAAGAGCAAAGACGAAAGAGAAGGGAACAACAAGAGTTGAGCGCATAGGAACCTCTAGCAGAAGCTTCTTACATACAAGAGTTTCCAATGGAACAACCAGAGTCGATCCTCAAGTTGACCCACAAAATTATGGAAGAGGGCAAAATGATGGGAGAATCCCTCCAGCACCTCTAGTTCCACTGGTGCCACCACAAGAAAATCCAATTTATATTGTTGAAGACCGCAATAGAGCAATAAGGGATTATGCCTTACCCGTTTTTCAGACTTTGAATCCAGGAATTTTGGAGCCTCCCATACACGCTCAACAATTTGAACTGAAACCATTGATGTTCCAAATGTTGAATACCATGGGCCAATTTTCTGGACTTCCACATGAAGATCCACATAAACACATTAAGCTATTTTTGAGAGTTTGCAATTATTTTAAAGTTACAGGAGTTCCTTAAGATACCTTGAAACTAAAACTTTTTCCATTTTCTTTGCAGGGAGATGCTAAAGCTTGGTTGGATTCATTCCCTCCAAACTCGATCACTTCTTGGAACGACTTGGCTGAGAAGTTTTTAGAAAAGTTTTTTCCTTATAATAAAAATGCGAAGTATAGACTTAAAATTATTGCACTTAGACAATCTTACAATGAACCTATGGATGTAGCTTGGGAGAGATTCTGAAGGCTGGTTTGGAAGTGTCCACATCACGGATTGCCTGCTTGCATCATCTTAGAGCATTTTTTTCGCGGATTAGATCAAGCTTTGAAGGCACTAGTCAATGCATCTGCAAACGGATCTTTCCTAAATAAGTCTACAAATGAAGCACATTGTATTTTGGACACCATAGCCATAAACAATCGACATTGGGAAGAAACTGGACAAACAACAATTTTGAAGAATCCAGCTAAAACAGTAGAGACAGAGGCTAATTCTACCATGCAAGCTCAAATAAAGGCCATCCACAACATGATGATGGGCATGACCATGGGCAACCAAGTGAACAACCAATGCTATTTCTTATCCCTGCTGTGAAATATGTGGTGAGGAACATATTGCTGATAACCGTCCACTAAATCCCGCGTCTGTCATTTATGTAAGTCAACAGGGGAACCAGAACCAGCACAGATGGAATCCATACTCGACTACATACAACCAAGGTTGGAGACAAAATCCAAACTTCTCTTGGGGACGACAAGCCGACTCAAGTAATTCCAACACAAATCAGTTTAGGACACTTAGGTTGTTAAAATGAATTAATTACAATTAGGGGAGACCGACAGGAGAACCTATGTGATTAACGGAGATTCTAGGATTATAATTAGTTGGGCAATGAGATAAGATAATTATAACAATTATTTAGCTAATAATTGATTTTCAAGACCCCTCTTCCCATTAAAAGACAACTCTTTCTCCATATTTTATTTTTTTTATCAACATATTTTCTTTAATTGCTTTGAATTTTAATTTCCTCTTTTTTTTGCATGAGCTGTTGATGACATGCAAAAATGTCATCATTTTCCTATTAATTTAAGCTAGTTTTATGCTCGAATTGTGTTCTTTAATGCTATTTTCTGTTTAAATTTCAGAAAACCGAGCCAAAGAAGTAAAACCGGAATTTTGAGAGAATTTAGATGATTTTGGAGGCTTTTTGAGCAATTTGAAGAATTACATTGAAGATCCGAGTCCAAAAAGCCAAGAAGAATGAATTAGAAGCCCAAATTCATGAATTTCAAGTCTTAAAGTATCAAGTTGGGTCAAGAAAAAAGTCCAAAATCAATTACAAAAAGTATTTGGGCCAAAAGAAAGTTGGAGGCCCAAAAATGGAGTCAAAATCGGGCCATTATTGAAGATTCAGGGCCTAGCGTCTCGACGCTAAGCCTAGAGCGTCTCGACGCTAGGCAGCTGCGTGGAAAGATCCAGAATCGCGACAGCGTCGCGACGCTATCCAAGTAGCGTCTCGACGCTGAGACGTCTTGGAGCCCAAGAAAAGATGACGTCAGAGCGTCTCGACGCTGTCCTTGTAGCGTCTCGACGCTGTGCCTGCTGGGAGCCTATAAAAGGAGTCTTTTGCAATGAAGATGGTGTGCCAATTTGTGGGTTTTCACCCAATTCTAGAGTCTACTCTAAAATTTGGGATTTTTGGGAGAGTTTTGGAGCTTTGTTGAAGATCTTTGGAGCTCGGGATCGAAGGAGGTCGGCGCGGGATCGAGGAGATCGACACTTTTATGAGCATTTCTCTTCCCTTTTCCTTTATGTTTTAGTTTCTAGAATTGTTGTGATTAGGAATTATTGGATTTTAGTGATTATGAGTAGTAAATTCCTAAATTCTATGAGATTGATTTAGATGTTGAACCTCTGCCGAATTAATGAATTGATGTGGTTTAATTGTCATTATTGTTCATTTGTGCATTTTGTCCGTAATGCTTTTAATCAACTGATCACTGATTAAATGAATCGTTACTAAGTGGAAACTCGACGGAGAGAAGCTTAGACTAGAACTGAATGCATGACTAACGGTTATTTACCCGAGTGACACGGGATAAAATAAATAACGTTAGAGGTTGTACTGAAGGGTTGTAATGCCATACTAAGTAAATAAAGATGAGACTGAAAGGAGATTCTTTATTGAACGGTATGAGATAGGAGGAGACCGACAGGAGAATCCTTGAAATTAGGCTTCTAGACTTATGAATCAAATGATTTGTTAATCCATATTGGTTAATTGATTACGCATTAAAGGTCCAATTGATAAAATCAACCACTCTAGAATTATCCCTCCAAATTGTGTCACCATTTATCTTTTGCTTTCTAGATTAGCTTTTTGTTATTCTTTTCGGCATTAGATTTTGTTCTCTAAATAAAGCTAAGCAAGATTATTCGTGGTACTTAATTGAATAAATCCAATCCCTGTGGAGACGATACTCTATACTCAAAATCACTATATTACTTGTCACGACCCGTACGCTTGCGGAATTTAAAATCGTGCATGAACAAGTTTTTGGCGCCGTTGCCGGGGATTGGCTAATTTCATTCAATTAATATTGTGAAGAAATTGCTTGCTTTAGATTAGAGATTTTATTTTGCTTTCTTTGTTTTATTTTTATCCTGGTCCATTGTTCTTGTTGTGCATTTAATTGGTGTTTGCATCTGCTTGAAAGCCTGAGTATTGTTGATTTAATTATTTTAAATGGCTTTTAATAGTTTCGGGTGGCCCTTTAGGGAATCTGAGCCCGAAGAACCAACACCATCATCCAATTTTTTCTATTTAAATTATCCCCCTTTAGAAGAAAAATCTCCCCTAGAAAGTTTGCTTCAAGATTATATTGAAGAGACTAGAGCCATGAATTTTTCTCTAGAAAAATCCCTAGGGAGATTGCATCCCAAAAAGGATGAGAGTGAAGTGCAATCCGCTTCCATAGAAGAAAAATCTTCCTTAGAGAGCTTGCTTGAAAATTTTATCCAAGAGTCGAGAGCCATGAATTTAGAATTAGAAAAATCTATGGAGAGACTCAATACCCAAAAGGAAGATAGGGAAGTAGGATCCACTTCCATAGAGTGTCTAGTGAGTCATGTGGCCAGTGATTCATTAGTGCCCATTCAAGAGCCTAATCCTTTCGATTTCGCTAAGCTTGAGCATATAGGGGTGAGTTGTTTAGAAAAAGAGGAAGAATTGGATAGTTCTAGCACCCATCAAGAACAAGTTTGTGAGGAAGAAAAAGAAAATGAGCCTATAGTGTTTGAGGAGTTTCTAGAGGTAGAGTTTAAGGTTGAAAGGCCTTTGTCTGTTCTATCATGTCCATCCTCTCTTGATAATGAGTGTTCTTTTTCTTGTTCTCACGAGTCAGAGTCAGAGTCTTTTTATTTTGATCTTTCTCCTTTTATGCTTTTATTATTAAAAAATCCCAAAAATATTTCTGCTTCAGGGTCCCATGAAAAGCTAGTAAGCTTACTAGCAATAGTCTGCTTCATTGATTCAAGGAAGAAGGGCCCGAAGAAATACGAGAATTTTTATGTGCCTTGAAAGTCTGCAAAAACTCGTCTAGCTAAGAGACGTTAAAAAAGCGCTTCTTGGGAGGCAACCCAAGTTTATTTTTCCGTTAATTTTCTTTTCTTTGTTTTTCAGTTTTTTTGTAGTTAGAGCATGTTGATCTTCCGTTCCCGTTGATCAATTTTTGAAGCAGCTCGAGACCATGATTTCTTCCAAATCACCCAATGAATGTTGAAGGCTGTCATCCATGGTTTCTCTCACACTTCAGGGCAGTACCGTTCTCCCTTTATCTTTTTAATTGTCCTTAAGCATGCTTAATTAATCTGAATAATTACTACATTGAGGGCAATGTATGATTTAAGTTTGGGGGGGAGGCTTTGCTGTTCTGATCTGAGCAAAATTTTTTTCATGATGATTCTATTGTATCTGTTTTGATGAGGACGGTCTATGATATGATCTAGATAATGAATTTTGTTCAATTCTTGTGAAATATGAAAGCATGTTCAAGATTCATGTAAATTTAAATTTTTTCTTTGATTTCCTTGCACATGTTGAGCACTTAGCCTACTTATATGGTTTTGAATGCTTAGAATTGGATTATATTATCTAGATGTTTGTTGTCACTCCGATAGGCTTAAGATCTAATTTGAAAGATGAACGACATGAGAGTCTGTAATGTTTTACTTGGGAGAAAAATCATGTTTATTAGCCTGCAAATAAAAGAAAAGTGTGAAAAAAAAAATATATGAAAAAAAAGGGGAAAAGAAAGAAAATGAAAAAAAAAAACAAAAAAAAAAACAAAAAGAGAGAATGTTCCACTTTCTTGAGAGCGTTAGTAACCAGGGGCATTCATGACACCCATCGTTTGCCTTTGCATGAAAGCGCTGGAAAGAAATGAGCATGCTTCGGCATCCTGAAAGATGAGGCGCTCGTAGTTGGATGCTTTCATCACCAATGTTGGCAAGCCAGAACGAAGGCGCTACATCTAAAAGGATTCTAAAAAAAAAAAAAAAAAAAAAAAAAAAAAAATGCAAGTTTTGGGGAGGCATACCTCATTGTTTCAGGCACCTTAGTGGGATATTGCTTTCTTGATTGTTGGAAAGCTGGATAATTAGAGCTTAAGGCCAGTGTAGGGGGAAGATGAACTGAGGATTTTATAAACCTTTTCTAGGCTAGTAAAGACCTAAGAAGGAGGCTCGCACACACACACGCAAGGGATGAAGAGTTTAAATTTAAATTTCGTGATGAATGAATATGTTTTAATATTTCCTTTAATTGTTAGAATTCATTATTTGGATCATTGAGCTTAGAGTCATGCATTTGCAATAGTTGATTCATATAAAGGGTTTTAGCTTTGCTCGGGACTAACAAAGGTTTAAGTTTGGGGGTGTGATGACATGCAAAAATGTCATCATTTTCCTATTAATTTAAGCTAGTTTTATGCTCGAATTGTGTTCTTTAATGCTATTTTCTGTTTAAATTTCAGAAAACCGAGCCAAAGAAGTAAAACCGGAATTTTGAGAGAATTTAGATGATTTTGGAGGCTTTTTGAGCAATTTGAAGAATTACATTGAAGATCCGAGTCCAAAAAGCCAAGAAGAATGAATTAGAAGCCCAAATTCATGAATTTCAAGTCTTAAAGTATCAAGTTGGGTCAAGAATAAAGTCCAAAATCAATTACAAAAAGTATTTGGGCCAAAAGAAAGTTGGAGGCCCAAAAATGGAGTCAAAATCGGGCCATTATTGAAGATTCAGGGCCTAGCGTCTCGACGCTAAGCCTAGAGCGTCTCGACGCTAGGCAGCTGCGTGGAAAGATCCAGAATCGCGACAGCGTCGCGACGCTGTCCAAGTAGCGTCTCGACGCTGAGACGTCTTGGAGCCCAAGAAAAGATGACGTCAGAGCGTCTCGACGCTGTCCTTGTAGCGTCTCGACGCTGTGCCTGCTGGGAGCCTATAAAAGGAGCCTTTTGCAATGAAGATGGTGTGCCAATTTGTGGGTTTTCACCCAATTCTAGAGTCTACTCTAAAATTTGGGATTTTTGGGAGAGTTTTGGAGCTTTGTTGAAGATCTTTGGAGCTCGGGATCGAAGGAGGTCGGCGCGGGATCGAGGAGATCGACACTTTTATGAGCATTTCTCTTCCCTTTTCCTTTATGTTTTAGTTTCTAGAATTGTTGTGATTAGGAATTATTGGATTTTAGTGATTATGAGTAGTAAATTCCTAAATTCTATGAGATTGATTTAGATGTTGAACCTCTGCCGAATTAATGAATTGATGTGGTTTAATTGTCATTATTGTTCATTTGTGCATTTTGTCCGTAATGCTTTTAATCAACTGATCACTGATTAAATGAATCGTTACTAAGTGGAAACTCGACGGAGAGAAGCTTAGACTAGAACTGAATGCATGACTAACGGTTATTTACCCGAGTGACACGGGATAAAATAAATAACGTTAGAGGTTGTACTGAAGGGTCGTAATGCCATACTAAGTAAATAAAGATGAGACTGAAAGGAGATTCTTTATTGAACGGTATGAGATAGGAGGAGACCGACAGGAGAATCCTTGAAATTAGGCTTCTAGACTTATGAATCAAATGATTTGTTAATCCATATTGGTTAATTGATTACGCATTAAAGGTCCAATTGATAAAATCAACCACTCTAGAATTATCCCTCCAAATTGTGTCACCATTTATCTTTTGCTTTCTAGATTAGCTTTTTGTTATTCTTTTCGGCATTAGATTTTGTTCTCTAAATAAAGCTAAGCAAGATTATTCGTGGTACTTAATTGAATAAATCCAATCCCTGTGGAGACGATACTCTATACTCAAAATCACTATATTACTTGTCACGACCCGTACGCTTGCGGAATTTAAAATCGTGCATGAACAGCTGTTCCCCAAATATTATTTTGCCCAAGTACCTTTGGTGCTCAAAAGATTTTATTTTTGCTTAATTTTCACTTCGCTTCCCTGAGGATTCGATACTCGGAATACTTCCGTTTTATATTACTTGCGGCCCGTGCACTTTGCGGTCCATCAAGTTTTTGGCACCGTTGTCGGGGAACCTTGATTTTTAAGCAAAATTAATTTTTCTCGACATAAAAAAGAAAGGGATAAATAGTAATTTAGGTGTAAATATTTTTTTTTCATTATTTTGTGAATATTATTTTGTTTTTATTTGGTTCTTTTGATTGACTGGGAGCTTTGTATGTGAAAGAACAAGGTGGTTAATTTGTTTCCGCTAGATCTTGAAATTGACAGGACTCTTAAAACCATTCGAAGAGAGAAAAGATTAGCAGAAGCAATGGCCTATCAAGAGGAAGCTCCCAAGGCAATTAGAGATTTCTTACAGCCAGTTCTTCCCACCGAGAATGCTGGAATTGTCTACGCCCCAATCCAACCTACTAATTTTGAGTTAAAGAAAGGATTGATTCAGATGGAGCGCGATAACTTGTTTAAGGGACATCCTTCCGAGGACCCCCATTCACATATGCGTTCATTCCTAGAAATTTGTGGGACGGTGATGATGAACGGAGTTCCAGCAGACGCGATAAGGTTGAGGCTGTTTCCATTTTCTCCACAGGATAAAGCAAAGGATTGGCTCGAATCAGTCGAGACGGGCAGCATTAGTACATGGGATGAGCTTGCCCAGGCTTTTCTGACAAAATTTTTCCCACCTGCCAAGACTATGAAGCTCCGGACTGAAATCGAAACGTTTAGGCAGCTTGACGAGGAGGAGTTGTTTGAAGCGTGGGAGAGATACAAAGAAATGCTTAGGCGATGCCCCCAACACGGATATCCCGATTGGCTTCAAGTACAATTATTTTACAATGGATTGAATCCCTCCACAAAGACAGTCCTAGACACATAAGCAAGAGGAAGTTTTCTTTCCAAAACAGTGACAGAAGCCAAAGATCTGCTTGAGGAAATGGCGACAACCAGTTATCAGTGGCCGACCGAGTGGGGAGCGATTACAAAGAAGGTTGGATTATATGAATTGGATGAGTGAAGTTCACTGAAGGCACAGTTGGCATCTCTGACCAATGCGCTGAACAAGCTGACTTCATCTGAGGTGGTCAAGTCCATTTCCACCTTAGCTGAAGGTCATTCGAAGAAGGAAGGTCAAGATGTGGAAGAAGTCAATACATAGGAAATAGACCATATGCTCAAGGAGTACCAAACTTCTCATATTCAAATACGAAGAATGTTTTACAGCCGCCCCCAGGTTTTGCATCATCCAGTGTGCCTGAAAAGAAGAATAACCTAGAAGAGATGGTGGCTCTATTTATTAAAGAACAAAGAGTATTGAACGTGAATCTCCAGACGACAGTAAATAACCACGACGCATCTCTAAAGAACATGGAAGTACAAATAGGACAGATCGCTACAACAGTGAATGCCCTTCAGAAGGGAAAATTTCCAAATGATACTGAGCCTAACCCAAAAGAGCAGTGTAAGATGGTGACACTGAGAAGTGGTAGACAACTGGAGAACGGTTCAGAGAAGAAAAAGGAAGAAAAAAAGAGAAGGGATGAAGATGAAAGGACTGAGGCACAAAAAGCCTCCTCTGAAAGGTTCCAACATCCTCCCAAATCTATTGATTTAAATTGTGATTTTTCTAACAATTTTGCATGTAGAAGAAAATAAGATGAAAGGCAGGATGACAGAAAGAAACTGACTGTGGAAAAAGTGGTTCCATGCAACCACCATGACAGAGGCTCGCACATTAGCCCGCCCAAGCAGAGGGGCGAATGTCCAACCTTTGATTACAGGGAGTTACCTTTTCCTCAACATTTTAAAAATGTCAAATTAGATGAACAGATTCAAAAGTTTCTCGAAATGTTTAAGAAGTCGTATGTGAATATTCCCTTAGTAGAAGCCTTGTATAACATGCTTAATTATGGAAAATTCATGAAGGAATTGCTTTCTAGAAAGAAAAGTCTGAAAAAATAAAATTTTAAATTATCTGAGAGTAGCAGTACCATTGTTTCTGGAAGGATACCTTCTAAGCAGAAAGATCCAAGGAGTTTTACTGTTCCCTGCACCATAGGAGACGTATCCTTCGATAGGGCCTTATGTGATTTAGAAGCAAGTATAAATTTGATGCCCTATTCTATGTACAGGAAGATTAGTTTAACAGGTATGAAGGACACCGATGTCACTCTCTAGTTACTGACAGATCGATTACCCACCCGATGGGTGTTGTGGAGGACATGCTGGTGAAAGTCAAAAACTTTATATTCCCTGTAGAATTTTTGGTACTGGACATGAAGGAAGGCAAAGAGGTGCCCATTATTTTAGGCAGACCTTTCTTAGCTACTTGTAAGGCCGAGATTAGTGTACATACAGGTAAACTCACTTTGAATGTTGATGATGAAAAAGTCGTGTTTAGTATTTTTGGCCAGGATGAATCTGTTTGTAGTTTGCATACATGTTTTTTCTGTTGGTCCTGAATACTTGACTGATGATGATGAAGAGGTAGACTATAATCTTGGCCTAGGCTTAGGAGAAATGCTTATGGATTATGGGGATTTTGATCATGATGCATATTTAGATAATCCTCTGTTAGATGATGATATAAAATTGTCTGACTTTGAGAATGAACTAGACGTGCCTGCTTGTGAAAATGAAAGATCTGCAGTTGATGATTTACCTTCCTTTGAAAATGAATTGGATTTGCCTGAAATGGATAGTTTTGACGATGATATTGAATTTCCTGACATTGAGGATGAGCATGAAATGCATAAAAGAGTTTGCTTGATAGATAATTTTGAGTCTGATCATGATTACACTGAATCTATAGAGTCTGATCTTGACATTCTTGAATGCATGAACCCTGATAATGTTAATACCTTTGATTCGTGTCCTGATGATGTATATAGCATAAAATCTGACCCAAAGGAGCTCGAATCTGTGCATAGTATAGAATCTGATCCTGAAATTCTTGAATTCTTGAATTCTTCTGATGATGAGTCATATGATAGCTTAGTTGAATCATTTTTTTGAAGGTGTTCATATAACACATGTGGAAGCAATTTTAGGATCGGAGGCACTTAACTACATCAATTTTAGAAAATGAAAACATGTTGTCCAAATACAGTAAGGAGAGAGTAGAATTTTACCAATCTTTTGGAGACCGATTCAACAACTCCCTTTGATTCCTTTGATCATGAACGGTGTGCGGACCACCTCTAGTGTCTTCCCTACTATTCTCCGGGCCAAGAACGACTTGTGGGAGTCTATAGAGATAGGGGATGGGAAGGGAATGCTTGAAAGTTCAAGCACTAGAGAGATATATGGAGATGAGAGAGTTTGAGACCAAAATCCAGCAGCATAACAATATGGAAAATGACTCTACTTTCTTTGAATCTGATTCATACTCCTTATATAGAAATCTTCCATGGAAAGAGAAACCTCATGACACTAGACACATGGTGAAATTGCAACTCAAAGTGGATTCTAGGTGTTTAATTCACAACACATGCAACTAGTGCATGGTTGTGTTGTTTTCCACTATGCATCAACATGCAAGAGTGGGAATGCCACTAAATCCACTTAAAATTGAATCTAAATTCTCAATTTTCAGCTTGCAATTCATTCCTATTTCAATTCAAAATTGAAATTAATTTCTAGGCAATTAATTGGTACAATTCCAAGTAATTTTTACATGATTAATCCAATTAATCTTTATCACCTAGTGCCATGAATTATATGTGATTCCTAATACATATATATGGTATTCAAAACACTTTTAAATACTCCATCTCTCATTTTCTAATTTATTTCATAATTAAATTATTGTGTCAAACACAATTTACGATAATACCCATTTTCCCGATTTTGAACGATTCAAAGCTTCCTATCTTTTTGTTCTAGGCTTTGTTCCGATATGAGCTAGTAGGGGGACCTAATGGACCTATAGATCATGGGCTCCAACGATTCGAGGCTAACCGACTAATCTCATTATTCAAGCTAGCCAACATTCGTTAACTACCGGGACACTCCACGATAGCCCGATAGTTGCACTTCCCTTACTATAGATATATTTTCGTCCACTTGATTTAACCATGATTAGTAAGTCGATCCTTCACAGGTTGTTCGTAGCTATAGCTAGGTCAAAAAGCCGTTTCACCCCTATAGTAATTCTAGTTCCTTAAGTCCCACTGATCCTCTAATGAACAATTGGTTTATGGTCCAACCATAAAACCGAGTCCCTCTCGGGTCAATGAGAGGGCGTGATCCCTTTGTTCAAGCCCCGGAGTCAGCACTTAAGGGAACAACCTCTCTACTATCCCTAATTCGGGTAGGAGTGAATTCCTTCTTGCACGACTATGTCCCCAGCTATCTACCCGTTCCTATCCCTGAAATGGGAGGCTTATTGAGTCAGCGATATTGAGCCACTCTCACCTATGAAAATCTAAGGATAAGCCCGAATAAACAAGAGTTCATAGTTAGCTCAGGATTAAAATCGAGTTACCTTGGTCATCACATGAAATAGTTAGTCTCGTCAGTAAACGATGTTATAAAGCGAGAGCGACTTATTTCTCGGTCCTGGTCTTATGCAAACTCATTGCATAGGACGCCCCCACTCGCATGTCTCTACATGGACGATTTAGGATCACATCATCTATACCATCTATAAAGTGGGTCGCGTCTCATAGTGTCTACAGAATAAGGTACCCAACCCTATCCCTATACTATAGACAATTTTGGCTATTACTCAAGCTTGATCCATTTTTTATGTCTCTACATAAAGATCAAGTATTCATCCTATAGCCATGGATCTTAGTTTATTGGATTTGGGTTATTATATGTGCAATTTACTTTATTCAGTAATAACTTTACTGAATTAATCTTGATAACGCCTTTATCGAATAAGTATGTATAATTGGTTTAACATTCACTATCTACCAGTTTTAGGACACAATCCCAACATTTTTAATACTGAGTCTGAGGAATCTACGGAGCATGTATATATTTTTTCTGATGAATGGACTGGCATGATTGATAGGCCATTGATAGCGAGCAGAAATGTCGCTATTTTAGTCTCAAATCATTAAGCTTTTTGGTGCTTTAATTGTGATTTTAATGCATATATTTAATGAATTTTGTTATTTTGTCTTTAGGAGCATAAATGATGATTTTGGGAGAAAAAGAGCCAAAATTGATGGAATTATAGCCCAAATCAAAGTATGAAGCCCAAAGAAGACATCCATGAGGAAAAGTCCAAGAGAAATGAAGAAGAAGGCCCAAAAATCAGCCCAAAAAGAAGCTGATTTTTCTGGAAAATCTGGACAGCGTCTCGACGCTTAGCAGGGCAGCGTCGCGACGCTGCCCTTTCTTGTTGCCCAAGCCGCGTGCGCAGCAGCGTCGCGACGCTTGGCAAGGCAGCGTCGCGACGCTACCCCTTTTCCAGGCCTATAAATAGGAGCCCTTGGTGCCTCATTTGGAATAATCAATCAAATCATTACTCACTCATTCCTTTCTTTCCTTTCTTAAGACTACTTTTTTGGAGCCCCTCTCAAGGCTTTTGAGCCTTTTTGAGAGGGTTCTTCTACTGGGAATTTTTGGGAATTTTGGGGAGCAAGTCTAGAGGCTCGAGGAGTAGTCAGCGGGGGCTCCAAGCGTCTGCAAGGGGTTTTTCGACGGTCAATTCCTTTTCCTTTATGCCTTTTATTATGCTTTCCCTTGTAATTATTGTGAATATTATGTGTAGCTAAAACCCCAATTTGGGGTCTTGAAATGAAATGATAGTTGCAATATTGTTATTATTTCTTGTCTCTTGCCCATGTCCTAATTATTTGTATGGATGTGCTTAATGCTTTACTCAATCTGGCCAATTGTGTAATGATTCGATTCTTAATGGAAACTCGACGGAGAGAAATTAGGATAGATCATAATCCATGCAACTAGTTTGATTGCCCGTTGTGACACCGGGATTAGTTGATTAAACATAGATTCCTAAAATGAATCAGGGCGTAATAATTAATGATTTTTAATGGCGCTAAGGACACTTAGGTTGTTAAAATGAATTAATTGCAATTAGGGGAAACCGACAGGAGAACCTATGTGATTAACGGAGATTCTAGGTTTATAATTAGTTGGGCAATGAGATAGGATAATTATAGCAATTATTTAGCTAATCATTGATTTTCAAGACCCCTCTTCCCATTTCAAGAAAACTCTTTCTCCACATTTTATTTCTGATTGATCAAATTTGTTTTCCTTAATCATTTTAAAATTCAAATTCTTTTTATTACATGAGCGTAGTTCCTAAATATTATTTCACCTAAGTATTTTCAGTGCTCAAGAGAATTTTAATTATTTGCTTAAGTTTCGCTTCGCCTCCCTGAGGATTCGATACTCGGAATACTTTCCGTTTTATATTACTTGTGACCCGTGCACTTGCGGATACTTTCCGTTTTTCTTGACATCGAAAAGAAAAGGGTAAATGGTAATTTAGGTGTAAATATTTTTCTTTCATCGTTTTGTGAATATTATTTTATTTTTATTTTTTGTTTGGTTCTTTTTGTTATCTGGGAGCATTGCATGCGAAGAAACAAGGTGGTTGATCTGTTTCCGTTAGATCTTGAGATTAACAGGACTCTAAAATTCATTAGAAAAGAAAAAAGATTAACAGAAACGATGGCCCACCAAGAAGAAGCTCCCAAGGCAATTAGAGATTTTCTGCAGCCAGTTCTTCCTACCGAGAATTTTGGAATTGTTTACGCCCCCATCCAAGCTACAAATTTTGAGCTAAAAACAGGGTTGATTCAGATGGCACGCGATAACTCGTTCAA
The DNA here is from genome assembly GCA_036850905.1 of Luffa acutangula. Classification (NCBI taxonomy): domain Eukaryota; kingdom Viridiplantae; phylum Streptophyta; class Magnoliopsida; order Cucurbitales; family Cucurbitaceae; genus Luffa; species Luffa acutangula. The sequence continues at coordinate 29,312,927 of CM072098.1, forward strand.
GGGACATCCTTCCGAGGACCCCCACTCTCATCTGCGATCATTCCTAGAAATATGCGGGACGGTAAAGATGAACGGAGTTCCGGCCGACGCAATCAGATTGAGGCTATTTCCATTTTCTCTACAGGATAAAGCAAAAGATTAGCTCGAATCAGTCGAGACGGGCAGCATCAGTACTTGGGACGAGCTTGCCCAGGCTTTTCTGACAAAATTTTTTCCACCGGCTAAGACTACCAAGCTGCGGACTGAAATTGGAACATTCAAACAGCTTGACGAAGAGCAGTTATACGAAGCATGGGAAAGATATAAGGAAATGCTTAGGCGATGCCCCCAACACAGATATCCTGATTGGCTTCAGGTACAGTTATTCTATAATGGATTAAACCCCTCCACAAAGACAGTCCTTGACACATCAGCAGGAGGGAGTTTTCTTTCAAAAACGGTAACAGAAGCCAAGGACCTGCTTGAGGAAATGGCGGCAACAAGCTATCAATGGCCGACGGAGAGAGGAACAGTTACAAAGAAGGCTGGATTGTATGAATTAGATGAGTCAAGTTCACTGAAAGCGCAACTGGCATCTCTGACCAATGCACTAAACAAATTGACATCATCTTAGGTGGTTAAGTCCATTTCCACCTTAGCTGAAGGTCATTCAAAGAAGGAAGGTCAAGATGTGGAAGAAGTTCAATACATAGGAAATAGATCATATACTCAAGGAGTACCAAACTTCTACCACCCCAGTCTGCGCAATCACGAGAACTTCTCATATGCGAATACGAAGAATGTTTTGCAGCCACCCCCAGGTTTTGCATCAACGAGTACTCCTGAAAAGAAAAATAATCTGGAGGAGATGGTGGCTTTAATCATCAAGGAACAAAGAATATTGAATGTGAGTCTCCAGACATCAGTAAACAACCACGACGCAGCTCTAAAGAATATGGAAGTACAGATAGGTCAGATTGCTTCAGCAGTAAATGCCCTGCAGAAGGGAAAATTTCCAAGCGATACTGAGCCTAACCCGAAAGAGCAGTGTAAGATGGTAGTTCTGAGAAGCGGCAAAAGACTGGAGGACAGTTTAGAGAAGAAAAAGGAAGAAGAAAAGAGAAGGGATGAAGATGAAGGGACTGAGGCACAAAAAGCCTCCTCTGAAAAGTTCCAACATCCTCCTAACTCTATTGAATTAAAATGTGATTTTTCTAATAGCTGTGCAGGTAAAAAAGAAGAAGAGAAGCAGAATGGCAATAAGAAGACGACTGAGGAAGAAGTGGTTCCATGCAACCACCATGACAGAGGTTCGCATATTAGCCCGCCCAAGCGGAGGGGCGAATGTCCAACCTTTGATTACAGGGAGTTACCTTTTCCTCAAAGATTTAAGAATGTCAAATTAGATGAACAATTTCAAAAATTTTTAGAAATGTTTAAAAAGTTGACTGTGAATATTCCATTGGTAGAAGCTTTGTATAATATGCCAAATTATGGAAAATTCATGAAAGAAATGCTTTCTAAAAAGAAAAGTCTGAAAAAAGAAGTTTTTAATTTATCTGAGAGTAGCAGTACCATCATTTCTGGTAGGATACCCTCTAAGCAGAAAGACCCAGGGAGTTTTACTGTTCCCTGCACCATAGGAGAAGTATCTTTTGATAGGGCTTTGTGTGATTTAGGAGCAAGTATAAATTTGATGCCCTACTCTGTGTACAGGAAGATTGGTTTATCAGGTATGACAGACACTGACGTCACTCTCCAGCTTGCTGACAGATCGATTACCCACCCGATGGGTGTTGTGGAGGACGTGTTGGTGAAGGTCAACAAATTCATCTTCCCTGTAGATTTCGTGGTACTGGACATGAAGGAGGACAAAGAGGTGCCAATTATCTTAGGCAGACCTTTCCTAGCCACTGGTAAGGCTGAGATTAGCGTGCATACAGGTAAACTTACCTTGAACATTGATGATGAAAAAGTCGTGTTTAGTATTTTTGGCCAAGATGAATCTGTTTGTAGTTTGCATACATGTTTTTCTGTTGGGCCTGAATACTTGACTGATGATGATGAAGAGGTAGACTATAATCTTGGCCTAGGCTTAGGAGAAATGCTTATGAATAATGTGGATCATGATGCATATATGGATAATCCTCTGTTTGAAAATGATTTGGATCTGCCTGACTTTGAAAATGAATTAGACTTGCCTGCTTGTGATAATGAAAAATCTGCAGTTGATGATTTACCTTCCTTTGAAAATGAATTGGAATTGCCTGAAATGAATAATTTTGATGATGATATTGAATTGCCTGACATTGAGCATGAACGTAAAAGGCATAAAAAAGATTGCTCGATAGATAATTTTGAGTCTGACCATGATTACAGTAAATCTATTGAGTCTGATCTTGACATTCCTGAATGCATGAATCCTGACAATGTGAATACTTTCTTTTCATGTCCTGATGATGTGTATAGAATAGAATCTGACCCAGAAGAACTTAAATCTGTGCATAGTATAGAATCTGATCCTGAAATTCATGAATTCTTTAATTCTTCTGATGATGAGTCATATGATAGCTTAGTTGAATCATTTTTTAATTATGAGTCTGAAGGATCTGCTGAGCATGTAGATATTTTTTCTGATGAATGGACTGGCATGATAGATAGGCCATCTCTAGATCCTAGACCAGTAGATATTATAACGCTTGATGACTCTGTTAACAACTGTTTTGAAAATAGAGATTTAGAAAAGAGATTTGATGCGGCTGATTATTTTCTGAAATGTTATTATGAAAATCTCTTTAGTGAAGATGGGCCAGGGGAAAGTTTTTTTTCTCCCCTGTTTGTAGTATGCAATTCGGTGCGTGATTTTTTGCAGGGCCCGGAGGATGATGAAAATTTTTATTTTGAGCCTCCGTAAGCGTGCCGAGCCTAGTCTAGCTAAAGACGTTAAAGAAAGCGCTGCTTGGGAGGCAACCCAAGGATTAAAGTAGTTAGTTGTTTTTGCGGTAAATAATTTTCTTTGCTCCGTGATCCAATTTTGTTTTGCAGGATCACCTTAGCAAATCCCAAAATTCCACATTTCCCATTTTTCATGGATCCAAAGGAAGAGGATGAAGCGCTCCTAGCTCAGGGAAGTCTCAGTATCCCTCTTTATGCTTTTCTGTTTTAAAACATTGGGGACAATGTTTAGTTTAAGTTTGGGGGGAGGCTTCCGCTGTGTTGAGCATATTTAAATTCTGTTGGATGCATGAATAGATAGCCATGATAGCCAAGGATGTGATTTTTGAAATTTTGGGAGAAAATGGTTTTATATGATTGTGGAATCTGGAAGCACGGCAGAAATTGTGAAATTTTAAAATTTTTTGATACTTAGTTTTGATGTCTAAAGCATTCAATAGTCTTATCTAATGACGTCTTTGAAAATCTAGATTCTTATTATGGTTTTCAAAGTTGTTGTCACCCCGATAGGTTTAGTTTCTAATATTAGGAAGTTCATGCTTGATTGCTCTAAAGAACTAGGTAGGAAAAAAATGTTATGCCTGCTGAGAGAAAAGCAAAAGCAACAAAAGAAAATGTGAGAAAAAGAAAATCTGTTGAAAAAGAATTTTTGCTTGCTCAAAAAAAAAAAAAAGCCTAGGGGTAAAAAGAGCTACCTGCGGTGTGATCAGTTAGGCCAACCAAAGAATAAAATTCGGGTTAAGGGTCCCTGCACCGTAGTGTGAACGCTAGTACCATTAGATATCAAAATGCAAGTTTGGGGGAGGAGCAAAAGAGCAACAAAAGAAAAAGATGAGAAAAAGAAAAATCATGTGAGAATTCTGCTCCCCCATGAAAAAAAAAAAAAAAAAAAAAAAGATGACAGGCACCCTAGTTACTTTTTTTTGCATGATAGAAGGACTCCGAAGTATTAGGGGCTCTTAGCCAGTGTAGGGGGAAAACAAATGGAGAAAGCCATAAGACTAATCTAGGTTAGTAAAAGAATCAATAGATAAGTCTTGAGCATGCTATTCATTAATCTTAAGTTCAAACTAGTTTAAGATTTCTTCAAGAGTATGCGGTGCTTGCTTATTCCACTTGCATGTTTTCCATTCGATCCTAAGAATTCGAAAATCATTGAGGGTTGAGCGATTCTATTTCATGCATCTTTAGAATTTATTTTGCTCGGGACTAGCAAAAGCTTAAGTTTGGGGGTGTGATAGCGAGCAGAAATGTCGCTATTTTAGTCTCAAATCATTAAGCTTTTTGGTGCTTTAATTGTGATTTTAATGCATATATTTAATGAATTTTGTTATTTTGTCTTTAGGAGCATAAATGATGATTTTGGGAGAAAAAGAGCCAAAATTGATGGAATTATAGCCCAAATCAAAGTATGAAGCCCAAAGAAGACATCCATGAGGAAAAGTCCAAGAGAAATGAAGAAGAAGGCCCAAAAATCAGCCCAAAAAGAAGCTGATTTTTCTGGAAAATCTGGACAGCGTCTCGACGCTTAGCAAGGCAGCGTCGCGACGCTGCCCTTTCTTGTTGCCCAAGCCGCGTGCGCAGCAGCGTCGCGACGCTTGGCAAGGCAGCGTCGCGACGCTACCCCTTTTCCAGGCCTATAAATAGGAGCCCTTGGTGCCTCATTTGGAATAATCAATCAAATCATTACTCACTCATTCCTTTCTTTCCTTTCTTAAGACTCCTTTTTTGGAGCCCCTCTCAAGGCTTTTGAGCCTTTTTGAGAGGGTTCTTCTAGTGGGAATTTTTGGGAATTTTGGGGAGCAATTCTAGAGGCTCGAGGAGTAGTCAGCGGGGGCTCCAAGCGTCTGCAAGGGGTTTTTCGACGGTCAATTCCTTTTCCTTTATGCCTTTTATTATGCTTTCCCTTGTAATTATTGTGAATATTATGTGTAGCTAAAACCCCAATTTGGGGTCTTGAAATGAAATGATAGTTGCAATATTGTTATAATTTCTTGTCTCTTGCCCATGTCCTAATTATTTGTATGGATGTGCTTAATGCTTTACTCAATCTGGCCAATTGTGTAATGATTCGATTCTTAATGGAAACTCGACGGAGAGAAATTAGGATAGATCATAATCCATGCAACTAGTTTGATTGCCCGTTGTGACACCGGGATTAGTTGATTAAACATAGATTCCTAAAATGAATCAGGGCGTAATAATTAATGATTTTTAATGGCGCTAAGGACACTTAGGTTGTTAAAATGAAATAATTGCAATTAGGGGAAACCGACAGGAGAACCTATGTGATTAACGGAGATTCTAGGTTTATAATTAGTTGGGCAATGAGATAGGATAATTATAGCAATTATTTAGCTAATCATTGATTTTCAAGACCCCTCTTCCCATTTCAAGAAAACTCTTTCTCCACATTTTATTTCTGATTGATCAAATTTGTTTTCCTTAATCATTTTAAAATTCAAATTCTTTTTATTACATGAGCGTAGTTCCTAAATATTATTTCACCTAAGTATTTTCAGTGCTCAAGAGAATTTTAATTATTTGCTTAAGTTTCGCTTCGCCTCCCTGAGGATTCGATACTCGGAATACTTTCCGTTTTATATTACTTGTGACCCGTGCACTTGCGGATACCAACAGCCATCTTTAGATCCTAGACCAGTTGATATTATAACGCTTGATGACTTCGTTAAAAATTGCTTTGTGAATAAAGATTTAGAAAAGAGATTTGATGCATTTGATTATTTTTTTAAATGTTATTATGAGAACCTCTTTAGTGAAGATGGGCCAGGGGAAAGTTTTTTTCTCCCCTGTTTGTAGTATGCAATTCGGTGCAAGATTTCTTGTAGGGCCCGGAGGATGATGAAAATTTTTATTTCGAGCCTCCGTAAGCGTGCCGAGCCTCGTCTAGCTAAAGACGTTAAAGAAAGCGCTGCTTGGGAGGCAACCCAAAGATTAATGTTTAGATAGTTTTTTTTTAGGTAAATAATTTTCTGTGCTCCGTGATCCAATTTTGTTTTGCAGGATCACCTTAGCAAACCCCAAAATTCCAAATTTCCCATTTTTCTGGATCCATAGGAAGAAGATGAAGCGCTCCTAGCTCAGGGAAGTCTCAGTATCCCTCTTTACGCTTTACTGTTTTCTTTAAAACATTGGGGACAATGTTTAGTTTAAGTTTGGGGGGAGGCTTTCGCTATGTTGAACATATTTAAATTCTGTTGGATGCATGAATAGATAGCTATGATAGCCAAGGATGTGATTTTAGAAATTTTGGGAAAAAATGGTTTATATGTTGTGAAATCTGGGAGCACGACAGAAATTGTGAAATTTTAAAATTTTTTGATACTTAGTTTTGATGTCTAAAGCATGCAATAGCCTTATCTATTGACGTCTTTGAAAATATAGATTCTTATTATGGTTTTTAAAGTTTGTTGTCACCCCGATATGCTTAGTTTCTAATATTAGGAAGTTCATGTTTGATTGTTCCAAAGAGCTAGGCAGAAAAAAAAATGCTATGCCTGCTGAGAGAAAAGCAAAAGCAACAAAAGAAAATGAGAGAAAAGAAAAATCTATTGAAAAAGAAAATTTTTGCTTGCACAAAAGAAAAAGCCTAGGGGTAAAAAGAACTACATGCGGTGTGATCAGTTAGGCCAACCAGAGAATAAAATTCGAGTTAATGGTCCCTGCACCGTAGTGTGAAAGCTAGTACCATTAGAAATCAAAATGCAAGTTTGGGGGAGTAGCAAAAGAAAAAAAGAAAAGTAAAAGAAAAATTGTTTCTGAGTTTTGCTCCCCCATGAAAAAGAAAAAATGGCAGGCACCCTAGTTTCTTTTTTTGCATGATAGAAGGACTCCGACCTATTAGGGGCTCTTAGCCAGTGTAGGGGGAAAACAAATGGAGAAAGCCATAAGACTAATCTAGGTTAGTAAAAGAATCAATAGATAAGTCTTGAGCATGTTATTCATTAATCTTAAGTTCAAACTAATTTCAGATTTCTTCAAGAGTATGCGGCGCTTGCTTATTCCACTTGCATGTTTTCCATTCTATCCTAAGAATTCCAAAATCATTGAGGCTTGAGCGATTCTATTTCATGCATCTTTAGAATTTATTTTGCTCGGGACTAGCAAAATCTTAAGTTTGGGGGTGTGATAGCGAGCAAAAATGTCGCTACTTTAGTCCCAATTTATTAAGCTTTTATGTGTTTTAATCGTGTTTTTTATGAAAATATTTAATGAATTCTGTTATTTTGTCCTTAGGAGCAAAGTTTGTGATTTTGGGAGAAAAAGTGCCAAAAATGAAGCAAATGAAGCCCAAATCCAAGCTTGGATCAAAAGGGGATCCAAAGAGGCCAATCATGATGGAATAGCCCAAAAAGAAATGAAGAGAAGGCCCAAAAATCAGCCCAATCCGAAGCTGGAAATTCTGAAAATTGGGTCAGCGTCGAGACGCTGTGTAACTAGCGTCGCGACGCTACCCATTTCTTGGGCAACAAGACGTCGCGACGTTGCCCCCATTCCAGGCCTATAAAAGGCACCCCATGGTACCTCATTTATCATCCAACATTCCACAAAGGAATCCTTTCCTTTCGTTTCTTCCTTAGGCTCCTTTGGAGCCCCCTCTAAAGGCTTTCTAGCCTTTTTTTAGAGAATTCTTTAGTGGGAAATATTTTGGGAGTTTTGGGGAGCATCTTAGGAAGCTCAAGGAGTAGTCGGCGGGGCTCCAAGCGTCAGCACGGGGTTTTTCGATGGTCAATTCCTTTCCTTTTATGCTCTTAATTATGCTTTCTATTGTAATTGTTGTGGATATTTTAGCCATGTGTAGCTAAGCCCCAATTTGGGGTCTTGAAATGAAATTATAGTTCAAATATTGTTATAATTTCTTGTCTCTTGCCCATGTCCTAATTATTTGTATGGATGCATGTTGGGTTCCTAAAGTGAGTAAAATATGATCTAAAAAAACTCTAGAATTCCTGTGCAAGTATACACAGTCTGTAGCAAGTAATATTATCAATCCAGGGTCTGAATTAGTTTCCACTTTATCTATTTTGTGTAACTTTCTAATGGTTTCAAAGATGGTAACAATGATTTGGTTTTATAAGAATTATGCTGAAGCAAAGTAAATGTGAGAACAAAGAATAAACAAATAGATAGACAAACTAAAGACAGGCGCTGGTTAAGTTTAGTAATTGTTTTAAAAGATGCTCTAGCAATATTATTGATCATGCAAGTCTCGCAGTATTATTAGCGGATTCCTCCCGGAACTCTATATCTTTTGGAATGTGTTTCAACCACAATGAAGTGCGACCGATCAAGCACTAGGAAACTGGCTATCCCTAGCTCAGTCACTGGCGTTCACCAATACACAATGATCGCAGTGTAATTAATTGCCACACACTCTGTAAATCATCCTTGAAATTAGAGAGAGGTATTCACACCGGCTGGCCAGGCGGGCATAAAATAAGAATAAGCACAACAATTAATCAAGTTGCAATAATCAATATATTATTAGAGATGAAGCACGACAACTACATATTACTTAACCAACGCCTAAAGCTACTTAGTTCATAATAAGCATGAAAACACGAATTACAATCTGAGTAGGCATGTCCATAATCACAAGATAATAAAGAAAATAATAATCTCCTTAATCACCTTGCGGATGATGGTGTTCTTGGTGGTCCCCAATCTCTCTATACTATTCGGCTTCCAAGGGAAATTGGAATCCCTTTGACTTGGACGACTACTTCCTTTTATAGAAGGATAGGAGGCTTGAATTAGGTCAACTTGGACACGTGTAGGGCTCTCCTTGCTCCTTTATCCCGAAAATAACTCAACAGAAGTCGATTCATGAAGTTGGCTAACGAGCTTTGATGTGGCAGTTCTGCTCCCAGTTTTGCTGCTGCACAGAATTTGCTCCCTCCAGTCACCCAGCAACAGATTATGCACAAAATGATTTCCAAAGCTTCCATTCTTCCAAATGGGTTAAAACATGTAATATCTCTCTAAAACCAACCCTATTCAGCATTAAAGACACACAAATCCTTATATAAATGAGGCCTAAATAACTACCTTTTGAGCAGTTATCACACCCCCAAACTTGAACTATTGCGCGTCTCGAGCAATACTAACCCACCTTCCTTCAAGAATTCAAAACATTAGACAAAGAATAGCTTAATCCAACCAGACAGTCCAACACTACCTTTAACCTTTACCGGAGCACTCTGCAAAACCAAGCTCTGCTGCAGCAAAATGATTCCTCCGGCATGGACAAATAATCACCACTTTTAACTCAATTCTGAGAACTTACCGCAGCTTCGCTCTATTATCAGACACATTAGAACACACATTTAAGGAGTTTATATTCTTGTTTTTCAGACTTAAAGCAGCCTTACAGTCATAAGCTCTTAAGCATGAGATGACCACTTTATGGTGCAGTATACCCTTGCCTCAAGCTCATCACCAACTAGGCTCAATACTCATTATACAACTCAAAAATCCTTAGTTATTCCATCTCTTGCCCCTCAGAATGGCGACATTTTATGATGAAGCTCGCCTAAGTTCTAGGAGACAGAAAAACTGCTGGATCATCATTTATCCCTCAAAACCTTTGCTCCATGAATTTTCTCAGCAAAATTTTCAACAATCATTTTTTTTCAGCAAATAATTGTTCATTTTTCTTATTTCCTACGTCATTTTTTCACGCGAAGACAAACTGTGGGTATCACAAATGTCCCCGGTTACTCAATAACCTAACAAATTTTAACTTGAAGGAGAGGAATGCTCGAGCAAAACAATTGGAGTAGCAAAAAGTCCCCCAAACTTGAATTATTCATTGTCCCCAATGAATCATTAATTTAGCAATTATACCCCCAAACTTAAATTTTTCTATCTGAATTTTAAACGAAGTGTGGGACTATAACTAAGCTTAAAGTGGATCATATAAGTCAACACTACCTCCAAAATCTTCCTTGTCGCAGCAATAGTCCAGGCTAGAAGAAATGCTCAAGCAAAAGGTTTATGGGGATTAGAATACCTTGATCTAATTAAGCATAATCAGTCCAAGCTTCAAAAATTCAGAAGAAAATTAGTTAAGTTAGACATTACTCAGTGCTATAAAACAGAAACAACTCTGGAAATTTTATTAAGAATAGAGAAAAATATACATCAGCAGATATTTTTGTCGCCTAGAAACAGAAAACAAAAACTGAGGTTCTCTTCTTTTTAGCTTTCTTTTTCGGAGCATCAGGTGTAGTAGGTTCAACTTCCTCTACATCCCTTTCCTTGCGGCTTCTCGTTTTCTCCATTATAGACTTGAAGAATTTTTTTCACTCAAAGAATGGAAGGAAACAGAAGGAAAAACGAATGGAAGAAGAAACAAACCAGAGTGGGGTTTAAATGGGGCTTCAGAAAAATAAAATAATCTGTGAAAAATCTTCCCCCAATAATATCTTTTACCGTTTAAACCTGCAAGTAATTAATCAAATTAAATTTTCAAAACGGTAAGATTTTACCATAATGATGTGTTGTCCAATCGGCTATGTCGTTCGATTTCCCTATGCAACACATGAAAGCATCTGATCTTCATGCTATATTACCTGCTCACCGAAAATTTAAATCCCAACGATAAAATAAATTAAATAACAAAGAATCCCTTCCTATTCGGACAGAAAATTTGCTTCGCCATAACTTCGCCGCAACAACCTTCTGAACCTGAAGAATCTTGAATACGGAATTCAAAATAGGAAAATCAAATCATTCAAATTTAAATTTAACCTATCAAATCAATCCTAATTCCTTTTTATTCTCGAAGCCAAATAAATTAGAGAAAATCTTTATTAATTTAAACTAAACAGAATTCAAATAACTGAAAATAAAATTTAGATAAAATCTAATAAAATCTAATTAATGAAAAGATAATTCAAAGATAAAATAACCCGAAAATAAAATAAAATCAAATTCAAATCGAAATAGATAAAATCTAAACTACCAAAAATAATAAAAATACTTAAAGATAAAATGTAATAAAGCATGCAAAATCAAACCTAACCTAATTGAAATTAAAAACAAATCAGCGAAACATAAAATCAATACAAAAACTGGGAGCTCAAAATTTTGCTCTGTGAAATTCTCCCGCAAACATCCTACTCTCTCAATCATCAATCAATCTCAGGGAAGGATATTTCTCCTGAAACTCCTCACTCCAATAGTGCTTCACACGCTGTCCACTCACCTTCAACACTCTCCCATCTTTTTCATCCTGCAAAGTAATTGCTCCATGGGGAAAAACCTCAATCACAATAAACGGTCCTGACCATTTAGATTTTAGCTTTCCAGGAAATAATTTTAATCTAGAATTATAAAGCAAGACTTTCTGACCCTTGACAAACTCTTTAGATTTTATTTTCTTGTCATGCCACAACTTAGTCTTTTCCTGGTACATTTTCGCATTCTCATAAGAAAATTGGCGAAATTCCTCTAGTTCATTAAGCTGCAGCATTCTTATTGCTCCTGCACGACTAAAATCAAAATTTATCTTTTTCAAAGCCCAAAATGTTTTATGCTCTAGCTCTAATGGTAAATGGCAAGCTTTCCCATATACTAACCTATAGGGGGACATACCTAGAGGAGTCTTATAGGCTGTCTTATAAGCCCAAAGAGCCTCATCCAACCTAAAAGACCAATCCTTCTTGGATGGATGGACTACTTTCTCTAGAATAGCTTTAATTTCCCTATGACTAATTTTTGCTTGACCATTCGCTTGTGGGTGATAAGGGGTAGCTATCCTATGCTTAATCCCATATTTAGTTAATAGCTTAGTTAAGATATTATTAACAAAGTGTGTACCCTCGTCATTCACTAGCGCCCTAGATCTCCCAAACCGCACAAAGATGTGCGATTGAAGAAACCTTGCTACTGTCTTGGCATCACTATGATGGCATGCAATGGCCTCCACCCACTTGGACACATAATCAACTGCCAATAAGATAAAGACATTGCCATTAGAAGGGGGAAATGGCCCCATAAAGTCAATACCCCATACATCGAATCATTCAACTTCTAACACATAAGTAAGAGGCATTTCATCTCTGGGCCCTAAGTTTCCTCTCATTTGGCAAGCATCACATTGCTTGTAGAACCAATGGGCATCCTTAAATAAGGTAGGCTAGAAGAATCCACAATGCAAAATCCTCATAGTTGTCCTTTGACCGTTGAAATGACCTCCATACGACGAAGAATGACATTGCTCCAGTATTTCCCTTGCTTCAGCACCTGAAACACACCTACGAATAATACCGTTAGAGCATTCCTTATACATAAATGGCTCATCCCAATAGAAAAATTTCGCATCATGCTTAAACTTTTTCTTCTGCCTCCAGTCCATGTCAATAGGAGTGACTCCCTTTACCAAAAAGTTGGCAATATCAGCATACCAAGGGACATCCCTGACTACCTTTACCACAACAGCAAAAAGTTGTTCATCTGGAAAAGCATCTGAAATGGCAGATTGCTCCAGCAAAGATGATGATGGATCAAGACGAGATAAATGATCTGCAATGACATTTTCTGATCCCTTCTTGTCCTTTATTTCCAAGTCGAATTCCTGCAATAATAAAACCCAACGAAGTAGTCTAGGCTTTGCATCTTTCTTCGACATTAAATACCTTATTGTTGCATGATCCGTGAACACCGTGACTTTGGACCCAACCAAATATGGCAGGAATTTCTCAAAAGCAAACACAACAGCTAACAACTCTTTTTTCAGTAGTTGTGTAGTTGACTTGTGCTTCATTTAAAATCTTGCTTGCATAATATATAAGATGAATAAATTTGCCCTGCTTTTGCCCCAGCATAGCACCTACCGCAGCATCACTTCCATCACACATTACCTCAAATGGTAAATTCCAATTAGGTGCACAACGAATGGGTGCTGAGCTTAAAGCAGCCTTTAAAGTCTCAAAATCCTCCCTACAATCTGCATTAAAGTAAAAAACATGATCAGTACACAATAAGTTACAAAGAGGTTTAATGATTTTGGAAAAAATCTTTTATGAACCTCCTATAAAAACCAGCATGTCCTAAAAAACTCTGAATTCCCTTCACTGAACTCGGTGGTTATAGTCTTTCAATCACCTCTATTTTTGCTCTATCAACTTCTAGACCATTCTTAGAAATTCTATGACCTAAAACTATGCCCTCCTTCACCATAAAGTGGCATTTTTCCCAATTATGAGCTAGATGGGTATCCTCACATCTTTTTAATACCTTACCTAAATTATCTAAACAATTTTGAAAGACCATCCAAACACTGAAAAATCATCCATGAATACCTCAACAGTGGACTCAATCATATCAGAAAAAATTGCCAACATACACCGCTAAAATGTTGCTAGAGCATTGGAAAGGCCAAAAGGCATTCGCCTAAAAAGCAAACGTCCCATAAGGGCAGGTGAAAGTGGTTTTCTCCTGATCCTCAGGAGCAATAGTAATCTGGTTATACCCAGAATAACCGTCTAAGAAACAGTAGTAGGTCTGACCAGCCAATCTATCCAACATCTGGTTAATAAATGGTAGAGGGAAATGGTCCTTATGGGTAGCTTTATTAAGCCTCATGTAGTCCATGTAAACCCTCCAGCAAGTTACTGTCCTGGTTGGGATCAACTCATTGTCTTTATTGCTCACCACAGTGACACCTCCTTTCTTAGGAACACATTGGACAAGGCTTACCCAATTGCTGTCTGCAATTGGATAAATGATTCCAGCATCCAACCATTTAATCACCTCCTTCTTAACAACCTCTTTCATTGCAGGGTGAAGCAACCTTTGTTGCTCAATACTCCTAAAGGATCCCTCCTCTAGAGTGATTTTGTGCATACAAAAAGATGGGCTAATTCCTTGAATGTCAGCCAATGTCCAACCTATAGCCTTGCAGTATTGCTACAGCAACTTTATTAAGGCCTCTTCATGCTCCGACATTAAATCTGATGCAACAATAATGGGCAACGTCTCTCCTTCCCCAAGATACACATACTTTAGATGATCCGACAAGGGTTTCAAATCTAAAATAGGTGCCTCCATCAGGGATGGCTTAATAGGAGGAGCGTTCCTTTGATCTAAATCTAAAGACTCAAAAACATCCTCACACCTAAACAACTCTTTTTCATTTTTCCTTTCTAACGAACAAACCTCTAAATCTTCTACACTAACTTCTCCATGCTCTTCCGAATGCTTACTAGCTGAATCCTGTATTGCTGTATCAATAACTGTGCTCTCCAGAATCCTAATGAAGGAGCAATCCTCCATTTCATCTGGATATTTCATGGCTTTAAACACATTAAATTTCACTTCCTCATTACAAACTCTCATTGTTAATTCCCCTTTCTGAACATCTATTAACGCCCTACCAGTAGCCAAAAATGGACGACCTAGAATAATTGGGACATCTTTATCAGCCTCATAGTCTAAAATAATAAAATCAACTGGAAATATGAATTTATCCACTTTTACTAAGACATCCTCAATTTTACCCTCTGGATACGTGATAGACCTATCAGCTAGTTAGAGTGTGACTGTGGTAGGCCTAACTTCCCCAATACCTAGCTTCCGATAGATCGAAAAAGGCATAAGGTTAATGCTTGCACCTAAATCACAGAGTGCTCTACCTAATTCTTTTCCACCTATAGACACAAGTATAGTAAATGACCCTGGATCCTTAGCCTTGGGTGGTAGCCCATTCTTAAGAATAACACTACACTCCTCAGTAAGAGATACAGTTTTAAACTCACCTAACCTCTTCTTTTTAGTTAAAATATCCTTAAGAAATTTAGCATAATTAGGCATTTGCTCAATAGCTTCTACTAAAGGGATATTTATATGCTACTGCTTAAGAATCTCTTAAAACTTTTTAAACTGACCATCCTGATTCTTAGGCTTTTGCCTTTGTGGAAAAGGTAGAGGTGGTACATAAGGTGGGGGCGACACATAAGGTGGTTCAACATCTGGAACAGAACCAGATGCTCCAGCATCTTTATTGCTGCCTCCAGCACCCTGACCAGATTCCAACTCTTTCTCAATAACAACATTTTTACCACCATTTTTATTTATATCCTGGGTCTTACTAGGCTCATTTTTTTCTTCTAATGGCTTACCACTCCTAAGAGTTACTGCCTTTACCTGCTCCTTACGTTCCCTTCGAGGGTGTTCAGTAACCGAGGGAAGTTTCCCTTGAGGCCTTGCCTTCAGCTCACTAGCTAGCTGACCCACTTGCAACTCCAGAGCTCTCATCGAAGCTTGACTACTTTGAATTGCGGCATCTGTACAAGCCATAAATTCTTTCATCATCGCCTCGAGAGAACTTCCCGAATTTTGTTGGGGCAAAGCCTGCTTAATTTGCTGAGGCAATACCTGCGCTTTAGCAAATCCCGGCTGGTTCACCTTTTGTTGTGCTTGCACATTGCTTCCTTGTCCTCCCCATGAGAAGTTGGGGTGGTTGCGCCAACCTGGATTATAAAAGTTAGAGTAAGGGTTATTCCTCTGATTACCTACAAAAAACACAGAAGCTGGATTGCTAGGGCAAAACTCGTAGTTGTGATTTTCACCATAATAGACACATGATTCCTCTGCGACTTGGTTCACAACTGCAGTAGGCTCCATAGCTGGTGGCTGCTGATGACTAATCACTGTCACATTCTTAAGAGCATTAGCAATCATAGCAAGATCAGCCCTAATGGTGGACACACCATCAACCTCTAATACACTCTTAACCTTTTTATTTGTGCCTCAGACATCCGACCACTGACAACTATTAATCGATATTCTTTCTAAAATTTCATAGGCTTCATCAAAAGTTTTTGCCAAAAGGGCCCCTCCAGCCGAAGCATCAACCATACCTTGGGTTACTCCATTTAAACCATTGTAAAATGTCTCCATTTGAATACAATGAGGTAAACGATGGTGGGGACACTTTCGCAAAAGCTCCTTAAACCTTTCCCAAGCTATGGTCTCATCTTCAAGTTGCCTATATCCTACTATTTCACTCCTTAATTTAGCATTTCTATTAGGTGGGAAATATTTACTCAAAACTTTTTCAGCTAACTCATCCCATGTCTTAATTGATCCGGGAGCAAAAGAGTTTAACCATACCTTTGCTCCATCTCTAAGAGAATACGAGAACAAAGTTAATCTAAGAGCATCTCTAGGCACTCCTTGAATTACAAAAGAATCACTAACTCCTATAAAAGACATAAGATGTAAATGAGGGTCTTGAGATGACAAACCATGGAATTGCCCCACGGTTTGCAACATCTGAAACATTACCGGTTTCATTTCAAAATTTCCTGCTTGGAATTGGGGACGTGCAATCCCTGGATTCAACTCATTAAACATTGGGACAACATACGCTCGAATGGCTCTGGTCCTATCGTTCGCTATCAAGATAGGATTCTCAGCCTTATTATTTTGCTGCTCATTTTGTTCAAACAGTGGGTTTTGTTGCAACAAACGATTCTGGGGTCTGCTGGACCTTCAGGAACCTGCGGAAGATGCAGCACGTTCTCTATCTGGTTTCTACGCTGCTCTCTCCTTCTCATCCTGAATGTCCTCTCAATTTCTGGATCAAGCTCGAACCTCACCCCAGGTGGATCGCTCATGCACCAAGCTCACACCTGCAAAAACCAAAGAAACAATAAAAAAGTTCTAGCACCAAACCACTAAAACACATACACAAAATAAATAAGATAAAAACTTATTCAAGTCCCCGGCAACGGCGCCAAAAACTTGTTGGGTTCCTAGAGTGAGTAAAATATGATAAAAAAAAAACTCTAGAATTCCTGTGCAAGTATACACATTCTGTAGCAAGTAATATTATCAATCCAGGGTCTGAATTAGTTTCAACTTTATCTATTTTGTGTAACTTTCTAATGGTTTCAAAGATGGTAACAATGATTTTGTTTTATAAGAATTATGCTGAAGCAAAGTAAATGTGAGAACAAAGAATAAACAAATAGATAGACAAATTACAGACAAGCGCTGGTTAAGTTTAGTAATTGTTTTAAAAGATGCTCTAGCAATATTATTGATCATGCAACTCTCGCAGTATTATTAGCGGATTCCTCCCGAAACTCTGGATCTTTTGGAATGTGTTTCAACCCCAATGAAGTGCGACCGATCAAGCACTAGGCAACTGGCTATCCCTAGCTCAGTCACTGGCGTTCACTAATACACAATGATCGTAGTGTAATTAATTGCCACACACTCTGTAAATCATCCCTGAAATTAGAGAGAGGTATTCACACCGGCTGGCCAGGCGGGCATAAAATAAGAATAAGCACAACAATTAATCAAGTTGCAATAATCAATATATTATTAGAGATGAAGCACGACAACTACATATTACTTAACCAACGCCTAAAGCTACTTAGTTCATAACAAGCATGGAAACACAAATTACAATCTGAGTAGGCATGTCCATAATCACAAGATAATAAAGAAAATAATAATCTCCTTATTCACCTTGCGGATGATGGTGTTCTTGGTGGTCCCCAATCTCTCTATACTATTCGGCTTCCAAGGGAAATTGGAATCCCTTTGACTTGGACGGCTACTTCCTTTTATAGAAGGATAGGAGGCTTGAATTAGGTCAACTTGGACACGTGTAGGGCTCTCCTTGCTCCTTTATCCCGAAAATAACTCAACAGAAGTCGGTTCATGAAGTTGGCTAATGAGCTGTGATGTGGCAGTTCTGCTCCCAGTTTTGCTGCAACACAGAATTTGCTCCCTCTAGTCACCCAGCAACAGATTCTGCACAAAATGATTTCCAAAGCTTCCATTCTTCCAAATGGGTTAAAACATGTAATATCTCTCTAAAACCAACCCTATTCAGCATTAAAGACACATAAATCCTTATATAAATGAGGCCTAAATAACTACCTTTTGGGCAGTTATCAATGCGCTTAATGCTTTATTCAATCTGGTCAATTGTGTAATGATCTGATTCTTAATGGAAACTGGACGGAGAGAAATTAGGATAGATCGTGATCCATGCAACTAGTTTAATTGCCCGTCGTGACACCGGGATTAGTTTATTAAACTTAGTTTCCTAAAATGAATCAGAGTGTAATAATTAATGATTTTTAATGGCGCTAAGGACACTTAGGTTGTTAAAATGAATTAATTACAATTAGGGGAGACCGACAGGAGAACCTATGTGATTAACGAAGATTCTAGGTTTATAATTAGTTGGGTAATGAGATAAGATAATTATAACAATTATTTAGCTAATAATTTATTTTCAAGACCCCTCTTCCCATTAAAAGAAAACTCTTTCTCCATATTTTATTTTTTTATCAACTTATTTTCTTTAATTGCTTTGAATTTTAATTTCCTCTTTATTGCATGAGCTGTTCCCTAAATATTATTTCGCCCAAGTACCTTTAGTGCTCAAAATATTTTATTTTTGCTTAATTTTCGCTTCGTTTCCCTGAGGATTCGATACTCGGAATACTTCCGTTTTATATTAGTTGCGGCCCGTGCACTTTGCGGTCCATCACAAGACGAAAACCAAATCACCTAAGGCTCCATCTCCTAAAAATTCATTCCCAAAAGTCTTCAAAGATGTCAATTTTCAGGAAAGGATGGAGATCATGAGGAAAAGAGATTTTTTGAACGAGAAGGGAATCTCTAACAAAGCTGGGACACTGCTAGAGTTCGTAACCAGAGTTATCACACAGTACAAGTGGCAAGAGTTCTGTTCTCACCCTCAGGAGGCTGTGTTACAACCAGAGTTACGCTGGACTAAGGGAAAAAAGCATGAGTATTGCAGTGGTGAGAGGCAAGATGGTCAGCTTCTCTTCAATTGACATCAACGGGGTGTACAGAATCAAGGCACCCTTACATCCAAGAGGGAAAGATGCCATTAAGAACCCCTCGACCAAACAAATGAAAGAAGTGCTAAAATTGGTGGCCAACAAGGGAGTTGAATTGATTGAGTCTCAAACTAAGGTGAAGACATTAGTGCCAAGGGACCTCAAGCTAGAATCGACAGTGTGGCTTCACTTTATCAAGAACATGTTAATTCCAACCACCCACGACAGCACTATCTCAGTAGAGAGAGTTATGCTCCTCTACAGTATTATGGAGGGGTTGGAAATCAACGTTGGAAGCATTATCAACGAGGAGATCCTTTCATGTGGAAGGGAGAAAGCAGGGAAGCTTTTCTTTGGGTCACTTATTACCCAATTATGTCAGAGGGTAAAAATAATTCCTGGAAAGGATGAAGAGTTTCATTTCTTCAAGCCTACCATCAATTTACCTCTGATTGGAAAGCTCCAACGGAACAATGCCCAAAGAAAGGACAAAGCTTCAATATATCAAGCCACTCCACCATCAGGGTTGAATCCAACGTCACCACCTCAACACACTCCTTTTTCAGGGCCCTCACCAACATTTGAACCCCTAGCAATTGCCTATCAACAGCTGGACCAAATCAGGAAAAATCTGAGGACTTACTGGGCTTATGCCAAGGAGAGAAATGAAGCCATTAGAGAGTTATACCTTTCTATCGCCTCAAGTATTGCTTCTGTCTTTCCTGATTTTCCTCAATCTTTGCTGCCTCAAGAAGAAAAGGATTCTGAAGACGAAGAAGATGATGAAAAAGATGAAAGAGAGAGTTCCTCGGATAAGGAATAGGGGAGTTTTCCTTTTATCTGCTGCTTTTGTGTACATTTTACTGTTTTCTGTGTTTAATTGTTTGCTATTTTTTGTTTTAGCATGTCTTAGTTTTGTTTTTAACTGTTTGGCTGATGTTTTTATTGCTTTAAATAATTTTTTTGTTAATATTTATGTTCATATGATAGTTGTTAGACAACATGCTGATAGATTAGTTTAGATACACTTAGGTTTTTGAAACTTTTCTACAAAAAAATCCGGTTGCTGCTTTTTGTGCCAAATCTATGAACTCTTTGAAGAAAAAAAATCAATTTATGAAAAATAATTGCTTGAAATTTTTTTTGGAAAACCATGTTTTCATTTGATTTTTCTTTTAAGCCCTTGATGATGATAACTATAGCTTAGTTCTATCTCAAAAAAGTGTCGTCGTCACAACCGAATTGTTGTCTAGTCATAGGCTTTTCATTAGTCTTTTTCTTTGCATGATTTTCTTAAGTATAAACTTCCTCATGTTTTAACCTTTCTAACACACTAGGAGAGTTTAGCCTTAATGTTTTGATAAACAAAAAGCCTTATGTTAAACTCAAGCCTCAAAATCAAAGTCAATGAGGACATTGTCAATCTTAAGTTTGGGGGGGGGGGGGTGCTTTACTTTACTTTGTATATATATTTTTTCTAAGTTTGAACTGTTGGAAAAAGAAACATGTGCTCAATATATATCATCCAAAAAAATAACCCGAGAGTTACTCCTTCCTAGAGTTTACTGAGTAACCAGGAGCATTCATGATACCCATGGTTTGCCACTGCATGAAAGGTTTACTTAGGGAAGTGAGTACTAATCCAAGCTTGTGAACTTTGCTCGTAGCTAGATATCTTCACCACAAAGTGTCGATAAGCTAGGACGGAGGTAAAGGTGACAACAAGGATACTCCTTCGAGAAAAAAACCAAAAGTTGAATAAAAAGAGCACCAACAGTCAAATAAGTTTGGGGGAGATAGAAAAAGGTCTAGTAAGTCATGTATGCTCAAGGAACCTCAACTCTTGTTGTTCTTAACTAAAAGGACTACACTAGGCTGAATGAGTAGAAGTTAGGTAGTTTAAACATATTGGTTAGGATGGACTAGGGAATGTTTTGCTTTGAAAAAGAACAATAGAAATCTTCATGCCTAGGAAACTTAGAAGTTGTGACTGGCACTAGAGTAGAACCCTCTCCTGAAAGGCAAACTTTTTAGAAAACGATCTTGAGAAAAATTTTACTTAATTGTCCATCATCATAGCCTACGATGACACACATTAGAAAAGCAACAAGATGAGTCGTCAAAATAAATTCATAATCAATTGCATTACAATTAAGGACGAAAATGAATTAATTTGACCGTGAATTAAAATTCTCTAATTAAACTAAATTAATTTCTCCTAGATTCTTAGGCGTGTGAAGAGTATTCACAAATTATGGATCAAACAAGCGATGGACTTGCTTCAGTCTAGTGGCTATCTAAAAGGACAGGCAAATTCCACTCGATTTATTCCCAAGAGACGACAATTCAAAGGAAACCATCAAATACTCAAAATATCCAGCACATTTAACAAGAGTACAAAGGCAATTTAAGTTTTATCCCAATCCAACGATAAAATAGTCACATGCATAGAGAAAAAAGAATAAGATAAATGAAACACAACATCTATTCTAATTATAGAAAGCTAAAAGAATGAAGAAATATTATATAGGGAAAGAAAATACAACCCAAAACTGAGAGAATTGGTAAAGATTTAACATAGTTAGGCTAAAAACGAAAAAGATGTATATATATACTAGTCGCAACGTAGAGACCCCATAAGAGAGTGTCTCAACGCTAATGGCTGTGACGCCTTCTTGACACACAATATCATTGGAAACATCAGCATGATTTTGAGCACCTTTTGAGCTCGAGTGGTCCCTTAAAGCGATTAGCTAGTGTTGAGACGCTCTGAGCTACCGTCTCAAAGCTAAGCCCTCGGGTCTTCAAACCAGATTTGCCACTTTGAAGCGTCTAGATGCCCTCTTTCGGGGTTGAGATGCTATAGCGTGGATTTTTCACCTCTCGTTCATCCCATGGACTCCACAAAGACTCCAAATCTCCTTAATTTGCCCAAATTAATGTTAATTTGAATCATTGGCTCCTGAAACCTCTTATGCTCGAATATCTACAAAATAAACAATTTAATTATTAAAAGCACTCTAGCAAACTTAACTTAAAGGAAAATAGATAGCACAAAATAGGTGCTATTAGTTGTTGACAAATTATAAATATGTATTTTTTATTAGGTTTGTATTAGTCGTAGCCATTTCTCCTTAGTTTCTAGCACTTTTTTCAGTCTTTTTAGTATAAGGGTTAGTTAATCAGGCCTCCGGCTTGTAAGAGGTCTATCTATGGGCGTCTAAGCTTGGATTATTGTAATCGGGACATCTGTTAGTATGTTTGATTTAATTGCATGAGATTTTTGTTCTTAATTGTTTAGTTAATTGTCTTTGTGATTCTAGCTCTATACATACAAAATTAGTAAAAGTTAGGTGAGACTAACTGTGACGCCCCGTGTTTTGAAATTATGATATTTTGGATCGAGTATCAGTTTAAATTGAAATTGAGTTGGCATGTGCAAGGTATTTCAGTGTTAAGATTTTTGGTTTAAGAAATCAAATTTCATGATTATGGATATTAAAGTTACCCACAAATTTTCTCATCTTAGAGGGAAATTAAGGTTTTAAAATTTGGAATTTAGAGGGAAAAATGAGTCTTATTTGAAAGAAAATAAAATAAATAAATAAATAAATGAAAAGAAGGAAAACCCTAACCCCTCATCTCTTTCTCACCTTCCTTTCCACGCCGCCCCCCTGATTTTCAGTCACGTCGTCAACAGCCCTGTCCCCTGCATATTTCATTCCCCCGCCGGCAACCTTTCTCTCCCTCTCTCGATCGTTCTTCTCGCTATCGCCATCAGTTCAAGCTTTGACATCGCTCAATCCATCGCTCTCCATCTCCTCTCGTATTTCCATCGGTGGCAGTAGTGTGGTTCTCACATTTTTCCCTCCTTATCGAGTAATCTGTGTGTAAGTCTTTCCCTCTCCCTCGTTTCCATTTTTTTTGGCAAGTGGCAAGTTAAAAATCTCTATCTCTCGTTTCTCTTTTCCTCTGACAGCAAGAAGCCCGTATCCCCACGACACTTCTGCTTCTCGCCGCCGTTCACACGCCACTTCAAGTTTCCCTTTCACGAGCGTCTTCTATGCAACAAGGTTGGTGTAGTTCCAGCTCTCCAGCGGCGTTATTGATGTGGACTTTTCCTAACCGCAAGCGCACGGGTCAAGTAATAATAAAGAGTTCGTATAAACGAGTGTCGTCCTCGGGATTGGATTTTTAAGCAAATCGAGTATTGTGAATTATCTTGCCCAATTTTATTTAGGGACCAAAAAGTGATGATTAAATGATATGAAAACTAATTCAAAGCAAGTAAAAAGTATGGAATTTCAATTGGGAAAACTACTTAGGGAATTGATTTCGCCGATTTAGTTTAGGATTGATTTTAAGGAGCAAGTTATTATGCACAATGAAATTATGAGCCAAAGACCCTTTAATCACAACTACCTCTCCCGAGTATAATTGATTCTCATGCAAAATAACCAACTTGATATCCCTATCTAAGTTTATTAATCATGCAAGGCAATGAGATCTTTTGACCAATTCTAAAGTTAATCCAAAACCGTCACGAATTAGAAAATAAACCTTAGTCATGCAATCTTGAGTAAGTCTAAATCAAATCCCCTCTCCCGAGCTAGATTCGAAACTTAAATCATGCAACTAATGGCCAATTAATTGAAAGCATTAAATCAAGATTACAAACATAATAACATTGCACAACTTAAACCATAAATCAATCCATAAACTTAATCAACTACATCAATCCCTAAGCTTTGAGTTTAGCTACTCATGAATGTAAATACAAGCTCAACTAAACATGTGAAAGCCATAAGTCTATCTAAAGGAAGAAAAGGGAAAAGAAAACTCAATGTAGGCCGAGTCCGACGTCCCCGTCACGATCCCCACGAACAATGGGTTGATTTCCAAATCTCTCCCTTTGTTTTCAGCCTCCAAGTGCTCTGTTCTGCTCTGTTTACGGCTCCCAAAGGTCCCCAATTGAACTCCTCCAAAACCTAGCCGAAAATAAGCCTTTATTCTGTTTTTTCGTCTTAGCGTCGAGACGCTGCCTTCAAAATGCGCGTTTCAGAAAAGGAAAAGCGATAGCGTCGAGATGCTAAGGTCGCAGCGTCTCGACGCTGCGATGATTTCGCGCCTATTCTGATATGGAATGCTAGCGTCGAGACGCCTAAGGGCTAGCGTCGAGACGCTAGTCACCTTTTGACCGAATTTTGACTTTTCTCCATTTTGATTCTTTTCCTTCCTTCGCATCTTTTCGCGTCCCGAGCACCCGATTAACTCCACTATTGCATTTTGGCTTCAATCAACCTTTTCCTACAAAATAGACAATAAAGCACAATAAAATGGCCCAAACATCATAAAAGACTAGCTAAATTAAATAAGTAAAAGTAGCTAGCTATGCTCGCTATCAGTTATTCGGTGTTTCAGTAAGATTTAGTTTGTACCCATGATTATTTTGACTCAATCTTGGTTTAACCATTTAGTTTCAAGAACGATATTGCTCTAAGTTGTAGCCCACCATCTATTGGATTAGAATCTCATCAACCCATTCGTTATCGACTTCTAAATTTAAGGTTTAAGGTTGTTTGCTAATCACCAAGAATTTGGGATCATTTAGGTGTTTAAAGGTATGTTCTGGCGTCCTTAGATCCTTATAATTCATCTAGTGTAGTTTGAGAAATAGTCGTTTGCTCGGACCTCGGACAACACATATTCAAGGAGTTTTTGGTGCTATTCGGTAAACTCCAACAAGCATTTAGATGCTTTTGGCAATGATAAGTAAGTTTAAATGCTCTTTAAGCCTTTTGGATCTTGGAGATAGTGTTTTAGAATAGTTGTTAATCCTTACAAACTCCTTATTAAAGTTTCAGGCTAATCTAGAGAGTTCAGGATCTCGTTAGTTTCGCTTAGGAGTGTTTTCGGTCAATAGGTAAGTGGATTTCTACCTGTTGAGTCTGTTTGTTGTGTGCTACCATGTTGTATGCCTTGTCCAAGTTATATTTTCATGATCTATATATATCGCTTCTTGAATTATGCGTTATGTAAGATTTTGGTTGACGTTTGTTGCGATATATTGGGCTGCTGAGACGTTTTGATTGATTTTGGTTGATTAGCTTGATGTTTCGTTATGATGGCCTAAATGAGCATGTTATTTTATGTTGTGAGCGTGCTGCATAGTTATCATGGTTTTCGGGCATAAAGCATGGTCTAGTGGCTTGAAGTGTAGAATTCATGCATCCTAGTGAGATTGTGAGGTCAGAGGACCTTGTGTGAGTAAAAAGGAAAGTTAGGTGAATACCAAGTTCCTCGGGTAAAAATGGTCGAGGGGTGGTATGTCACTAATGGATTAAGAGAAGCATCAGGTGCCTTGGGTAATATGGCAAAGGGGTGATGTACAGTTTGATTGTGAAATCATTTGGTGCCTTGGGTAATATGGCCAAGGGGCGATGCACAGTTCGAGGCGTTGGGTAATATGGTCAAGGGTTGAACACTCAGCGCCGTAGAGAAACGTCGAGGCCCTGGGTAATATGGTCAGGAGTCTGCGTGACTCGAAGGAGTCAGTCTCATAGAGCTTTTTTGAGTTCTATGTGTGTTGAGCGAGCTCATGGAGCTTGAGAGAAAGTCGAGTATTGTTGGGGTCCTAGAGTGAGTAAAAATATAGTATAAAATACTCTAGAATTCCTGTGCAAGTATACACAGTCTGCAGCAAGTAATATTTATCAATCCAAGGTCTGAATGAGCTTCCACTTTATCTATTTTGGGTAACTTTTTAATGGTTTCAAGAATAATAAAATGATTTGGGTTTTATCGGAATTATGCTGAAGCAAAATAAATGACAGAACAACGAGTAACAAATAGATAGACAGATTAAAGACAGGCGCTGGTTAGGCTTTAGTGATTGTTATAAAATATGCTCTAGCAATATTATTGATCATGCATTTCTCGCAGTATTATTAGCGGATTCCTCCCGGAACTCCGGATCTTTTGGGATGTGTTTCAACCCCAATGAAGAGCGACCGATCAAGCACTAGGCAACTGGCTATCCCTAGCTCAATCACTGGCGTTCACCAATACACAATGATTGTAGTGTGGATAATTGCCACACACTCTCTAAATCATCCCTGAAACTAGAGAGAGCTATCAATACCGGCTGGCCAGGCGGGCATACAATGAGATTAAGCACAACAATTAACCAAAATGCGATAGTCAATATATTACTAGAGATGAAGCACAGTAATCACATTATTCCTAACCAACACCTTAAGCTACTTAGTTCATAATAGGCATAGGAATACGAATTACAATCTGAGTATGCATGTCCATAATCCACAAGTTAATAAAGAAAGTAAACTCCCTAATCAGCTTGCGGAAGATGGTGTTCTTGATGATCTTCAATCTCCCTATACTCTTCGGCTTCCAAGGGAAAACATGGA
Organism: Luffa acutangula; assembly: GCA_036850905.1. Classification (NCBI taxonomy): domain Eukaryota; kingdom Viridiplantae; phylum Streptophyta; class Magnoliopsida; order Cucurbitales; family Cucurbitaceae; genus Luffa; species Luffa acutangula. Next base: position 29,339,148 of record CM072098.1, read on the forward strand.
ATGAATTTGACTTTGACGGCTACTTCCTTTTATAGAAGGATGGGAGGCTTGAATTAGGTCAACTAGGACACGTGTAAGGCTCTCCTTGATCTTTTATCACGAAAATAACTCAACAGAAGTCGGTTCATGAAGTTGGCTAACGAGCTGTGATGTGGCAGTTTCTGCTCCCAGTTTTGCTGCAGCACAGAATTTGCTCCCTCCAGTCGCCCAGCAACATAATCTGCACAAAGTGATTTCCAAAGCTTCCATTCTTCCAAATGGGTTAAATCATGTAATATCTCTCTAAAACCAACCCTATTAAGCATAAAGGACACACAAATCTCTATATAATTGAGGCCTAAATAACTACCTTTTGGGCAGTTATCATACCCCCAAACTTGAACTATTGCGCGTCCCGAGCAATACTAACCAACCTTCCTTCAAGAATTCAGAACATTAGACAAAGATTAACTTAATCAAACCAGACAATCCAATACTACCTTTAACCTTTACCTGAGCACTCTGCAAAACCAAGCTCTGCTGCAGCAAAATGATTCCTTCGGCAGGGACAAATAATTACCACTTTCAACTCAATTCTAAGAACTCTCCACAGCTTAGCTCTATTATCAGACATTTCAAAACATATTTTTAAAGGGGTTGATATCATTATGTATCAGACTTGAAGCAGCCTTACAGTCATAAGCTCTTAAGCACGGGATGACCCACTTTATGGTGCAGTATACCCTTGCCTCTAGCTCATCACCAACTAGGCTCAATACTCATTATAAAGCTAAAAAATCCTTAGTTATTCCATCTCTTGCCCCTCAGAATGGCGACATTTTGTGATGAAGCTCACCTAAGTTCTGGGAGACAGAAAAACTGCTGGATCATCATTCATCCTTCAAAACTTTTGCTCCGTCAATTTTTTTTTTTCAGCAAAATCTTCAACAAATAATTTTTTCAGCAAATAATAATTTTTTTCTCATATTTCTCATTTTTTCACATTTCCTAGGTCATCTTTTGACGCGAAGACAAACTGTGGGTATCACAAATGTCCCCGGTTACTCAATAACCTAACAAATTTTAATTTGAAGGAGTGGAATGCTCGAGCAACATAATTGGAGTAGCAAAAAGTCCCCCAAACTTGAATTATTCATTGTCCCCAATGAAACATTAGTAAAGCAATTATACCCCCAAACTTAAATTTTTCTATCTGAATTTGTAAACTAAACATGGGACTTAGATTAAGCTTAAAGTGGATCATATCAGTCAATACTACCTTCAAAATCTTCTTTGCCGCAGCAACAGTCCAGGCTAGAAGAAATGCTCAAGCAAAAGGTTTCTGGAGACCAGAATACCTTGATCTAATTAAGCGTAATCAGTCCAATCTTCAAAAATTCAGAAGAAAATTAGTTAAGTTAGAGTTACTCAGTGCTCATGGAATAGAAACATCTAGAAATTTCATTTAAAAACATAAGAATAGAAATTACATAGCAGAGATATATTTTTAAAGCAGAAAAATTAAAAAGGAACAAGCAAACATATTAAGCAACCGGGGTTAGATATGCGTGAGCAAACAAAATGATAAGAACAAAAATAATGCTCGCTGAAGATCATTCCATCCATCAATCTTCCTGACCCTACTCTTCATTCACATCCTCTTCTCGTTCAACAGGTGGGGGTGGTATCCAAAGATTAAACAAATCATCGGGAAACACTGGAAAGGCCTGATATGGTCTTGAGAAATTAGTTTGCAAGGCCCCCTGAGAGCATCATCTCTCCTTTTAGCATAAGTCCAATATGTCTGAGCTTGCCTTTCAGCAAATTCTAACCTACTGGTCAACACTGTCAAATGCTCTAGGATCTGATTAACGCCATACACCAGCCCTCCCTGGCGAGCCTCTTGCGTACGCTGAAGCCGCGCCAGATTAGGTGTGTCAATGATTCCCTTATCAGTCATGATCATATCCTCTGGAACCGTGGGCACTCCTGCCCTGCTGCATAACATTGTGATAGTGTTTGGAAAGAACAGCTTCCCCACCTTCTTTTTCCAGCAATCAACAATCTCAGAAGAAATAATTTTTCCTACATCAATACTCATCGAGCGAAGAATGGCAAAAGCAAGCAATACCCTATCTCGAGATACTGTGGAGTCGTGTGTTGTCGGCAGCAAGCGTAGCCTGATGAAACCCATCCAAGTGTTGGCTTCACTCTTCAAATAAGCAGCTTGAAACGTATGCTTCCGCGTCTGCGACACCCTCCATTGAGCCCCCTCAATGCCTACCTCCCGGACAGCCGCACTCAGTTGATCACTAGATGGTGCAACCACCATCTCATTAAAAACGGCATGCGGAAAATCCTGGAGATCGAACAATTCATTAATGGCCTCAAGACTCCACTGTACAGGCACTTCTCGAAAGATAACCTCAAAATCATTCTTAACATCAAGGTTGGCGTAAAATTCCCGAACAATGTTAGAATTGACAGGTTCTGGTTTCGCACAAATTTGCCTCCACCCGAGATTTACTATTCCAGACTCCAAGAACCTGGGCAAATTACTGCCAAATCCTCGTTCGAACAAGAAGTCCCGTTTCACCACCTCTTGGTATTTTGCTCGAGCAAGATCGTTGACGAAGCGAATGAATGGTGCCCTCGGCTCCTCAATTTCTCCCGATGCTTCGGCAATTCCTTTGCCCTTGCTTTCTCTCTATTCACGCAAACGCTCTTCTTCTGCCTTTCTTGCCTCTTCCTCTTTTTCCTTATTCTCAGCTGCCTTTTTTTCTTCCTCAGAATCCGACGTCGGAGGTGATGGAGTGTTCCGAAACACCCTCACGCGACCCGCCTTCCTCTTGATGCGGCGACGTCGGGGCGGTTCAGGTAGAATTACTTCAACATGAGCCTCCTGCGCCAGCTCCGGTGTTTTCTCCTTGTTAGGCTCACCTTCTGCCTGCTCTTCAACCTCTGTTTCTTGAACCGTATCTGGGTTTTGTACTTCAGGTTCTTGAGTACTTCCTTCCTCCGCAGTAGTGGCAACAACATCTGCCACCTCCTGAACTTCCTCCTGTTCTGCAGCCCTTTGCTGCCTTCTCATTTTCTTTGCTTCCTTTTCCTCTGGCGTTCTTTTCTTTTTGGTTTTCCCTTTTTGCACTTCCGGCGTGACCGGAACCTCCTCTTCTTCACTCTCCCTCTCTTTCCTAGCTCTTGTTTTGGCCATAGATAACTCAAAGGGTTTTGCAAAGAGTGTAAAGGAGAAAGAAAGAACGTAGATGGTAAGATTGAAACAAGAAGGCGAAGTAGAAAGAAGACTTACCAATGTCTGCAAATAAATAAGGCTCCAGCAATTTGAAATCCTAACCGAAAGGATTTGCTCCGTAATAAATGGTTTTACCGTTCACAATTAAGTTGCAATTCAAATCCCTAACGGTAAAACTGTGGAACTCCAATCATCTATGGGAGATAACGGCATGCTGTCAACGGCTAAACCGTTGGATTGTCCCTATACGACATGTGGCAGCATCCCTGCAATTCACCTGCCATAGAAATTCAAAAATCCCAACGGTAAAAATAATTACTCACACTAAAATCCTTTCTATGCATACGAGAAATTTGCTCCAGCATTATCTTTGCGGCAACAATCTTCTGAACCTGCCGAATCTTAGATACGGAATGTAAATTTCAAAATAGAAAAATCAAATCTTTCAAATTCAAATTAAACTTTAACCGATCAAATCAAACTTAATCTTCTCTTTTATTTCAAATTGACGCCGAATAGATTTAAATTAAACAGAATTCAAATAAATAAAATCAAACCAATTAAAAAAATAATTCAAAGATACTTTAAATAAATAACCTGAAAATAAAATCAAATCAAATTAAAAAAAAATGAAATAGATAAAATCTAAGCTACCAATAATAGAAATACTTAAAAATAAAATCATGCAAAATCAAATCTAACCTAACTGCAATTAAAATCAAATTAGCGAAAAATAAAATTAATACAAACTCTGGGAGCTCAAAATTTTGCTCTGTGAAATGCTCCCGCAAAAGTCCTGCTCTCTCAATCATCAACCAACCTTAGGGAAGGATATTTCGACTGAAACTCCTCACCCCAATAATGCTTCACACGCTGACCATTCACCTTGAATATTCTCCCATCTTTTTCATCCTGCAAAGTAATTGCTCCATTGGAGAAAACCTCAATCACCATGAACGGTCCTGACCATTTGGATTTTAATTTTCCAGGAAATAATTTTAATCTAGAGTTATAAAGCAAAACTTTTTGACCCATGACAAACTCCTTAGATTTTATTTTCTTGTCATGCCACAGCTTAGTCTTTTCCTTATACATTTTCGCATTTTCGTAAGAAAATTGACGAAATTCTTCTAACTCATTAAGCTGCAGCATTCTTATTGCTCCTGCCCGACTCAGATAAAAATTTAATTTTTTCAAAGCCCAAAATGTTTTATGCTCAAGCTCTAATGGTAAATGGCAAGCTTTCCCATATACTAAGCTATAGGGAGACATACCTAGAGGAGTCTTATAAGCTGTCCTATAAGCCCAAAGAGCCTCATCCAACCTAAAGGACCAATCTTTTCTAGATGGATGGACTACTTTCTCTAGAATTGATTTAATTTCCCTATTACTAATTTCAGCTTGACCATTTGCTTGCGGGTGATAAGGGGTAGCTATCCTATGCTTAATCCCATACTTAGCTAAAAGCTTAGTTAAGATATTATTAACAAAATGTGTACCCTCATCACTTATTAGAGCTCTAGGTGTCCCGAACCGCGCAAAGATGTGCGATTGAAGAAACCTTGCTACTGTCTTGGCATCTCTCTGATGGCATGCAATGGCCTCCACCCACTTGGACACATATTCAACTGCCAATAAGATAAAAACATTGCCATTAGAAGGAGGAAATGGCCCCATAAAATCAATACCCCATACATCGAATAATTCAACTTCTAAAATGTAAGTAAGAGGCATTTCATCTCTAGGCCCCAAGTTTCCTCTCCTTTGACAAGTGTCACATTGCTTGTAGAACATGTGGGCATCCTTAAACAAGGTAGGCCAGAAAAATCCGCAATGCAAAATCCTCATAGCTGTCCTTTGACCGTTGAAATGGCCTCCATACGGCGAAGAGTGACATTGCTCCAGGATTTCCTTTGCTTCAGCACCTGAAACACACCTACGAATAATACCGTCAGAGCATTGCTTATACATAAATGGCTCATCCCAATAGAAAAATTTTGCATCATGCTTAAATTTTTTCTTTTGCCTCCAATCCATATCAATAGGGGTGACTCCCTTTACCAAAAAGTTGGCAATATCAGCATACCAAGGGACATCTCTGACTACCTTTACCTGAACAGCAAAAAGTTGTTCATCTGGAAAAGAATCGGAAATGGCAGATTGCTCCAGCAAAGATGATGACGGATCAAGACGAGACAAGTGATCTGCAATGACATTCTCTGATCCCTTCTTGTCCTTTATCTCCAAGTTGAATTCCTGCAGTAATAAAATCCAACGAATTAATCTAGGCTTTGCATCTTTCTTTGACATTAAATACCTTATTGTTGCATGATCCGTGAACACCGTGACTTTGGATCCAACCAAAGATGGCCGGAATTTCTCAAAAGCAAACACAACAGCTAACAACTCCTTTTCAGTAGTTGTGTAGTTGACCTGTGCCTCATTTAAAACCTTGCTTGCATAATATATAGGATGAATAAATTTGCCCTGCTTTTGCCCCAGCATCGCACCTACTACAGCATCACTCGCGTCACACATTACCTCGAATGGCAAATTCCAATTAGGTGCGCAGAGAATGGGTGCTGAGATTAAAGCAGCCTTCAATGTTTCAAAGGCCTTCCTACAATATGCATTAAAGTAAAAAACATGATCAGTGCACAATAAGTTACAAAGAGGTTTACTGATTTTGGAGAAATCCTTTATGAACCTCCTATAAAAACCAGCATGCCCTAAAAAACTCCGAATCCCCTTTACTGAATTTGGTGGCTCTAGTCTTTCAATAACCTCAACTTTTGCTCTATTAACTTGTAAACCATTTTTAGAAATTTTATGTCCTAACACTATGCCCTCCTTCACCATAAAGTGGCACTTCTCCCAATTAAGAACTAGATGGGTATCCTCACATCTTTTTAATACCTTTCCTAAATTTTCTAAACAACTCTGAAAAGACCCTCCAAAAACTGAAAAATCGTCCATAAAGACTTCAACAGTGGACTCAATCATATCATAAAAAATTGCCAACATACACCGCTGAAATGTTGCTGGAGCATTGCAAAGGCCAAAAGGCATTCGCATGAAAGCAAACGTCCCATAAGGGCAGGTGAAAGTGGTTTTTTCCTGATCTTCAGGAGAAATAGTAATCTGGTTATACCCAGAATAACCATCCAAGAAGCAATTATAGGCCTGACCAGCCAATCGATCCAACATCTGGTCGATAAATGGTAGAGGGAAATGATCCTTTCGGGTGGCTTTATTAAGCCTTCTGTAATCCATACAAACCCTCCAGCCAGTTACTGTTCTTGTGGGGATCAACTCATTATCTTTATTGCTCACCACAGTGACACCTCCTTTCTTAGGAACACATTGGACAGGGCTCACCCAATTGCTATCGGCAATTGGATAAATGATCCCAGCATCGAACCATTTAATTACCTCTTTTTTAACAACCTCTTTCATTGCAGGGTTAAGCCTTCTTTGTTGCTCAATACTCCTAAAGGATCCCTCCTCTAGAGTGATTTTGTGCATACAAAAAGATGGGCTAATTCCCTGAATATCAGCCAATGTCCAACCTATAGCTTTGCGGTATTGCCGCATCAATTTAATTAAGGCCTCCTCATGCTCCGGCATTAAATCTGATGCAACAATAATGGGCAACGTCTCACTTTCCCCAAGATACACATACTTCAGATGACCCGGCAAGGGCTTCAAATCTCACTTCCTCATTACAGACTCTCATTGTTAATTCTCCTTTTTGAACATCTATTAATGCCCTACCAGTAGCCAAAAATGGACGACCTAGAATAATTGGGACATCTTTGTCAGCCTCATAGTCTAAAATAATAAAATCAACAGGAAATATGAACTTATCAACTTTTACTAAGACATCCTCAATTTTACCCTCTGGATATGTGATAGACCTATCAGCTAATTGGAGTGTGACTGTGGTAGGTCTAGCTTCACCAATTCCTAGCTTTCGATAGACCGAAAGAGGCAGAAGGTTAATGCTTGCACCTAAATCACAGAGTGCTCTACCTAACTCTTTTCCACCTATAGACACAGGTATAGTAAATGACCCTGGATCCTTAGCCTTGGTTGGTAGCCTATTCTTGAGAATAGCACTACACTCCTCAGTAAGAGATACAGTTTCAAACTCACCTAACCTCTTCTTTTTAGTCAAAATATCCTTAAGAAATTTAGCATAATTAGGCATTTGCTCAATAGCTTCTACTAAAGGGATATTTATATGCAACTGCTTAAGAATCTCTAAAAACTTTTTAAATTGACCATCCTGATTCTTAGGCTTTTGCCTTTGTGGAAAAGGTGGTACATAAGGTGGGGGCGGCACATATGGTGGTTCTACATCTGGCACAGAACCAGATGCTCCAGCATTCTCTTTGCTGCCTCCAGCACCCTGACCAGACTCCAACTCTTTCTCGACAACAACATTATTATCACTATTACTATTTAAATCCTGGGTCTTTCTAGACTCTTCTAATGGCTTACCACTCCTAAGAGTTACTGCCTTTACCTGCTCCTTACCTTCCCTTCTAGGGTGTTCAGTATCTGATGGAAGTTTCCCTTGAGGTCTTGCCTTCAGCTCGTTAGCTAGCTGACCCACTTGCAATTCCAGGGCCCTCATCGAAGCTTGATTACTTTGAATTGTGGCATCTGTGCGAGCCATAAATTCTTTCATCATCGCCTCGAGAGAATTTCCCGAATTTTGCTGGGGAAAAGCCTGCTTATTTTGCTGCGGCATTACCGGCGCTTTAGCAAATCCCGGCTGGTTCATCTTCTGTTGCGCTTGTACGTTATTTCCTTGACCTCACCATGAGAAGTTGGGGTGGTTGCGCCAACCTGGATTATAGAAGTTAGAATAAGGGTTGTTCCTCTGATTACCTACAAAAAACACAGAAGCTGGATTGCTGGGGCAAAATTCGTAGTTGTGGTCTTCACCACAATAGACACATGTTTCGTCCGTGACTTGGCTCACCACTGCTGCAGGCTCCACAGCTGGTGGCTGCTAATGACTAATCACTGTCACATTCTTAAGAGCATTAGCAATCATAGCAAGATCAGCCCTAATGGTGGACACACCATCAACCTCTAATACACTCTTAACCTTTCTATTTGTGCCTCTAACATCCGACCACTCACAACTATTAATAGATATTCTTTCTAAAATTTCATAAGCTTCATCAAAAGTTTTTGCCAAAAGGGCCCCTCCAGCCGAAGCATCGACCATACCTTGAGTTACTCCATTTAAACCATTGTAAAATGTTTCCATTTGAATACAATGAGGTAAACCATGGTGGGGACACTTTCGTAAAAGTTCCTTAAACCTTTCCCAAGCCTCACTAAAAGTCTCATCTTCAAGTTGCCTAAACCCTACTATTTCACTCCTTAATTTAGCATTTCTATTAGGTGGGAAATATTTACTCAAAAATTTTTTAGCTAACTCATCCCACGTCCTAATTGATTCTGGAGCAAAAGAGTTTAACCATGACTTTGCTCCATCTCTAATAGAATACGGGAACAAAGTTAATCTAAGAGCATCTCTAGGCACTCCTAAAGACTTAAGATGTAAATGAGGGTCTTCAGAGGTCAAACCATGGAATTGCCCCACAGTTTGCAACATCTGAAACATTACCGGTTTCATTTCAAAATTCACCGCTTGGATTTGGGGACGTGCAATTCCTGGATTCAACTCATTAAACATCGGGACAGCATACACTCGAATGGCTCTGGTCCTATCGTTCGCTATCAAGATAGGATTCTCAGCCTGATTATTTCGCTGCTCATTTTGCTCAAACAGTGGGTTTTGCTGCAGCAACGGATTCTGCTGGGGGTTCACTGCTACTGGACCTTCAGGAACCTGCGGAAGTTGCGGGGCGTTCTCCATCTGGTTTCTGCGCTGCTCCCTCCTTCTACTCCTAAATGTTCTCTCAATTTCTGGATCAAGCTCAAACCGTACCCCAGGCGGATCGCTCATGCACCAAAATCACACCTGCAAAAACAAAAGAAACAATCAAAAAGTTCTAGCACCAAACCACTAAAACACATACACAAAACATATCAGATAAAAACTTATTCAAGTCCCCGGCAACGGCGCCAAAAACTTGTTGGGGTCCTATAGTGAGTAAAAATATAGTATAAAATACTCTAGAATTCCTGTGCAAGTATACACAGTCTGCAGCAAGTAATATTTATCAATCCAAGGTCTGAATGAGCTTCCACTTTATCTATTTTGCGTAACTTTTTAATGGTTTCAAGAATAATAAAATGATTTGGGTTTTATCGGAATTATGCTGAAGCAAAATGAATGACAGAACAACGAGTAACAAATAGATAGACAGATTAAAGACAGGCGCTGATTAGGCTTTAGTGATTGTTATAAAATATGCTCTAGCAATATTATTGATCATGCATTTCTCGCAGTATTATTAGCGGATTCCTCCCGGAACTCCGGATCTTTTGGGATGTGTTTCAACCCCAATGAAGAGCGACCGATCAAGCACTAGGCAACTGGCTATCCCTAGCTCAGTCACTGGCGTTCACCAATACACAATGATCGTAGTGTGGATAATTGCCACACACTCTCTAAATCATCCCTGAAACTAGAGAGAGCTATCCATACCGGGTGGCCAGGCGGGCATACAATGAGTTTCAGCACAACAATTAACCAAAATGCGATAGTCAATATATTACTAGAGATGAAGCACAGTAATCACATTATTCCTAACCAACACCTTAAGCTACTTAGTTCATAATAGGCATAGGAATACAAATTACAATCTGAGTATGCATGTCCATAATCCACAAGTTAATAAAGAAAGTAAACTCCCTAATCAGCTTGCGGAAGATGGTGTTCTTGATGATCTTCAATCTCCCTATACTATTCGGCTTCCAAGGGAAAACATGGAATGAATTTGACTTTGACGGCTACTTCCTGTTATAGAAGGATGGGAGGCTTGAATTAGGTCAACTAGGACACGTGTAAGGCTCTCCTTGATCCTTTATCACGAAAATAACTCAACAGAAGTCGGTTCATGAAGTTGGCTAACGAGCTGTGATGTGGCAGTTTCTGCTCCCAGTTTTGCTGCAGCACAGAATTTGCTCCCTCCAGTCGCCCAGCAGCATAATCTGCACAAAGTGATTTCCAAAGATTCCATTCTTCCAAATGGGTTAAATCATGTAATATCTCTCTAAAACCAACCCTATTAAGCATAAAGGACACACAAATCTCTATATAATTGAGGCCTAAATAACTACCTTTTGGGCAGTTATCAAGTATGCATGGTGTCACGGTTGTACATTTTCAACCTTGCGGCACCATGATCTTACACGTGACCATGGTCAGCCTTAAGGGTCATCTCTAACCCATAACTCATTTTCGCGGGACTTTGGTGCTTCATCGGACCTTAGGCGAGGTTCTTCATCCTCAACCGAACACAAATCATCTTGCAGCGGAATAACATTCGGTCATACACGTCGCCCGTACGTGTATTTTCACTCATTCGCGACTCTAGCCGACTTACCTCTATTCTAGGCTCAACCTTCGGTCCTAAGGCTCAACCTTGCCTCTACCTCAGGCCAAGGTCATCTAAACGCAACGTCGCATCTCATTTCATCATCTTCAATCTTGATAACACGACCCACACGCTTCTACATCAATCCGGAACTTCGCCCGGATGTGTTCGGACCCCTCAACTCTTCAAAACGGCTTTAAAACGCTCAACCAGAGCTTACCGAGTGATTTCAGGACTTACCGGGACCTACCAGGGCATTATAACACTTATCGAGGCATTTCGTCACCTACCAGGGCTTATCGGGCCATTATAATGCTTATCGGGACATTTCGGGCAAATACCGTGCCAACCGGGAACTATCAGGTCCCACTGATGCTTCACGATGCCACCCCGAGCCTAATTGTGGGCGAAGGACAAATGGTAAAATTGTGGGCGAAGGACAAACGCAAGAAAGTAAACTTGTTCACTTTCACAATACCTTCTTCGATCACATGGAACAACTGGTTCACTTCTAATCTCTTTTGTGTTTTGGGGTGGCAGAGAAAAGGGGGTTTGAGACAGATGGAGAAAATTGTGGGCGAAGGACAAACGTAAGAAAGTAAACTGACAGAAAGTCAGTTCCTAAGAAAGTAAACTGATAGAAATTTAAATGACAGAGAGGTAAATGGGGAGGTTAGTCAATCTCACCTTGTGGGCGAAGGACAAACACACGTCACTGCATCTCCCCAAAATTCATTCGGAAGTTTATTAGCTTTCAACATACTTCTTGCAAGCTCCATTATTATCCTGTTTTTTAGGTCATGCTGGATTTTATAGGAGGTTCATAAAAGATTTTTCCAAAATCAGTAAACCTCTTTGTAACTTATTGTGTACTGATCATGTTTTTGACTTTAATGCAGATTGTAGGAAGGCTTTTGAGACTTTAAAGGTTGCTTTAATCTCAGCACCCATTCTTTGAGTACCTAATTGGAATCTACCGTTCGAGGTAATGTGTGATGCGATTGATGCTGCGGTAGGTGCGATGCTGGGGCAAAAGCAGGGCAAATTTATCTATCCTATATATTATGCAAGCAATGTTTTAAATGAAGCACAAGTCAACTATACAACTACTGAAAAGGAGTTGTTAGCTGTGGTGTTTGCTTTTGAGAAATTCCGACCATATTTGGTTGGATCCAAAGTCACGGTTTTTACAGATCATGCAGCAATAAGGTATCTAATATCTAAGAAGGATGCAAAGCCTAGACTAATTCGTTGGATTTTATTATTGCAGGAATTCGACTTAGAGATAAAGGACAAGAAAGGATCAGAAAACGTCATTGCAGATCATTTATCTCGTCTTGATCCGTCATCATCTTTGTTGGAGCAATCTGCCATTTCTGATTCTTTTCCAGATGAACAGCTCTTTGCTGTTGAGGTAAAGGTAGTTAGGGATGTCCCTTGGTATGCTGATATTGCAAACTTTTTGGTAAAGGGAGTCACCCCTATTGACGTGGATTGGAGGCAGAAGAAAAAGTTTAAGCACGATGCAAAATTTTTCTATTGGGATGAGCCATTTATGTATAAGCAATGCTCTGACGGTACTATTCGTAGGTGTGTTTCAGGTGCTGAAGCAAAGGAAATCCTGGAGCAATGTCACTCTTCACCGTATGGAGGTCATTTCAGCGGTCAGAGGACAGCTATGATGATTTTGCATTGTGGATTTTTCTGGCCTACATTATTCAAGGATGCTCATTGGTTCTAGAAGCAATGTGATGCTTGCCAAAGCAGAGGAAATTTGGGGCCTAGAGATGAAATGCCTATTACTTACATTTTAGAAGTTGAATTATTCGATGTATGGGGTATTGACTTTATGGGGTCATTTCCCCCTTCTAATGGCAATGTTTTTATCTTATTGGCAGTTGATTATGTGTCCAAGTGGGTGGAGGCCATTGCATGTCATCAGAGTGATGCCAAGACAGTTGCAAGGTTTCTTCAATCGCACATCTTTGTGCGGTTTTGGACACCTAGAGCTCTATTGAGTGACGAGGGTACACATTTTGTTAATAATATCTTAACTAAGCTTTTAGCTAAGAATGGGATTTAGCATCGGATAGCTACCCCTTATCACCCACAAGCAAATGGTCAAGCTGAAATTAGTAATAGGGAAATTAAAGCTATTTTAGAGAAAGTAGTCCATCCATCTAGGAAGGATTGGTCCTTTAGGTTGGATGAGGCTCTTTGGGCTAATAGGACAGCCTATAAGACTCCTCTGGGTATGTCTCCCTATAGGTTAGTATATGGGAAAGCTTGCCATTTACCATTAGAGCTAGAGCATAAAACATTTTGAGCTCTGGAAAAGCTGAATTTTGATTTGAGTCGTGCAGGAGCAATAAGAATGCTGTAGCTTAATGAATTTGACGAATTTCGCCAATTTTCTTATGAGAATGCAAAAATGTATAAAGAAAAGACTAAGTTGTGGCATGACAAGAAAATTAAATCTAAAGAGTTTGTCAAAGGTCAAAAAGTCTTGCTTTATAATTCTAGATTGAAATTATATCCTGGGAAGCTAAAATCTAAATGGTCAGGACCGTTCACTGTGATTGAAGTTTTTTCCCATGGAGAAATTACTTTGCATGATGAAAAAGATGGGAGAGTGTTCAAGGTGAATGGACAGCGTGTGAAGCATTATTGGGGTGAGGAGTTTCAGTCGAAATATCCTTCCCTAAGGTTAGTTGATGATTGAGAGAGCAGGATTTTTGCGGGAGCATTTCACAGAGCAAAATTTTGAGCTCCCAGTGTTTGTATTAATTTTATGATTTGTTTTTAATTTGGATTAGGTTAGATTTGATTTGCATGGTTTATTAGATTTTTATCTTTAAGTATTTATTTATTTCTGTTAATTTAGATTTTATCTATTTCGTTTTGAATTTGATTTTATTTTTCAGGTTATTTATTTAAATTATCTTTGGATTATCTTTTCATTAGTTAGATTTTGTTTTATTTGGATTTTATCTTCAGTTATTTGAATTTTGTTTAGTTAATAAAGATTGTCTCTAAAATTTGAATTTAAAAGATCTGATTTTCCTGATTTGAAATTTAAATTTTGTATCCAAGATTTTTCAGGAGGTTGTTGCAGCAAAAGTTATGGCTGAAGCAAATATCGTCCGAGTTAAAAGGGATTTCATTAGAAATTTATTATTTTTACCGTTGGGATTTTCTTTGAATTTTCGCAAGTAAATTTGCATGTATCATCTAATGAGGCCGCGTGTCCCACAGCAATCATCCAAAGGCTTTGATGGTAGACAGCGCATAGGGATTTACCGTGGGCGATTGGACTTCACAATTTTTACCGTTGCTGGTTTCAAGTTTTTAAGTTCCATGCGATTAAACGGTAATATAATTAATGTGGCAAATCTTTTCAGTTAGGATTTGAATTTGCTGGAGCCTTATTTATTCACAAACTCTAGTACGTTTCTTCTTACTTCGTCTTTTTGTTTCAATCTTGCCATCTGCAATTTTCTTTCTTTCTCTATTTCGTTCTTTGTACAACCCTCTGAGTTATCTATGGCCAAAACAAGAGCTAGGAAAGAGAGGGAGAGTGAAGAGGAGGAGGTGTCGGTCACACCAGAAGTGCAAAAGAGAAAACCAAGAAGAAAAGAATGTCGGAGGAAAAGGAAGCAAAGAAAAGGAGAAGGCAACAAAGGGTTGCAGAACAGGAGGAAGTTCAGGAGGTGGCAAAAGTTGTTGCTGAAGGAATTGAATCATCTAGCGGAAGAGAATTAAATCGAGCGTGATTTAATTTCAATTATTCGAATACCGGTACGTTGGGCAAAATAAATTCAGAAACAAATTTCTAAATTAAAACCGATTAAGCATGATAGTATTTTAGATCTAAAACTAATTTTAGAACTAAGTACTTACGTGATAGAAGGCGAAAAACAGCACAATGCTCCAATCCACGTTCTTGATCTTCCAATCAACACCACCAATAGCGAACACCCGCTATGTCTCTTGGATTCATGAGGCAGAGATTGTGGGATCTCAATCTTCTTGGGAAGGGAATCACCTTGCTGTGATTTTGGTTGAGAAAGTGAGAGAGATGAGAGAGAATTTTCTGTCTGTCATTCTGCGTGAGAAAAGAAAGAATGAGCGATCCCCTGGGCAACTCCCTCTCCCCTGTACGATAAGTGGGGAGGGAGTTATTACCCTACTAGATCTTGATCGTTGGATCTAATCCAAACGATCTTGGCCGTCTATTAATTAAATAATAATAATCATTTAATTAATTAATTAATTATAATTAATTTAATTAAATCAATTATAACATAAGGTATTTAATTCAATTTGAATCATACTAAATTGAATTAAATTGGTCATTCAATTAATCTCATTAATTGAATCCACATTAATTAAATATCCAATATTTAATTACAATTGAATCATATTCAATTTTAATCTCTCTCATTTAACCTATAGTTTTAATGTGCATCATAATGTACATTAATATTAACTATAGAATTAATTTAATCAAATCACATTTAATTAAATTAAATTAATTAATTATCCAATTAATTAATTCATTAATTAAATATCATATATTTAATTAATTTACTATTTGAATCATTATTCAAATAATTCTCTCATATACTATAGTTTTAATATGAATCTCATTCACATTAAATTTAACCTATAGTTTCAATATGAATCTAATTCATATTTAATATTTGAACTCCTTCAAATATTTAATTCTCCCATTAATTAATTTTGAATCATATCCAAAATTAAATTATAATATAAAGTTCAATTCACCAATTAAACTTATATTATAATGTATCTTTATACATTATTTTAATTGTATCAAATACAATAAAATCCCCTTAACGAATTTGAACACACTTCAAATTCTATTCAAGACTATTTAACCTCAGAACCCTTTACGAGCTAGTAGGTGGACCTAATGGACCTACAGATCAGAAGCTCCAACGATACGAGACTAATTGGCTAAACTCATTAACCAAGTTAGTCAACATTCATTAACTGTGAGTCACTCCACTAAAGACCCACAGCTGCACTCTTCTCACTGTAGAATATTTCTGTGTCCACGTGTATCGACCAATAACAGTAAGTCAATCCTTCACGAGTGTTCGTAACGCCAGCTGGGTCAAATTACGGTTTTACCCCTGGGTTACCTCTGGATCCTTAAGTACCACTGATTCCTCTAATGAACAATCTGTTTATGATCCAATCAATAAAGAGCAGTTCCTCTCGGGCCAGGAGAGGATGGGCGCCCTTGTTCAAGACCCGGAATCAGCCCTTAAGGGAACACACATCTACTTGCCCCAATAGGAGAAGGAGTGAATTCCACTTGTACTGTTATGTTCCCAGCCCCCATTCGGTCTTGCCCCTGAAATGGTAGGATTATTGAGTCGGCGAACTGGCCACTCTCACCCATACAGATCTAAGGACAATCCCTCCTGAAAAGGAGTTCATAACAGACTCAGGATTGAGATTGAGTTACCTAGGTCATCCTATTGAAATAGAAACCTAAACTAGTCAACGGTGTTACATCTAGTGGTTACTATTTCGCGGTCCGGTCTTATGCAAACTCATTGCACAGGATACCCCCACTCGCATGTCTCCTACATGGATGCTTTGGATCATTGCATCTGTATCGAATACAAAGTGGGTCGTATCACATAGTGTTACCAGGATAAGGTACCCAGCCTTATCCCTATACTATAGACCATTTAGGTTGTTACTTGAACACTGATCCCCGTATATCCCCACATACTAGTTCAAGTTTCATCTAAACAACCTAGGATCTTAGTTTATTGGATTTGGGTCAAATTGTGCAATTTTAGTAACAATAACTCTTTATTGTACAAACCTCAATAGCAACGTATTGATACAAGTGAACAATTTGTCACCATTCACTACCTACGAGTTTTAGGGCATAAAACCCAACAGTTGCCACTACTGCGGAGGAAGGAAGTACTCAAGAACCTGAAGTGCAAAACAGAAATACGGTTCAAGAAAAGATTGCTGAGAGAAATCAAGAAACAGAGGTTGAGGAGCAGGCCGCAGGTGTGCCTGAAAAAGAGAAAACACCGGAGCCGGTGCAGGAGGCTCATGTTGAAGTCGTAATGCCTGAACCACCAAAGCGTCGCCGCATCAAACGGAAGGTGGGTCGCATGAGGGTGATTCGGAACACTCCATCGCCTCCGACGTCGGACTCTGAGGAAGAAAAGAGGGAAGCTGAAAATAAGGCAAATGAAGAAGAGGCAAGGAAGGCAGAGGAAGAGATTTTGCGAGAGCAACGAGAAGACAAGGGCAAAGGAATTTCCGAAGCATCGGGTGAGATTGAGGAACCAACAGTACCGTTCATTTGCTTGGTCAACGAGCTTGCGAGAGCAAAATACCAAGAGGTGCTGAAGCGTGATTTCTTGTTCGAGCGGGGATTTAGCAGTGATTTGCAAAGGTTCTTAGAGTCTGGAATAGCGAACCTTGGGTGGAGGCAGTTTTGTGCGAAGCCTGAACCTGTCAATGCCAACATTGTTCGAGAATTCTACGCTAATCTTGACGTTAAGGATGACTTTGAAGTTATAGTTCGAGGAGTGCCTGTACAGTGGAGCCCATGAGCCATTAATAATTTGTCTGATCTCCAAGATTTTTCGCATGCGGTTTTCAATGAGATGATGGTTGCACCATCGAGCGACTAATTAAGTGCGGCGGTCCGAGAGGTAGGTGTTGAGAGGGCTCAATGGAGGGTGTCGCAGACGCGCAAGCACACATTTCAAGCTGCCTATTTGAAGAGTGAAGCCAACACTTGGATGGGTTTCATTAGGCTACACTTACTGCCGACAACACACGACTCCACTGTATCTCGGGACAGAGTATTGCTTGCCTTTGCCATCCTTCGCTTAATTAGTATAGATGTTGGAAAAATAATTTCTGCTGAGATTGCTGACTGTTGGTGCAAAAAGGTGGGGAAGCTGTTTTTTCCAAACACGATTACGATGTTATGCAGCAGGGCAGGAGTGCCCACAGTTCCAGAGGATATGATTATGCTTGATAAGGGAATCATTTACACACCTAATCTGGCGCGACTTCAACGTATGGAGGAGGCTCGCCAGGGTGGGCTTGTGTATGGAGTTCATCAGATCCTGGAGCAACTGACACTGTTGGCCAGTAGGTTAGAATTTTTTGAACGACAAGCTCAGACCTATTGGACTTATGCTAAAAGGAGAGATGATGCACTCAGGAGGGCCTTGCAAACCAATTTCTCAAAACCATATCAGGCCTTCCTAGTGTTTCTCGATGACTTATTTAATCTGTGGATACCACCCCCACCTATTGAACGAGAAGATGATGTTGATGAGGAGCAGGGTTAGGAAGATTGACTGATGAGATGACCTGGAGCGAGCATTACTTTTGTTTTTCCATTTTTGTTTGCTCGCGCATATTGACCCTGCTCGCTGTTAAAACTGCTTGTCTGTTTCTTTTTAATTTTTCTGCTTTGACAAAAATATATCTCTGCTATGTAATTTTTGTTTGAATATTTTTTATGAAATTTCTGAATGTTTCTGTTCCATGAGCACTGAGCAAATCTAACTTAACTAATTTTCTTCTGAATTTTTGAAGCCTAGACTGATTACGCTTAATTAGATCAAGGTATTCTGATCTCTAGAAACCTTTTGCATGAGCATTTCTTCTAGCCTGGACTGTTGCTGCGACAAAGAAGATTTTGACGGTAGTATTGACTTATATGATCCACTTTAAGCTTAATTTGAGTCCCATGTTTAGTTTAAAAATTCAGATAGAAAAATTTAAGTTTGGGGGTATACTTGCTTATATAATGATTCATTGGGGACAATGAATAATTCATGTTTGGGGGACTTTTTGCTACTCCAATTGTTTTGCTCGAGCATTCCTCTCCTTCAAGTAAAAATTTGTTAGGTTATTGAGTAACCGGGGACATTTGTGATACCCATAGTTTGTCTTCGCGTCAAAAGATGACCTAGGAAGTGTGAAAAAATGAAAAAATTATTTGCTTAAAAAATTATTTGTTGAAGATTTTGCTGAAAAAGTTGATGGAGCAAAAGTTTTGAAGGATGAATGATGATCCAGCAATTTTTCTGTCTCCTAGAACTTAGGTGAGCTTCATCATAAAATGTCGCCATTCTGAGGGGCAAGAGATGGAATAACTAAGGATTCTTGAGCTTTATAAAGAGTATTGAGCCTAGTTGGTGATTAGTTTGAGGCAGGGGTATACTGCACCATAAAGTGGGTCATCCAATGCTTAAGAGCTTATGACGGTAGGGCTGCTTAAAGTCTGAAAAACAAGAAAATAAACCCGTTTAAAAATATGTTTTGAAATGTCTGATAATAGAGCTAGGCTGTGGTGAGTTCTTAGAATTAAGTTGAAAAGTGGTGATTATTTGTCCACGCCGGAGGAATCATTTTGCTGCCGCAGAGCTTGGTTTTGCAGAGTGCCCAGGTAAAGGTTAAAGGTAGTGTTGGACTGTCTGGTTTAATTAAGCTAATTCTTTGTCTAATGTTTTTAAATTCTTAAAGGAAGGTGAGTTAGTATTGCTCGGGACGCGCAATAGTTCAAGTTTGGGGGTGTGATAACTGTCCAAAAGGTAGTTATTTAGGCCTCACTTACATAAGGATTTTTGTGTCTTTAATGCTTAATAGGCTTGGTTTTAGAAAGATATTACATGATTTAACCCATTTGGAAGAATGGAAGCTTTGGAAATCATTTTGTGCAGATTATGCTGCTGAGCGACTGGAGAGAGCAAATTCTATGCTGCAGCAAAACTGGGAACATAACTGCCACATCATAGTTCGTTAGCCAACTTCATGAACCAACTTCTGTTGAGCTATTTTCGGGATAAAGGAGCAAGGAGAGCCTTACATGTGTCCTAGTTGACCTAATTCAAGCCTCCCATCCTTCTATAAAAGGAAGTAGCCGTCAAAGTCAAAAGCATTCCATGTTTCCCCTTGGAAGCCGAATAGTATAGAGAGATTGAAGATCATCGAGAACACCATCATCCGCAAGCTGATTAAGGAGTTTATTTTCTTTATTAACTTGTGGTTATGGACATGCCTACTAAGATTGTGATTTGTATTTCCATGCCTATTATGAACTAAGTAGCTTATGTGTTGGTTATGAGTAATGTGATTGTTGTGTTTCATCTTTAGTAATATATTGACTATCGCATTTTGGTTAATTGTTGTGCTTATTTCCATTTTATGCCCGCTTGGCCAGCCGGTGTGAATAGCTCTCTCTAGTTTCAGGGATGATTTAGAGAGTGTGTGACAATTATCCACACTACGATCATTGTGTATTGTTGAACGTCAGTGATTGAGCTAGGGATAACCAGTTGCCTAGTACTTGATCGTTCGTACTTCATTGGGGTTGAAACACATCCCAAAAAATCTGGAGTTCCGGGAGGAATCCGCTAATAATACTGCGAGAAATGCATGATCAATAATATTGCTAGAGCATCTTTTAGAACAATCACTAAATCCTAACCAGCGCCTGTCTTTAATCTGTCTATCTATTTGTTTACTTGTTGTTCTGTCATTTATTTTGCCTCAGCAGAATTCTTATAAAACCAAATCATTTTACCATCTTCAAAACCATTAGAAAGTTACACAAAATAGGTAGAGTGGAAACTAATTCAGGACTCGGATTGATAATATTACTTGCTGCAGACTGTGTATACTTGCACAAGAATTCTAGAGTCTTTTATACCATATTATTACTCACTTTAGGAACCCAACAGTAGGTAAATCCATGTCTTCCGACTATAGTAATCAATAAATTTGAGAAAGTAACAATTACCTTCAAGTGTAGTAGTTCGCATGGGTCCTCATAAATCTGTATGGAAAAGCTCGAGAGGTTTTGATGTTCTCCAAGCATTTCCTGTTGGAAATGAATTTCGATGATGCTTCCCCAAAATACATGCTTCACAAAGTTGATCTTCCTTTTGAATGTTTGTCGTTCCTCTCACCATATGTTGTTGACACATGTGCGATAAATTGTTAAAACTCAAATGTCCATACCGATAATGCCAAAGCCATGAAGTATCTTTTACCAACTTCTCAAAACATACAAGCTTCTCATAAGACATTTTGATAGGAAACATCTTGTTTGCAGTCATATGTACCTTTGTTATGAGACCTCCATTTTTGGTTCTGATCTCGCACATGCTATCTTTGAAGATTACATCATGCCCTTTCAATAAAAGTTGTCCAACACTTAAAAGATTGTGTTTAAGACCTGGAACAAAATATACATCAGTGATTCTTTTTGCTCCATTCTTTGTCTTAACAAGGATATCTCCTCTTCTTTTAACTTCAAGATTCTTATTGTCATCAGTCTTCACCTCATTGTGAAGAGATCCATCAAAAGTTACGAAAATATCCTTCCTTCCCGTTACGTGATTACTACAACCACTATCAAGATACTATATATCTTCAGTGCTTATTTCTTGGACATTGAAGGTGATGAAAAGAAGACCTTGGTCATTATCCTGTTGTTCATGCATTAGGGTTGTCTCTACCTAATTAGTCTCCTTGGACTAACAATCTGATTGAAAATGTCCATAGCGTCCACAATTGAAACATTTAATGTGAGAAAAATCTCCATGGCCTCTACCTGTGCTTCTTCCTCTGCTTGAACTTCTTCCTCTTCCTCTATTTGAAGAAGTTTGATTATCACTTCTTTCGAACTCAAAATTTTTGGAGTCGTTGGATCTGCTCCATTTCCTCGACCACCACGTCCACCTCTTCTTCCACTAGATCTCCCTTTAGAAGAAGTTTGCATATGAAAAGCTTATTCTGAAGACGTAGAATCGAACCGCTTCAATCTAAGCTCGTGAGATTGGAGAGATCCCATTAAGCTATTAATGGAGAGAGTCGACAAATCTTTGGATTCTTCAATTGCTACAACAATGTGTTCGTATTTTCTAGTCATGCTTCTAATGATCTTTTGGACCATTCTTTGATCTCCAATTGTTTCTCCATTTGATATCAATTGGTTAATGATAACTGCCTAAAAGGTAGTTATTTAGGCCTCATTTCTATATTGATTTGTGTGTCTTTTACGCTTAATAGGGTTGGTTTTAGATAGATATTACATGTTTTAACCCATTTGGAAGAATGGAAGCTTTGGAAATCATTTTTTGCAGAATCTGTTGCTGGGTGACTTGAGGGAGCAAATTCTATGCTGCAGCAAAACTAGGAGCAAAAACTGCCACGTCACAGCTCGTTAGCCAAGTTGACAAACCGAATTCTGTTGAGGTATTTTCGTGATAAAGGAGCAAGGAGAGCCATACACGTGTCGAGGTTGACCTAAGTCACGCCTCCTATCCTTCTATAAAAGGGAGTAGCCGCCAAAGTCAAATTCATTCCATCCTTGGGAGAAAACATTCCATTCTTGGAAAGTTCCTTCCACCTTTGGGAGCGGAATAGTGAAGAGATATTGGAGTTCATCTAGAAGACCATCATTGCGAGCTGATCGAAGAGATTAATATTTCCTTTTATTATCTTGTAATTATGGACGGGCTTACTCAGTTTGTAGCGTGCATCTCCATGCATATTATGAACTAAGTAGCTTAGGCCTTGGTTAGGAACAATGTGATTGTCGTGCTTAACTTTAGTAATATATATTGATTATTGCATCTTGCTTAATTGTTTGTTTGTTTCTATTATATGCCTGCCTGGCCAGCCGATATGAATACCTTTCTTTAGTTTCAGGGATTATTTAGAGAGTGTGTGAGGATTAATTACACTACGATCATTGTTTATTGGTGAATGCCAGTGACTGAGCTAGGGATAGCCAGTTGCCTAGTGCTTGAACGGTCGTACTTCATTGGGGTTGAAACACATTCCAAAAAATCTGGAGTTCCGGGAGGAATCTGCTAATAATACTGCGAGAGTTTGCATGACCAATAATATTCCCAGAGCATCTTTTAAAACAATTACTAAAACCTAACCAGCGTCTGTCTCTAACCTGTATACCTATTTGTTTATTCTTTGTTCTGTCATTTATTTTGCTTCAGTATTATTCTTATAAAAACCAATCATTTTTACCATCTTTGAAACCATTAGAAAGTTACGCAAAATAGATAATGTGGAAGCTAATTCATGCCTTGGATTGATAATTCTTATTACTTGTTGCGGACTGTGTATACTTGCACAGAGTTCTAGAGTCTTTTATACCATGTTTTTACTCATTCTAGGAACCCAACAAGTTTTTGGCGTCGTTGTCGGGGACTTGAATAAGTTTTTATCTGACCTGCTTTGTGTATGTGTTTTAGTGGTTTGGTGCTAGAACTTTTTGATTGTTTCTTTTTTTTTTTTGCAGGTGTGCGTTTGGTGATGAGCAATCCACTTGGGGTAAAGTTCGAGCTTGATCTAGAAATCGAGAGGACATTCAGGAGAAGAAGAAGAGAGCTGCGCAGAAATCAAATGGATAACGTGTCGCGTCTCCCGCAGGGTCCTGAAGATCTAGTGAACCCCCAGCAGAATCGATTGCTGCAACAAAATCCGTCGCTGGAGCAAAATGAGCAGCAAAATAATCAGGCTGAAAAATCCTATCTTGGTAGCGAACGATAGGACCAGAGCCATTCGAGCATATGCTTTTCCAATTTTTGATGAGTTGAATCCAAGGATTGCACATCCTCAAATCCAAGAGGCAAATTTTGAAATGAAACCAGTAATGTTTCAGATGTTGCAAACCATGGGGCAATTCCATGGTTTGTCATCTGAAGATCCTCATTTGCATCTTAAGTATTTTCTAGGAGTTAGTGATTCTTTTGTAATTTAAGGAGTGCCTAGAGATGCTCTTAGATTAACTTTGTTCTCGTATTCTCTTAGAGATGAAGCAAAGGCATGGTTGAATTATTTTTCTCCAGGATCGATTAGGACATGGGATGAGTTAGCTGAAAAAATTTTTAGTAAATATTTCCCACCTAATAGAAATGCTAAATTGAGGAGTGAAATAGTAGGGTTTAGGCAACTTGAAGATGAGACTTTTAGTGAGGCCTGGGAGAGGTTTAAGGAGCTTTTGCGAAAGTGCCCCCACCATGGTTTACATCATTGTATCCAAATGGAAACATTTTACAATGGGTTAAACGGAGTAACCCAAGGTATGGTTGATGCTTCGGTTGGAGGGGCCCTTTTGCCAAAAACTTTCAGTGAAGCCTATGAAATTTTAGAAAGAACATCTACTAATAGTTGCCAGTGGTCGGATGTTAGAGGCACAAATAAAAAGGTTAATAGTGTGTTAGAGGTTGATGGTGTGTCCACCATTAGGGCTGATCTTTCAATGATTGCTAACGCTTTTAAGAATGTGACAGTGATTAGTCATTAGCAGCCACCAGTTGTGGAGCCTGCTGCAGTGGTGAACCAAGTCGCAGAGGAAGCATGTGTCTATTGTGGTGAAGATCACAACTACGAGTTTTGCCCCAGCAATCCAGCTTCGGTGTTTTTTGTAGGTAATCGGAGGAATAACTCTTATTCTAACTTTTATAATCCAGGTTGGCGCAACCACCCCAACTTCTCATGGGGAGGACAAGGAAGTACTGTGCAAGCGCAACAAAAGGTGAACCAGTCGGGATTTGCTAAAGCGCAGGTATTGCCCCAGGAAACTAAGTAGGCTTTGCCCCAGGAAACTAAGTAGGCTTTGCCCCAACAAAGTTCGGGGAATTCTCTTGAGGCAATGATGAAAGAATTTATGGCTCGTACAAACGCCGCAATTCAAAGTAATCAAGCTTCAATGAGAGCCTTGGAATTGCAAGTGGGTCAGCTAGCTAATGAGCTAAAGGCAAGGCCTCAAGGGAAGCTTCCTTCAGATACTGAACACCCTCGAAGGGAAGGTAAGGAGCAGGTAAAGGCGGTGACTGTTAGGAGTGGTAAGCCATTAGAAGAAAGAAAAGAACCTAGTAGAACTCAGGATATAGAAAATAATAGTGATAAAAATGTTATTGTTGAGAACGAGTTGGAGTCTAGTCAGGGTGCTGGAGGCAGGAATAAAGATGGTGGAGCATCTGGTTCTGTTTCAGATGTGGAACCACCTTATGTGCCGCCCCCACCTTATGTACCACCTCTACCTTTTCCACAAAGGCAAAAGCCTAAGAATCAGGATGGTCAATTTAAAAAGTTTTTAGAGATTGTTAAGCAATTGCATATAAATATCCCTCTAGTAGAAGCTATTGAGCAAATGCCTAATTATGCTAAATTTCTTAAGGATATTTTAACTAAAAAGAAGAGGTTAGGTGAGTTTGAATCTGTATTTCTTACTGAGGAATGTAGTGCAATTCTTTAGAATGGGCTACCACCCAAGGCTAAGGATCTAGGATCATTTACCATACCTCTATCTATAGGTGGAAAGAATTAGGTAGAGCACTCTGTGATCTAGGTACAAGCATTAACCTTATGCCTCTTTCGGTCTATCGGAAGCTAGGTATTGGTGAAGCTAGGCCTACCACAGTCACACTCCAACTAGCTGATAGGTCTATCACATATCCAGACGGTAAAATTGAGGATGTCTTAGTAGGGTGTTAATAGATGTTCAAAAAGGGGAATTAACAATGAGAGTCTGTAATGAGGAAGTGAAATTTAATGTGTTTAAAGCAATGAAATATCCAGACGAAATGGAGGATTGCTCTTTCATTAAGATTATGGAGAGCACAATTGTTGAGACATCAATACAGGATTCGGGTGATAAGCATTTGGAAGATCATGGAGAGGTTAGGGTAGGAGATTTAGAGGTTTGTTCTTTAGAAAGTAAAAATGAAAAGGAATTGTTTAGGTCTGAGGATGTTTTTTCGTCTTTAGACTTAGATCAAAGGAAGGCTCCTCCTATTAAGTCATTCCTGATTGAGGCACCAACTTTAGATTTGAAGCCCTTGACGGATCATCTAAAGCATGTGTATCTTGGGGAAGGTGAGACGTTGCCCATTATTGTTGCATCAAATTTAATGCCAGAGCAGGAAGAGGCCTTAATAAAATTGCTGCAGTAATACCGCAAGGCAATAGGTTGGACATTGTCTGACATTCAGGGAATTAGCCCATCTTTTTGTATGCACAAAATCACTCTAGAGGAGGGATCCTTTAGGAGTATTGAACAACAAAGAAGGCTTAACCCTACAATGAAAGAGGTTGTTAAAAACGAGGTGATTAAATGGTTGGTTGCTAGGATCATTTATTCAATTGCAGACAGCAATTGGGTACGCCCTGTCCAATGTGTTCCTAAGAAAGGAGGTGTCACTGTGGTGAGCAATAAAGACAATGAGTTGATCCCAACCAGGACAGTAACTGGCTGGAGGGTTTGCATGGACTACATGAGGCTTAATAAAGCCACCCGTAAAGACCATTTCCCTCTACCATTTATTAACCAGATATTGGATAGATTGGCTGGTCAGGCCTACTACTGTTTCTTAGATGGTTATTCTGGGTATAACCAGATTACTATTGCTCCTGAGGATCAGGAAAAAACCACTTTCACCTGCCCTTACGAGACGTTTGCTTTTAGGCGAATGCCTTTTGGCCTTTGCAATGCTCTAGCAACATTCCAGTGGTGTATGTTAGCAATTTTTTCTGATATGATTGAGCCCACTGTTGAGGTATTCATGGACGATTTTTCAGTTTTTGGAGGGTCTTTTCGGAGTTGCTTAGATAATTTAGGTCAAGTATGTCACTTCATGGTGACGGAGGGCATAGTGTTAGGTCATACGATTTCTAAGAATGGTCTACAAGTTGATGAGCAAAAATAGAGGTGATTGAAAGATTAGAACCACCGAGTTCAATGAAGGGAATTCGGAGTTTTCTAGGTCCTGCTGGATTTTATATGAGGTTCATAAAGGATTTTTCAAAAATCAGTAAACCTCTTTGTAACTTATTGTGTACTGATCATGTTTTTGACTTTAATGCAGATTGTAGGAAGGCTTTTGAGACTTTAAAAGCTGCTTTAATCTCAGCACCCATTCTTTGAGCACCTAATTGGAATTTACCATTTGAGGTAATGTGTGATGCGAGTGATGCTGCAGTAGGGGCTATGCTGGGGCAAAAGCAGGGCATATTTATTCATCCTATATATTATGCAAGCAAGATTTTAAATGAGGCACAAGTCTACTACAAAACTACTAAAAAGGAGTTATTAGCTGTGGTGTTTGCTTTTGAGAAATTACGGCCATATTTGGTTGGATCCAAAGTCACGATGTTCACAGATCATGCAACAATAAGGTATTTAATGTCTAAAAAAGATGCAAAGCCTAGACTAATTCGTTGGGTTTTATTATTGCAAGAGTTTGACTTAGAGATAAATGACAAGAAGGGATCAGAAAATGTCATTGCAGATCATTTGTCTCGTCTTGATCCATCATCATCTTTTCTGAAGCAAACTGCCATTTCAGATTCTTTTCCGGATGAACAGCTTTTTGCTATTGAGGTAAAGGTAGTCTGTGATGTCCCTTGGTATGCTGATATTGCCAACTTTTTGGTAAAGGGAGTCACTCCTATTGACATGGATTAGAGGCATAAGAAAAATTTTAAGCATGATGCAAAGTTTTTCTATTGGGATGAGCCATTTATGTATAAGCAATACTCTGACGGTATTATTCTTAGGTGTGTTTCAGATGATGAAGCAAAGGAAATCCTGGAGCAATGTCACTCTTCGCCGTATGGAGGCCATTTCAGCGGGCAGAGGACAGCTATGAGGATTTTGAATTGTGGATTCTTTTGGCCTACCTTATTTAAGGATGCCCATTGGTTTTACAAGCAATGTGACGCTTGCCAAAGGAGAGGAAACTTAGGGCCTAGAGATGAAATGCCTCTTACTTACATCTTAGAAGTTGAATTATTCGATGTATGCGGTATTGATTTTATGGGGCCATTTCCCCTTTCTAATGGCAATGTTTTTATCTTATTGGCAGTTGATTATGTGTCCAAGTGGGTTGAGGTCATCACATGCCATCAGAGTGATGCCAAGACAGTAGCAAGGTTCCTACAATCGCACATCTTTGCGTGGTTTGGGACACCTAGAGGTCTAGTGAGTGATGAGGGTACACATTTTGTTAATAATATCTTAACTAAGTTGTTAGCTAAGTATGGGATTAAGCATAGGATAGCTACTCCTTATCACCCACAAGCAAATGGTCAAGCTTAAATTAGTAATAGGGAAATTAAATCTATTCTAGAGAAGGTAGTCCATCCATCTAGAAAGGATTGGTCTTTTAGGTTGGATGAGGCTCTTTGGGCTTATAGGACAGCCTATAAGACTCCTCTAGGTATGTCTCCATATAGGTTAGTATATGGGAAAGCTTGCCATTTACCATTAGAGTTAGAGCATAAAACATTTTGGGCTTTGAAAAAGTTAAATTTTGATCTGAGTCATGCAGGAGCAATAAGAATGCCGCAGCTTAATGAATTAGAGGAATTTCGCTAATTTTCTTATGAGAATGGAAAAATGTATAAAGAAAAGACGAAACTGTGGCATGACAAGAAAATTAGATTTAAAGAGTTTGTCAAAGGTAAGAAAGTCTTGCTTTATAATTCTAGATTAAAATTGTTTCCTAGGAAGCTAAAATCTAAATGGTCAGGACCATTTATTGTGGTTGAGGTTTTCCCCCATGGAGCAATTACTTTGCAGGATGAAAAAGATGGGAGAGTGTTCAAGGTGAATGGACAGCGTGTGAAACACTATTGGGGTGAGGAGTTTCGGAAGAAATATCCTTCCCTAAAATTGGTTGATGATTGAGAGAGCAAGATGTTTGCGAGGGCATTTTACAGAGCAATATTTTGAGCTCCCAGTGTTTTCTTGCTGATTTGATTTAGATTTAGTTCGTTTAATTTTTGCATGATTTTTCAGTCTGTTGGTATTTTTAATTCCGTAGAATTTATTTTAGATTTTATCTATGTCGATTTGAATTTTATTTGATTTTGTGGGATTTGATTTTCGGTTTATTTAGTGAATTATCTTTTAATTAGTTTAGATTAGATTTTATTAGATTTTAGTTTAGATTTAGATTTTATTTTCAGTTATTTTTAATTTTGTTTAGTTTAGGTTTAATAAAGATTTTCTCTAATTAGTTCGACTTCGAGAATAAAGAGGATTAGATTTTATTTGATCGTTTAAATTTAAAATTGAATTTAAAAGATTTGATTTTCCTGCTTTGAAATTTGAATTCCATATCCAAGATTTTTTCAGGTTCAGAAGGTTGTTGCGGCAAAGTTACGGCTGAAGCAAATCGTCCGAATTGGAAGGGATTTGTTGGAGTAATTATCTTTTACCGATTATATTTTAAATTTTCTATTGCAAGGTAAATTTGCATGAGTCATATGGAGATGATCCGAAGGCTTTGAGGTTGGACAGTGCATAAACATTTACTAGGGGCGATTGGAATCCACGATTTTGTCGTTGCTGGTTTCGAATTTTTCAGATGCATGCGATTAAACGGTAATATAATTTAATGTGGCACAAATCTTTTCAGTTGGGATTTGATTTTGCTGCGGCTTATTTTTTTGAAGACAGTGGTAAGTTCTTTTCCCTTCATTCCTTTGCTGGTTGTATTTCTTCTTCTTCTTCTTTCGTTGCTCATCTCTGTAAAATCTGTGAGTTTCCATGGCGAAAACACGAGCAAGAAAAGAAAGAGAGAATGAGGAGGAAGAGGTTGCGATTACCCCTGAGGTACATAAAGTAAAGGCGAAAAAGAAAAGACCTCGGAGGAGAAAGAAGCCAAGAGAAGGAGGCAATAGAGGGTTGCAGAACAAGAAGAGGTTCAGGAGGTGGCAGAGGATGTTGCCACTACAGTAGCGGAAGGAGATACACAAGAACCTTAAGTGCAACTGATAGCGAGCATAGCTAGCTATGTTTCCCTAATTAATTAAACTAGTCTTTTATATTTAATTGGCAAAAATTATGCATTTTATGTTCTTTTTGTAGGAATCATGTTTCGGAGTTAAATCGAGAAATTGGAGATAAATACGTGTTCGAGACATGAAAATTGGCTAAAGAACGGAAAAGATTCAAAAAAGAAGAAGTCAAAAGAGAGCCATCCGTAGGCTAGCGTCGGGACGCTGCTCTTGGAGCGTCTCGACGCTGCCTTTCCTTTTATGAATTGGGCGGCAACAGAGACAGCGTCGAGACGCTATCTCCTTAGCGTCGAGACGCTGTGACAGCATCGCGACGCTATGTACACAGCGTCGCGACGCTACCCGCAGATTTTCTATAAATTCCTCTTTTCAGCTACGGATTAGGGGAGGCCAATTGGTTAGATTTTAGCCCTAATTTCGACTAGAGACCTTTTGTGGGAGCTAAAGGCAAGGCCAAGGAGCGGGAATCAAGCGAGAAGACGTGGAGATCGTGACGGGGACGTGCCGGTTTCGACGGATTCGAGTTTTCCCTTTTCTTTCCCTTAACTCTTGTAGTTTTTATGGCTTTTCTTTCAATTAGTGTTTATGGTTTAGAGACTATGAATTGCTAGTTGTTTGTCTTAGGGATTGATGTAATTGTTTAAGTTTGTTGAATTAATTTTTGGTATGAATGTGCTTTTATTCTATGCATGCAATTTTGTGTTTAATGCTTTCAATTACTTGATCACTAATTGAATGATTTAAGTGTTGAATCTAACTCGGGAGAGAGGATTTGGCCTAAGACTTACCTTGTTTAATTGCATGACTAGAGTAGAAATTCTAAGTTTGTGACGGGATTTGGAATATCTTTAGAAGCATAACAAGGACCGAACCGAATAATGCCTTGCATGTTAATGAACTTAGATAGGGATATCAAGTTGGTTTATATGCATGAGAATCAATTATACTCGGGAGAGGTAATCGTGATAAAAGTTTCCTTGGCTTGTAGAATAATTGCACGGTCAATTCATTCCTATTAATCAATCCTCATTCTTAATCAATGAAATCAATGCCCTAAGAATATTTCCATTTGAGTCTCCACTTTTATTTTATGCTTTTTGTCTTTAGATTTATTCTTTATCATTGAGTTTTGCTCCCTAAATAAAATTGGACAAAAGTATTCGCGATACTTAATTTGCTAGAAAACCAATCCAGAGGACGACACTCGTTTTACACGAAAACACTATATTATTACTTGACCCGTACACTTGCGGTAAGCAAATTGCACATCAAGTTTTTGGCGCCGTTGCCGGGGATTGGTATATTTAGTTAAATTAATATCGTGGAAAAATTGTTCGGTCTTAATTTAGGGTGTATTTTATTTTATTTTATTTTTATTTTGTAGATAGATTGCATTTTTTCCTTGTTTGTTTGTATTTTCCATATTTGTTGCATTCCTATTTTAGTGTTTTCCTTATAATTTGTTTTTCTTTCCATATTTGATTTTCTAGGTTAGTTTTTCTTTTAGTTGTGTAATCTTTTCTTTATTTGTTCTTGTCTTTCCTTTTCTAGATTATATTTTCCATATTTAGATTTTTCCATATTAGATTTTTTTGTTTGAGTCTCTGTCATTTGTTCTTGTTGGGTTATTATTTGATTGGAAGCCTAATTATCATTGTTGCTTTAATTGATTTGAATGGCTTTTTATTCAACACCATATTCCAATTTTTCATCTTCAAGTTATACCCCTTTAAATGAAAATTCTTCCTTGGAAAGCATAGTTCAAAATTATATTGAGGAGTCTAGAGCGAGGAGTCGAAAAATTGATGAAATCATTAGAGGACTTCAAACTCCACAGGAAGTTAGTGAGGTGGGATCCACTTCCATAGGTTGTCTAGTGAGTCATGTGGCCGATGATTCCTTGGCACCCATTCATGAGCTTAGTTCTTTCAATCTTGATGAGGATGAGCAGTTAGGGGTGAGTTGCATAGATAGTAGAGAAGAATTGGAGAGTTGTAGCACCTATCAAGAACATGTTTGTGAGGAAGAAAAAGAAAATGAGCTTGTAGTGTCAGAGGAAGTTCAGGAGGTAGAGTTTGAAGTTGAAAAGCCTTCGTCTGTTTTATCTTCTCCATCCTTTGTATATTTTGATTATTCATTTTTCTATTCTCACGAGTCAGTTTTAGAGTCAGAGTCTCTTTATTTTGATCTTTCTCCTTTCATGTTTATTTTATTCAAAAATACCAAAAATAATTCTGTTTCAGGGGCCCATGAGAAGCTAGTAAGTTTACTAGCGATCGTTGGTTATATTGATTCAAGGAAGAAGGGCCCAAAGAAATACGAGAATTTTTATGTGCCTTGACAGACTGGACAAACACGTCGAGCTAATGACGTTAAACAAGCGCTTATGGGAGGCAACCCAAGTAAGTTTAGTGTGTTTTCTTTTTGTTTTTTTTTATTTATTGTTTGTTTTTGTTTTGTAGGTCTTGTTTTCTTTCTCTCCTTTGCTTTCAAACTGTCAAGATTCCAAGCATTCAGTCAAGAAGTCATCATCATTCCAGGGCAGTATTGTTCACTCCTTTCATTCGTTTATTGTTCTCATGCTTGTTTATGCTTTATTTTCGTTATACATTGAGGACAATGCATATTTTAAGTTTGGGGGTGGATTAGCATGTTTGTGGAGCCCTTGAGCATCTGAGTTCGGGCTATAGTTTGAGCTTTCTTTGAATTATGCATATGGTTGTTTTCTGGATGCTACTTTTGCATGATTATGATGTCCTAGGATAGGCTTTCTTGTCAATTTTCAAGCTTGTGATGAGTTGTAAGCATAAGTGCCCAAAAAGGGAGACTTTTTAAAATTTTTCTAGGAGATGGCTTGCAGGAGTAGAGTATTTGTCTTAGCTAGATTTGGACTTGAATGCTTAGGAGCGAATTATTGGGTTCATATGCTTGTTGTCACCTCGATAGGTGTAGGGCAGAGCTAAAGAGTTAATTTTTTGCAAATTAGCATGTTTGATCTTGCTTAGGAGAAAAGAAAAGAATATCTGCTATTTATGCTCATAAAGAAAAATCATTCTTGTTGTTACTGTTGAAATAAGATAATAATGTCATGGCTTGTGCACAATATGCAATGGTTAATAAAGATTAAGGCAAAAAGAGCTACCCCTGTTGTGATCAGTTAGGCCAACCAGAGAAAACTCAGGTTAAGGGTCCCTGCAATGGGTGTGTGAAAGCTAGTGCCACATATACATGCTTAATTTAATTGTTAATTATAAGCACCTAAGTATGAAGATAAACAATCTAATTTGTTCCATTAACTCATTAGTGAAGCCTTAGTGCCAGTGTAGAGGGAAGATGAGCTGAGAGTTTAATAATCCAATCCCGAGTTAGTAGAGTCTGATCTTGTTAAGTTAGATCTCGCTTGTGGAAGTTAATTTTGGAAAAAAATTTAATTTGTCTACCTCATTGGTCCTTATGTGCATGTCTCTTGCTTGCTTGACTATTGACTTTTGAGCCTTGAGGATTGAGTTATGATTATTGCATCCATTCTTCCACTGTATGCTTGATTTTTAGTTTGCTCGAGGACTAGCAAAAGCTTAAGTTTGGGGGTATTTGATAGCGAGCATAGCTAGCTATGTTTCCCTAATTAATTAAACTAGTCTTTTATATTTAATTGGCAAAAATTATGCATTTTATGTTCTTTTTGTAGGAATCATGTTTCGGAGTTAAATCGAGAAATTGGAGATAAATACGTGTTCGGGACATGAAAATTGGCTAAAGAACGGAAAAGATTCAACCAAGAAGAAGTCAAAAGAGAGCCATCCGTAGGCTAGCGTCGGGACGCTGCTCTTGGAGCGTCTCGACGCTGCCTTTCCTTTTATGAATTGGGCGGCAACAGAGACAGCGTCGAGACGCTATCTCCTTAGCGTCGAGACGCTGTGACAGCGTCGCGACGCTATGTACACAGCGTCGCGACGCTACCCGCAGATTTTCTATAAATTCCTCTTTTCAGCTACGGATTAGGGGAGGCCAATTGGTTAGATTTTAGCCCTAATTTCGACTAGAGACCTTTTGTGGGAGCTAAAGGCAAGGCCAAGGAGCGGGAATCAAGCGAGAAGACGTGGAGATCGTGACGGGGACGTGCCGGTTTCGACGGATTCGAGTTTTCCCTTTTCTTTCCCTTAACTCTTGTAGTTTTTATGGCTTTTCTTTCAATTAGTGTTTATGGTTTAGAGACTATGAATTGCTAGTTGTTTGTCTTAGGGATTGATGTAATTGTTTAAGTTTGTTGAATTAATTTTTGGTATGAATGTGCTTTTATTCTATGCATGCAATTTTGTGTTTAATGCTTTCAATTACTTGATCACTAATTGAATGATTTAAGTGTTGAATCTAACTCGGGAGAGAGGATTTGGCCTAAGACTTACCTTGTTTAATTGCATGACTAGAGTAGAAATTCTAAGTTTGTGACGGGATTTGGAATATCTTTAGAAGCATAACAAGGACCGAACCGAATAATGCCTTGCATGTTAATGAACTTAGATAGGGATATCAAGTTGGTTTATATGCATGAGAATCAATTATACTCGGGAGAGGTAATCGTGATAAAAGTTTCCTTGGCTTGTAGAATAATTGCACGGTCAATTCATTCCTATTAATCAATCATCATTCTTAATCAATGAAATCAATGCCCTAAGAATCTTTCCATTTGAGTCTCCACTTTTATTTTATGCTTTTTGTCTTTAGATTTATTCTTTATCATTGAGTTTTGCTCCCTAAATAAAATTGGACAAAAGTATTCGCGATACTTAATTTGCTAGAAAACCAATCCAGAGGACGACACTCGTTTTACACGAAAACACTATATTATTACTTGACCCGTACACTTGCGGTAAGCAAATTGCACATCAGCAACATCCAGTGGCGGTCAAACCAATAGAAGTTGATGCCAAAAGAATGCAGGAAGAAAACCCTGAAGAAAATCAAGAAACACAGGCTGACGAGGTTCAAGAGGAAGAGGCAGCGGCTGTGCCTGAAAAAGAGACTGAAAGAGAGCCAGTTCAGGAGGCTCATGTTGAAGTCGTTATGCCCGAACCTCCGAAACGATGCCGCATTAAGCGGAAGGCTGGGCGCATTCAAGTGATTCGGACTGATGCCCCATCACCACCATCGTCAGATTTTGAGAAAGAGAAGACAGAGCGAGAGGAACAAGAGAAAAAATAACCTGGGGAAAAGTGAGAGAAGATTCAGAGAAGAAGGCTGAGGAAGAGCGGTTGCTCAAGCGAATGGCAGAAAAGGGCAAAAGTGTTGCTGAAGCGTCGGAAGAACACGATGAGATAAAAGAGCCATATGATCACATCGTCAACGATTTTGCCAGAGAAAAATACGTTGAGCTTCTGAAAAGAGATTTTTTATTTGAGAGAGGATTCAGTGGTGATCTTCCGCATTTTCTGAGGACCGGTATTGCAGACCTTGGCAAGGAGTTGATTTGTGCGAAGCCTGAGTCTGTAAACGCGCAGGTGGTGCGTGAATTTTATGCTAACATTGTCAAAGAAGATAGTTTCCAGGTGATTGTTCGAGGAGTCGAGGTAGACTGGAGTCCTAGTGTTATCAACTTGATAGCGAGCATAGCTAGCTATCTTTAATTATTTAATTTAGCTAGTCTTTTATGATTTTTGGGCCACTTTATTGTGCTTTAATGTTTATTTTGTAGGAAATGGTTGATTGGAGCTATAGCGCAATATTGGAGTTAATCGGGTGCTCGGGACGCGAAAAGATGCAAAGGAAGGAAAAAGAATCAAAATGGAAAAAAGTCAAAATTCGGTCAAAAGGTGACTAGCGTCGAGACGCTAGCCCTTAGGTGTCTCGACACAAGCATTCCTTATTCGGATAAGCGTGAAATCGTCACAGCGTCGAGACGGTGCGACCTTAGCGTCTTGACGCTACCGTAATTTCCTTTCCAGAACGCGCGTGTTTAGAGGCAGCGTCGAGACGCTACGATGAAATTTCAGAATAAATAGTTCTTTTCGGCTAGGTTTTTGGGGGAACGAATTTTGGCACTTCTTGGAGCCGTAAACAGAGGAAAAACAGGACAATTCAAGGCTTTTACATGTTTAGTTGATCTTGTAATTTTGATCATGAGTAGCTAAACTTGTAAGCTTAGGGATTGATGTAGTTGATTGTGTTTATGGATTGATTTATGGTTTAAGTTGTGAGATGTTATTATGTTTGTAATCTTGATTTAATGCTTTCAATTAATTGGCCATTAGTTGGATGATTTAAGTTTCGAATCTAGCTCGGGAGAGGGGATTTGATTCAGACTTACTCAAGATTGCATGACTAAAGTTTAGTTTCTAATTCGTGACGGTTTTAGATTAACTTTAGAATTGGTTAAAAGATCTCATTGCCTTGCATGATTAATAAACTTAGATAGGGATATCAAGTTGGTTAATTTGCATTAGAATCAATTATACTCGGGAGAGGTAGTTGTGATTAAAGGGTCTTTGGCTCATAATTTCATTGTGCATAATAACTTATTCCTTAAAATCAATCATAAACTAAATCGGCGAAATAAATTCCCTAAGTAGTTTTCCCAATTCAAATTCCACACTTTTTACTTGCTTTGATTTGGTTTTCTTATCATTCATTCATCACTTTTTGATCCCTAAATAAAATTGGGCAAGATAATTCACAATACTTGATTTGCTTAAAAATCCAATCCAGAGGACGACACTCGTTTATACGAACTCTTTATTATTACTTGACCCGTGCGCTTGCGGTTAGGAAAAGTCCACATCAAGTTTTTGGCGCCGTTGCCGGGGATTGGCACATTTAGCTAGATTGATATTGTGAAAAAAATTGTTTGATCTTAATTTAGGGTGTATTTTTATTTTTTTAGGTTGATTGCATTTTTTTCCTTATTTGTTTTTCTTTCCATATTTGTTTTTCTAGCTTAGTTTTTCTTTTAATTGTGTAATCTTTTCCTTATTTGTTTCTTGCTATTTCTTTTTAGATTAGTTTTTCCTTATTTGTTAGTTTCCTTATTTGTGTTTTGCCATATTTATTTTTGCATTCCATATTAGGTTATTTTGTTTCCTTTTTCTAGATTATATTTTCCATATTTAGATTAGTTGTTTTCTTTGTTGCTTTCCATAATTGTTTTCTTTCCTTTTTAGGGTAGTTTAGTTTTGTATGCGTAATAGTAAAGATTTAATTTTAGCACCACTGGATCCCGAGATAGAAAGAACCATCCATAGGCTTAGAAGGGAGAATAGAGAAAACGTTCAAATGGCTGACCAAAATCCACCTGAGGAGCCTAGGCCTATTAGGGACTACTTCCAGCCCGTGTTTCAGGGGCAACAGTCGGGGATTGTCTATGCACCGATTAATGCCAACAACTTTGAGCTGAAGACCGGCCTCATTCAGATGGCTCGAGACTGTGCATACAGAGGATCGCCCACCGAGGATCCAAATTCTCATCTTAAATCATTCTTGGACATTTGTGGGACAGTAAAGATTAATGGAGTCTCTGAGGATGCTATTCGCTTACGTTTATTTCCATTTTCTTTGCAGGATAAAGCACGAGATTGGTTGCAGTCTATTACCCCTGGGAGCATCACCACCTGGGATGCTTTGGTCCAGGCCTTTTTAAAGAAATTTTTTCCTCCTGCAAAGACGGTCAAGTTGAGGACCGAGATTGGGACATTTCAACAACAATATGATGAGCAGTTGTTCGAGGCGTGGGAGCGATTCAAAGAGTTGTTGAGGAAGTGTCCTCAGCATGGTTATCCCGATTGGCTTCAAGTACAGTTGTTTTATAATTGTTTAACTCATAGTACAAAAACGATTGTTGATGCAGCTGCAGGTGGGACTCTGTTGTCCAAGACCGTGGAAAACGCTCGCACACTTTTAGAGGATATGGCCACCAACAGCTATCAGTGGCCATCTGAGCGGTCTACACCTAAAAAGATTGCTGTTGGAGTGTTTGAGGTTGACAAGGTGAGTGCACTCCAGGCCCAGATGACCTCTCTTGCTAATGCTTTTATGAAATTTTCAGGTACAGGGAGTGCACAGTCAATTGAATCAGCTGCTGCTTTGGCATCTAGACCTCAGGAGGAGACCATCGAGCAGGTTCAGTATGTATCAAATTTTAATTCTATGGGATATAATAATAATGTTACACCTACACATTATCACCCTTACAATAGGAACCACGAAAATTTCTCTTATGCAAATACTAAGAACGTTCTTAACCCCCCTGGTTTTGCCCCTCAAACTCAAAAAAATAAAAGGTTAGAAGATCTTGTTGGAGCTTTCATTGCAGAGTCTAGTAACAGGACAACCAAACTAGAGGAGGCAGTCATTGCTATCAACACCACGGTGAATGGCCACAGTGCAGCCATAAAGAACATTGAGACTCAACTGGGACAGTTGGTAAATGTTGTAAGTACTATGAATAAAGGTAAGGCCCCAGTTGAACAGGAGAAAACTCAGATGGAGAGTGTGTGAGCAAGTTATACTAGCAACTTGCTGTGTCATGTCCGTTTTCGTTACACATATGATATGGTACCTCTTGAGACTGAGATCTCTTTTGCTACTGGTACAATCACCTCTCACGAGGTTGAAGCAGAGCCAAAATCTGTCCCACTAACCTGACCAATCTCTCGGGTGAAATGTCTGGGGTGACATGTGCATTCCGAAATATTTCCATCATTTGTTCTCGGTGGTGCTCTGAAGAGAAGACCTAAGATCTAAATTTGGGCAGGGACTTTGCTAAGCTGTTCGGCCACATTCTATTCTGATTGCCTTGAGAAAAGCATCTTGATTTTCCTTCCCTTTTCCTTTCTCTCTTCTCCGTATCTTTTTTCTTAATTCCAAGGGACTTTATCCAGATTGTAGACGGAAGGTGGTTGGTAAGGGATAATGAGTGGTTGTGGTACAGGCAGGGTGAGGGGTTGAGTCGGGATTTGAATAACAACTCGATTTTGGGGTCAAGGGAATCGGACCCCGGCTTCGCCCGAAGCATGCTACGGAACGAGCCTTGTCTACGAAGCAAGTTCAGTCAGCGCATAAATCGTAAGGCAATCACTGTACACCAGGAGGAAGCTGAAGAGGAACCTGAATCTGAGGACTATGAAACGCCTACAGGAGAAGCTGAGGAGGACACATCATCAGATGAGGCTGAAAAGCCTGAACCTGAGCCTCCTATTCCTTCTCCCACACTGATGGTTCCCAAGGAAAAGAAAAAGAAAAAGAAGAAAAAGAACAATCAGGTTCAGTTTGATAAATTTATGAATGCTTTTATGAATCTGAATATTAATATTCCTTTTGCAGAGGCATTAGAGATGCCCCAATACAACAGGTTTATGAAGGAGTGGTTAGCAAAGAGCCGAAAGGAAAAGAAGGTTGACACTGTATATCTTGCTTCCACTTGCAGCACCAGAGTACAACAGAAAGTACCTGAAAAAGTAGCAGACCCAGGGAGTTTTTCTGTTCCTTGTAGTTTTGGTACTTACTCTTTTAGAGCATTATGTGACTTAGGTGCTAGCATTAATATCATTCCTCTATCGTTGTGTAAAAAGTTAGATATAGGTGAGATTAAGTCTACTCCTGTAAAGCTCCAATTGGCTGATCAATCTGTGGTGAGACCAGTTGGTATTGTAGAAAATGTGTTAATCAGAGTAGGTAGATTTTTCCTCCCTATTGATTTATATGTTATGGACATGATAGAAAATCCTTCAATGCCTGTCATATTAGGAAGACCATTCCTCGCTACTGGGTGAGTGATTATAGATATTGAGCGCAGGGAGCTCACTATTAGAGTTAAGAACGAAAAAGAAATTTTTAAAGCAGTTGAAGACTCTAAAGATGAAGTGCTTTTTATGGGCTACAGGAAAGGTGCAAGAAAGAGCACCTCTGTTGGATTCACAGAAAGGAAGCCTCCTTGAAGCACGATCAACACGTCGAGCTAATGACGTTAAACAAGCGCTTTTGGGAGGCAACCCAAGTAAGTTTAGTATGTTTTCTTTTTGTTTTTAATTTATTGTTTGTTTTTGTTTTGTAGGTCTTGTTTTCTTTCTCTCCTTTGTTTCAAGCTTTCAAGATTCCAAGCTTTCAGTCAAGAAGTCATCATTATTCCAGGCCTGTATTGTTCACTCCCTTCATTCTTTTATTGTTCTCATGCTTGTTTATGCCTTATTTTCTGTATACATTGAGGACAATGCATATTTTAAGTTTGGGGGTGGATTAGCATGTTGGTGGAGCCCTTGAGCATCTGAGTTCGGGCTATAGTTTTGAGCTTTCTTTGAATTATGCATATGGTTGTTTTCTGGATGCTATGTTTGCATGATTATGATGTCCTAGGATAGGCTTTCTTGTCAATTTTCAAGCTTGTGATGAGTTGTAAACATGAGTGCCCAAAAAGGGAGACTTTTTAAAATTTTTCTAGGAGATGGCTTGCATGAGTAGAGTATTTGTCTTGGCTAGATTTGGATTTGAATGCTTAGGAGCGAATTATTGGGTTCATATGCTTGTTGTCACCTCGATAGGTGTAGGGTAGAGCTAAAAAGTTAATGCTTTGCAAATTAGCATGTTTGATCTTGCTTAGGAGGAAAGAAAAGAATATTTGCTATTTATGCTCATAAAGAAAAATCATTCTTGTTGTTACTGTTGAAAAGAAAATTATTATGCCATGGCCTGTGCACAGTTTGCAATGTTTAATAAAGTTTAGGCAAAAAGAGCTACCCCTGTTGTGATCAGTTAGGCCAACCAGAGAAAACTCAGGTTAAGGGTCCCTGCAATGGGTGTGTGAAAGCTAGTGCCACATATACATGCTTAATTTAATTGTTAATTATAAGCATCTAAGTTTGGAGGAAAACAATCTAATTTGTTCCATTAACTCATTAGTGAAGCCTTAGTGCCAGTGTAGAGGGAAGATGAAATGAGAGTTTAATAATCCAATCCCGAGCTAGTAGAGTCTGATCTTGTTGAGTTAGATCTCGCTTGTGCAAGTTAATTTTGTAAAAATTTTAATTTGTCTCCCTCATTGGTCCTTATGTGCATGTCTCTTGCTTGCTTCGTTATTGACTTTTGAGCCTTGAGGATTGAGTTATGATTGTTTCATCCATTTTTCTACTGTATGTTTGATTTGTAGTTTGCTCGAGGACTAGCAAAAGCTTAAGTTTGGGGGTATTTGATAGCGAGCATAGCTAGCTATCTTTAATTATTTAATTTAGCTAGTCTTTTATGATTTTTGGGCCACTTTATTGTGCTTTAATGTTTATTTTGTAGGAAATGGTTGATTGGAGCTATAGCGCAATATTGGAGTTAATCGGGTGTTCGGGACGCGAAAAGATGCAAAGGAAGGAAAAAGAATCAAAATGGAAAAAAGTCAAAATTCGGTCAAAAGGTGACTAGCGTCTCGACGCTAGCCCTTAGGCGTCTCGACGCTAGCATTCCTTATTCGGATAGGCGCGAAATCGTCGCAGCATCAAGACGCTGCAACCTTAGCGTCTGACGCTACCGTAATTTCCTTTCCAGAACGCGCGTGTTTAAAGGCAGCGTCTCGACGCTACGATGAAATTTAAGAATAAATAGTTCTTTTCTGCTAGGTTTTTGGGGGGAACGAATTTTGGGACTTCTTGGAGCCGTAAACAGAGGAAAAACAGGGCAATTCAAGGCTGAAGCAAAGGGGAATTCGGAAATCAACCCATTGTTCGTGGGGATCGTGACGGGGACGTTCGGTCTCGGCCTACAACAAGTTTAATTCTTCTTTCCCTCACTTTAGTTAGATTTTTATGGCTTTTACATGTTTAGTTGATCTTGTAATTTTGATCATGAGTAGCTAAACTTGTAAGCTTAGGGATTGATGTAGTTGATTGTGTTTATGGATTGATTTATGGTTTAAGTTGTGAGATGTTATTATGTTTGTAATCTTGATTTAATGCTTTCAATTAATTGGCCATTAGTTGGATGATTTAAGTTTCGAATCTAGCTCGGGAGAGGGGATTTGATTTAGACTTACTCAAGATTGCATGACTAAAGTTTAGTTTCTAATTCGTGACGGTTTTAGATTAACTTTAGAATTGGTTAAAAGATCTCATTGCCTTGCATGATTAATAAACTTAGATAGGGATATCCAGTTGGTTAATTTGCATTAGAATCAATTTTACTCGGGAGAGGTAGTTGTGATTAAAGGGTCTTTGGCTCATAATTTCATTGTGCATAATAACTTATTCCTTAAAATCAATCCTAAACTAAATCGGCGAAATAAATTCCCTAAGTAGTTTTCCCAATTCAAATTCCACACTTTTTACTTGCTTTGATTTGGTTTTCTTATCATTCATTCATCACTTTTTGATCCCTAAATAAAATTGGGCAAGATAATTCACAATACTTGATTTGCTTAAAAATCCAATCCAGAGGACGACACTCGTTTATACGAACTCTTTATTATTACTTGACCCGTGCGCTTGCGGTTAGGAAAAGTCCACATCACAACGCACTTTAAAACCTTCAGAATTTCCCCCATGCGGCATATAATGAGATGGCTATAGCGCCATCTAGTGAGCAGCTGAGAGAGGCTGTGCGAGAGGTAGGTATTGAAGGGGCACAGTGGCAGCTGTCCAAGACAGAGAAGAGGACATTCCAATCGGCTTATTTGAAAAGGGAAGCGAACACGTGGATGGGATTTATCAGACAAAGGATGCTTCCAACGAGACACGACTCGACAATCTCTAGGGAACGGGTTCTTCTAGCTTTTGCAATCTTGCGGTCTCTCAGCGTTGACGTAAGGAAGATCAATTCTAGTGAAATTTCTGGATGTTGGAAAAAAAAAGTGGGGAAACTATTTTTTCCAAACAGAATCACGATGCTATGCAGCAGGGCAGTAGTGCCCATGGGTCCAGAGGATATAATTTTGCTTGACAGGGGAATTATCGACACGCCCAATTTGGCACGGCTCCAGCGTATGCAGGTGGTACGTCAAAAGATGACATAGGAAATGTAAAAAAATGAGAAAAATTATTTGCTGAAAAATTGATTGTTGAAAATTATTTGCAGAGAAAATTCATAGAGCAAGAGTTTTGAAGGATGAATGATGATCCAGTAGTTTTTCTGTCTCCCATAACTTTGGTGAGCTTCATCATAAAATGTTGTCATTCTGAGGGACAAGAGATAGAATAACTAAGGATATTTGAGCTTTATAGTGAGTATTGAGCCTAGTTGGTGATGAGCTTGAGGCAAGGGTATACTGGACCATAAAGTGGTTCATCCCATGCTTAAGAGCTTATGACTGTAGGACTGCTTTAAGTCTGAAGAACAAAAAAATAAAAAATATAAATAAAAACCCCTTGAAAATGTGTTTTGAATATAGACCTAGGCTTTGGTAAGTTCTTAGAATTGAGTTAAAAAGTGGTGATTATTTGTCCATGTCGGATGAATCATTTTGCTGCAGCAGAGCATAGATTTTAAGAGTGCTCAGGTAAAGGTTGAAGGTAGTAATGGATTGTCTGGTTTGATTAAGCTATTCTTTGTCTAACGTTTTGAATTCTTAAGGGAAGATTTGTTAGTATTGCTCGGGACGCGCAATAGTTCAAGTTTGGGGGTGTGATAACTGCCCAAAAGGTAGTTATTTAGGCCTCATTTCTATATTGATTTGTGTGACCTTTGTGCTTAATAGGGTTGGTTTTAGATAGATATTATATGTTTTAACCCATTACAAAGAATGGAAGCCTTGGAAATCATTTGTGCAGAATCTATTGCTAGGCGACTTGAGGAAGCAAATTCTATGCTGCAGCAAAACTGGGAGCAAAAACTGCCACGTCACAGCTCGTTAGCCAACTTCATGAACCGACTTCTGTTGAGTTATTTTCGGGATAAAGGAGCAAGGAGAACCCTACACGTGTCCAAGTTGACCTAATTCAAGCCTCCTATCCTTCTATAAAAGGAAGTAGCCGTCCAAGTCAAAACCATTCCACTTTTGGGAGAAGACATTCCATTCTTGGAATGTTCCTTCCATCTTTGGGAGTCGAATAGAGGAGAAAGAGTGGAGACCACCAAGAACACCATCATCCGCAAGCTGATCAATGAGATTATTACTTTCTTTACTATCTTGTGATTATGGACATGCCTACTCAGATTGTAGCGTGCGTTTCCATGCTTGTTATGAACTAAGTAGCTTTAGGCGTTGGTTAGGTGCATGTAGTTTCAGTGCTTAAACTCTAATAATATATTGATTATTGCATCTTGATTAATTGTTGTGCTTATTCTTATTTTATGCCCGCCTGGCCAGCCGGTGTGAATACCTCTCTCTAGTTTCAGGGATGATTTAGAGAGTGTGTGGCGATTAATCACACTACGATCATTGTGTATTGGTGAACGCCAGTGACTAAGCTAGGGATAGCCAGTTGCCTAGTGCTTGATCGGTCCTTCTTCATTGGGGTTGAAACACAATCCAAAAGATCCGGAGTTCCAGGAGGAATCCGCTAATAATACTGCGAGAGATTGCATGATCAATAATATTGCTAGAGCATCTTTTAAAACAATTACTGAATCCTAACCAGCGTCTGTCACTAATCTGTCTGCCTATTTATTTATTCTTTGTTATGTCATTTATTTTGCTTCGGCATTATTCTTACAAAAACCAATTATCTTTGCCATCTTTTAAACCATTAAAGAGCTATACAAAATAGATAAAGTGGAAGCTAGTTCAGGCCTTGGATTGATAATACTTATTACTTGTTGCGGACTGTGTATACTTGCACAGAGTTCTAGAGTACTTTTTAGATCATAATTTTACTCACTCTAGGAACCCAACAAGTTTTTGGCGCCGTTGTCGGGGACTTGAATAAGTTTTTATCTGATTTATTTTGTGTATGTGTTTTAGTGGTTTGGTGCTAGAACTTTTTGATTGTTTCTTTTGTTTTTGCAGGTGTGAGTTTGGTGCATGAGCGATCCGCCTGGGGTGAGGTTCGAGCTTGATGTAGAAATTGAAAGGACATTCAGGATAAGAAGGAGAGAGCAGCGCTGAAACCAGATGGAGAACGTGCCACGTCTTCCACATGTTCCTGAAGTTCCAGCGAACCCCCAACAGAATCTGTTGCTGCAGCAAAACCCGCCGCTGGAGCAAAATGAGCAGCAAAATAATCAGGCTGAGAATCCTATCTTGTAAGCGAACGATAGGACCAGAGCCATTCGAGCGT
Source organism: Luffa acutangula (assembly GCA_036850905.1). Lineage (NCBI taxonomy): Eukaryota > Viridiplantae > Streptophyta > Magnoliopsida > Cucurbitales > Cucurbitaceae > Luffa > Luffa acutangula. Next base: position 29,383,949 of record CM072098.1, read on the forward strand.
ATGTTGTCCAAATGTTTGATGAGTTGAATCTAGGGATTGCACGTCTCCAAGTCCAAGCGGCTAATTTTGAAATGAAACCAGTAATGTTACATATGTTGCAAACCGTGGGGCAATTCCATGGTTTGTCATCTGAAGACCCTCATTTACGTCTTAAATCTTTTCTAGGAGTTAGCGATTCTTTTGTAATTCAAGGAGTGCCTAGGGATGCCCTTAGATTAACTTTGTTTCCGTATTCTCTTAGAGATGGAGCAAAGGCATGGTTAAATTCTTTTGCTCCATGATCAATTAGGACATGGGATGAGTTAGCTGGAAAATGTTTGAGTAAATATTTCCCACCTAATAGAAATGCTAAATTAAGGAGTGAAATAGTAGGGTTTAGGCAACTTGAGGATGAGACTTTTAGTGAGGCTTGGGACAGGTTTAAGGAGCTTTTGCGAAAGTGTCCCCACCATGGTTTACCTCATTGTATCCAAATGGAAACATTTTAAAATTGATTAAATGGAGTAACCCAGGGCATGGTCGATGCTTCGGCTGGAGGGGCCCTTATGGCAAAGACTTTTGATGAAGCCTATGAAATTTTAGAAATAATATCGATTAATAGTTGTCAGTGGTCGGATGTTAGAGGCACAAATAAAAAGGTTAAGAGTGTGTTAGAGGTTAATGGTGTGTCCACCATTAGGGCTGATCTTGCAATGATTGCTAACGCTCTTAAGAATGTGACAGTGATTAGTCATCAGCAGCCACCAACTATGGAGCCTGCTGCAGTGGTGAACCAAGTCGCAGAGGAAGCATGTGTCTATTGTGGTGAAAATCACAACTACGAGTTTTGCCCTAACAATCCAGCTTCTGTGTTTTTTTGTAGGTAATCGGAGGAATAACTCTTATTCTAACTTTTACAATCCAGGTTGGCGCAACCACCCCAACTTCTCGTGGGGAGGACAAGGAAGCAGTAATGTGCAAGCGCAACAAAAGGTGAACCAGCCAGGATTTGCTAAAGCACAGGTATTGCCTCAGCAAAATTCGGGGAATTCTCTTGAGGCAATGATGAAATAATTTATGGCTCGCACAGATGCTACAATTCAAAGTAATCAAGCTTCAATGAGAGTCCTGGAATTGCAAGTGGGTCAGCTAGCTAATGAGCTGAAGGCAAGGCTTCAAGGGAAACTTCCCTCGGATACTGAACACCCTCGAAGGGAAAGTAAGGAGCAGGTAAAGGCAGTGACTCTTAGGAATGGTAAGCCATTAGAGGTAGGAAAAGAGCCTAGTAAGACCCAGGATATAAATAGAAATGGTGATAGAAATAATGATGTTGAGAAAGAGTTGGAGATTGGTCAGGGCGCTGGAGGCAGCAATAAAGATGCTGGAGCATCTGGTTCTGTTCCAGATGTGGAACCGCCTTATGTGCCGCCCCCACCTTTTGTACCACCTCTACCTTTTCCACAAAGGCAAAAGCCTAAGAATCAGGATGGTCAATTTAAAAAGTTTTTAGAGATTCTTAAGCAGTGGCATATAAATATCCCTTTAGTAGAAGCTATTGAGCAAATGCCTAATTATGCTAAATTTCTTAAGGATATTTTAACTAAAAAGAAGAGGATAGGTGAGTTTGAAACTGTATCTATTACTGAGGAGTGTAGTGCTATTCTTAAGAATGAGCTACCACCCAAGGCTAAGGATCCAGGGTCATTTACTATACATGTGTCTATAGGTGGAAAAGAATTAGGTAGAGCACTCTGTGATTTAGGTGCAAGCATTAACCTTATGCCTCTTTCGGTCTATCGGAAGCTAGGTATTGGTGAAGCTAGGCCTACAACAGTCACACTCCAACTAGTTGATAGGTCTATCACGTATCCAGAGGGTAAAATTGAGGATGTCTTAGTAAAAGTGGATAAATTCATATTTCTAGTTGATTTTATTATTTTAGACTATGAGGCTGATAAAGATGTCCCAATTATTCTAGGTCGTCAATTTTTGGCTACTGGTAGGGCGTTAATAGATGTTCAGAAAGGGGAATTAACAATAAGAGTTTGTAATGAGGAAGTGAAATTTAATGTGTTGAAAGCCATGAAATATCCTGATGAAATGGAGGATTGTTCCTTCATTAGGATTCCGGAAAGCACAGTTATTGAGACAGCAAGGCAGGATTCGGCTGACACGCATTCGGAAGAGCATGGAGAGGTTAGTGTAGAGGATTTAGAGATTTGTTTGTTAGAAAGAAAAAATGAAAAAGTGTTGTTTAGGTGTGAGGATGTTTTTGAGTCTTCAGATTTAGATCAAAGGAAAGCTCCTCCTATTAAGCAATCCCTGATCGAGGCACCTACGTTAGATTTGAAGCCCTTGCCGGATCATCTAAAGTATGTGTATCTTGGGGAAGGTGAGACGTTGCCCATTATTGTTGCATCAGATTTAATGCTGGAGCATGAAGATGCCTTAATAAAATTGTTGCAGCAATATCGCAAAGCTATAGGTTGGACATTGGCTGATATTCAGGGAATTAGCCCATCTTTTTGTATGCACAAAATCACCCTAGAGGAGGGATCCTTTAGGAGTGTTGAGCAACAAAAAAGGCTTAACCCTGCAATGAAAGAGGTTGTTAAACAGGAGGTGATTAAATGGTTGGGTGCTGGGATCATTTATCCAATTGCAGACAGCAATTGGGTAAGCCCTGTCCAATGTGTTCCTAAGAAAGGAGGTGTCACTGTGGTGAGTGTTGGGTTCCTAGAGTGAATAAAAATATGGTATAAAAAGACTCTAGAATTCCTGTGCAAGTATACACAATCTGCAACAAGTAATATTATCAATCTGAGCCTGAATTAGTTTCCACTTTATCTATTTTTTGTAACTTTCTAATGGTTTCAAATATGGTAACAATGATTTGATTTTATAAGAATTATGCTGAAGCAAAATAAATGACAAGACAACAAGTAAACAAATAGGAAGACAGATTAAAGACAGGCACTGGTTAGGCTTAATAGTTCTTTAAAACGATGCTCAAGCAATATTATTGATCATGCAACTCTTGCAGTATTCCTAGCGGATTCCTCCCGAAACTCCAGATCTTTTGGAATGTGTTTCAACCCCAATGAAGTGCGACCGATCAAGCACTAGGCAACTGGCTATCCCTAGCTCAGTCACTGACGTTCACCAATACACAATGATTGTAGTGTGGATAATAGCCACACACTCTCTAAATCATCCTTGAAACTAGAGAGAGATATTCACACCGGCTGGCCAGGCGGGCATAAAATGTAAATAGGCACAACAATTAACCAAGATGCAATAATCAATATATTACTAAAGTTTAAGCACAACAACTACATGTTCTTAACCAACACCTTAAACTACTTAGTTCATAATAGGCATGGAAACACGAATTACAATCTGAGTAGGCATGTCCATAGTTACAAGATAATAAAGAAAATAACAATCTCCTCAACCAGCTTGTGAACAATGGTGTTCTTTGTAATCTCTAATCTCTCTATACTACTCCGCTTCCAAGGAAAGTTGGAATACTTTTGACTTCGATGGCTACTTCCTTTTATAGAAGGATAGGAGGCTTCAATTACGTCAACTTGGACAGGTGTAGGGCTCTCCTTGATCCTTTATCACGAGAATAACTCAACAAACGTCGGTTCATGAAGTTGGCTAACGAGCTGTGATGTGGCAGTTTTGTTCCCAGTTTTGTTGCAGCAAAGAATTTACTACCTCCAGTCGCTCAACAGCATAATCTGCACAAAATAATTTTCAGTGCTTCCATTCTTCCAAATGGGTTAAAACATGTAATATCCATCTAAAACCAACCCTTTTAAGCACAAAAGACACACAAATCCCTATATAAATGAAGCCTAAATAACTACCTTTTGTGCAGGTATCAGTGAGAAATAAAGACAATGAGTTGATCCCAACCAGGACAGTAACTGGCTGGAGGGTTTGCATGGACTACATGAGGCTTAATAAAGCCACCCGTAAGGACCATTTCCCTCTACCATTTATTGACAAGATGTTGGATAGATTGGCTGGTCAGGCCTACTACTGTTTTTTAGACGGTTATTCTTGGTATAACCAGATTACTATTGCTCCTGAGGATCAGGAAAAAACCACTTTCACCTGCCCTTATGGGACATTTGCTTTCAGGCGAATGCCTTTTGGCCTTTGCAATGCTCCAGCAACATTTCAGCGGTGTATCTTAGCAATTTTTTCTGATATGATTGAGTCCACTGTTGAGGTTTTTATGGACGATTTTTCAGTGTTTGGAGGGTCTTTTCAGAGTTGTTTAGATAATTTAGGTCAGGTGTTAAAGAGATGTGAGGATACCCATCTAGTTCTTAATTGGGAAAAATGCCACATCATGGTGAAGGAGGGCATAGTCATGGTGAAGGAGGGCATAGTGTTTGGTCATAGGATTTCTAAGAATGGTCTAGAAGTTGATAGAGCAAAAATTGAGGTGATTGAAAGACTAGAACCACCGAATTCAGTGAAGGGATTTCAGAGTTTTTTAGGTCATGCTGGATTCTATAGGAGGTTCATAAAAGACTTTTCCAAAATCAGTAAACCTCTTTGTAACTTAGTGTATACTGATCATGTTTTTGACTTTAATGCAGATTGTAGGAAGGCTTTTGAGACTTTAAAGGCTGCTTTAATCTCAGCACCCATTCTGTGTGCACCTAATTGGAATTTACCGTTTGATGTAATGTGTGATGCGAGTGATGCTGTGGTAGGTGCTATGCTGGGGCAAAAGCAGGGAAAATTTATCCATCCTATATATTATGCAAGCAAGATTTTAAATGAGGCACAAGTCAACTATACAACTACTGAAAAGGAGTTGTTAGCTGTGGTGTTTGCTTTTGAGAAATTCCGGCCATATTTGGTTGGATCCAAAGTCACGGTGTTCACGGATCATGCAACAATAAGGTATCTGATGACTAAGAAGGATGCAAAGCCTAGACTGATTCGTTGGGTTTTATTATTGCAGGAGTTCGACTTGGAGATAAAAGACAAGAAGGGATCGGAAAATGTCATTGTAGATCATTTATCTCGCCTTGATCCATCATCATCTTTGCTGGAGCAATCTGCCATTTTCGATTCTTTTCCAGATGAACAACTTTTTGCTGTTAAGGTAAAGGTAGTCAGGGATATCCCTTGGTATGCTGACATTGCCAACTTTTTGGTAAAGGGAGTCACTCCTATTGACATGGATTGGAGGCAGACGAAAAAGTTTAAGCATGATGCGAAATTTTTCTATTGGGATGAGCCATCTATGTATAAGCAATGCTCTGACGGTATTATTCGTAGGTGTGTTTCAGGTGATGAAGCAAAGGAAATCCTGGAGCAATGTCCCTCTTCGTCGTATTGAGGTCACTTCAGCGGTCAGAGGACAACTATGAGGATTTTTCATTGTGGATTCTTCTGGGCTACCTTATTTAAGGATGCCCATTGGTTCTACAAGCAATATGATGCTTGCCAGAGGAGAGGAAACTTAGGACCTAGAGATGAAATGCCTCTTACTTACATTTTAGAAGTTGAATTATTCGATGTATGGGGTATTGATTTTATGGGGCCATTTCCCCTTTCTAATGGCAATGTTTTTATCTTATTTGCAGTTGATTACGTGTCTAAGTGGGTTGAGGCCATTGCATGCTGATAACTGCCCAAAAGGTAGTTATTTAGGCCTCATTTATATAAGGATTTGTGTGTCTTTAATGCTTAATAGGGTTGGTTTTAGAGAGATATTACATTATTTAACCCATTTGGAAGAATGGAAGCTTTGGAAATCACTTTGTGCAGATTATGCTGCTGGGCGATTGGAAGGAGCAAATTCTGTGCTGCAGCAAAACTGGGAACAGAAACTGCCACATCACAGCTCGTTAGCCAACTTCATGAACCGACTCCTGTTGAGTTATTTTCGTGATAAAGGATCAAGGAGAGCCTTACACGTGTCCTAGTTGACCTAATTCAAGCCTCCCATCCTTCTATAAAAGGAAGTAGCCGTCAAAGTCAAAGTCATTCCATGTTTTCCCTTGGAAGTCGAATAGTATAAGGAGATTGAAGATTGTCAAGAACACCATCTTCCGCAAGCTGATTAGGGAGTTTACTTTCTTTATTAACTTGTGGTTATGGACATGCATACTCAGATTGTAATTCGTATTCCTATGCCTATTATGAACTAAGTAGCTTAAGGTGTTGGTTAGGAATAATGTGATTACTGTGCTTCATCTCTAGTAATATATTGACTATCGCATTTTTGTTAATTGTTGTGCTTAATCTCATTGTATGCCCGCCTGGCCAGCCGGTATGGATAGCTCTCTCTAGTTTCAGGGATGATTTAGAGAATGTGTGGCAATTATCCACACTATGATCATTGTGTATTGGTGAACGCCAGTGACTGAGCTAGGGATAGCCAGTTGCCTAGTGCTTGATCGGTCGCTCTTCATTGGGGTTGAAACACATCCCAAAAGATCAGGAGTTCCGGGAGGAATCCGCTAATAATACTGTGAGAAATGCATGATCAATAATATTGCTAGAGCATATTTTATAACAATCACTAAAGCCTAACCAGCGCCTGCCTTTAATCTGTCCATCTATTTGTTTACTCGTTGTTCTGTCATTTATTTTGCTTCAGCGTAATTCCGATAAAACCCAAATCATTTTATTATTCTTGAAACCATTGAAAAGTTACGCAAAATAGATAAAGTGGAAGCTCATTCAGACCTTGGATTGATAAATATTACTTGTTGCAGACTGTGTACACTTGCACAGGAATTCTAGAGTATTTTATACTATATTTTTACTCACTCTAGGAGTCCAACAAGTTTTTGGCGCCGTTGCCGGGGACTTGAATAAGTTTTTATCTGATCTGTTTTGTGTATGTGTTTTAGTGGTTTGGTGCTAGAACTTTTTGACTGTTTCTTTTGTTTTTGCAGGTGTGATTTTGGTGCATGAGCGATCCGCCTGGGGTACGGTTTGAGCTTGATCCAGAAATTGAGAGAACATTTAGGAGCAGAAGGAGGGAGCAAAGCAGAAAACAGATGGAGAACGCCCCGCAACTTCCGCAGGTTCCTGAAGGTCCAGTAGTAGTGAACCCCCAGCAGAATCCGTTGCTGCAGCAAAACCCACTGTTTGAGCGAAATGAGCAGCGAAATAATCAAGCTGAGAATCCTATCTTGATAGCGAACGATAGGACCAGAGCCATTCGAGCGTATGCTGTCCCGATGTTTAATGAGTTGAATCCAGGAATTGCACGTCCCCAAATCCAAGCGGCGAATTTTGAAATGAAACCGGTAATGTTTCAGATGTTGCAAACTGTGGGGCAATTCCATGGTTTGACCTCTGAAGACCCTCATTTACATCTTAAGTCTTTTCTAGGAGTTAGTGATTCTTTTGTAATTCAAGGAGTGCCTAGAGATGCTCTTAGATTAACTTTGTTCTCGTATTCTCTTAGAGATGGAGCAAAGTCATGGTTAAACTCTTTTGCTCCAGGATCAATTAGGACGTGGGATGAGTTAGCTGAAAAATTTTTGAGTAAATATTTCCCACCTAATAGAAATGCTAAATTAAGGAGTGAAATAGTAAGGTTTAGGCAACTTGAAGATGAGACTTTTAGTGAGGCTTGGGAAAGGTTTAAGGAACTTTTACGAAAGTGTCCCCACCATGGTTTACCTCATTGTATTCAAATGGAAACATTTTACAATGGTTTAAATGGAGTAACTCAAGGTATGGTCGATGCTTTGGCTGGAGGGGCCCTTTTGGCAAAAACTTTTGATGAAGCTTATGAAATTTTAGAAAGAATATCTATTAATAGTTGTCAATGGTCGGATGTTAGAGGCACAAATAAAAAGGTTAAGAGTGTATTAGAGGTTGATGGTGTGTCCATCATTAGGGCTGATCTTGCTATGATTGCTATTGCTCTTAAGAATGTGACAGTGATTAGTCATCAGCAGCCACCAGCTGTGGAGCCTGCAGCAGTGGTGAACCAAGTCACGGACGAAGCATGTGTCTATTGCGGTGAAGACCACAACTACGAGTTTTGCCCCAGCAATCCAGCTTCTGTATTTTTTGTAGGTAATCAGAGGAACAACCCTTATTCTAACTTCTATAATCCAGGTTGGCGCAACCACCCCAACTTCTCATGGGGAGGTCAAGGAAATAACGTAAAAGCGCAACAAAAGATGAACCAGCCGGGATTTGCTAAAACGCCGGTAATGCCCCAGCAAAATAAGCAGGCTTTGCCCCAACAAAATTCGGGAAATTCTCTCGAGGCGATGATGAAAGAATTTATGGCTCACACAGATGCCGCAATTCAAAGTAATCAAGCTTCGATGAGGGCCCTGGAATTGCAAGTGGGTCAGCTAGCTAAAGAGCTAAAAGCAAGACCTCAAGGGAAACTTCCATCAGATACTGAACACCCTAGAAGGGAAGGTAAGGAGCAGGTAAAGGCTGTAACTCTTAGGAGTGGTAAGCCACTAGAAGAGTCTAGAAAGACCCAGGATTTAAATAGTAATAGTGATAATAATGTTGTTGTCGAGAAAAAGTTGGAGTCTGGTCAGGGTGCTGGAGGCAACAAAGAGAATGCTGGAGCATCTGGTTCTGTGCCAGATGTAGAACCACCTTATGTGCCGCCCCCACCTTATGTACCACCTCTACCTTTTCCACAAAGGCAAAAGCCTAAGAATCAGGATGGTCAATTTTAAAAGTTTTTAGAGATTCTTAAGCAGTTGCATATAAATATCTCTTTAGTAAAAGCTATAGAGCAAATGCCTAATTATGCTAAATTTCTTAAGGATATTTTGACTAAAAATAAGAGGTTAGGTGAGTTTGAAACTGTATCTCTTACTGAGGAGTGTAGTGCTATTCTTAAGAATGGACTACCAACCAAGGCTAAGGATCCAGGATCATTTACCATACCTGTGTCTATAGGTGGAAAGGAGTTAGGTAGAGCACTCTGTGATTTAGGTGCAAGCATTAACCTTATGCCTCTTTCAGTCTATCGAAAGCTAGGTATTGGTGAAGCTAGAACTACCACAGTCACACTCCAATTAGCTGATAGGTCTATCACATATCCAGAGGGTAAAATTGAGGATGTCTTAGTAAAAGTTGATAAGTTCATATTTGTTGTTGATTTTATTATTTTAGATTATGAGGCTGACAAACATGTCCCAATTATTCTAGGTCGTCCATTTTTGGCTACTGGTAGGGCATTAATAGATGTTCAAAAAGGAGAATTAACAATGAGAGTCTGTAATGAGGAAGTAAGATTTAATGTGTTTAAAGCCATGAAATATTCAGACGAAATGGAGGATTGCTCCTTCATCAGGATTCTAGAAAGCACAGTTATTGAGACAACAATACAGGAGTCGGCTGATAAGCATTCAGAAAAGCATGGAGAGGTCAGTGTAGAAGATTTTGAATTTTGTTCTTTAGATAGAAAAAAAGAAAAAGAATTGTTTAGATGTGAGGATATTTTAGAGTCTTTAGACTTAGATCAAAGAAAGGCTCCCCCAATTAAACCGTCCCTGATTGAGGCACCTACTTTAGATTTGAAGCCCTTGTCGGGTCATCTGAAGTATGTGTATCTTGGGGAAAGTGAGACATTGCCCATTATTGTTGCATCAGATTTAATGCCGGAGCATGAGGAGGCCTTAATTAAATTGTTGCGGCAATACCGCAAAGCTATAGGTTGGACATTGGCTGATATTCAGGGAATTAGCCCATCTTTTTGTATGCACAAAATCACTCTAGAGGAGGGATCCTTTAGGAGTATTGAGCAACAAAGAAGGCTTAACCCTGCAATGAAAGAGGTTGTTAAAAAAGAGGTAATTAAGTGGTTGGATGCTGGGATCATCTATCCAATTGCAGATAGCAATTGGGTGAGCCCTGTCCAATGTGTTCCTAAGAAAGGAGGTGTCACTGTGGTGAGCAATAAAGATTATGAGTTGATCCCCACAAGAACAGTAACTGGCTGGAGGGTTTGTATGGATTACAGAAGGCTTAATAAAGCCACCCGAAAGGATCATTTCCCTCTACCATTTATCGACCAGATGTTGGATCGATTGGCTGGTCAGGCCTATTACTGCTTCTTGGATGGTTATTCTGGGTATAACCAGATTATTATTTCTCCTGAAGATCAGGAAAAAACCACTTTCACCTGCCCTTATGGGACATTTGCTTTTAGGAGAATGCCTTTTGGCCTTTGCAATGCTCCAGCAACATTTCAGCGGTGTATGTTGGCAATTTCTTCTGATATGATTGAGTCCACTGTTGAAGTCTTTATGGACGATTTTTTAGTTTTTGGAGGGTCTTTTCAGAGTTGTTTAGAAAATTTAGGAAAGGTATTAAAAAGATGTGAGGATACCCATCTAGTTCTTAATTGGGAAAAATGTCACTTCATGGTGAAGGAGGGCATAGTGTTAGGTCATAGGATTTCTAAGAATTGTCTAGAAGTTGATAGAGCTAAAGTTGAGGTTATTGAAAGACTAGAGCCACCGAATTCAGTGAAGGGAATTCGGAGCTTTCTAGGACATGCTGGATTTTATAGGAGGTTCATAAAGGATTTTTTCAAAATCAGTAAACCTCTTTGTAACTTATTGTGCACTGATCATGTTTTTGACTTTAATGCAGATTGTAGGAAGGCTTTTGGAACATTGAAGGCTGCTTTAATCTCAGCACCCATTCTCTGCGCACCTAATTGGAATTCGCCATTCGAGGTAATGTGTGATGCGAGTGATGCTGCGGTAGGTGCGTTGCTGGGGCAAAAGCAGGGAAAATTTATTCATCCTGTATATTATGCAAGCAAGGTTTTAAATGAGGCACAGGTCAACTACACAACTACTGAAAAGGAGTTGTTAGCTGTTGTGTTTGCTTTTGAGAAATTCCGGCCATATTTGGTTGGATCCAAAGTCACGGTGTTCACGGATCATGCAGCAATAAGGTATTTAATGTCAAAAAAAGATGCAAAGCCTAGATTAATTCGTTGGATTTTACTATTGCAGGAATTTGACTTGGAGATAAAGGACAAGAAGGGATCAGAGAATGTCATTGCGGATCATTTGTCTCGTCTTGATCCATCATCATCTTTGCTGGAGCAATCTGCCATTTCCGATTCTTTTCCAGATGAACAGCTTTTTGCTGTTGAGGTAAAGGTAGTTAGGGATGTCCCTTGGTATGCTGATATTGCCAACTTTTTAGTGAAGGGAGTCACCCCTAATGATATGGATTGGAGGCAAAAGAATAAATTTAAGCATGATGCAAAATTTTTCTATTGGGATGAGCCGTATATGTATAAGCAATGCTCTGACGGTATTCTTCGTAGGTGTGTTTCAGGTACTGAGGCAAAGGAAATCCTGGAGCAATGTCACTCTTCGCCGTATGGAGGCCATTTCAGCGGTCAAAGGACAGCTATGAGGATTTTGCATTGCGGATTTTTCTGGCCTACCTTGTTCAAGGATGCCCACTGGTTCTACAAGCAATGTGATGCTTGCCAAAGGAGAGGAAACTTGGGGCCTAGAGATGAAATGCCTCTTACTTACATTTTAGAAGTTGAATTATTCGATGTATGGGGTATTGATTTTATGGGGCCATTTCCCCCTTCTAATAGCAATGTTTTTATCTTATTGGCAGTTGATTATGTGTCCAAGTGGGTGGAGGCCATTGCATGCCATCAGAGTGATGCCAAGACAGTTGCAAGGTTTCTTCAATCGCACATCTTTGCACGGTTCGGGACACCTAGGGCTCTAATAAGTGATGAGGGTACACATTTTGTTAATAATATCTTAACTAAGCTTTTAGCTAAGTATGGGATTAAGCATAGGATAGCTACCCCTTATCACTCGCAAGCAAATGGTCAAACTGAAATTAGTAATAGGGAAATAAAAGCTATTTTAGAGAAAGTAGTCCATCCATCTCGAAAGGATTGGTCCTTTAGGTTGGATGAGGCTCTTTGGGCTTATAGGACAGCTTATAAGACTCCTCTAGGTATGTCTCCCTATAGGTTAGTATATGGGAAAGCTTGCCATTTACCATTTTGGGCTTTGAAAAAATTAAATTTTGATCTGAGTCGGGCAAGAGCAATAAGAATGCTGCAGCTTAATGAGTTAGAAGAATTTCGTCAATTTTCTTACGAGAATGCAAAAATGTATAAGGAAAAGACTAAGCTGTGGTATGACAAGAAAATAAAATCTAAAGAGTTTGTCAAGGGTCAGAAAGTTTTGCTTTATAACTCTAGATTAAAATTATTTCCTGGAAAATTAAAATCCAAATGGTCAGGACCGTTCACTGTGATTGAGGTTTTTCCCAATGGAGCAATTACTCTACAGGATGAAAAAGATGGGAGAGTGTTCAAGGTGAATGGACAGCGTGTCAAGCATTATTGGGGTGAGGAGTTTCAGTCGAAATATCCTTCCCTAAGGTTGGTTGATGATTGAGAGAGCAGGACTTTTGCGGGAGCATTTCACAGAGCAAGATTTTGAGCTCCCAGACTTTGTATTGACTTTAAGTTTTTCTGATTTATTTTTAATTCTGATTGGGTTAGGTTTGATTTTTGCATAGTTTGTTAGATCTCAGTATTTTTATTATTTTAGATTTTATTTCGTTTTGATTTTATTTTATTTTCGGGTTATTTATTTAAATTATCTTGCAATTATCTTTTATTATATTTTATCTAGATTTTATTTATTTGAATTCTAGTTTTAAGAGATTTTTTTCTAATTTATTTGGTTTCTTTTGAAAATAAAAGATTGGGATGATTGGTTAAAATTTAATTTGAATTTTTTATTTTTCTTGTTTTGAAATTCGAATTCCGTATCTAAAGATTCTTCAGGTTCAGCAGATTGTTGCGGCAAAGATATGGCTGGAGCAAAATGTTTCGAATTAAAAGGGTTTTCTGTTGAAATTTATTATTTCTACCGTTGGATTTGGCTTTGAATTCTTGCAGATAAATGTGTGTGCATCATCTGATGAGGCCACGTGTCGCAGAGTAATTATCCGAAGGCTTCAATGATGATAGTACATCAATTTTACCATGGGCGTTTGGAAGCCGCAATTCTACCGTTGGTAATTTTCGAATTTCAGGTTTGTATTTTTAAATTACAACGGTAATATTAGTTATGGCAGGGCAAATCTTTTCGGTTAGGATTCTTGTTTGCTGCAGCCCTATTTATTCGCAATCTCTGGTAAGCACGTTTCACTTCGTCTTCTTGATCAAATCTTGGTGCGTGTATTATTCTTTTTTTCTTTGCATTATCTGTAAAAACCCTATTACACCTTCAATGGCTAAAACAAGAGCTCGAAAAGAGAGGGAGAGTGAGGAAGAAGAGATACCCGTAACCCCCGAAGTTCAGAAAGTAAAAACCAAGAAGAGAAGAACACCGGAGGAGAAAGAAGCAAAAAGAAGAAAACGACAACAGAGAGTTGAAGAACAAGAAAAAGCGAGAGAGGATGAGGTTGTTGCAGAAGAAGCAGGAGACCCAAAAGAATCTGACAAACAGAATCAAGAAGAGGTTGAAAAGGAAATTACGACTACAGAAGAAGCTCGAGAGGAAATTCGGGCGAAACAGAGTGAGGTTATGCAGACGGAGGCTGTAGAGGAAGAAGGCAGAGAGCCAGTTCAGGAGACTCGTGTGGAGGTTATCATACCTGAACCTCCGAAACGACGCCGCATTAAGCGGAAGGCTGGGCGCATTCCAGTGATCAGGACTGATACCCCAACGCCTCCATCATCAGCTTCCGAGAGAGAGAAGGTTGAGCAAGAGGAACGAGAGAAAAAAGAGGCTGAGGAAAGAAGGCGAGAAAAAGCAGAAAAACAGGCAGAGGAGGAACAGTTGCTGAAGCGGAGAGAAGAGAAGGGCAAAAAGATTGCTGAAGCATCAGAGGAGCACGATGAAATAGCAGAGCGACAGGTGCCATACGATCGCTTCGTCAATAATTTTGCTAGAGCAAAATACAATGAGCTCCTTAAAAGGGATTTTCTGTTCGAAAGAGGTTTCAGCGGTGATCTTCCACCATTTCTAAGGACCGGCATAGCTGACCACGGTTGGGAGCTGTTTTGTGCTAAGCCGGAGGCTGTGAACGCACAGGTGGTGCGTGAATTCTATGCCAACATTGATAAAGAAGAGGGTTTCCTGGTAATTGTCAGAGGAGTCGAGATAGATTGGAGTCCAAGTGCGATCAACGCACTGTACCATCTTCAAAACTTCTCCCACGCGGCATTCAATGAAATGGCAGTCGCGCCATCTAAAGAGCAGTTAAGTAATGCTGTGAGGGAGGTAGGAATCGAGGGGGCGCAGTGGCAACTATCTAAGACTCAGAAACATACATTCCAGTCGGCTTATTTGAAAAAGGAAGCGAACACATGGATGGGTTTCATCAGACAGAGGTTGCTTCCGACAACGCACGACTCGACAGTATCCAGGGAACGAATTCTTTTGGCTTTTGCTATCTTAAGGTCTCTCAGTATTGACGTAGGAAAAATTATTTGTAATGAAATAGCGTGCTGCTGCAAGAAAAAGGTGGGGAAGTTGTTCTTCCCAAACACAATTACTATGCTATGCAGACAAGCAGGGGTTCCAATGGAGGAGAGTGATGCAATTCTATTTGATAAAGGGATCATTGATACGCCCAATTTGGCGCGCCTCCAGCGCACGCAGGAGATACGTCAAGGTGGGCTTATCTACGGCATCAATACGATTCTAGAACAATGGGCATTGTTGGCCAACAGGCAGGAGTTTGTTGAGAGGCAAACTTTAACCTTCTGGACTTACGTTAAGAATCGTGATGCCTGGTTTGAAGAGGGCGCTGCAGGAAAATTTTTCAAAACCTTATCCGGCCCTCCCTGCATTCCCCGAAGACCTGCTGAACCCCTGGATTCCACCACCGCCTGCTGAGAAAGAAGATGAAGAGGAAGATCTGGGTCAGGAGGATTGAAGAGGGATCTGAGCGCACAAGCTTTTTGATGAGATATTTTGTTTGCTGGCGCATTCCTGACCCCATCTTTTAAATGATTGCTTGCCTTGTTTCTTTTTATTTTTTTTTCTGCGTTAAACATATATATCTGCTTTGTAATGTTTTTCTATGATTTTAATGAAATTTCTGAATGTTTCTATTCCATGAGCACTGAGTAACTCTAACTTAACTAATTTTCCTCTGAATTTTTGAAGCTTGGACTGATTACGCTTAATTAGATCAAGGTATTCTGATCTCCAGAAACCTTTTGCTTGAGCATTTCTTCTAGCCTGGAGTGTTGCTGCAGCAAAGAAAATTTTGAAGGTAGTATTGACTTATATGATCCACTTTAAGCTTAATCTAAGTCCCATGTTTAGTTTCAAAATTCAGATAGGAAAATTTAAGTTTGGGGGTATACTTGCTTATTTAATGATTCATTGGGGACAATGAATAATTCAAGTTTGGGGGACTTTTTGCTACTCCAATTATTTTGCTCGAGCATTCCTCTCCTTCAAATTAAAATTTGCTAGGTTATTGAGTAACCGGGGACATTTGTGATACCCACAGTTTGTCTTCACGTCAAAAGATGACCTAGGAAATGTGAAAAAATGAGAAATATGAGAAAAAATTATTATTTGCGGAAAAAAAAAAGATTATTTGTTAAAGATTTTGCTGAAAAAATTGACGGAGCAAAAGTTTTGAAGGATGAATGATGATCCAACAATTTTTCTGTCTCCCAGAACTTAGGTGAGCTTCATCACAAAATGTCGCCATTCTGAGGGGCAAGAGATGGAATAGCTAAGGATTTTTTAGCTTTATAATGAGTATTTAGCCTAGTTGGTGATGAGCTTGAGGCAAGGGTATACTGCACCATAAAGTGGGTCATCCCATGCTTAAGAGCTTATGACTGTAAGGCTGCTCTAAGTCTGATAAATAATAATATAAACCCCTTTTAAAAATATGTTTTGAAATGTCTGATAATAGAGCTAGGCTGTGGTGAGTTCTTAGAATTAAGTTGAAAAGTGGTGACTATTTGTCCGTGCCGAAGGAATCATTTTGCTGCAGCAGAGCTTGGTTTTGCAGAGTGCTCAGGTAAGGGTTAAAGGTAGTATTGGATTGTCTGGTTTGATTAAGCTAATCTTTGTCTAAAGTTTTGAAATTCTTGAAAGGAAGGTTGGTTAGTATTGCTCGGGACGCGCAATAGTTCAAGTTTGGGGGTATGATAACTGCCCAAAAGGTAGTTATTTAGGCCTCATTTATATAAGGATTTGTGTGTCTTTAATGCTTAATAGGGTTGGTTTTAGAGAGATATTACATGATTTAACCCATTTGGAAGAATGGAAGCTTTGGAAATCACTTTGTGCAGATTATGCTGCTGGGCGACTGGAGGGAGCAAATTCTGTGCTGCAGCAAAACTGGGAACAGAAACTGCCACATCACAGCTCGTTAGCCAACTTCATGAACCGACTCCTGTTGAGTTATTTTCGTGATAAAGGATCAATGAGAGCCTTACACGTGTCCTAGTTGACCTAATTCAAGCCTCCCATCCTTCTATAAAAGGAAGTAGCCGTCAAAGTCAAAGTCATTCCATGTTTTCCCTTGGAAGCCGAATACTATAAGGAGATTGAAGATTGTCAAGAACACCATCTTCCGCAAGCTGATTAGGGAGTTTACTTTCTTTATTAACTTGTGGTTATGGACATGCATACTCAGATTGTAATTCGTATTCCTATGCCTATTATGAACTAAGTAGCTTAAGGTGTTGGTTAGGAATAATGTGATTACTGTGCTTCATCTCTAGTAATATATTGACTATCGCATTTTGGTTAATTGTTGTGCTTAATCTCATTGTATGTCCGCCTGGCCAGCCGGTATGGATAGCTTTCTCTAGTTTCAGGGATGATTTAGAGAGTGTGTGGAAATTATCCACACTATGATCATTGTGTATTGGTGAACCCCAGTGACTGAGCTAGGGATAGCCAGTTGCCTAGTGCTTGATCGGTCGCTCTTCATTGGGGTTGAAACACATCCCAAAAGATCCGGAGTTCCGGGAGGAATCCGCTAATAATACTGCGAGAAATGCATGATCAATAATATTGATAGAGCATATTTTATAACAATCACTAAAGCCTAACCAGTGCCTGCCTTTAATCTGTCCATCTATTTGTTTACTTGTTGTTCTGTCATTTATTTTGCTTCAGCGTAATTCCGATAAAACCCAAATCATTTTATTATTCTTGAAACCATTGAAAAGTTACCCAAAATAGATAAAGTGGAAGCTCATTCAGACCTTGGATTGATAAATATTACTTGCTGCAGACTGTGTACACTTGCACAGGAATTCTAGAGTATTTTATACTATATTTTTACTCACTCTAGGAGCCCAACACATGCCATCAGAGTGATGCCAAGAAAATTGCAAGGTTTCTTCAATCGCTCATCTTTGCGCGGTTTGGGACACCTAGAGTTCTAGTGAGTGATGAGGGTACGCATTTTGTTAATAATATTTTAACTAAGCTTTTAGCTAAGTATGGGATTAAGCATAAGATAGCTACCCCTTATCACGCACAAGCAAATGGTCAGGCTGAAATTAGTAATAGGGAAATTAAATCAATTCTAGAGAAAGTAGTCCATCCATCTAGAAAGGATTTGTCTTTTAGGTTGGATGAGGCTTTGTGGGCTTATAGGACAGCCTATAAGACTCCTCTAGGTATGTCTCCCTACAGGTTAGTATATGGGAAAGCTTGCCATTTACCACTAGAGCTAGAGCATAAAACGTTTTGGGCTTTGAAAAAATTGAATTTTGATCTGAGTCGTGCAGGAGAAATAAGAATGCTGCCGCCTAATGAACTGGAGGAATTTCGCCAATTTTCTTATGAGAATGCGAAAACGTACAAGGAAAAGACTAAGATGTGGCATGACAAGAAAATTAGATCTAAAGAGTTTGTCAAGGGTCAAAAAGTCGTGCTTTATAATTCTAGATTAAAATTATTTCCTGGGAAACTAAAATCTAAATGGTCAAGACCGTTTATGGTGATTGAGGTTTTCCCCCATGGAGCAATTACTTTGCAGGATGAAAAAGATGGGAGAGTGTTCAAGGTGAATGGACAGCGTGTGAAGCATAATTGAGGTGAGGAGTTTCAGTCGAAATATCCTTCCCTAAGGTTGGTTTATGATTGAGAGAGCAGAATTTTTGCGGGAGCATTTCACAGAGCAAAATTTTGACCTCCCAGTGTTTGTATTGATTTTATTTTTCTGAATTGTTTTTAATTTTTATTAGGTTAGATTTGATTATGCATGGTTTATTAGATTTTATCTTTAAGAATTTGTATTATTTTTGGTAGTTTAGATTTTATCTATTTCGTTTTGAATTTGATTTGATTATTGGGTCATTTATTTGAATTATCTTTGAATTATCTTTGAATTAATTAGATTTTATTAGATTAGATCTAGATTTCATTTCAAGTTATTTTAATTCTGTTTAAGTTTAAGTTAATAAAGATTTTCTCTAAATTTATTCGACTTCAAGAAGGATTAACTTTGATTTGATTGGGTTTGATTTTGAATTTTAAAGATTTGATTTTTCTTGCTTTGAAATTTGAATTTCGTATCCAAGATTCTTCAGGTTCAGCAGGTTATTGTGGCAAAGTTATGGCCGAGGCAAAATCATCCGAATTAGAAAGGATTTCGTTTAAAATTTATTATTTTTACCGTTGGGATTTTCTTTGAATTTTCACAGGTAAATTTGCATGCGTCGTCTGATGAGGCCACGTGTCTCATAGCGATCATCCAAGGGCTTTGATACTAGACAGTGCATGAGGATTTATCGTGGGCGATTGGAATTCATAAACTTATCGTTGATGGTTTTAAATTGCCAATTTGCATGCAATTAAAATTAAACAGGATTATTAATAAATGCAGGGCAAATCTTTTCAGGTGGGATTCGATTTTGCTGACGCTTTATTTATTTACGGACAGTGGTAAGTTTCTTTTCAATTCAACTTTGCATTTACTTTCTTCCCTGCAATTAAAATTAAACAGGATTATTTCTTCTTCTTCTTCCTTTTCTCTGGAAAACCCTGAGTCTTCCATGGAAAAAACGAAAGCAAAGACAAAGAAGAAGAGAACACTTGAGGAAAAGGAAACAAAGAGGCAAAGGAAACAACAGAGGATTGAAGGTCAAGAGACTATCCAAGAAGAACCAGTGAATGTCCCAGAGACGGAGGGAGTTCAAAATCCTGAAGTAGAATCGGTAGTCCCAGATAAAGTTCAAGAAGAGAATGTTGAGAAGAATCAAGAAACAGAGGTTGTGGAAGTTCGAGACGAACAGGCCGCAGTTGTGCCTAAGAAAGGGAATGAGCAGGAACTGGTGCAGGAGGCTCAGGTGGAGGTAATCATGCCAGAGGTACCAAAGCGCCGCCGCATTAAGCGAAAGGCGGGTCGCTTTTGGGAAGTAGCCGTCCAAGTCAAAACCATTCCACTTTTGGGAGAAGACATTCCATTCTTGGAAAGTTCCTTCCATCTTTGGGAGCCGAATAGAGGAGAAAGAGTGGAGACCACCAAGAACACCATCATCCGCAAGCTGATCAAGGAGATTATTACTTTCTTTATTATGTTGTGATTATGGACATGCCTACTAAGATTGTAGTGTGCGTTTCCATGCTTGTTATGAACTAAGTAGCTTTAGGCGTTGGTTTGGTGCATGTAGTTGCTGAGCTTAAACTCTAATAATATATTGATTATTGTATCTTGATTAATTGTTGTGCTTATTCTTATTTTATGCCTACTTGGCCAGCCGGTGTGAATACCTCTCTCTAGTTTCAGGGATGATTTAGAGAGTGTGTGGCGATTAATCACACTACGGTCATTATGTATTGGTGAACGCCAGTGACTGAGCTAGGGATAGCCAGTTGCCTAGTGCTTGATCGGTCATTCTTCATTGGGGTTGAAACACATTCCAAAAGATCCGGAGTTCCGGGAGGAATCCGCTAATAATACTGCGAGAGATTGTATGATCAATAATATTGCTAGAGCATCTTTTAAAACAATTACTGAATTCTAACCAGCGCCTGTCTCTAATCTGTCTGCCTATTTGTTTATTCTTTGTTCTGTCATTTATTTTGCTTCAGCATTATTGTTACCAAAACCAATTATCTTTACCATCTTTGAAACCATTAAAGAGCTATACAAAATAGATAAAGTGGAAGCTAGTTCAGGCCTTGGATTGATAATACTTATTACTTGCTGCGGACTGTGTATACTTGCACAGAGTTCTAGAGTACTTTTTAGATCATAATTTTACTCACTCTAGGAACCCAACAGGTATCGAGGTCATTGATGTCTCGGTTTTCCTTGTGTCAACCACGCTAGCCAACAAGCCCCAGGCTCCTTGGCTAATCAATTTTCTCGCCTTCATTGCAGAGACCACTTTAGGAGCACCTTTGATCATCAATCCATTAAACTTGAAGCTTGCCTCTGATGGAGGGTTGAGTTGAAGATCACCTCCTTACGATAACAGTCTATGTTGGCATAATTTGAAGCCAACCATTCCATTCCCAAGATAATGTCAAAATCACTCATATCAATGGCGATCATGAAGGATTAAAATTCCTTTTGGCAGCGGAAGCAATCAAGAACAATCTCGTTTATAATTTCTATTTTAGAAAAACCAATACGTTGGCAAATTGAAATTAGAAACAATTTCTAAATTAAACTATTACAGATTAAGCATGCTGAATAATTAGATCTAAAACTTATTTAGATCTAAGGAAACTTACATGGAATTGAAGAACACAGCACAATGCTCCAATGTACGTGATTCTTCCTCCCAACGAACACCACCACGTCGGATCACCCACTATGACTCTTGGAATTCGAGATTGGCTTGTGGGAACAGCTTTTTTGTCTTGGATGGGAATTTTACAGCAAAGGGATTGCTGGAATTTTTGAGAGAAAACAAGAATTGAGAGAAAAAACGACTCTTCTGTGTCTATCGTAAAAATGAGAATGAGAGAGATGAAATGGGTAACGCCCTCTCCACTTAACGATAAGTGGGGGGAGTTAAAACCCTACTCCATCTAGATCGTTAGATCAAATCTAAACGATCTTGGCCGTCTATTAATTAAATAATAATAATCATTTAATTAATTAATTATAATTAATTTAATTAAATCAATATTAATTAAATAAATTATAATATAAGGTTTTGAATCATATTCTATCGAATTAAATTGGCCATTCAATTAATTCTATTAATTGAATTCTCATTAATTAAATATCAAATATTTAATTAATTTTACAGTTGAATCATATTCAATTTTAATCTCTCTCATTTAACCTATAGTTTTAATGTGCATCATAATGTACATTAATATAAACTATAGTATTAATTTGATTAAATCACATTTAACCAAACTAAATTAAATTAATTAATTCCCCAATTAATTAATTCATGAATTAATCAAATATCACATATTTAATTAAATTCATTATTCTCTCAATAATTAATTTCGAATAATATCCAAAATTAATTATAAAGTTTAATTCTTTAATTAAACTTTATACTATAATGTATCTCCATACATTATATTAATTCCCTTTAATACCAAGACTAAATTATCTCAGAACCCGTTATGAGCTAGCAGGTGGACCTAATGGACCTACAGATCAGAAGCTCCAACGATACGAGATTGATCAGCTAAACTCATTAACCGAGTCAATCAACATTCGTTAACTGTGGGTCACTCCACTAAAGACCCACAGCTGCACTCTTTTCACTGTAGAATATTTCTGTGTCCACGGATATTGACCAATAGCCATAAGTCAATCATTCACGTGTGTTCGTAACACCAGTTGGATCAAATTACCGTTTTACCCCTGGGTTACCTTTGGATCCTTAACTACCATTGATCCCTCTAATGAACAACCTGTTTAGGGTCCAACCACTAAACATAAATTCCTCTCGGGTCAGGAGAGGACAGCGTGCTTTTGTTCAAGCCCCGGAATCAGCCCTTAAGGGAACACACATCTACTTACCCCTATAGGGGAAGGAGTGAATTCCATCTTATACTGTTATGTTCCCAACCCCCATTGGGTCTTGCCCCTGAAATGGTAGGAATATTGAGTCGGCGAGCAGGCCACTCTCACCCATACAAATCTAAGGACAATCCCTCCTAAAAAGGAGTTCATAACAGACTCAGGATTGATATTGAGTTACCTAGGTCATCCTATTGAAATAGAAACTCATTGCATAGGATACCCCCACCTGCATGTCTCCTACATGGATGCTTTGGATCATTGCATCTGTATCGGATACAATGTGGGTCGTATCACATAGTGTCACCAGGATAAGGTACCCAGTCTTATCCCTATACTATAGACCATTTAGGTTGTTACTTGGACACTGATCCCCGTATGTCCCTACATACTAGTCCAAGTTTCATTTAAACAACCTTGGATCTTAGTTTATTGGATTTTTGGTTTATTAATGCAAACTCGATTATTCAATAACCCAAATACTGAATCACTCAAATAACGCTTTATTGAGATCGATTAATTTGTTTCATTTACTATCTACGAGTTTTAGGGCATAAAACCCAACAGATAAATGTTACATCCATCGATCGATCAGACACTAACATTTGGCAGGCTTTCACAGCTTCACTAGCTAGTAACGTTACCCCCGCAGGGGTTGAGACTGACAAAACATAGCCCAGCGGCTCTAGTTCTAGGTTGGCTTGACTTACATATGATTCAGAAATAAAAGAATGCGTTGAACCCGAATCAAACAACACAAAAGCATAATGGCCGAGGATAGAGATGGTACCCGTGACTACTGCATTAAGGTCCTCGGCCTCTCGTCGGGTGGTGGCAAATATCTTGCCCTGATGTTGTGCTGGTCTCACCCCGGATGCCTGATTTGAACTGGACGGCTGGTCGGCATAATTAGCTTTCTTCTGATTACAATTTGGAGCAATATGCCCTTCCCGACCGGTCCCTGCCAAGCAACTGAAGGGAATAAAAGTCCCCACGCAGCGGAAGCGCATCGATTGGACCTTACGCCGTATATTAATTAACATTAAAAATACCGTTACAAAAACTCAAACAAACTTTAAACTCTCTTTAAAGTTGCTGGAAATTCAGTTTAAACATGCTTAAAGATAAATCTAAATTTATTTTCATGCTTTTCTAAAGAAAAGGGGAAGAACCGTCACATACCTTCGTTGTAGACTTGACCGTTCTTCTCCAACGACGCTCCAACGAACGAAAACGCAGCAGCCTCCTCGCCTCTTAATCGCTGGAATTTTCTTCTTGATTGACACAATAACCACAGAGATTACACCGGTATGTCTCTAAGTCTAGGAGGCAAAAGACTTGTGGGAGTCTTTCTCTAAGAGGGGGGCTAGAGAGAATTCTAGGTCTTGTCTTGAGAGTCCAAGAGCAAGGGCAAAGTGTCAAGTGTCATGGACCAATTAGGTCTAGTGTTCTATTTATAGAAGAGAGGCCATGAATAAAATATTCAATTAAATCAATCTTTTCCAAAATTGATTCAATCTTATTCCTTAATTAATCAATCATGATCAATCAATTCCATAATTGATTAATCTTTTCCACAAATGACTAATTACTTCCATAAGTGATTAGATCATTTCCATAAATGATTAATCACTTCCTTAAGTGATTAATTATTTCCATCATTGATTAATTCCCGGTTAATGAATTCTTTAATTAATTAACCACCAATTAAATATCACATATTTAATTTCCGGCCTAGAATTAATTAATTTAGCCAAACACATTTTAGGCCTTAAATTAATTAATTCATTATTTGAACTCTTTCAAATTTCCATAAATTTATATTTGAATTTCTTCAAATATTAATTTCTCTCATAATAATATTTTTTTTTTTTTGAGGTTCTCTCATAATAATATATCAATATATATTATATTTGTTTCCCTTAGTAAATTGAACATTTTCAATTTACTTTTATTACTTAGTTGTCTCAAATTACTTTATGAGCTACCAGTGGGACCTAATGGTCCAACGATGTGAGATTAATTGGTCAAACTCATTAACCACATTAATCAATATTCGTTAACTGTGTGTACATTCCACTATAGACTCACAGTTGCACTCTTCTCATTGCAGACATATTTTCTGTGTCCACGAATCTAGACCAATATCAACTAGTTAGTCCTTCACGAGTGTCTGTAACACCAGCTGGGTCAAATTATCGTTTTACCCCTGGGTTACCTCTATTTCCTTAAGTACCAATTCTCCTCTAATGAACAACCTATTTGTGGTCCAACCATCAAACAAAAAACCCTCTCGTGCCATTGAGAGGGTAGGGCCCTTTGTTCAAGACTCGGAGTAACCACTTAAGGGAACACTCATCTGCTTCCCTAAAGTCGGGAAGGAGTGAATTCCATCTTGTACGATTATGTTCCCAGCTCCCCATTCGGTCTTGTCCCCAAAGTGGTAGGCTTATTGAGTCGGCGTATTGGCCACTCTCACCCATAAAAATCAAAGGACAGTCTCTCATGAGCAGGAGTCCATAATCAACTCAGGATTAAGACTAAGTTGTCTAGGTCGTCCTAGTGAAATAGAAAACAAACTAGTTAACAGTGTTATAACCAGTGGTTACTATTTCGCGGTCCGGTCTTATGCAAACTCATTGCATAGGATACCCCCACTCGCATGTCTCCTACACGAACGCGTTGGATCGCAGCGTTTGTATCAAATACAAAATGGGTCGTATCCATAGTGTCACCAGGATAAGGCACCCAGTCTTATCCCTATACTATCGATCCTTTAGGTTGTTTCTTGAACAATGATCCCATATGTCGCTACATATAGTTCAAGACTCATATTACAGCCTTGGATGTCTAGTTTATTGGATTAGGATTATTATTAGGCAAAGAAAAATATAAAATAACTAAAAACAATTAATGGAAAAATATATCAATATTATTTCATTAATATCCGGTCAACGGTTACATTCACTATCTACGAGTTTTAGGGCATAAAACCCAACAAACTCCCACTTGAACTAAAACACTAGTTAGTGGGATGTAAATGCAATAATCTAAAGCTGGAAATGTCATGTATATTAAAATAATACAATGAACTAGGGCATCCTTATACCCATTATACATTTCTCCCACTTGCCCTATATTAGATGGAATACATATGTCGTAGACCTAGACCCTCTAGATGACACTCAAACACTTTAGCCGTGAGAGCCTTCGTAAATGGATCAGCGATGTTGTGCTCCGAGGCGATCTTAGTGACGATCACATCTCCTCGTTGCACAATCTCCCGTATCAGGTGATACTTCCTCTCGATGTGTTTACCCCGTTTGTGGCTTCGAGGTTCTTTTGAGTTGGCTACAGCCCAACTGTTGTCACAGTATAGTGTTATGGGCACGTTCATATTCGGAACCACTTCCAAATCAGTCAAGAACTTTCTAAGCCATACTGCCTCCTTAGCTGCTTCGCAAGCTGCTACATACTCAACCTCCATGGTTGAGTCTGCTATGCATCCTTGTTTGATGCTTCTCCACACTACTACTCCTCCATTGAGGGTGAATACTGACCCTGATGTGGTTTTCCTTGAATCCTTACCAGCTTGAAAGTCAGAGTCAGTGTATCCAGTAAGAATCAAATCCTTAGCTCCATACACAAGCATGTAGTTCCTCGTTCTCCGAAGATACTTGAGGATATTCTGAACCGCTCCCCAGTGGTCCAACCCTGGATTAGACTGATACCTACTGACTACTCCCACTGCATAACATATGTCTGGCCTAGTGCAGAGCATAACATACATTAAGTTGCCCACAACTGAGGCGTAGGGAATGTGTCTCATGTTCTCAACTTCTTCAGGTGTCTTAGGAGATTGTTCCTTAGACAGGTGTACCCCATGTCTGGAGGGTAGTACTCCCTTCTTGGAGTTTTGCATCGAATATCGAGACAACATCTTGTCGATAGACGTTGCTTGAGACAGAGCGAGCGTTTTGTTCTTACGATCCCTAATGGTTTGGATTCCCATAACATATTGAGCCTCTCCAAGATCTTTCATTTGGAATAATTGGGCTGCTAGCCATTTCTTAATGTCAGTGAGGTATCCTACATCATTCCCAATGAGTAGGATATCGTCTACATAAAGTATTAGAAAAGCTACTTTCCTTTTGTTGACTTTCTTGTACACACAAGGCTCATCAACGTTTTGGTCAAAGCCAAAAGATTTGATTGCAGTATCAAATCTAATGTTCCATGATCTGGACGCTTGTTTCAATCCATAAATGGATCGATTGAGCTTACAAACCTTTTGTTCCTGACCTTGGGCTATGAACCCTTCGGGTTGAGACATGAAGATATTCTCTTCAAGATTACCATTCAGAAAGGCAGTCTTGACGTCCATTTGCCATTTTTTATAGTCATAATATGTGGCTATGGATAAGAGAATTCTTATGGACTTTAACATGGCTACAGGAGAAAAGGTTTCCTCATAGTCAACCCCTTCCTTTTGGGTATAACCCTTTGCCACTAGTCTAGCTTTGAAGTTCTGTACCTTTCCAGCTGCATCTCTTTTTCTCTTATAGATCCATTTGCACCCTATGGGTTTTACCCCATTTGGTAGATTTGTAAGCTCCCATACAGAATTGGAGTGCATTGACTCCATTTCCAAGTTCATGGCTTTGACCCATTCATCCTTATCTTCGTCATTCATTGCCTATCGATAAGACAATGGATCCTCAATGCCATTATTAGGTATGACAACCTGAGTTTCAGTTAAACCCAAGTAGCGGTCAGGTTGTAATACAACCCTCCCACTGCGTCGAGGCATTCCCAACATTTGAGATGGACGGGATGGATCTGAAGAACTAGTTCCTTCATCAACCCTTGTTGAAGGTCCAACTTCGTCAACAACTCTTGATGATTCTTCAGTAGCTTCTCCTAATATTATTTTGCTCCGTGGTTTATGATCTCTCATGTGGTCTTCCTCTAAGAAAGTGGCGTTTGTTGATACAATCACCTTATTTTCTTGTGGGTCGTAGAAATAACCACCTCTTGTTTCTTTAGGGTAACCAACAAATTGGCACAGTTTTGAACGAGGTTCTAGTTTCTTAGGATTTGTCACAAGCACGTGTGCTGGACAACCCCAGATGCGAAAGTGATGCAAACTAGGTTTACGCTCCTTCAATAATTCGAAAGGTGTTTCAGAAACACTTTTCGAGGGAACATTGTTCAAGATGTATACTGCAGTCTCTACTGCATACCCCCAAAACGAGCTAGGCAATTGAGCATAGCTCATCATTGATCGAACCATGTCTAACAAGGTTCTATTTCTCCTTTCTGACACACCATTCTGCTGACGTGTACCAGGGGCTGAGTTGAGATTCCATGTTCTATCATATAATCCTGGAATCTTTGATCCATATACTCCCCTCCTCGATCAGATCGAAGTACTTTAATAGATTTACCTAATAGGTTTTCAACTTCAGCCTTAAACTCCTTAAACTTTTCAAAGGCTTCAGACTTTATGTCCCATTAGGTACAAGTAACCATATCTTGAATAATCATCTATAAATGAGATGAAATATTCGTACCCTCCTCGAGCTTTTACATTCATTGGACCACATAGATCCGAATGTATTAACTCTAAGGGTTCTTTGGCTCTGTAACCTTTTCCAGTAAAGGGTCTCTTGGTCATTTTTCTCTCGAGACAAGATTCACAAGGTGGTAGTGAATCATCTTCTAACTTACTTAGAAGTCCATTCTTTACCAAACGACCGATCCTATCGATGTTTATATGACCAAGTCTAAGATGCCAAAGATGGATATTGTTAATTGATGGAGAAATCTTTTGCCTTTTACTTTGAGTTTCAGCAGTTTTAAATAATTCGTGATTTAAAAGTGCTTTGTTTTCGGTTGGTCTTAAAAAATACAAGTTATTTTCCAATTTGGCTAAACAAATAAGTACACCATTTTTATAAATGAACGCTTCATTCATATCAATTGCAGATGGTGACTTAAACGTAGTAGCCGATTCAATTGAAATAGTATATGATTGTTCAATAAAACATGAAATAGAAATTAAGTTCCTCTTAATCTTGGGAACGATTAACAAACTTTCTAAAAGTAAGAATCTATTTCCAAAAAAATAACTTTGCAGCTCCCACTGCTTTAGCTGAAATGACTTTTCCAGTTCCGACCCTGAGTGTCATTTCCCCATCGTTCAACTGCCGAAAGGAACTATTTTCCTGAAAAGAAGAGCAAACATGATTAGTTGCTCCTGAATCAAGTATCTAGGTAAACTCATCATGTTCTACCAGGCATGTTTCTAAAACATGTAAATCAAATTTACCTTCCTTTTCCTTCTTTTTCTCAGCAAGGTACTTTGGGCTGTTTCTCTTCCAATGTCCATCTACATTGCAGTGGAAACACTTGCCCTTATATGCCATAGCTTTGGCTTTTCCCTTGCTTTTAGCAGCAGTACTGGGAGCTTTCCCCTTGTTTCCTTTCTTCTTCTGAGTTTTCTTCGAAGAAGTGGCTACAGATTTAGTTCAAGAGGATGAACCCTTCTCAAACTTTCTTTTAGAGTGAACAACATTTGCCTCTCCTTCTATCTGTCCCTTGTTCTTAAGAAGAGACTCATAGAGTTGTAGCTCATTCAGGAGGCTAGTCAGGTTGAATGTTATTTTATTCATCATTGCATTGCTTCGAAACTGCAGAAAACTCTTCAGAAGAGATTCTAAGATGAATGCAACCTGACTACGTTCATCTATGACCGCCCCGTTTGCTTCTGCCACGTTGAATTGGACCATCATATCCAGGACATGCTCCCGAACAGACGTGCCCTCTTTCATGCGACAACTATAAACGTATTTGAGAGCTTCATGGTGGAGTTGGTAGGACGGTTGTCCAAACATCTCTCGGAGAGAGTTCATAATCTCCCTCGCTTTTACCATGCCCTCATGCCTTTTAGCCAAAACTTCAGATAAGCTGGCAAGGATATAGACGCGAGTCTTATCATTGGCCTTTGTCCAGCGGTCATAAGCATCCTTAACTGCTTGGGATGCAATACGAGCAGGGGCTGGAGGACAATCCTCCGTTAAGATGAACCGCAGATCATCGACAGCAAGAATCGTATTCAGGTTCGACTTCCACGTAGCATAATTTTCGCCGGTCAATTTCTCATTTTTAAGCAGAGAGACAATTGAGGAAGACATTGCTGAAATTTAAACAAATAATGACCGTATTAGTTATCTTTGCCTCAACCCATCATACAAGCAAACAATTGCACACAATCCAATCAATTTAGCAAAACAAACAATCACAGAACCCTAAAACTATCGATTTAGTTTTGCAACGATGTTTCAGAGGTTTAGAATCTCAGCCACCGAAGGGTGATCAGGCACTCCTCCTTTGAAATGAGACACCTCTCAGCTAATTCTAATTCCAGAATTACTCATATTCCTATAGACATTAGCCACCGTTGTTCGGTCAAGGATTTGTGAACATTTTTAACTCATCCTCGTAAGTGTAACTCTCCCACTTTCAGATCTCAGAGGCATGCACCAACAGGCTACCGAAGGGAAAGACAACTGTTGGTGATTAGCATAAGAGCTCCTATCCTTTTCAGGAGTTCACAATGTTCCGAATCCTATGACCAGGCCCTCCGAAGGGATGGTTGTGCCCGGACAACCTGTAGGCGGATCACAGGACTCTCACGGTGCGAACTATTGGTGGAGACTGAGGGATACGTTGACACGTGTCCCGCTCCCACTTACTCTAGACATTTTTCCCATTCACCTCGATATTGATTCATGCAAACACTTTCCGAAGGGAGGCCGCTCCTAAGGCGACTCGAAGCCGAACATGAATCTCACGTTGTGAATATAGGGACATAGGAGCAAAACTTGATTTAAATCTCGTTTTGTAATTTTCCTCCCACTGAAAATGTCCTGGGATTAATATAGGGTTGTTTAACTTAGATAGTATTCGGCTAAGTCAATCTATCTAAGTCTGATCCTATTATAACAATTATGGAAAGGATTCAACTGCAATCTTTTGGGTGAATTACACTTCTTTTAATAAACCCAACATTGCAAGTCAACATTACTATGGTTAATTCAACTCAATGTTCTGGTCAGTTCCTAGGTAGGACGTGTTCCGTAAACCGTCAACTTAAATACCCCCAGCCTTGGACAGAACTTTACCGAGAGAGTTCCCTTATAACCTCAGTAATGTAAGGTCTTTACTCTAAAGATCAAGGTGCATTAAACACTTTTAATAAACCTAGTGACATTGCATGCTAACATTTAACTATGATTAATTCAACTCCGGTATTCCAGGTCAATTCCCAGGTAGGAGGTGTTCCGTAAACCGTCAACTTAAATACCTCCAGCCTTAGACAGAGCATTGCCGGTGGAGTTCCCTTATAATCATAGCAATGTTTTTCCTACTTAGTCAATTAAAACTATTTTTAATTTTAAGTAACAAAAGATTCTAATCCTATTAGAAATCGATCTAGGTCTAATTAATTTTAAATAATTTTAAAATTAATCCAATTTATCCTATGATCTTATGTTTGCATGCAAATCTTGATTATAGATTGACGGTTTCTAATCATTAATATTAAAGAACTCTTTCAAATTTTAATGATTAATCCTATAATCAAGAATCTAGGGTTTAATTCATTTAACAATCTCATTCAAATTAAATAATTAAACCACACTAATTGCATGAATAATATAACAATTATATTATTAACTATGGATGTTTCATGTTTCATGCAATTTTGATTTTCTTTAAATATAACAATTATAAGCCAATCAAGAAAATCAATCAAGCATGCTTCATTCATCACATTAAACATAACTATTTATATTAAATTTAAGTAATGACATGCTTCATGCTTTCCAATTTTTCATATAATTAATATAAACCTATATTAAAAATATGAAAACAATTCCATGCATTTAAACATACATTATAACAATTTATAATATGTAAAAAATGCATGAGCATGTGTATAACCTAAGGTGGGATTAAATATTCTATATGACATCCATAAAGCATATAAGTAGCAACTGAACCGGTTAATTTTGGCCCCTAGGATAAAATAAAGCATTAAATTACATTAATTTAGCTAAATTTTATCCTAAAAATCCTTGTACAGCTTCGGAATTTTGTCTAGTCATCACGAACCGCCCCGAACCACCTCGAACCGGCCTCCAAAATCACAAACCATGCCAAAAGTTGGCTGAACCGGACCAAATAGGTCCCAGCCCAGCGAAACCGGTCCGAACCGGACTGAAACCCTAATGCACGCCTCCATCGTGACAGCGTCGAGACGCTGTGTTAATAGCGTCCCGACGCTGTGCGTTTTCCATATCCGGCGCCTGCATAATCGAGACAGCGTCGAGACGCTGTTGAGGTAGTGTCCCGACGTTGTTGCGTCTGGAGGCAGAATCTGGGTGGCAGCAGCATCGATTCTCCGATTTTGGCCCCTATTTCAACGGCGATTGCTTCGATTTTCATCTCATAAAAACCTATTCTAGACCCGGACTTACATAGGACTTGATTTTACATAAAATACCCGAAACACCGGGCCTTACATGATCAAAATCACATAAAAATAAAATCTATGGCCATAAAATTAACCCAAACAGTTCAACGCAAACCGAACATACATTATGCATAAATCCCACCTATTAGGGCCTATCGCAACTCTTAATATTAATTAATAGGGACAGCGATGGCTCTGATGCCGATTGAAGGGAATAAAAGTCCCCACGAAGCGGAAACACATCGATTGGACCTTACGTCGTAAATTAATTAACATTAAAATACCGTTACAAAAACTCAAACAAACTTTAAACTCTCTTTAAAGTTGCTGGAAATTCAGTTTAAACATGCTTAAAGATAAATCTAAATTTATTTTCATGCTTTTCTAAAGAAAAGGGGAAGAACCGTCACATACCTTCGTAGTAGACTTGACCGTTCTTCGCCAATGACGCTCCAACGAACGAAAACGCAGCAGCCTCCTCGCCTCTTAATCGCTGGAATTTTCTTCTTGATTGACACAATAACCACAGAGGTTACACCGGTATGTCTCTAAGTCTAGGAGGCAAAAGACTTGTGGGAGTCTTTCTCTAAGAGGGAGGCTAGAGAGAATTCTAGGTCTTGTCTTGAGAGTCCAAGAGCAAGAGCAAAGTGTCAAGTGTCATGGACCAATTAGGTCTAGTGTTCTATTTACAGAAGAGAGGCCATGAATAAAATATTCAATTAAATCAATCTTTTCCAAAATTGATTCAATCTTATTCCTTAATTAACAAATCATGATCAATCAATTCCATAATTGATTAATCTTTTCCACAAATGACTAATTACTTCCCTAAGTGATTAGATCATTTCCATAAACGATTAATCACTTCCTTAAGTGATTAATTATTTCCATCATTGATTAATTCCCGGTTAATGAATTCTTTAATTAATTAACCACCAATTAAATATCACATATTTAATTTCCGGCCTAGAATTAATTAATTTAGCCAAACACATTTTAGGCCTTAAATTAATTAATTCATTATTTGAACTCTTTCAAACTTCCATAAATTTATATTTGAATTTCTTCAAATATTAATTTCTCTCATAATGATATATCAATATATGTTATATTTGTTTCCCTTAGTAAATTGAACATTTTCAATTTACTTTTATTACTTAGTTGCCTCAAATTACTTTATGAGCTACCAGTGGGACCTAATGGACTTGCAGATCAGAAGCTCCAACGATGTGAGATTAATTGGTCAAACTCATTAACCACATTAATCAATATTCGTTAACTGTGTGTACATTCCACTATAGACTCACAGTTGCACTCTTTTCACTGTAGGCATATTTTCTGTGTCCACGGATATAGACCAATATCGACTAGTTAGTCCTTCACGAGTGTCCGTAACACCAGCTGGGTCAAATTACCGTTTTACCACTAGGTTACCTCTATTTCCTTAAGTACCAATTCTCATCTAATGAACAACCTGTTTGTGGTCCAACCATCAAATAGAAAACTCTCTCGTGCCATTGAGAGGGTAGGGCCCTTTGTTCAAGACTCAGAGTAACCACTTAAGGGAACACTCATCTTCTTCCCTAAAGTCGGGAAGGAGTGAATTCCATCTTGTACGATTATGTTCCCAGCTCCCCATTTGGTCTTGTCCCCAAAGTTTTAGGCTTATTGAGTAGGCGTATTGGCCACTCTCACCCATACAAATCAAAGGACAGTCTCTCATGAGCAGGAGTCCATAATCAACTCAGGATTAAGACTAAGTTGTCTAGGTCGTCCTAGTGAAATAGAAAACCAACTAGTTAACGGTGTTATAACCAGTGGTTACTATTTCGCTGTCCGGTCTTATGCAAACTCATTGCATAGGATACCCCCACTCGCATGTCTCCTGTTGGGTTTTATGCCCTAAAACACGTAGATAGTAAATGAAACAAATTAATCGATCTCAATAAGTCGTTATTTGAGTGATTCAGTAATTTGGTTATTGAATAAATCGAGTTTGCATTAATAAACCCTAAATCCAATAAACTAAGATCCGAGGTTTTTTAAAGGAAACTTGGACTAGTATGTAGGGTCATACGGGGATCAGTGTCCAAGTAACAACCTAAATGGTCTATAGTATAGGGATAAGGTTGGGTACCTTATCCTGGTGACACTATGTGATACGGCCCACCTTGTATTCGATACAGATGCAATGATCCAAAGCATCCATGTAGGAGACATGCGGGTGGGGGTATCCTATGCAATGAGTTTGCATAAGACCGGACCGCAAAATAGTAACCACTAGATTTAACGTCGTTAACTAGTCTAGGTTTCTATTTCAATAGGATGACCTAGGTAACTCAATCTCAATCCTGAGTCTGCTCGCCGACTCAATATTCCTACCATATCAGGGGCAAGACCGAATGGGGGCTGCGAACATAACAGTACAAGATGGAATTCACTCCTTCCTCTTTTGAGGCATGTAGATGTGTGTTCCCTTAAGGGCTGATTCCGGGGCTTGAACAAAAGCGCGCTGTCCTCTCTTGGCCCAAGATGAATTTCTGTTTAGTGGTTGGACCCTAAACAGGTTGTTCATTAGAGGGATCAGTGGTAGTTAAGGATCCAGAGGTAACCCAGGGGTAAAACGGTTATTTGACCCAGCTAGTGTTACGAACACACGTGAAGGATTGACTTACTACAATTGGTCGATATCCGTGGACACAGAAATATTCTACAGTGAGAAGAGTGCAGCTATGGGTCTTTAGTGGAGTGACCCACGGTTAACGAATGTTGATTGACTCGGTTAATGAGTTTAGCTGATCAATCTCGTATCGTTGGAGCTTCTGATCTGTAGGTCCATTAGGTCCACCTGTTAGCTCATAACGGGTTCTGAGATGATTTAGTCTTGATATTAAAGGGAATTAATATAATGTATGGAGATACATTATAGTATAAAGTTTAATTACGAATTAAACTTTATAAATAATTTTGGATATGATTCGAAATTAATTGTTGAGAGAATAATGAATTTAATTAAATATGTGATATTTGATTAATCCATGAATTAATTAATTGGGGAATTAATTAATTTAATTTAATTTGGTTAAATGTGATATAATCAAATTAATACTATAGTTTATATTAATGTACATTTTGATGCACATTAAAACTATAGGTTAAATGAGAGATAAAATTGAATGTGATTCAATTATAAAATTAATTAAATATTTGATATTTAATTAATGTGGATTCAATTGATGAGATTAATTGAATGGCCAATTTAATTCAATTGAATATGACTCAAATTGAATTAAATACCTTATGTTATAATTGATTTAATTAATATTAATTTAATTAAATTAATTATAACTATTTAATTAATTAAATGATAATTATTATTTAATTAATAGACGACCTGGATCGCGTAGATTATGATCAACGATAGAGATTAAGTAGGGATAACTCCCTCCCCACTTATCGTTGAGGGGAGAGGGAGTTTCCCTACAGACTCTCACTCTCTCATTTTTCACGCAAAACAGAGAAAGAAAACGCTCTAGTTTTTTTTCCTCTCTTGATCTCTAAAATTTCAGCACTTTACCTTGCTGAAAATTCCCTTCCAAGACCGAAAATTGGTTCCCACAAGCCAATCTTGAATCCCAAGAGTCATAGTGGGTGATCCGACGTGGTGGTGTTCGTTGGGAGGAAGAAGAACATATATTGGAGCATTGTGTTGAGTTCTTCAAGTCCGTGTAAGTTCTTCTTAGATCTAAAATAGTTTTAGATTTTATTTTTAACATGCTTAATCTTAGATTAATTTAGAAATTGTTTCTATATTTGATTTGCCATCGTAGATGTTTTTCTAAAATTGAAATTAAAAACGAGGTTGTTCTTGATTGCTTCCGTTGCCAAAAGGGATTTTAACCCTTCATCCTACACGAACGCGTTGGATCGCAGCGTTTGTATCAAATACAAAGTGGGTCGTATCCATAGTGTCACCAGGATAAGGCACCCAGTCTTATCCCTATATTATAGACCCTTTAGGTTGTTTCTTGAACAATGATCCCATATGTCGCTACATATAGTTCAAGACTCATATTACAGCCTTGGATGTCTAGTTTATTGGATTAGGGTTATTATTAGGCAAAGACAAATATAAAATAACTAATAACAATTAATGGAAAAATATATCAATATTATTTCATTAATATCTAGTCAACGGTTACATTCACTATCTACGAGTTTTAGGGCATAAAACCCAACAGCAACGACCCCAAGTGGTACTTCCTACAGGTCTGACATAATGGCCTATCTTGATTAGGCCCTGGCTTATTCTGTGCTCTCTGTCGACGGTCCTAGGGTAGACCTCTTCTAGGGTAACGGTGACCCCTTTGTGTGTTCGAGCTCATCTGATCGTACCTTTGCTTATGACCTGAGGAAGGTTCTGAAGAGATAGTTGACGGTCGTCGATCAATCAGCTCTACCACCCTGACTGCCATGGCATAGTCTTGGGGTTCATGAGCTGCCACACTGCCCTGAATCTCTTCCTTTAAACTTGTGATGAAACGTTCTACCTTATCAGCCTCTACAGCTACCAGGGCAGGAGCAAACCGAGACAGTCTGGCGAACTCTGCCTCGTATTCCTCTACAGTTCGGTTTCCCTGCATAAGGGCCACAAACTCTGCTTGCTTCTTGAATCGAGAGGCTGTAGGGTAATATTTCCTAAAGAACTCCCCCCTGAACTGAGTCCACGTGACAGGTCCGTTGCTGACGTCTATAGTCCTCTCAATCGACTGCCACCAAATCAAGGCGTTATCTCGTAACAGGAACACGGCACAGTAAACTTTCTGGTCCTCCAGGCAGTTCATGTGGCGAAAGATAGCCTCGACGGAGGACAGCCACAACTCTGCCACCGTGGGGTCCCTTGAGGCTCCATCGAACGGACATGGATCCCACTTCCTAAAATCTCTGAGGCACCTAGCCTCCCGCGATAGGGTGGCTTCGTTGTTCTGAGGCGCTTCGGCCTGTCGCCCCGCAAGCACGCCCGCAATTGCAGCCTGAACTGCAGTCTGAACTATTGCCTGGATATCCACTGTGACAGGACCTACTGCAGGCCCCGACTGTTCACCCGGCTGTTCCACTTGTGGGTTTTCTGGTAGATTTTCCCCTTGCCCCACAGGTGGCACAACTTGTTCAGGGGTTGTTCGATCCCTACCACGACCTCTTCCTCGACCTCTTCCACGTCCTTGTGCTAAGGGAGGAATGATCTATTACACAAAATTTTATCATCTTACTAAACAGGCTTGAATCCTTTAAACAATTCACAGGTACTAAACCTTATGCATATTTTTCCCACAACATGAACCTTTTTCGAACATATATAACATTTACAGGCTACAAAGTAATCAAACGTGTACCTGGCGTGACCGGATGCTTGCTGATAAGCCATGGACATACCTAAGGTTTACGATGTAAACCAGTCTACAAAACCTATAACCTAGAGCTCTGATACCAACTGTAACGACCCTACTTTTCATGCCTAGATCCTCGGGCCGTTACTACATACATTTCATTCTACTTCTAAAAACAGCGAGGAAACGTCATTTAAAAAAAAACATCCTTAGAAATTTTGTGAAACTTTTCATCTTGGGATCCCAGTTAAAACTGAACAAAAGAACACTTTAGCCACTCAAGCAAAACTTTAAGCGGAATAAACCTTAAATCATTCGCAATACAAGTTCAAAAAGAAGAATTTAAAAAAAAAACATAAGATGCGGAAGACTATCCTAAGGAAATCCATGGCTCGCTCAGCAGCACTCTGTCACGCGTTCTGAACACCTTTACCTCTACCTGCAGTTATATGTTATGGAAAAGAATGAGTATTTAAGAAAATACTCAGTAAGTAACAATACTTCTAGACACTTGCAACAATCAAGGTTTCAACATTCAATTCGAGCTAAGGGCCCAAAGGTTAGGTCATCTCATTCACATTTATTTCATTTAATTTTTATGCAGTTCGGGTCTCGTGATCAATCAACTCGCCTATAAAAACTTTCCAACTCACTGAAGGTGCACAGGTGGGTGTTTTAGGAGATCTCTACTCCCACCGATGGTAGAAGGCACCCAGTCAGCAAAGCCAAATCTCACCCATCACGGCACTATCATGCGCTTGATAGCGAGCATAGCTAGCTATCTTTACTTATTTAATTTAGCTAGTCTTTGATGAATATTGGCCATTTTATTGCGCTTAATTGTTTATTTTGTAGGAAATGGTTGATTAGAGCTATAGAGCAATAATGGAGTTAATCGGGTGCTCGGGACGCGAAAAGATGCAAAGGATTGAAAAAGCTTCAAAGAGAAAAAAGTCAATTTTGGGTCAAATATAGACCAGCGTCTCGACGCTGCTTCTTTAGGGTCTCGATGCTGGCATTCAATATCGAATCAGGCGCAATAAGGTGACAGTGTCGAGACGCTATGACAATAGCATCTCGACGCTACCGTAATTCCCTTTATAGAATACGCGTGTTTTGAGGCAACGTCTCGATGCTACGACAAAATTTTGCTATATAAGCATCCTTTCGGCTAGGTTTTTAGGGGATTGAATTTTGGGACTTCTTGGGGCCGTAAACAGAGCAAAAACAGAGGATTTGAAGGCTGAAGCTAAGGGAGAAAATCGGAAATCAACTCATTGTTCGTGGGGATCGTGACGGGGACGTCGGACTCGGCCTACATTGAGGTTTCTTTTCCCTTTCCTTTTCTTTAGTTAGACTTTATGGCTTTATTATGTTTAGTTGAGCTTGTAATTAGATTCATGAGTAGCTAAACTCATAGCTTAGGGATTGATGTAGTTGATTAAGTTTATGGATTGAATTTATGGTTTAAGTTGTGCAATGTTTATTATGTTTGTAATCTTGATTTAATTCTTTCAATTAATTGGCCATTAGTTGGATGATTTAAGTTTTGAATCTAGCTCGGGGGAGGGGATTTAATATAGACTTACTCAAGATTGCATGACTAAAGTTTATTTTCTAATTCGTGACGGTTTTAGACTACTTTAGAATTGGTCAAAAGATCTCATTGCCTTGCATATTAATAAACTTAGATAGGGATATCAAGTAGATTAATTTGCATGAGAATCAACTATACTCGGGAGAGGTAGTTGGGATTAAAGGGTCTTTGGCTCATAATTCAATTGTACATAATAACTTACTCCTTAAAATCAATCCTTAGACTAAATCGGCGAAATCAATTCCCTAAGTATTTCTCCCAATTGAATTTCCACACTTTTTACTTGCTTTGATTTAGTTTTCCATTAATCACTCATCACTTTTTGATCCCTAAATAAAATTGAGCAAGATAATTCACAATACTTGATTTGCTTAAAAATCCAATCCAGAGGACGACACTCGCTTTTACGAACCCTTTATTATTACTTGACCCGTGCGCTTGCAGTAAGGAAAATTCCACATCAAGTTTTTGGCGCCGTTGCCGAGGATTGGCACATTTAGCTAGATTGATATTGTGAAAAAATTGTTCGGTCTTAATTTAGGGTGTATTTTTTACTTTTTTAGGTTGATTGCATTTTTTTCCTTATTTGTTTTTCTTTCCATATTTGTTTTTCTAGCTTAGTTTTTCTTTTAATTGTGTGATCTTTTCCTTATTTGTTTCTTGTTATTCCTTTTTAGATTAGTTTTTCCTTATTTGTTAGTTTCCTTATTTGTGTTTTGCCATATTTATTTTTGCATTCCATATTAGGTTATTTTGTTTCCTTTTCTAGATTATATTTTCCATATTTAGATTAGTTGTTTTCTTTTCTTTGTTGCTTTCCATAATTGTTTTCTTTCCTTTTTAGGGTAGTTTAGTTTTGTATGCGTAGTAGTAAAGATTTAATTTTAGCACCATTTGATCCCGAGATAGAAAGAACAATTCATAGGCTTCGAAGGGAAAATAGAGAAATTATTCAAATGGCAGACCAAAATCCACCTGAGGAGCCTAGGCCTATTAGAGATTATTTTCAGCCTGTGTTTCAGGGGCAACAATCGGGGATTGTCTATGCCCCGATCAATGCCAACAACTTTGAGCTGAAGACCGGTCTCATTCAGATGGCTCGAGACTGTGCATATAGAGGATCGCCCACCGAGGATCCAAATTCTCATCTTAAATCATTTCTGGACATATGTGGGACGGTAAAAATAAATGGAGTTTCTGAGGATGTTATTTGCTTACGCTTATTTCCTTTTTCTTTGCAGGATAAAGCAGTAGATTGGTTGCAATCTATTACCCCTGGGAGCATCACCACCTGGGATGCTTTGGTCCAGGCCTTTTTAAAGAAATTTTTCCCTCCTGCAAAGACGGTCAAGCTGAGGACCGAGATTGGGACATTCCAACAACAATATGATGAGCAGCTGTTCGAGGCCTGGGAGCGATTTAAAGAGTTGCTGAGGAAGTGCCCTCAGCATGGATATCCCGACTGGCTTCAAGTTCAATTGTTTTATAATGGTTTAACTCCTAGTACAAAAACGATTGTTGATGCAGCTACAGGTGGGACTCTTTTGTCCAAGATCGTGGAAAATGCTCGCATACTTCTAGAGGATATGGCCACCAACAGCTATCAGTGGCCATCTGAGTGGTCTGCACCTAAAAAGATTGATGTTGGAGTGTTTGAGGTTGACAAGGTAAGTGCACTCCAGGCCCAGATGACCTCCCTTGCTAATGCTTTTATGAAATTTTCAGGTACAGGGAGTGCTCAATCAATTGAATCAGCTGCTGCTTTAGCATCTAGACCTCAGGAGGAGACCATCGAGCAGGTTCAGTATGTATCAAATTTTAATTCTAGGGGATATAATAATAGTTCTACACCTACACATTATCACCCTAACAATAGGAACCATGAAAATTTCTCTTATGCAAATACTAAGAATGTTCTTAACCCCCTGGTTTTGCCCCTCACACTCAAGAAAATAAAAAGTTAGAAGATCTTGTTGAAGCTTTCATTGCAGAGTCTAGTAACAGGACAACTAAATTGGAGGAGGCAGTCATTGCTATCAACACCACGGTGAATGGCCACAGTGCAGCCATAAAGAACATTGAGACTCAGCTGAGACAGTTGGTAAATGTTGTAAGCACCATGAATAAAGGTAAGGCCCTAGCAGAGCATGAGAAAACCCAGATGGAGTACTGTAAGGCAATCACCGTGCACCAGGAGGAAGCTGACGAGGAGCCTGAATCTGAGGACTATGAAACGCCTACAGGGGAAGCTGAGGAGGACACATCATCAGATGAGGCTGAAAAGCCTAATCCTGAGCCTCCTATTCCTTCTCGCACACTGATGGTTCCTAAGGAAAAGAAAAAGAAAAAGAAGAAAAAGAACAATCAGGTTCAGTTTGATAAATTTATGAATGCTTTTATGAATCTGAACATTAATATTCCTTTTGCAGAGGCATTAGAGATGCCCCAATACAATAGGTTCATGAAGGAGTGGTTAGCAAAGAAGCGAAAGGAAAAGAAGGTTGACACTATATATCTTGCTTCCACATGCAGCACCAGAGTACAACAGAAAGTACCTGAAAAAGTAGCAGACCCAGGGAGTTTTTCTGTTCCTTGTAGTTTTGATACTTACTATTTTAGAGCATTATATGATTTAGGTGCTAGCATTAATATTATTCCATTGTCCTTATGTAAAAAGTTAGACATAGGTGAGATTAAATCTACTGCTGTAATGCTCCAATTGGCTGATCAATCTGTGGTTAGACCAGTTGGCATTGTAGAAAATGTTTTAATCAGAGTAGGTAGATTTTTCCCCCTATTGACTTGTATGTTATGGACATGATAGAAAATCCTTCGATGCCTGTCATATTAGGAAGACCATTCCTCGCTACTGGGTGAGTGATTATTGATATTGAGCGCAGGGAGCTCACTATTAGAGTCATGAACGAAAAAGAAATTTTTAAAGCAGTGGAAGACTCTAAAGATGAAGTGCTTTTCATGGGTTACAAGAAAGGTGCAAGAAAAAGCACCTCTGTTGGATTCACAGAACAAAAGCCTCCTTGAAGCACGATCAACACGTCGAGCTAATGATGTTAAAAAAGCGCTTTTGGGAGGCAACCCAAGTAAGTTTAGTGTGTTTTCTTTTTTTTTTTAATTTATTGTTTGTTTTTTTTTTTTAGGTCTTGTTTTCTTTCTCTCCTTTGCTTTCAAGCTTTCAAGATTCCAAGCTTTCAGTCAAGAAGTCATCATTATTCCAGGCCAGTATTGTTCACTCCTTTCATTCTTTTATTGTTCTCATGCTTGTTTATGCCTTATTTTCTGTATACATTGAGGACAATGCATGTTTTAAGTTTGGGGTGGATTAGCATGTTTGTGGAGCCCTTGAGCATCTGAGTTCGGGCTATAGTTTTGAGCTTTATTTGAATTATGCATATGGTTGTTTTCTGGATGCTACTTTTGCATGATTAGGATGTCCTAGGATAGGCTTTCTTGTCAATTTTCAAGCTTGTGATGAGTTGTAAGCATGAGTGCCCAAAAGGGAGACTTTTTAAAATTTTTCTAAGAGATGGCTTGCATGAGTAGAGTATTTGTCTTGGCTAGATTTGGATTTGAAGGCTTAGGAGCGAATTATTGGGTTCATATGCTTGTTGTCACCTCGATAGGTGTAGGGTAGAGCTAAAGAGTTAATTTTTTGCAAATTAGCATGTTTGATCTTGCTTAGGAGAAAAGAAAAGAATATCTGCTTATCATGTTCATAATGAAAAATCATTCTTGTTATTACTGTTGAAAAAGAAAAAAGAAAAAAAAGTCATGACTTATGCGCGCAATATGCAATGGTTAATAAAGATTTAGGCAAAAAGAGCTACCCCTGTTGTGATTAGTTAGGCCAACCAGAGAAAACTCAGGTTAAGGGTCCCTGCAATGGGTGTGTGAAAGCTAGTGCCACATATAAATGCTTAATTCAATTGTTTATTAAAAAGACCTAAGTATGGAGGAAAACAAACTAATTTGTTCCATTAACTCATTAATGAAACCTTAGTGCCAGTGTAGAGGGAAGATGAGCTGAGAGTTTAATAATCCAATCCCGGGCTAGTAGAGTCTGATCTTGTTGAGTTAGATCTCGCTTGTGCAAGTTAATTTTGGAAAAAAATTAATTTGTCTCCCTCATTGGTCATTGTGTGCATGTCTCTTGCTTGCTTGACTATTGACTTTTGAGCCTTGAGGATTGAGTCATGATTATTGCATCCATTCTTCTACTGTATGTTTGATTTGTAGTTTGCTCGAGGACTAGCAAAAGCATAAGTTTGGGGGTATTTGATAGCGAGCATAGCTAGCTATCTTTACTTATTTAATTTAGCTAGTCTTTGATGAATATTGGCCATTTTATTGCGCTTAATTTTTTATTTTGTAGGAAATGGTTGATTAGAGCTATAGAGCAATAATGGAGTTAATCGGGTGCTCGGGACGCGAAAAGATGCAAAGGATTGAAAAAGCTTCAAAGAGAAAAAAGTCAATTTTGGGTCAAATATAGACCAGCGTCTCGACGCTGCTTCTTTAGCGTCTCGACGCTGGCATTCCATATCGAATCAGGCTCAATAAGGTCACAGCGTCTCGACGCTGTGACAATAGCGTCTCGACGCTACCGTAATTCCCTTTTCAGAATACGCGTGTTTTGAGGCAGCGTCTCGACGCTACGACGAAATTTTGCTATATAAGCATCCTTTCGGCTAGGTTTTTAGGGGATTGAATTTTGGGACTTCTTGGGGCCGTACACAGAGCAAAAGCAGAGGATTTGAAGGCTGAAGCTAAGGGAGAAAATCGGAAATCAACTCATTGTTCGTGGGGATCGTGACGGGGACGTCGGACTCGGCCTACATTGAGTTTTCTTTTCCCTTTCCTTTTCTTTAGTTAGACTTTATGGCTTTATTATGTTTAGTTGAGCTTGTAATTAGATTCATGAGTAGCTAAACTCATAGCTTAGGGATTGATGTAGTTGATTAAGTTTATGGATTGAATTTATGGTTTAAGTTGTGCAATGTTTATTATGTTTGTAATCTTGATTTAATGTTTTCAATTAATTGGCCATTAGTTGGATGATTTAAGTTTTGAATCTAGCTCGGGAGAGGGGATTTAATATAGACTTACTCAAGATTGCATGACTAAAGTTTATTTTCTAATTCGTGACGGTTTTAGATTACTTTAGAATTGGTCAAAAGATCTCATTGCCTTGCATATTAATAAACTTAGATAGGGATATCAAGTTGGTGAAGTTGCATGAGAATCAATTATACTCGGGAGAGGTAGTTGTGATTAAAGGGTCTTTGGCTCATAATTCCATTGTGCATAATAACTTACTCCTTAAAATCAATCCTAGACTAAATCGGCGAAATCAATTCCCTAAGTATTTTTCCCAATTGAATTTCCACACTTTTTAATTGCTTTGATTTAGTTTTCCATGAATCACTCATCACTTTTTGATCCCTAAATAAAATTGAGCAAGATAATTCACAATACTTGATTTGCTTAAAATCCAATCCAGAGGACCACACTCGTTTTTACGAACACTTTATTATTACTTGACCCATGCACTTGCGGTTAGGAAAATTCCACATCAGCTCTTAGCACACTAACTACCATTTCACTGGTGGGGCGTCCATGGGTTTTAAGTCGGAAATTAACTTCCACAGTTAGTAAATGGCACCTAGACTGCAAAGCCAAATCCCGCCCATTTAGCTCCTCATTTCAGTCTAATACATCTTAGTCCTAGTTGTTTAGCTGACACGATTCCCCATACTAGAGCAACTAGCTTATTCTTTTCCCTTTCCTACTCCTTTCCCTTTAAGGCCTCTTAGCACTTACTAATTTTAGCTGCGACCTAACCAGTGGAACCTATTATCTCAAAAGAATTTATTAACTGACTCATCCAGTATGCATCATCCCAAACTCAATCCAATACAAGAAAACACAACAGGCATTCCACACTTCTAATCAGAGAAAACATGTCATCTAGTTGCCTACTTACATTGTCAACCAACCACAAGATACCACAGACGCACTCGCATTTATCCCATAGCACAAGTACACAACACCCATATTCTTGAATTCAACAACATACGCATCATCTCAGTCTCAGCTCAAACATACAACATAAACTCATGCCAGAAGCACAATCATCATATCTTAACACAATTACAATTTAATTATC
Source organism: Luffa acutangula (assembly GCA_036850905.1). Lineage (NCBI taxonomy): Eukaryota > Viridiplantae > Streptophyta > Magnoliopsida > Cucurbitales > Cucurbitaceae > Luffa > Luffa acutangula. Next base: position 29,428,618 of record CM072098.1, read on the forward strand.
AGGGAGTTAACTTACATTGAGGTAACTAAGCTTGATTGGAAGACACCGAACAATTTGATATATCGTCAACCACGTTATGCGAAAAAGTGATCTGATACACACATATAAAAGGTTCTCACATGAGAGGCATTCCCATCTAAATAATTTCCTAAAGACACATGATTTAAGCAAATCAAACACTCACCCAACGACACCACGCTTGCTGTCAAATGCTGAAATTTCGCTACGCCTTTATAAATTTGACCAATAGTTACATTGGGTACCTTAGATTAAAAATAAGACGTCAATTGGTATCCCATTAAGGCATAAAAGACCAATATAACCCAACTTACTAACTTCTTACCCACTAGCTGAAATCGGCGAACATTCAAGTTGCGTGAGGCTGATTATCTTAAGGCGGTGGCGGCGGCGATCGACTCTGAGCGACAGAGACGAACAGATATGAACGGCGGCAGCGTAGCGGTGGCGGCTTGCGGTGGTCTGCTACGGAAATGATACCGAAGAGAGAGTGTGAGCCGAGAGAGAGACACACACGAAAGAGAGAGTGTGAGCCGGAGCTCGACGGCGTGTGGCGGGTGGCGATCTACAAGCGGTGGTGGCGATGGACTATGCAACGAGAGAGGGAGAGCTAAGATGAATAGAGGACGGAGAGAGAGAGAGAGAGAGAGAGAGAGAGAGAGAGACAGAGAGAGAGTTCATCGACAGCGAGTGGCGGCGGCGTGGCAAACGACGGAGGCGGAGGTTGGCGACGGTGCAAAGGGCGGAGGCGTGCCGCGGCGTCGACGGTTGGCGTGCGGTCGACAGGTCGCAGACGGAGAGAGAGGGCTGCGGGAGAGAGAGGGGCTGTGAGAGAGAGAGAGTCGTGAGAGGGAGGGAAAGCTACGTGGGAGAGAGAGAAAACGTGAGAGGGAGAGAAGAAATTCAGATTTTCTTTCTTTTTTTTAAAAAAAAAAACTGGTCAAATTGACTGAAAATGTGGGGGGAAACTTTCCCCCCACTCACCCACTTTGACCGCCTAAAAAGGCCCTTTTCCTTTCCTTTTTTTGAATTTGATGTTTGTAGTATGAAATAATGTATTATTATTCGTTACTATTTCTTATGTCGTTACACTATGTTTGGTTAGTTTTTTAAAGATGGTTTGAAAGAGGGAGCAATGAAAGAAGAACCAGTGAGAGAGAAAATGAAGAGAAATTTGGCGAGAGATATAAGGGAGAGAGGAGGGTAAGTGTGTGTGTTAAGAGATTAAAGATAGGGACAATTTCAAGAATAACAAAAAATAAAATGGAATTTGCATCCATGTCATCAGTTTTTTAATGCTGAAAATATAGCAAAAAAATGTGGGCCAACCTAAACATTAAAGTTGAAAAGTAAAAAAAAAAAAAAGACCCTAAAACACGCTAGAATTTTTGAAGTTTAAAAAGTATATCAATGGTGTTATTCATATAATGTATATCATGTACATCATTCATTTATTTAATGTATTGATATACTAGATATTTGATATATTAATCAACTGATATACTAAATATATAGTATATCAAATGTATATTTTGTGAACATAATATACTTCATTTACGAAGTATACACATGAGCTTTTATTTAATTTAGATATCTATGATATACTTCATCAATAAAAAATTAGATATATCAGCTTTATTGTGAGACAATATGTGTGGTAGGGGATTTAAACCTCTAGCCTCTTAGTTGAATGTGTATATCTTATGCTAGTTGAGCTATGCTCATGTTGGTGAGTACTAATACACTACTGATACACTAATGATATACATGAAATTACATTTTTAGTGAGTACTAATACACTAATGATATACTTAAAATTGCATCTTATTTATATACTTATAACAAAATTTGCATTCCATGACCTTCATAATACACCAACAATTAAAAATATATATCAATGATTTTTTTAGTAACAAGTCTATCATTGATGTATTTAGCTACTCATAATCAGGTATATCAAGGTTATTAATTATTTGAGTAGTATAAAAAATGAGGTAAGTTCAAAAAAAAAAAAACAAAAAAAAAAACAAATGAGGTATATCAATGGTATATCAACATTCATAACAAGCATAGAAGACAAACATTTATGTTATAAAAGAGAAACATTTCATCTAAAATATGTAAATAATACAACATAATTCAATAAAGAGAAAAGAAAACATAACAAATATAAGTAAAAAAAGTAACATATCAAGTATATCGTTGGTATATCAACATTTAATCAGGTATATAATATGTTATGCTTATCAAATCAAGTATATATTAGGTATATCATTAGTATATGAGGTATATCATTGTATTCATTCGAGTATATCAAATTTGGTATATCGGTTAACTGATATACTTTATATTTCGTATATCAGTAAATATAAAGTATATCAAATATACTACTAATATACCTATTGATATACCAACAAGGGTAAAACTGGAATAGTAAAAAAAAACAGAAATCAGATTTTTAAAATTTTGCTATGTTTGTAAATCTGAAAAATCATAGATAGATTTGCAAATATTCTAATATTTTTTGCTACCCATTGCAATTTCCCAAAAAGATAAGAGGAGAGAAGTTATTTTTTTTATTCTGAGAAGATAGAAGTGATTTTTTATTTCTTTTCTTTTATTGTTGTATTGGACTTGACATTGTGGGCTTGAGATGCTAGAGAGGAAAAAGAATAGGGAGTTGTGTCAATATTTTCATTGACAATTTCACATGTCCATAAGTTTGATATCAACCTAAAGGGTAAATCAATATTTCTACTATACCATACAAATATAAAAGGAATGTCACCTTTCCACTATACCATACAAATATAAAAGGAATGTCACCAAAATATGAACCTAATATTAAGGGGCAATTGCAAAGCTAGCAAATTTGTTTATGATAATTGCGAGCGTGTCATTCATTTTTTAGGATTGGAACTATGGCAAAAAAATTCAGCCCAGCCCAAAACATGAGTAGAAAAAGTCGAAAATAGCATTCAAATCGTTATCTTGTGTTTTACTATTATGAAGTATATCAGTAGTATATCAGATATACTGTTGATATACTACTAATATACCTAAAATCAAATATATCTGATATACTACTAATATACCTAACATAAAATATATTTTATATACTGCTGTATATTTTACTCTGTATATCAGTGAGATGATATTCTTACTATGAAATATATCAACCGTACATCATTATTTTATATTTAGTATTATACCTAAAGTGAAGTATATCACTAGAATGATACTTTTAATATATGACTATATATCAATAGTATATTAGTATTTCATATTTAATATATATATATATATATATATATATATATATTGAAGGAGTGAAGAACACTCGAGCGGAAGCGTTAGCGGATCTTAGGCATCGATTTTCATTAATTTTGAGGATTAAAGCATGCTGAAAATAAGAACGAAAAACAGAGCACGAACAACAAACCTCTTGGAGCTTCGAATTCAAGCGTTTCGTTGGATGTTTCTCTACACAAACAGCTCATGGACGACCACCAAGATCTTCCCCGCTATTCTCCGGCCTTAGAACGGGCTTGTGGGAACCCGAGCATGAGGAATTAAGGAGAGAAAAAGTTTCGAGAGATATGGGTTTTGACAAGAAATGGAAGCCATGGTTTTTTAGTCTTTTTTCTTCAAAATCAAATGACACCAGCCACTTCCATCCTACTTTTCTGAAGCTTTTCATCTTCCTTTTTAAAGGAAGGATACATGCAATTTACAAGCATTACAAAAAGCCAGCAACCACCATGACTCATGAGATTGGTGTCATTCAAAGATGGAAACACCAAATTTTGAGTTTTCAAAATAAAACTCAATTTTTTTAATTTCCATAAATCAATTTGTAATATTCATAATAACCAAATTGATTTATATTAATTAAACACTTTTAATCAATTAATATATATTAATTTTATCTTACATTAAATCATGAACCAATCTCGGTTTCTCTAAAAACAATTGAACTTGAATCACTATTCAAATTTAAACCGAATATCTCAAACATGAATCCCTATTCACATGTAGTATTTAAATCATATTTAAATAATTACAATTCTCTCAAAATATATTTTAATTCGTAATTAATCCGACGAGTTAAATTATATCGAATATAATTAACGATCTCTCCCTAAATCGAATTTGAACGACTTTTAAATTCTTTCATCAATCTGTTCTAAGGTTTAGTCCGTTTGAGCTAGCAGGGGGACCTAATGGACCTACAGATCATGGGCTCCAACGATCCGAGATTAACTGACTGAACTCTTTCAATCCAAGTTAACCAACATTCGTTAACTAACAGGACACTCCACTAAAGCCCGTAGCTGAACTCCCCTCACTGTAGATATATTTCTGTCCACCCGATATAACCATGATTAGTAAGTCAATCCTTCACAGGTTGTTCGTAACCATAGTAAGGTCAAAAGTCCGTTTTACCCCTACAGCACTTCTTGTTCCTTAAGCCATTAACTGAGTCCCTAATGAACAATTGGTTTGTGGTCCCACCACTAAACCTGAAACCTCTCGGGCCAATGAGAGGGCGGCGCGCCTTTGTTCATGTTCCGGAGTCAGTATTTAAGGGAACAACCTTTCTACTATCCCAAAAGAAGGGTAGGAGTGAATTCCATCTTGCAGGACTATGTCCCCAGCTATCTACACGGTCTTATCCCCAAAGTGGCAGGTTTATTGAGCGGCGCTTATGGGCCACTCTCACCTATGCAAATCAAAGGATAATCCCGAATAAACAGGAGTTCATAGTTAGCTCAGGATTAAGATCGAGTTACCTAGGTCATCACTTTGAAACAGTCAGCTTCACAGTAAACGGTGTTATAAAGTGAAAGTGACTTATTTCACGGTCCGGTCTTATACAAACTTCTTTTGCATATGACGCCCCCACTCACATGTCTCTACACGAACGATTTAGGATCACATCGTTTGTATTAAAACAAAGTGGGCCTCGTCACATAGTTTTTCCTAGGATAAGATACCCAGTCTTATCCCTATACTATAGACCGTTTTAGGCTATGTACTTGAACCTGATCCACTTTTATGTCACTACATAAAGTTCAAGCATTCATCTCATAGCCAAGGATTCTAGTTTTATTGGATTTTGGTTAATAAAAACATAGTTAAACAAATCTTTCGACAACCATAATAAAAACTATTCTAATAAGTTTTATATATAAATTTATTACATTTACTATCCACGAGTTTTAGGACATAAACCCCAACATATATAATTAAGTATATCATTAATATACTGGTGGAATAATATTTCTAATATGAAGTACATAAAAAATATATCAGTACTTCATATTCAATGTAATAAACACACCCGAAATAAAATATATCATTAATATACTACTAACATACTATATTTAGGTATATAAGTGAAATGATATTTCTAATATAAAATATATAAACAATATATTGGTACTTCAAATTTGGTATATCAATTAACTGATATACTTTATATTTAGTATATCAGTAAATATAAAGTATATCACATATACTAGTTAGTTAATACACCAACAAGGGTAAAACTGGAATAATAAAAAAAAAACAGAATTCATATTTTAAATTTTTTGCTATATTTGCAAATCTAAAAAGCCAATGCTAAATTTGTAAATATCTTAATATTTTTTTCTACCCATTGCAATTTCCCTAATATTAATTATAAGAACCTTTAACCCATTTAAACATGGGGCAGTTGCAAGAATAGCAAAAAATAATATGGATTTTGCAACAATGTCTTCAGTTTTTTAATGTTGCAAATATAGCAAAAAAACGTGGGCCCGCCTAAGCATTAAAGTTGAAAAGTCAAAAAAACCCCTAAAACACGCTGGAATTTTAAAAAGTATATCAATGGTGTTATTGATATACTGTATATCAGGTACATCATTTAGTGTTCTGATATACTAGATATTGGGTATATCAATCAACTGATATACTAAATATAAAGTATATCAGATGTATATTTTGTGAATATAATATACTTCATTTATGAAGTATACACATGAGCTTTTTTTAGATATCTTTGATATACTTCATCAATAAAGAATTAGAAATATTAGTTTTATTTGGACAAGGGGATTTAAACCTCTAACGTCTTGGTTGAATGTGTATATCTTATGCTAGTTAAGTTATGCTCATGTTTGGCAAATATGTCATCAATATATTATACATCATCTTATTAATATACTACCGATACACTAATGATATACTTTAAATTACATTTTTAGTGACTACTAATACACTAATGATATACTTAAAATTGCATCTTATTGATATACTTATAACAAATTTTGCATTCCATGACCTTCATAATACACCAAAAATTAAAAATATATATCAGTGGTTTTTTTCTTAATAACAAGTCTATCATTGATGTATTTAGCTACTCCTAATCAGGTATATCAATGTTATTAATTATTTTAGTATAAAAAAAATGAGGTAAGTTAAAAAAAAAAAACGAATGAGGTATATCAATGGTATATCAACATTCATAACAGGACATTTCATTTTAAAAGATGTAAATAACACAACATAATTCAATAAAGAGAAAAGAAATCATAACAAATATAAGTAAAGAAAGTAACATATTAAGTATATCATTGATATATCAACATTTAATCAAGTATATCAAATGTTATGCTTATCCTATCAAGTATATATTAGGTATATCATTGTATTCATTCAAGTATATCAAATTTGGTATATTAGTTAACTGATATACATTATATTTCGTATATCAGTAAATATAAAGTATATCAGATATACTACTAATATACCTGTTGATATACCAACAAGGGTAAAACTGGAATAATAAAAAAAACGGAAATCAGATTTTTAAAATTTTGCTATGTTTGCAAACCTAAAAAATCATAGCTAGATTTGCAAATATCCTAATATTTTTTGCTACCCATTGCAATTTCCCTTTAAACATTCTAAAATACATATTTATCAGTTTAAATACTCAACTTCTTCATAAATATCTAACACTATCAACATTTCCATAAAATTGGATATCAACATTTCCGTACATCAAAAGTTAAAACTTCGGTGGGGTTTTGCATGTACTAGAGGGAAAAGAATAAGACTATAGATAAGAGAAGCGATGGAGGCTTGGGTTTTAGTGATTTAGGCCTTTTCAACAAACCGATGCTGGCGAAGCTCAGTTGGAGAATCCTTAAAGATCCTGGGAGTCTCATGGCCTGGGTTCTAAGAGGAAAATACTTCAGAGGAGGTAGCTTTCTTCAGGCAAAAGCTAAAGGAAATGATTCCTTGGTTTGGAAGAGCATCGTGTGGGGAAGGTCTTTGTTTATGGAGGGTTATAAGTGGAAAGTGGGCAAAGGCAACCAAGTGTGTATTGATGAGGACCCGTGGATGATGAATGACGGTGGCTGGGTCCCTATCAGAGTGAGGGAGGATCTTAGAGGTAAAAGAGTGAAAGAGATCCTTAATGAGGAGGGGTTTTGGAAAGTAGACATTATTAAGGAAGCTTTCCTTTCTTGGGACGTAGAGGCGATATTGAGTATGCCTAGGAGAAATACAGCTAATGAGGATGAGATTATTTGGGGAGTTGATCCGAAAGGCTTATTCTCAGTGAAAAGTGTTGGGATTGTGTCCTGAAACTCGTAGATAGTGAATGTTAAACGAATTATACATACTTATTCGATAAAGGCGTTATCGAGATTAATTCAGTAAAGTTATTACTGAATAAAGTAAATTGCACATATAATAACCCAAATCCAATAAACTAAGATCCATGGCTATAGGATGAATACTTGAGCTTTATGTAGAGACATAAAAAATGGATCAAGCTTGAGTAATAGCCAAAACGTTCTATAGTATAGACATAGGGTTGGGTACCTTATTCTGGAGACACTATGAGACGCGGCCCACTTTATAGATGGTATAGACGATGTGATCCTAAATCGTCCATGTAGAGACATGCGAGTGGGGGCGTCCTATGCAATGAGTTTGCATAAGACCAGGACCGAGAAATAAGTCGCTCTTGCTTTATAACACCGTTTACTGACGAGACTGACTATTTCCTGTGATGACCTAGGTAACTCGATCTTAATCCTGAACTAACTATGAACTCCTGTTTATTCGGTCTTATCCTTAGATCTGCATAGGTGAGAGTGGCTCAGTATCGCCGACTCAATAAGCCTCCCATTTCAGGGATAGGAACATGTAGATAGCTGGGGACATAGTCGTGCAAGAAGGAAATCACTCCTACCCGAATTAGGGATAGTAGAGAGGTTGTTCCCTTAAGTGCTGACTTCGGGGCTTGAACAAAGGGATCCCGCCCTCTCATTGGCCCGAGAGGGACTCGGTTTTATAGTTGGACGATAAACCAATTGTTCATTAGAGGATCAGTGGGACTTAAGGAACTAGAAGTACTAAAGGGGTGAAACGGCTTTTTGACCTAGCTATAGCTTCGAACAACCTGTGAAGGATCGACTTACTAATCATGGTTAAATAAAGTGGACGAAAATATATATATAGTAAGGGGAGTGCAACTATCGGGATATAGTGGAGTGTCCAAGTAGTTAACGAATGTTGGCTAGCTTGGATAATGAGATTAGTCGGTTAGCCTCGAATCGTTGGAGCCCATGATCTATAGGTCCATTAGGTCCCCCTACTAGCTCATATCGGAACAAAGCCTAGAACAAAAAGATAGGAAGCTTTGAATCGTTAAAAATCGGAAAAACGAGTATTATCGTAAATTGTGTTTGACACAATAATTTAATTATGAATTAAATTAGAAAATGAGAGATGGAGTATTTAAAAGTGTTTTGAATACCATATATATGTATTAGGAATCATATATAATTCATGGCACTAGGTGATAAAGATTAATTGGATTAATCATGTAAAAATTACTTGGAATTGTACCAATGAATTGCCTAGAAATTAATTTCAATTTTGAATTGAAATAGGAATGAATTGCAAGCTGAAAATTGAGAATTTAGATTCAATTTTAAGTGGATTTATTGGCATTCCCACTCTTGCATGTTGTTGCATAGTGGAAAAAAACACAACCATGCACTAGTTGCATGTGTTGTGAATTAAACACCTAGAATCCACTTTGAGTTGCAATTTCACCATGTGTCTAGTGTCATGAGGCTTCTCTTTGCATGGAAGATGTCTATATAAGGAGTATGAATCAGATTCAAAGGAAGTAGAGCCATTTTCCATATTGTTATGCTGCTAGATTTTTGTCTCAAACTCTCTCATCTCCATATATCTCTCTAGTGCTTGAACTTTCAAGCATTCCCTTCCCATTCCCTATCTCTATAGACTCCCACAAGTCGTTCTTGGCCCGGAGAATAGTAGGGAAGACACTAGAGGTGGTCCACACACCGTTTGTGATCAAATGAATCAAAGGGAGTTGTTGAATCGGTCTCCAAATGGTTGGTAAAAATTCTGCTCTCTCCTTACGGTATTTGGACAACATGTTTTCATTTTCTAAAATTGTTGTAGTTAAGTGCCTCTTATCCTAAAATTGCTTCCGCATGTGTTATATGAACACCTTCAATTGGTATCAAATCATGATTAAGGCACCTAACATGCATTAATTTTAGCTTGGTGGGTAGCTTTTCATATGATGAAACTGTGTAAAAACTAAAGAAAATTTGTTTTGGGATTGATTTTAATTTTTAGTCAATTCGTTGGAATTAATTGTAATTGCCTACATGTTTATGGGTTTTAATGTGTTCATATGGGGTCTGTAAAATTTGAGAGTCAATAGAGTCCATTTAGGCCGTCAATTTGAAGAAATTCAAAGACTGCTCGCTGCTGGCCGAAAATTCCAGCATGTCGTAAAATGGTCTGGTTCAAGCAATCCAAAGTTGGTTTGGGTCGGTTCGAATGGTTCGAAAGCGGTCCAAGCCCTATTTGAAATTATTATTGTAATAATTTTAGTTTTTATTTTTGCTTGATTAAAAATCCCAAAACCAATTCACTTTAGTAAATTTAATTAATTATGCAATATTGAATCTATGTTTTAATTAAATAGTATTTTATGTATATAATGTATGTCATTTATATTTAAAACCCCACCATAGGAAAGCATGTTCATGCATTTGTTTAGTTTGAATAAGTGTTATTTATTAAATCAAATGCATGAGGGAAATTTCATGTTTTATTAATATAAAAGTTGTATTAATTTAGGGAGATTCATGCTTAAATGGTTAATTAAAATTCATTAATTCTTATAATAGTTATAATTATTAAAAGATAAAATTAACCAAGCATGTAGCATGAAATTTCTTTAGTTTGTTTATAAGTGTTATACTCATATTAGGCTTGTTATGGATTGTTTTTATAATTGTTATAAAAAGAGATAGAAATCTAAAATCTATAACAAGATTAAGTGCATGCTCAGTTAGGTTAATGAACCTCCAAATCGATCAACTTGCATAGTTTAGGTCAATATCTTGTAAAACAACGGTTACGAGAGAACTCACCCGACAAGATGCTGTCTAAGGCTGGAGGTATTTAAGTATACGGTTTACGGAACACCTCCTACCTAGGCATCGAGTCGGTTCTTGAGTTAAGTTAACTCGAGTTTTATGAGCATGCGTGAGCGGTGTGAGGTTTTGAAGTGTTATCACCTAGACATCGTAGTATAAAGGGTTATACAAACCTAGACATAGGTCATTTCTAAATGGTGTTTTTCTTATAACTTGAATGTTTGATTGTTATATGCTTTTAAACACCATTAGAAAGCATGTTATAGGATTTATTCATTAAAAGTTATAAGAGTTATAAAAGTTGATGAATAGTAACTGTAAAACCTATAACAAAGAGTTGCATGCTAACCTAGGATCTTAGGATCTTGTCATTCTATAAATGGTTTAAAATGAAATAGACCTAAGATCGCCTTCTCTAATAGGATTAGAAATATGACTTACTTAGTTTTTTAAAATAGTTTTAAAATTCGAGTAAGTAGGACATTAGACCTTGGTTATAAGGGAACTCTACCGGCAAATGGTTCGGAACCTGAGTTGAATTAACCATAGTCTTACTAGCATGCAATGCCACTAGGTTATTAAAAGTGTTTAATCACCTAGACATTTAGTGTAAAGACCTTGTTTAATAAGGCATAGACTTAGATAGATTCATTTAGCCGGAATTTACCTAAGTAATAGACCCTAAAACTTTACGACACTTTAGTGGGAGGAAAAGTATAGAAACGAAATATTCATATTAAGTTTCTACTCTCACGTCCCCTTGAGTTCACACCGTGATATCCATGCTTGGCCTCGAGGCGCCCTGGGAGCGTCCCCCTACGGATGGTGTTTGCATGGGTCAATATCAAGGTGAATGGGGAAAGTGTTCATAGTAAGTGGGAGAAGGAAACGTGTCAAAAGTATCCTGCGGTGTCCATCATTAAGTTGCACCGTGAGATTCCTATGCGCTGCCTGCGAGTCGCCCTGGGAGCGATCACCCTACGGAGGGCTTGCGCATGGGATTCGGAACAACGCAAACTCCAGAAATGGATAGGGTTTCCTAGGGCCATTTCCAACATTAGCTCTTCCCTATGGTGGCATTGTTGGGGCCGCCCTCTGCGATCTAAAAATGATGGGTAACACTTACAATTCAAGATAAACATGGATTAATTAAAATCAAAATCAAATTGATTTTTTGGAGGTGGAGTGCATGGTGACTAAACCCATGCACTCACCTCTTTTGAGCCACTTAATCCTCCATTAAAATGGAGATGATTTGGTGGCAAATCTTGGGCATTTTCTTCAGCTTGAATCCTTCTATAAATATGAAGAAGAAGGCTGAAAGAAATGAGGAAGAGAGGAGTTGAATTGCTTCCAAAATCCATCCTGAAACCTATGATGTTCCTAAGCTCGTTTTTCACCTTTTCTCTCTAAAATTCCATCACTTGAGGATCCCACAATCCATTCCAAAAGCTTGAGGATAGCAAGGAAGGCCCTGTGGTAGTTCTTGACTCATTGGTGAAGGAAAACAAGCCACCAATCCAACCAATTTCTCCATTAAAAGCAAGGTAGGTTGTTGTCTCTGTTTTTCTTCTCATGAACAACATGCTTTAATTCATCAAATTGAGCTTATCAAGAGTTCTAGATCCAAAATTACATCCGCTTTTCTTATATTAACACTTTCAATTGGTATCAGAGCAAGTTTGGGCTCTTGATTCGCTCTAATTTGATCATGGTGGGTAGCTTTTTGAAAACGTTTTTGCATGTGTGCTGAAATGGATATATTACGGTTTTGGCAATTAATTTCTATTCAATCTCTTGATGAAAATGTAATTGCTCACATGTATATGAGCTTTAATGTGTTGAGAAGAGTCTGTAATTTTTGGGGAGTCATTAGAGTCCATTTAGTACTGTAATTGATCGAAAGAAGGAGAAGAACACATGCTGGCCGAAGAACAGGGGGCTGCTGATCGCGATAGCGTCGCGACGCTGCTTAAATAGCATCACGACGCTGATGCAATTTTGAAGAGCAGGCGCGAATTTTCCAGATTTGGGCTGTTCAACAATTGCATGGTCCGGTTCAGCAAAATTGAATCGGTTCAGACCCCTTTTGGACCGGTTCAATGAGTTTCAAGGCTTTGGAGGTCCGATTCGGGTCCGATTTGGCTGGTTCTTGATGGTTCGAGATTCCCGGGAGCTTCTCAACTCAATATTCAATTATTATTTGTAATAATTTAGTTAATTGCTTGCTTAAATTGCAAAAATCGGTCCATTTCAGTGTGGTTAATTATTTATGTTTTTTGAATGCATGTTATAATTAATTATGAATGAGATATGCATATTAGTATGTCATATAGATTTAAAATCCCACCATAGAAAGCATGCTTCATGCATTTAAGTATGTTATAAATCGTTATAATATAAGTATGCATGATTTAGGTTTCATGTTAGAAGCATGCTGAATGTTTAGTTCTCGTTTGTCATAATCGTTATTTAGTATAAACGAAAATGAACAAGTATGCAGCATGAAACTACCTTAGCTCGATTTTAAAAGCGTTTATATCGAATAGAAAGCATGTTATAGGTTAATCTCTTTTATAATTGTTTATAAAACGAGATAGACTTAAAATCTATAACAAGATTAAAATGCATGCTCACCTAGGTTAAAACGAACCAAATTGATCATTATCTTAGAATAGGACGATAACTTGTAAAGCTAAGGTTACAAGAAAACTCACCCAGTTCAATGCTGTTTAAGGCTGAAGGTATTTAAGATGACGGTTTACGGAACACCTCCTACCTGGGTATTGAGCCGGTACATGAGTTATGTAAACCTAGGTTTTACGAGCATGCGTATGAGAGATGAATGGTTATAAAACACCTAGAAATCATAGGTTAATTCATAACCTAGACTTAGGATTATATTCAATTAGCCGGGATATACCTAAGTAACTATTACCCAAACCTTTTAAAATACTAAGTGGGAGAAAAAGATTAAATAGTTTTTTTTCTCTCACGTTCTCCTCAAAATTCACACCGTGAGATTTATGCATAGCCTCTTGTTACTCACTAACGTAACCATTCCATTCGGAAGGTGATTGCATAAAGTCAATATCAAGGTGAATAGAGATAGTATTTATAGTAAGTGGGACAAGGAAACGTGTCAACGCATCCTATGGTCTCCTCCATTGGTTTACAAGTGCAAGGTTTCTATATTCGCCTGCTAAGCACGCCCTGGAGTTGCTAAACCATTCGGAGGGTTGAAATATAGAAATTATAGCTCAATAAACTCCCTATAAGGATAAAAGATTTCCCAGGATCGTTCCCGGCATTAGCTTCCCAATTTCGGTAGCATTACTGGGACCGTTCTCAGAAATTTTAAAAATGGAGGGTCACACTTACAAGATAAACTAAATAGTTACTTATGCTTGACCGAAGTAACGATAACTAAAATGATAACAGAAATAAAGGGTTATTCTGGTTATAGATATGTTTTAGTCCAGAATGTCTTGATTCAGTGAAGGAATAACCGACTGCCCCTCGGTAGCAGTTATTCTAACTCACTGAATTATCGTTGCAAAGTAACTAAATGAGATGGGTACATTATTACTTTTGCTAAATCTAGAATTGAACTTTATTTTTCACTGATAAAAGATTGTTTATGATTTCAGCATGCCTAGCACATTAGTACAACTGTTAGCTTCAGAAAAACTTAACGGCGATAACTATGGAACCTGGAAATCTAATTTAAATACAGTATTAGTGATTGATGACCTTCGCTTCGTCTTAACGGAGGAATGTCCTCCTAACCCTGGCCCAACAGGAACTCGAGTAAATCGAGACACCTATGACAGATGGACTAGAGCCAACGACAAGGCAAAAGTCTTTATACTGACAAGCATAAGTGATGTTCTGTCTAAAAAACATGAGGGTATGGCCACAGCCAAACAAATAATGGACTCCTTGCAGGCCATGTTTGGTCAACCATCTTCGTCTCTTCGACATGAGGCCCTCAAATACGTTTACAATTCTCGGATGAAAGAAGGAACATCGGTTCGAGAACATGTCCTGAATATGATGGTGCATTTTAATGCAGCAAAAGTAAACGACGTTGTTATAGATGAAAGCAGTCAAGTCAGTTTCATCATGGAATCTCTCCCGAAGAGTTTCATGCAATTTCGTACCAATTCTGTTATGAACAAAATTGAGTACAATCTGACAACTCTCCTGAATAAACTTCAAACCTACCAGTCCCTTACTAAGAGTAAAGGACAAGAAAACGAAACAAATGTTGTTTCTGGTAGGAAATTCCTAAGAGGATCAAGCTCAAAGAACAAATCTGAAACTTTGAGAAATAAGAATGTTAAAGAGAAGAAAAAGAATAAAGGCAAGGGGAAAGCTCCCAATTTCAAGAAAGGCAAGATGAAGCTTGCAAAAAAAGGAACTTGTTTCTGCTGCAATCAGGACGACCACTGGAGAAGAAACTGTCCTAAATATCTTGCAGAGAAGAAAGCAGAAAAGGCAGAGGCTGCCAAACTAGGTAAATATGATTTACATGTACTTGAATCATGCTTAGTAGAAAACGATAGCTCCATATGGATATTAGATTCAGGAGCGACTAATCATGTGTGTTCTTCTATACAGGAAATTAGTTCCTGGAAAAATCTGGGAAAAGGCGAGATGACACTCAGAGTAGGTACAGGAGATGTCGTCTCAGCCGAAGTAGTGGGAGATGTGCAGCTTTGTTTTAGAGATAGATATATTTTGTTAAAAGACGTTTTGTATGTTCCTCGTATAAAGAGGAACTTAATATCTATCTCCTGTTTAATGGAACAAAACTATAATGTATCTTTTGAAGTCAATAAAGTGTTTATATTCAAAAGAAATTTTCATGTGTGTTCTGCTAAACTTGAAAACAATCTGTATGTGTTAAGACCAAAAGAAATAAAAGCTGTTTACAATACAAAAATGTTCAAAACAACACATACCCAAAATAAAAGACAAAAAGTTTCTCAAGATACCTTTCTTTGGCATCTAAGACTAGGTCACATAAATAAAAAACGTATTGAAAGGTTAGTTAAAAGTGGACTTCTAAACAAGTTAGAAGATGACTCACTATTGCCATGTGAATCTTGTCTAGAAGGTAAAATGATCAAACGACCCTTTTCTGAAAAAGGTCAAAAAGCCAAAAAAACTCTCGAGCTTATACATTCTGACCTCTGTGGACCTATGAATGTTAAAGCACGAGGAGGATACGAATATTTCATCAGTTTTATTGATGACTATTCAAGATATGGGTATGTTTTCCTAATAGTTCAAAAATCAGAAGCTCTTGAAAAATTCAAAGAGTATAAAGCTGAAGTAGAAAATAAGTTAGGTAAAACTATCAAAACTCTTCGATCTGATCGAGGAGGAGAGTATATGGATTTAGAATTCCAAGACTACTTGATAGAATATGGAATATCCTCACAACTCTCAGCACCTGGTACACCACAACAGAATGGTGTGTCAAAAAAGAGAAACAGAACCTTATTAGATATGGTTCGATCTATGATGAGTTATGCGCAATTGCCTGATTCATTTTGGGGTTTTGCAGTGGAAACCGTTGTATATATTTTGAACATGGTACCCTCAAAGAGTATCCCAAAAACACCTTATGAGCTATGGAGAGGGCGTAAAGGGAGTTTACGACACTTCAGAATCTGGGGATGCCCAACACACGTGTTGGTACAAAAACCTAAGAAATTGGAACGACGTTCAAGAATATGCCTATTTGTAGGCTACTCTAAAGAAACTAAGGGAGGTCTGTTTTATGATCCTGAGGATAATAAAGTAATTGTTTCCGGAAGTTCATATAAAGAATCATCAAACACGCAGTAAACTAATACTTAAAGAAGTTTCCGGAAAAGCTACAAACAAACAAACAAAAGTTGTTGGTGATCCTGGTCCTTCAAAATCATCTCAAGAAATGAGATTGCCTCGACGCAGTGGGAGGGTTATAATCCAACCTGACCGATACATGGGTTTAACTGAAACTCAGTTTATCATTCCGAATGATGAACTAGAGGATCCATTGACTTATAAAGAAGCTATGAGAGATAAGGATAAGGATGAGTGGATCAAAGCTATGAACCTTGAAATAGAATCTATGTATTTTAATTCAGTCTGGGAACTTGTAGATCAACCAAGTGATGTACGACCTATCGGTTGTAAGTAGATCTATAAGAGGAAACGAGACCATACTGGTAAAGTACAAACCTTTAAAGCTCGGTTGATGGCTGAAGGTTATACCCAAAGAGAAGGGATTGACTATGACGAAACCTTCTCACCAGTAGTGATGTTAAAATCAATAAGAATACTTCTCTCCATTGCCGCTTTCTACGATTATGAAATTTGGCAAATGGATGTCAAAACTGCGTTTTTTAACGAAAATCTTGACGAAAGTATTTTTATGGTTCAACCAGAAGGTTTCATAATCCAGGGAGAAGAGCAAAAGGTTTGCAAACTTAATAGATCCATATATGGGCTAAAACAAGCTTCTAGATCCTGGAATAAAAGATTTGATACTGCAATCAAGTCTTATGGCTTTGAACAGAATATAGATGAACCTTGTGTTTATAAAAGAATCATTGATACAACTGTAGCATTCTTGGTTCTGTATGTAGATGACATCATACTCATAGGAAATGAAGTAGGAGTAATGTCTGACATAAAACGGTGGCTAGGAGCACAATTCCAAATGAAGGATTGGGGAGAAGCTCAATATGTTATAGGGATCAAAATTTTGAGAGATCGTAAGAACAAATTACTAGCACTGTCACAAGCGTCTTATGTCGATAAAATATTGAATCGTTATTCAATGCAAAATTCTAAAAGAGGATTATTGCCCTTTAGACATGGGATGCATTTATCAAAGGAACAGAGTCCAAAAACACCTCAACAAGTTGAGGATATGAGTCGAATTCCTTATGCCTCGACAGTCGGGAGTATTATGTATGCAATGCTATGCACACGTCCCGACATATGCTATGCAATAGGCATAGTAAGCCGATATCAGTCCAATCCTGGTAAAGAACATTGGATTGCCGTTAAGAACATCCTCAAATACTTGAGGAGAACAAAAGAGTATTCACTGGTGTATGGAGCAAAGGATTTGATCCTTACTGGTTACACTAACTCAGATTTTCAAACCAACATAGACTCCAGGAGATCTACGTCGGGATCTGTATTCACTCTCAATGGAGGAGCAGTGGTGTGGAGAAGTATTAGACAAGGGTGTATTGCAGACTCCACAATGGAAGCTGAATATGTTGCAGCCTGTGAAGCATCAAAAGAGGTAGTGTGGCTTAGAAATTTTCTAAATGAGTTAGAAATTGTTCCTAACATGCACCTGCCAGTCACTCTTTATTGTGACCATAGTGGAGCAGTCGCAAATTCAAAGGAACCTCGAAGCCATAAATGAGGAAAGCACATTGAATGCAAATACCATCTCATACGGGAGATAGTTCAAAGAGGAGACGTGGCCGTAAGCCAGATACCCTCAGAGCAAAACATTGCTAATCCATTTACAAAACCCCTCACGGCTAAAGTGTTTGAGGGACATCTCCAGAGTATAGGAATACGAGTTTTCAACATATGAAGTATTGCTATGTTACCTTAACAATGTTGTAATCACACTTGAGTTATAGTCCAAGTGGGAGTTTTTTGGGGTATATGTCCTATAACTCAAGTTTTGTTATCCTTTATAAATAAAGATGTTATTCAGTGAAATTATTCATTCTACTTCAAAGATTCAATAGAAACATCCATGGTTATAAAATGAGATACTTGAACTATATCTTGGATATAGACAGGGGTCAAGTTCAAGTATATAACCTAAATTGTCTATAGTAAAATAAACAAGGTTGGGTACCTTATTTTGGTAACACTATGAATGCGGCCTACTTCGCAAATGAGGCAAACAACGTGATCCTGGTTCGTTCATGTAAAGACATGAAAGTAGGGGCATCCTGTGCAAAAGATGTTTACACAAGACGGGACCGAGAAATAAGTCACTCTTACTTTATAACGCCGTTTACTGTAAAGACTGACTTTTTCATACGATGACCTAGGTAACTCGATCTTAATCCTGAGCTTACTATGAACTCAAGTTCGTTTAAGGTTGTCCTTTGATCTGCATGGGTGAGTGTGGTTCAAAAACACCATTCAATATTCCTACCATTTTGGAGACAACAATAGATGAATAGCTGGGGACATAGTAATGCAAGATGGAATTCACTCCTACCTGATTTTAGGGATAGTAGAAAGGTTGTTCCCTTAAGTGCTGAATCCAAGGCTTGAACAAGGGGCCCCACCCTCTCGTTGGCCCGAGAGGGACCTCGTTTATTGGTTGGACCATAAACGAATTGTTCATTAGAGGACTAGTGGACTTGAGGAACCTAGATGTTCTATAGGGGTAAAACAGACATTTGACCTGTCTATAGTAACGAACAACCTATGAAGGATTGACTTACTAATCATGGTTATATCGAGTGGACGGAAATATATCTACACAGAGGGGAGTTCAACTACAGGGCTATAGTGGAGTGTCCCGGTAGTTAACGGAAGTTGGTTAACTAGTTTAAAAAGGGTTTTGACTATTTTGACCTCGCACCGTTGGAGCCCATGATTTGTAGGTCCATTAGGTCCCCTTGCTAGCTCGAGATTAACTTTTGGAAAAATATGATGGAATAAAAATGAATTTTTTTTAAAGTTCATGATTGAGAGAAAATAAAAGGTATTGATAATACGTCGGGTTTTGCGAAAACCGAGCATATATGGATTTTGATATAAATAAACCGAAAACATGAATAAGGATTCATGTTAAGAAAATTAACATTTCGTAAATGTTCGGGAAAAGTGGCAAAATATTAATTTAATATTAAGATATTAAATTAATAATTATTTAATTATTTAATTAATAAATTTTAAATTAATTTTGAATTAATTTAGAAATTAGAAAATTGAAAAATTGTTTTTCAATTTTCAAATATTAATTAAATAATAATTAGTGGGAAACTTCAAGATAAACATGGATTAATTAAAATCAAAATCAAATTGAGTTTTTGGAGGTGGAGTGCATGGTGACTAAACCCATGCACTCACCTCCTTTGAGCCACTTAATCCTCCATTAAAATGGAGATGATTTGGTGGCAAATCTTGGGCATTTTCTTCCGCTTGAATCCCTCTATAAATATGAAGAAGAAGACTGAAAGAAAGGAGGAAGAGAGGAGTTGAATTGCTGCCAAAATCCATGCTCAAACCTATGATGTTCCTAAGCTCGTTTTTCACCTTTTCTCTCTAAAATTCCATCACTTGAGGATCCCACAATCCATTCCAAAAGCTTGAGGATAGCAAGGAAGGCCCTGTGGTAGTTCTTGACTCATTGGTGAAGGAAAACAAGCAACCAATCCAACCAATTTCTCCATTAAAAGCAAGGTAGGTTGCTGTCTCTGTTTTTCTTCTCATGAACAACATGCTTTAATTGATCAAATTGAGCTTATTAAGAGTTCTAGATCCAAAATTACTTCCGCTTTTATTATATTAACACTTTCATATGGGTCGATGATTGCTTTTGCTAAATCTGATTGGATAAATGTGATTAATGGGTTTAGTGCATGTTTATAATAGAGATTAATTTGTTTGTTTCAGCAATATGTCGAAAAAACGTATGTGCTTTGTCAAATGCCAAATTCAACGGTTTAGTACATACGACTAAGAATACTTGCTTAAACGCTAAACACGTGGCAAAGAATTTAGGTTTGGACTCAACTGAGGAATGTCCTCAAACTAACTGCATAGCCAAGAAAAACATGATCCACAACTCTAAATGCGATTTATTAGTCTTGGAAACGTGTTTAGTGGAAAACGACGATTCTGCCTGGATACTCGATTCAGGTGCCACTAATCACGTATGTTCTTCATTTTAAGGAATGAGTTCCTGGCAACAGCTAAAAGCTGGAGAGATGACTCTTAAAGTTGGAACAGGAGAAGTCATCTCGGCTATTGCAGTGGGAGACATAAAATTATTCTTCACCAAGGAATGTTACATGATATTAGTTAATGTGTACATAGTTCCGAAAATTAAAAGAAATTTGATTTCTTTATCTTGTTTATTGGAACAAGGTTACTCCATTTCTTTTGCTGTTAATGAAGCGTTCATAACTAAAAGAGGTATTAATGTTTGGTCTGCAAACTAGAGCTCATTCATTCGGACCTCTGTGGACCAATGAACATTAGAGCTCGAGGAGGGTACGAATATTTCATTAGTTTTATTGATGATTATTCGAGGTATGGCTATCTCTACCTGATGCATCATAAGTCCGAAGCTTTTGAAAAGATTTTGAAAAGTTCAAAGAGTACAAGGCCGAGGTTGAGAACCTATTAGGTAAGACGATAAAAACACTTCGATCCGATCGAGGTGGAGAGTACATGGACCCAAGTTTTCAAGACTATTTAATAGAGCATGGAATTACGTCCCAACTCTCAGCCCCTGGTACACCTCAGCAAAATGGTGTATCGGAAAGGAGAAACAGAACCTTCTTGGACATGGTTCGCTTGATGATGAGTTATGCTCAGTTGCCTAACTCGTTTTGGGGTTATGCAGTAGAGACTGCAGTTTATATTTTGAACGTAGTGCAGGGTTGAAATCTATTTTGGCAGCGGAAGCAAACAAGACCTTTCTCGAATTAAATTTCAATTATACAAAAACCGGTACGTAGGCAAATCAAAGTTATAAACAATTTCTAAATTAATCTAGATTAAGCATGCTAAAATTGATTCAAGATCAAGAACACTTACTTGGATTTTGGAAGAATACAACACGATGCTCCAAGATTCTGGTTCTTGATCTTCCAATCGACACCACCATAATGGATCACCCGCTATATCTCTTGGATTACTTGAGATTGGTTTGTGGGAACCAAAATCCGTCTTGGAAGGGAATTTTCAGCAAGGTTCTTGCTGTATTTTTAGAGAGAGGAAGAGAGAAAAGCAAGAAGCTTCTTTCTCTGTAAACAACGTGAATGAGAGGAATGGGAGGTTCGTTAGGAAACACCCTCTCCCCTGTACGATAAGTGGGGAGGGAGTTATTGCCCTATTAGATCTAGACCGTTAGATCTTAATCAAAACGATCTCGACCATTAACTAATTAAATAATAAATATTTAATTAATTAATTAATTATAATTAATTTAATTAAATCAATATTAATTAAATGAATTATAATATAAAGTTTTTAATTCAATTTGAATCATATTCAATTAAATTAAATTGGTCATTCAATTAATTCTAAATTAATTGATCCCACATTAATTAAATATCAAATATTTAATTAATTTTATAATTGAATCATATTTAATTTAATCTCTCTCATTTAACCTATAGTTTTAATGTGCATCAAAATGTACATCAATATAAACTATAGTTTTAATTTGATTAAATCACATTTAACCAAATTAAAATTAAATTAATTAATTCCTCAATTAATTAATTCATGAATTAATTAAATATCACATATTTAATTAAATTCATAATTCTCTCATTAATTAATTTTGAATCATATCCAAAATTAATTTTATTATAAAGTTTAATTCATTAATTAAACTTATACTATAATGTATCTCCATACATTATATTAATTGTATCAAAATATAATTAACTTATATTCCCTTTAATAATCAAGACTATATTATCTCAGAACCCGTTATGAGCTAGCAGGTGGACCTAATGGACCTACAGATCAGAAGCTCCAACGATACGAGATTGATCAGATAAACTCATTAACCGAGTCAATCAACATTCGTTAACTGTGGGTCACTCCACTAAAGACCCACAGCTGCACTCTTCTCACTGTAGAATATTTTTGTGTCCATGGATATCGACCAATGCAGTAAGTCAATCCTTCACGTGTGTTCGTAACACCAGCTTGGTCAAATTACCGTTTTACCCCTGGGTTACCTCTAGATCCTTAAGTACCACTAATCTCTCTAATGAACAAGTTGTTTAGGGTCCAACCACTAAACAGAAGTTCCTCTCGGGCCAAGAGAGGACGGCGCGCCTTTGTTCAAGACCCGGAATCAGCCCTTAAGGGAACACACATCTACTTGTCCCAATAATGGAATGAGTGAATTCCATCTTGTATTGTCATGTCCCCAGCCCCCCACTCGGTCTTGTCCCCAAGAAGGTAGGCTTATTGAGTCGGCGTACTGGCCACTCTCACCCGTACTAATCAAAGGACAATCCCTCATGAGAAGGAGTTCATGACACACTCAGGATTAAGATCGAGTTACCTAGGTCATCCTATTGAAACAGTAACCTAACTAGTTAACGGTGTTACATCTAGTGGTTTACTATTTCGTTGTTCGGTCTTATGCAAACTCATTGCATAGGATACCCCCACTTGCATGTCTCCTACATGAACGCCTTGGATCAATACGTCTGTATCGAATACCAAGCGGGTCGTATCACATAGTGTTACTAGGATAAGGTATCCAGCCTTATCCTTGTACTATAGACCTTTTAGGTTGTTACTTGAACACTGATCCCCGTATATCCCCACATACAAGTCCAAGTCTCATGTAAACAACCTTGGATCTTAGTTTATTGGATTTGGGTCATATTGTGCAATACTAGACATAATATGACAATAACACTTTATTGCATAAACCTCAATAACACTTTATTGATACAAGTGTATAATTCGTTAACCATTCACTATCTACGGGTTTTAGGACATAAAACCCAACAAACTCCCACTTGGACTAAAAATCTAGTTTAGTGGGAATGTACAATAATCTATCGCAACAGTGGGTGTATAAATACATGTATAATACATAAAACGTATTTACAATGTACAAATACAATAAACTAGGGCATCACTATACCCATTACACTTCTCCCACTTGCCCTAGATTACATCTTTGTACATAACTCGTAGACCTAGACCATCTAGATGACCCTCATACACTTTAGCCGAGAGAGCCTTCGTGAATGAATCAGCAATATATCATTTAGATTCAATGTGTTTGCTTGTCTTGCAATAGGACATTCCATATTTGGAACACCTTCCAAATTAGGCTTGAACTTCCTAAGTCATACAGTCTCTATCTGTGCTTCATAAACAACTACTTATTGGCCTATATGGTCGAGACTGCAGATAACTCGTACTATAGCTCCTCCATTAAGAGTGAAGACAGACACTGATGTAGATTTCATCAAATCCTTATCAGTTAAAACATATGTGTCTGTGTATCCTGTAAGGATCAAATCCTTAGCGCCATACACGAGCATATAGGACCTCGTTCTCCTAAGATACTGGAGGATGTACGTAACGACACTCCAGAGATCAAATCCTGGAATTGATTGATACTCACTGACCACCCTACTGAATAAGGCATATGTCTCGTGTCCTCAACTTCTTGAGGTGTCTGAGGACACAGTTCCTTAGACAAAAGAATTCCATTCCTGAAAAGGAAGTAAACCCTTATTGGAATTCTGCATCTTATATCTAACTAACATCTTGTAGACATAAGAAACTTGAGACAAGACTAGCTCAACTTCTCCCAGATTTTCATTTGGAAATGAGTTGCTACCTAGCCTCTTTTAATGTCAGTAAGACAACCTACATCATTCCCAATGATTAGGATATCAATCATATACAACACTAAGTGAGCTACTGAATTATAGATGATTACTTGTAAACACAAGACTCATCAATGTTCTGATTAAAGCAAAAAATTTGATCACTGTATCAAATATTAAATTCCAAGATCGAAAAGCTTATGTCAATCCACAAATGGATCATTTAAGCTTGCAAACCCTTTTGCTTTTGATCTTGTTCAATTGACCTTTCTCGTTGAGACCTTAAATGTCTCGTTTCTTCTTGTAAATCCACTTGTAACCTATAGGTGTTACCCCATCAAGCAAATTTACACTGATCCCCGTATGTCCCCACATACTAGTCCAAGTCTCATGTAAACAACCTTGGATCTTAGTTTATTGGATTTGGGTCATATTGTGCAATTCTAGACTTAATATGACAATAACACTTTATTGCATAAACCTCAATAACACTTTATTGATACAAGTGTATAATTCGTTAATCATTCACTATCTACGAGTTTTATGACATAAAACCAACACGTAGTTTCCTCAAAGAGTGTTTCTGAAACACCATTTGAGCTCTGGAAAGGACGTAAAGCTAGTTTATGACATTTCAGAATTTTGGAATGCCCTGCATACGTGCTAGAAGCAAATCCAAAGAAATTAGAACCTCGTTCTAAATTTTTCCTATTTGTAGGCTATCCCAAAGAAACGAGAGGTGGATACTTCTTCGATCCAAATAAAGTACTTGTATTTTAATTCCTATTTGTAGGCTATCCCTCTGCATCTTATTTTCCTATGGTTAGACCCATAGGGTGCAAATGGATCTACAAGAGAAAACGAGACGCTCCTGGAAAGGTACAAACCTTTAAAGCTCGACTTGTGGCAAAGGGTTTTATCCAGCGGGAGGGGATTGACTATGAAAAAACCTTCTCCCCTGTTGCCATGTTGAAGTCGATCAGGATACTTTTATCCATCGCCACGTTTTACGATTATGAATATGGCAAATGGATGTCAAGACTGCCTTTCAGTACGACAATCTTGAAGAAAGTATCTACATGTCTTAGCCAGAGGGGTTCATTACTCAGGATCAAGAGCAAAAAGTTTGCAAGCTTAAATGATCCATTTATG
Organism: Luffa acutangula; assembly: GCA_036850905.1. Taxonomy (NCBI): domain Eukaryota; kingdom Viridiplantae; phylum Streptophyta; class Magnoliopsida; order Cucurbitales; family Cucurbitaceae; genus Luffa; species Luffa acutangula. Next base: position 29,453,879 of record CM072098.1, read on the forward strand.
GATTAAAACAAGCGTCTAGATCCTGGAATATGAGATTTGATACTGCGATCAAATCTTATGGCTTTGAACAAAACGTTGATGAACCTTGTGTTTACAAAAGGATCATCAACAACTCCGTAACTTTCTTAGTACTGTATGTAGATGATATCCTACTCATCGGGAATGATGTAGGTTATCTAACTGACATTAAACTATGGCTAGCAACTCAATTCCAAATGAAAGATTTGGGTAAGGCACAATTTGTTATAGGGATCCAAATTGTTCGAAACAGAAAGAACAAAACGCTAGCCCTGTCTCAAGCGTCTTATATCGACAAATTGTTGGTTAGATATAAAATGCAAAATTCTAAGAAAGGACTACTACCTTTCAGGCACATAATTATTTTGTCTATGGAACAATGTCCTCAGACACCTCAAGAAGTTGAGGACATGAGACGTTTTCCCTATGCCTCTGCAGTAGGTAGCCTAATGTATGCCATGTTGTGTACAAGGCCTGACATTTGTTATGCAGTAGGGATTGTCAGTAGATATCAATCAAATCCAGGATTCGATCACTGGACAGCCGTTAAAAGTATCCTCAAATATCTAAGGAGAACGAGGGACTATATGCTCGTGTATGGTTCGAAGGATTTGATCCTTACAGGATACACTGATTCTGACTTTCAAACCGATAAAGATTCGAGGAAATCTACATCGGGGTCAGTATTCACTCTAAACGGAGGAGCAATAGTATGGCGCAACATCAAGCAAGGATGCATTCCAGACTCGACCATGGAGGCCGAATATGTAGCCGCTTGCGAAGCAGCAAAAGAGGCAGTATGGTTCAGGAAGTTAATAACTGACTTGGAAGTCATTCCAAATATGCATCTGCCTATCACCTTGTATTGTGATAATAGCAGCGCAGTTGCAAACTCAAAGGAACCTCGCAGCCATAAGAGAGGCAAGCACATCGAAAGGAAATACCATCTCATTAAGGAGATTGTACACCGAGGAGACGTGATCGTCACGAAGATAGCGTCGGAGCACAACATTGCTGATCCATTCACGAAGGCTCTCACGGCTAAAGTGTTCGAGAGTCATCTAGAAGGTCTAGGTCTGCGAGATGTGTACGAGAAATAATCTAGGTCAAGTGGGAGAATTGTAACCGGTATGTCGATGCCTCAGTATACTGGGTATTTAGATGCCCTAGTTTATTGTATTTTTACTTTGTTATTAATACAAGTATTTATTCACCCACGGCTGTTATAGATTATAGTACATCCCACTAAACTAGAGTTATAGCTCAAGTGGGAGATTGTTGGGATTGTGTCCTAAAACTCGTAGATAGTGAATGTTAAACGAATTATACATACTTATTCGATAAAGGTGTTATCGAGATTAATTCAGTAAAGTTATTACTGAATAAAGTAAATTGCACATATAATAACCCAAATCCAATAAACTAAGATCCATGGCTATAGGATGAATACTTGAGCTTTATGTAGAGACATAAAAAATGGATCAAGCTTGAGTAATAGCCAAAACGGTCTATCGTATAAGGATAGGGTTGGGTACCTTATTCTGGAGACACTATGAGACGCGGCCCACTTTATAGATGGTATAGACGATGTGATCCTAAATCTTCCATGTAGAGACATGTGAGTGGGGGCGTCCTATGCAATGAGTTTGCATAAGACCAGGCCCGAGAAATAAGTCGCTCTCGCTTTATAACACCATTTACTGACGAGACTGACTATTTCATGTGATGACCTACGTAACTCGATCTTAATCCTGAGCTAACTATGAACTCCTGTTTATTCGGTCTTATCCTTAGATCTGCATAGGTGAGAGTGGCTCAGTATCGCCGACTCAATAAGCCTCCCATTTCAGGGATAGGAACGGGTAGATAGCTAGGGACATAGTCGTGCAAGAAGGAATTCACTCCTACCCGAATTAGGGATAGTAGAGAGGTTGTTCCCTTAAGTGCTGACTCGGGGCTTGAACAAAGGGATTATGCCCTCTCATTGGCCCGAGAGGGACTCGGTTTTATGGTTGGACCATAAACCAATTGTTCATTAGAGGATCAGTGGGACTTAAGGAACTAGAAGTACTATAGGGGTGAAACGGATTTTTGACCTAGCTATAGCTACGAACAACCTGTGAAGGATCGACTTACTAATCATGGTTAAATCAAGTGGACGAAAATATATCTATAGTAAGGGGAGTGCAAATATCGGGCTATAGTGGAGTGTCCCACTAGTTAACGAATGTTGGCTAGCTTGGATAATGAGATTAGTCGGTTAGCCTCGAATCGTTGGAGCCCATGATCTAAAGGTCCATTAGGTCCCCCTACTAGCTCATATCGGAACAAAGCCTAGAACAAAAAGATAGGAAGCTTTAAATCGTTCAAAATCGGGAAAACGGGTATTATCGTAAATTGTGTTTGACACAATAATTTAATTATGAATTAAATTAGAAAATGAGAGATGGAGTATTTAAAAGTGTTTTGAATACCATATATATGTATTAGGAATCATATATAATTCATGGCACTAGGTGATAAAGATTAATTGGATTAATCATGTAAAAATTACTTGGAATTGTACCAATTAATTTCCTAGAAATTAATTTCAATTTTGAATTGAAATATGAATGAATTGCAAGCTGAAAATTGAGAATTTAGATTTAATTTTAAGTTGATTTATTGGCATTCCCACTCTTGCATGTTGATGCATAGTGGAAAACAACACAACCATGCACTAGTTGCATGTGTTGTGAATTAAACACCTAAAATCCACTTTGAGTTGCAATTTCACCATGTGTCTAGTGTCATGAGGCTTCTCTTTGCATGGAAGATGTCTATATAAGGAGTATGAATCAGATTCAAAGGAAGTAGAGCCATTTTCCATATTGTTATGCTGCTGGATTTTGGTCTCAAACTCTCTCATCTCCATATATCTCTCTAGTGCTTGAACTTTCAAGCATTCCCTTCCCATTCCCTATCTCTATAGACTCCCACAAGTCGTTCTTGGCCCGGAGAATAGTAGGGAAGAAACTAGAGGTAGTCCACACACCGTTCGTGATCAAAGGAATCAAAGGGAGTTGTTGAATCGGTCTCCAAAAGGTTGGTAAAAATTCTGCTCTCTCCTTACGGTATTTGGACAACATGTTTTCATTTTCTAAAATTGATGTAGTTAAGTGTCTCCGATCCTAAAATTGCTTCCGCATGTGTTATATGAACACCTTCAAAAGAACAGCATGTGGAATTCTATATGCAAGCTTAAAAGTTTGCCTAAAGTGAAGATTCACCTCTAGAGAGCAATGAATGACGCTCTCCCGATGGTGGAGAATATTAAAAGAAAAGCGAATCTTGACTAATGACCTTTGTTATCTTTGCATGTGCAATTTTGAAGATGTGAAACATGATTTCTACGAGTGTAAAGTGGTAAGATTGTTGGGTTTTATGCCCTAAAACTCGTAGATAGTGAATGTAAACAAATTGTACACTTGTTTCAATAAAGTGTTATTGAGTTTCTACAATAAAGTGTTATTGTTAAATATTGAACAATTTGACCCAAATCCAATAAACTAAGATCCAAGGTTGTTTACATGTGACTTGAACTAGTATGTTGGGACATACGGGGATTGGTGTTCAAGTAACAACCTAAAAGGTCTATAGTACAGGGATAAGGCTAGGTACCTTATCCTGGTGACACTATGTGATACCACCCGCTTTGTATTCGATACAGACATATTGATCCAAGGCATCCATCTAGGAGACATGCGAGCAGGGGTATCATATGCAATGAGTTTGCATAAGACCGGACCACGAAATAGTAAACCACTAAATGTAACACTGTTAACTAGTTAGGTTACTGTTTCAATAGGACGACGTAGGTAACTCATTCTTAATCTTGAGTGTTTCATGAACTCCTTCTCACCAGGGATTGTCCTTTGATTAGTATGGGTGAGAGTGGCCTGCACGCCGACTCAATAAGCCTACCTTCTTGGGGATGAGACCGAGTGGGGGGTTGAGGACATGACAACACAAGATGTAATTTACTCCTTCCCACTTCTAAGAGAAGTAGATGAGTGTTCCCTTAAGTGGTGACTCTGGGGTATGAACAAAGGGATCCCGCCCTCTCACTGGCCAGAGAGGGACTTTCTGTTTAATGGTTTGACCATAAACAGGTTGTTCATTAGAGGAGCGCTGGTACTTAAGGAGACAGATGTGACAAAGGGGTAAAACGGTAATTTGACCGAGCCGTGATTACGAACACTCGTGAAGGATTGAATTACCAGTGTAGGTCTATATCCGTGGACACATAAATGTTTTATAGTGAGAAGAGTTCAGTTGTGGGTCTTTAGTGAATGACCCACAATTAATGAATATTCGTTAACCTGATTAATTAGTTTAATCGGTTAACCTCATATCATTGGAGCTTCTGATCTGTAGGTCCATTAGGTCCCCCTGCTAGCTCGTAAAGAGTAATTAGGAAAAATTATATCTTGAGAGAACTTGAATAGTTCAAATTCATATTTGGAATTAAGTTAATTGTATGAGATGCAAATTAATATAATGTATAATGATACATTAAAATGTAAAGTCTAATTTGAAATTAAACTTTATTATTATGAGAGAAATAAATATTTGATGAAATTCAAATATTAATATGAATTTGATTCAAATTAAATTTATAGGATATAAGAGAATTGGGAGGAGTTCCAATTTTAATATGAATTTGATCCATATTATAAAATTAATTAATTGAAGGCCTGAAATTAAATATATGATATTTAATTGGGTAATTAATTAATTAACTAAAAGAAGGTCTGGAATTAAATATATGATACTTAATTGGTGATTAATTAAATTAAAGAATTAATTAATTGGAAATTAATCAAATATGGAAATGATTAATCACTTATGGAAGTAATTAATCATTTATGGAAATGATTTAATCACTTATGGATGTGATCAATCATTTATGGAAACGATTAATCAATTATGAAATTGATTGGTTATTGAATTGATTAATTATGGAAAAGATTAAATAAGTTATGGAAATAATTGATTTTAAAATAATATTTTATTCATGGTCTTTCTCCTATAAATAGAACACTAACCCTAGGGTTTAGGTACTACAACATATGGCCACCATAAGGCCCTCTCATATTCTCTCAACTCAAGAACTCTAGAGAGAATTTTCTCTCTTGAGATTTTCCCATTCAAGATTAGGTAGTCTCATAACTACGTTCCTAATCTCAGAGTCATAGCGGGAAAGATCAATTGGTGGTGTCCCAATTGTTGACGCTTGATCCATATGAAATCAAGAAACGTGTTCTTGAAGAATTTAGAGTCGTCAGACGGAGGTATATATGTTTCTCATCGCTTAACTTTTTGTCAATGTATTGGCATTTTGTAGAACAAAATTAATTTACGAACGGTCCAATTGCTTCTGCCTTAACGGAATTAGGGAATTCCAATAATACAATTGTTATCAGAGCCGATTGTAGATTTTAATTTTGTTTCCTAAAATTTGCATTGGTTCATTGGTGGAAATTTACTACATTTGATGTATAAATGTTTGCTAGTAGATGTTTTGGGTTTTTGGCATTAGTTTTTGCAATTTGAAGTTGATTTGATCAATGTAAGGGCCCTTTGTTTTGGGTATTTTAATTGCAATCGAGTTTGTAAGTTCATGTCGTTGTTTTGTATCAATTAAGGAAGAAATTCGGAGCAATTTGCTGAGATTTGAGGCAAAAATGAAGAATATAGCTGCTGGAAAGCGAGTTTTCTGGGTATATAGAGGTTGTTCATCAAGGAACGAATATATATATAGTAACGAAAAACTGGATGCATGGCATGATTAATGCGCGTGGCTTGATGGTTGAGTCTCCTGTTCTGTGCTTTGGAAGGCAGCGGTTCAAATCTGGATTGGGGCACTGTGAGCGAATTAATTTTATTTTTCTGTAAGCGTGTGTTTCGTCCGTTTGAGATGTTGACCGGTTCACAGCGGTTCATGGTCCAGAGGCGCGGTTCAGACCGGTTCAAGGGATGTTGGCTGGTCCTTGACCGATTCTCGTTGGTTCAGACTGGTTCAAGCGATAGTTGACCATGGTGCGCAGTTTTTGACCCGGTATTATGGGCCAGTTCAGTGTGCTTTTGGGCTGGTTCAAGCTAATTTCAGCTGGTTCAGCACGGTTCAACTCAATTTCTTGCCGGTTCGAAGAGTTTGGACGCGGTTCGAGGTTGTTTTGAGCTGGTTCACGACATGATAGAAATTTATTAGATAAATTGATGTAAATTTTCTATTGTTTTGAGTCCTAGGATGCCAAAACCCGTCTACTTAGCTATTTAATTGCTTTATGGATGTCATATAGCTTAAAATCCCACCATAGGTTAAGCATATTCATGCATTTTTAATTATAATTGTTATAATATATGTATTATGCATGAATTAATTTTAATGAGTATTTAATATAAATTGTTATGATTAAATGGATGAAAATTGAGAAGCATTAAGCATGAAATTACTTTAGTAAAAAATATAAAGAGTTATATTTATGAAAGTAATTTATTTGCTTATTTATTTTCATGGACAATTAATATAAAGTGTTATGTTAATATATGAAAATGTGAGTGCTTATTTTAATTTTCTTGGGTAATTAATATGAGAGTGAGATTAATTGAAGAAAAATAATTTTAATTGAGCATGAAATTACTTTAGTTTTAAAAAATATAAGAGTTATATTTATATAAGTAAGTAACGTGCTTAATTAATTTTCATGATATATTAATATAAATGTTATCTTAATGTATGAAAATAGTCAATGCATGTAATCAATTTTCTTGTATAATTAATTTAAGAGTTAGGTTAATTAAAAGGAAATTAAATTGCATTGAGCATGACATTACCTTAGATTAATATAATTGTTATATTTTTTGTATGTCATGTGCTAATGTATGATTTTATAAATTAATTAGAATTTGATTGTTAATTTATTCAGCATAGTAGCATGTTATAGGGTTAATTCATTAAAATTTATAATAGTTATAAAATTAATGAATAGAAACCGTTAACCTATAACAAAGAATTGCATGCAAACATAGAATCTTAGGATAAATAGATTAATTTTAAAATGTTTAAAATGTTGGGTTTTATGCCCTAAAACTCGTAGATAGTGAATGTAAACAAATTTTATACTTGTATTTAATAAAGTGTTATTTAGTTTCTGCAATAAAATGATATTGTTCAATATCGCACTATTTGACCCAAATCCAATAAACTAAGATCCAAGGTTGTTTGTATGTAACTTGAACTAGTATGTGGGGACATACGGGGATCGATGTTCAAGTAACAACCTAAAAGGTCTATAGTACAAGGATAAGGCTGGGTACCTTATCCTGGTGAAACTAAGGATACGACCCGCTTTGTATTATGATACAAACGCAATGATCCAACGCGTTCATGTAGTTGACATGCGAGTGGGGGTATCCTATGCAATGAGTTTGCATAAGACCGGAGCGCGAAATAGTTAACCACTAACTGTAACACTGTTAGTTGGCTTGGTTTCTATTTCACTAGGATGACCTAGGCAACTCAGACTCAATCCTGAGTGGATTATGGACTCCTGTTCACGAAGAGTTGTCCTTTGATTTGTATGGGTGAGAGTGGCCAGCACGCCAACTCAATAAGCCTACCATTTTGGGGACAATACCGAGTGGGGAGCTGGAAACATAATCACACAAGATGGAATTCACTCCTTCCCGACTCTAGGGTAAGTAGAGGTGTGTTCCCTTAAGTGGTGTCTCCGGAACTTGAACAATGGGCCCAACCCTCTCTATGGCACGAGAGAGACTTTTGTTTGTTGGTTGGACCTCAAACAGGTTGTTCATTAGAGGAGCACTAGGGACTTAAGGAGAAAGATTTAAACCAGGGGTAAAACGGTAATTTGACCCAGCTGGGATACGAACACACGTGAAGGACTGACTTGTAGTATTGGTCGATATCCATGGACACGTAAATATTCTGCAGTGAGAAGAGTGCAGCTGAGGGTCTTTAGTGGAGTGACCCACAGTTAACGAATGAAGACTAACTTGGTTAATGAGTTTAAGCCAATTAGTCTCGTATCATTGGAGCTTCTGATATGTAGGTCCATTAGGTCCCACTGGTAGCTCGTAAAAAGACTTGAAGCAAACAAATATAAATTGTAAATTGAAAGTGTTCAATTTATCTAGGGAATCGTATAATGTATATTGATGCATTATAATATAAAGTTTATGAAACTTTATAATATAATTTTTTAAATTAATTTCAAAATTTAATTCTTGAGAGAAAATATTTGAAAGAGTTCAAATAAATTTAATATGAATTGGATTCATATTAATTTTAATAAAATCCCTAAGATTAAATATGTGATATTAATTGGGTAATTAATTAATTATGGAATTAACTAATTATTTATTAAAATTAGATATTGTTCAGATAATAGATTTGATCTTATTCCTAGACCTTTTCCTATTAAGAAAAGGTCTTGGCCTTTACCTATATATAGGACCCTTGGGGTGGGGTGAAAGGCATCCCATTGTCTCTCATTCTCTCAGAGATTTCTCCCAAAAGACTCCCACAAGTCTCCTGCTTCAAGAAGTCTTAGAGATATACCGATGTAGCCGATTGGTGGTGTTGGCACAAGAGGGTTGCTCCGTTTTCATTCTTATTGGCAAGAAAAGGCGAATTGATCAAGGCTTTCTACAAAAGTAAGTTTTCTATGAAATCCTTGATCACTAGGATCAATCTAGTTGATTTTTAGCATGTTTATAGCCTATGTACAACCCATTAAATATAGATTTATTGCTGTAATATTTTGCAAATTGTATTGGTATTTCAATTAGAATCTAAGACTCTGAGTAGGTTCGGTAATACTTTCCGCTGCGTGGGGCTTTTATCCCTTCAATTGGTATCAGAGCCAACTCACTTGTTCTTGATTTTAGATTGAAATTTGCAATTTGTTCTTGGTGGGATTTATGCATTATGAATGTTATGGTTTGCGTATAAATGGTTTCGATTAATTTGGCCATAGATTTACGATTTCTTGAATGGTTCAATGTAAAGGCCCCTGCATTTTTGGGCATATTTTGTAAATCTATTATCCTTTGTAAATCCGGGTCTAGATTAGGGTGTTTCATGATGAAGATCGTTGAAAATCATGTCCAAAATCGAAGCCAAACACGAAGAACAGTCGCTGGAATTTTGAATTTTTGCCTCCAGACGCAACAGCGTCGCGACGCTATCGTGATTTCGCAAAAACGTGGGAATTGCGTGGAACGGATGTTTTTTTTTAAAATATATATATATATATATATATATATAACCGATAAATGTCACAAAAGTATGCAATTACTGTTTTGGTTTGAATAGCCTTCTATGAAACCAGTGTTCTGGAGTTTGAGCCTAGCCTTGTGCAATTTGTCCAAATTATTTTTATTTTCCCGCGGTTCTTTAGTTTTTTATCGGTTCGTGATATGTTTGACCGGTTCTTGACTGGTTCAAGGAGATTTGACCCGGTTTATGCATTATTTGCACGGTCCAAGCATGTTTTGGCATTTTGGGGTCCGGTTCGAAGCAGTTCGGGTCGATTCGTGCGGTCTAGTCCGGTTCTGAAGCTGCAGAAGGATGTTTTTAGGATAAAATAGCTTAAATTATTGTAATTTATGTGCTTTATTTTATCCTAGGGGCCAATTAATCGGTTTATACGCTATTTAAATGCTTTTTGGATGTCATTTAGATTTAAAATCCCACCTTAGGTTATAAAGCATTCTCATACATTTTATACATATTATAATTAGTTATAATGTATGGGTTGAAATGCATGGTTTATTTTCATGAGTTTTTAATATATAGTTCAGTTATATTAATATCATGAAAAAGGATAAGCATAATGCATACAATTACCTAGTTAAATATAAATAGTTATATTTAATAAAATTGTTTGCAACATGCTTCTTTGATTTACCATTTTTTGGCAATAATTTAATTGTTATTTTATTAATAATGGAAATCAAAGTTGCATTGAGCATGAAACATCCATAGATTAATATAATTGTTATATTAATTTCATGCAATGCAAGGCTATATATATATATATATATATATATATATATATATATATATATATATATAGTTTTATTACATTAACTTGAATATGATTGTTAATTATTTTAAAACTATAGTATGCATGATTATAGGGCTAATCATTAAAATTTTGAATAGTTTAAAATTGATGATTAGAAACCGTCAACCTATAATAAAGATTGCATGCAAACATAGGATCATAGGTAAATGTATTAATTTTAAAATGTTTAAAATTAATTAGACCTAAGATCTCGTTAATTCTAATAAGATTAGAATTAAGTCTTACTTAGTTTTTTAAAAATAGTTTTAAACCTACTAAGTAGGACAAACATTACTATGATTATAAGGGAACTCTACCGGTAAAGTTCTGTCTAAGGTTGGGGGTACTTAAGTTGACGGTTTACGGAACACCTCCTACCTGGGAACTGACCCGGAATACCAGAGTTGAATTAATTATGGTTAAATGTTTGCATGCAATGTCACTAGGTTTATTAAAAGAGTTTAATACACCTAGATCTTTAGAGTAAAGACTTTACATTACTATGGTTAAAAGGGAACTCTCCCGGTTACGTTCTGTCTAAGGCTGGAGGTATTTAAGCTGATGGTTTACGGAACACCTGCTACCTGGGAACAAACCCGGAACCCGAGTTGAAATAACCATAGTCATGTTAGCATACGGTGTTGCTAGGTTTGTTAAAAATGTTTAACTCACCTAGAACATTACAATTCTCATTATAATAGTTATAATAGGATTAGACTTAGATAAATTGAATTAGCCGGATTTATCTAGGTTAATAAACCCTAAAATATACAGTAGGTCACTTTAGTGGGAGGTAAAATCAAAACTTGATTTAAATCGAGTTTTTGCTCATACGTCCCTATATTCGCAACGTGAGATCCATGCTCGGCTTCGTGTCGTTTTAGCGCGACCTCCCTTCGGAAAGTGTTTGCATGAGTCAATAACAAGGTGAATGGGGAAAGTGCTCATAGTAAGTGGGAGCGGGACACGTGTCAACGTATTCCTCGGTCTCCACCCATAGGTCACACCGTGAGGGTCTTATGATCTGCCTGCGTGTTGTCCTGGAGCAACCATCCCTTCAGAGGGTCTGATCATAAGATTCGTAACACCGTAAACTCCTGGAAAGGATAGGGTCACTTAGGCTAATTACCAACAGTTGTCTTTCCCTTCGGTAGCCTGTTGGTGCGTGCCTCTGGGATCTGAAAGTGGGAGGGTTACACTTACGAGGATGAGTTAAGTGTTGTTAACAAATCCTTGACCAAATAACGGTGGCTAATGCCTATAGGAATATGAGTTATTCCGGAATTAGAATTAGCTGAGAAGTGTCTCATTTCAAAGGAGGAGTAGCTGATCACCCTTCGGTGGATGTTGCTCTAAACCTCTGAAACATCGTTGCAAAACTAAATCAATAGTCTTAGGGTTCTATGATTGTTTGTTTTTGCTAAACCGATTGGATTGCATGCAATTGTTTGTATTGCTCTTGTAATGGGTTAGTGCGATTAATAATCAAGTAATTTGTTATTTCAATTCAATGATTAAATATGTGCATAGTCTTATGCCTATAACGGTGATTATACAACAATCTTAAACGATTAATTTGTGGCGAATATTTTAAGATTAGTCTTAACGGAGAAATGTTCTCATGTCCCAAATGTTTAATTCATTAAGAAGTGTTATTAATGAATGCGACATTGAGCCTTGCTCAGCCAAAGAAGACTTTTCCAAAGACAGTAAATTCAATTTACTAGTCTTGGAAGCGTAATTTTTGAAGAATGGTGATTCTACCCGAATACTTGATTCATAGTCACAAATCATGTTTGTTGTTCTTATTGAAAGGAATGAATTCCTGGCAACCGCTTGATGCTATTGAGATAACTCTCAAAGTTTTGAACTAGAGAGGTTATCTTGGCTGTAGCAATGGGAACGTTTAAGTTATTTTTCCCAGTGAGAGCAAATACATATTATTAGATAATGTGTATATAATTCCTAAGATCAAAAGAAATTTGATTTATGTATCTTATTGGCTGGAACAATGTTACTCTTTACCTTTCCCTGCTAACGCAGTTCATTTCAAGAAAGGGAGTTAACTTTTGTTCAGCTGAATTGAAAAATAACATAAATGTTTTTAAGACTAATCAAGAGTAAGGAAGTCATAAACACTACGTTGCCTGAGGCTGCTACTATTCAAAGAAATGAAAGGCAAAAGATTTCTCCTAAAGGAAATACCTTCCTTTGGTTCTTAAGGTGTTAGGCTAGTTTTGATCTCAATATGATTGGGAGCTTAGTCTAGAGTATACTTCTAAGTTAGTGAGAAGAACACTCTCTAATACCAATTAAGTCATACCTTATGGGCAATATGACTGATAGATCTTTTACTGGAAAAGAGCAAAAAGAGCCAAAAAGCCCTTAGAGCTTGTACATTTGGATCCTTGTGGTCTAATATGTTAAAGTAGTGGGAGGGTATGAATAATTCATCTATATTATAGATAATTATTCAAGGTATGTGTATCTCAACCTAATGCAACTTAAGTCTAAAGCTCTTGAGAAATTCAAAGTGGTTTGAGACTGAAGTTGGAAACTTGTTAGGTGAGATGATAAAAACACTTTGATCTGATCGAGGTGTAGAGTAGATGAGACTTGAGATTCCAAGACTATTTGATAGAACATGGAATTACATCTCAACTACCCCTGAAGCACCTTAAGGAAACGCTGTATCAGATAGGAGAAATAGAACCCTATTGGATACGGTTCGATTCATTATGAGCTTTGCTCATTTGCCTGACTCGTTTTGGGGTCATGCAGTGTTGACTGCAGCACATATTTCGATCAACGTTCCATCAAAAGTGTTTCTGAAACATCTTTTTGATTGTGGATAAGATGTAAAAGTAGTTTTCGTTATTTTGGGGAGTTCAACACACGTGCTTGTGACTAACCCAAAAAGAAATTGGAACACTATTCAACAGTATACCTATTCGTAGGCTACCCCATGAAAACGAAAGATGTGGATACTTCTTCAATCCGCAAGAAAATAAAGAATTTGTACCGATAAATTCTACATTCTCAGAAGAATACTGCATAAGAAACAATAAGCCACAAAGTAAGGTCGTTTTAAGTAAATTAACTGATGAAGCTACAGAAATATCAACAAGAGTTGTTGATGATGCTGGACTTTTAACAAGAGTTGTTGATAAGGCCAATACAACTGGTTAGTTACATCTATCTCAAGAGTTGAGAGTGCCTCAATGAAGTGGGAGGATTGTTCTACAATCTGACCGTTACATGGGCTTAATAGAAGCTCAGATCGTCATACCTGATGATGATTTAGAGGATTCATTGTCTTAGAGCAAGATGATGAATGATGTTAATAAGAACCAATTGGATTAAACTAATGGACTCGGATTTGAAATATGTGATTTCAATTCCATCTAGACTCTTGTAGATCTATCTAATGGGGTAACACCTGTGGATTAAAAATGAAATCTACAAGAAGAAACGAGACATAATCTTATGGTTAGACTTATGGCAAAAGGGTTATACCCAGAGACAGGGGACTGTAAGAAATTCTTATCTCATGTTGTCATGTTCAAGTCTGTTAGAACTCTTGTCCATTTAGAATGAATGTCAATACTACCTTTTTGAATGGTAATCTTGAGAAGAGTATCTACATGTCTCTAGCAAAATGGTTCATTTAGCAAGATCAGAAGCAAAAGGGGTTTGCAAGCTTAAGTGATCCATTCATGGATTGACCTAGGCAATTCAATCTTGGAATATAAGATTTGATACTATGATCAAATCTTTTGGCTTTGATCAAGAACATTGATGAATCTTGTCTTTATAAGAAAATTGTAAATAGTTTAGTAGCTTTATTAGTGTTGTATGTGATTGATATCCTAATCATTGGGAATGATGTAGGTTATCTTACTGACTAGTAAAATTAGCTAGCAACTCATTTCCAAATGAAAATTTGGGAGAAGCTAAAGTTTGTTCTTCGGATCCAAATCGTCAAGAACCGTAAGAACAAAAAGCTAGTCTTGTCTCAAGTGTCCTATATCTATGAGATGTTAGTTAGATATAAGATGCAGAATTCCAAGAAGGGCTCATTACTTTTCAGGCGTGGAATTCATTTTGTCTAAGAAACTGTTTCCTGAGACACCTCAAGAAGTTGAGGACATGAGACGAATGCCCTATGCAATAGGGATTGTTAGTAAGTATCAATCTAATCCAAGATTTGATCACTGGAAAACCGTTAAGAATATCCTCAAGTATCTGAGGAGAAAGAGGAACTATATGCTCGTGTATGGGACTAAGGATTTGATCCTTACAGGATACACTGACATGGATTTTAAGACTGATAAGGATATCTGTCTGACGTAAAAGAATGGCTAGCGACTCAATTCCAAATGAAAGATTTAGGAGAGGCCGAATATGTTCTTGGAATCCAAATAATTCGGGATCGGAAGAACAAAACGCTAGCCCTGTCTCAAGCAACGTATATTGACAAAATGTTGTCCCGATATTCGATGCAGGGCTTATTGCCTTTCAGGCATGGGGTTCACTTGTCTAAGGAATAGTGTCCTAAGACACCTCAAGAGATTGAGGATATGAGACAGATTCCCTATGCCTCTGCTGTGGGCAGATTAATGTATGTAATGCTTTGCACGAGGCCTGACATCTGTTATGCTGTAGGAATAGTCAGCACATATCAATCAGTATCCATGGTCAAACTTTACAATGGAGCTATAGTGTGGCATAATTACAGTCTTGACCACATAGGTCGAAAATATAGCTTCTTGTGAAGCAGCGATAGAGATTGTAAGGCTTAGAAAGTTCTTGGCTGATTTGGAATGTGTTCAGAATGTGAACTTGCCCATCAGACTTTATAGTGATACAGTGGTGCTGTGGCAAATTCATAAGAACTTTGCAGCCCAAGAGAAGCAAGCACATTGAATTAAATTGAAATATTCACAAAGGCTCTCTCGGCTAAAGGGTATGAGGGTCATCTAGAAGGTCTAGGTCTACGACTTATGTGCAAAGATGAAATCTAGGGCAAGTGGGAGAAATGTAATGGGTATAGTGATACCATTATGTAATGGGTATTGTGATGCCCTAGTTTATTGTATTTGTACATTGTATATGTTTTGTACATGTATTTATACACCCACTGCTGAATAGAATGTTGTACATCCCACTAAACTAGAGTTTTAGTTCAAGTGGGAGTTTGTTGGGTTTTATGCCCTAAAACTCGTAGATAGTGAATGTAAACAAATTTTATACTTGTATTTAATAATGTGTTATTTAGTTTCTGCAATAAAATGATATTGTTCAATATCGCACTATTTGACCCAAATCCAATAAACTAAGATCCAAGGTTGTTTGTATGTAACATAAACTAGTATGTGGAGACATACGGGGATCGATGTTCAAGTAACAACCTAAAAGGTCTATAGTACAAGGATAAGGCTGGGTACCTTATCCTGGTGACACTAAGGATACTGCCTGCTTTGTATTATGATACAAACGCAATGATCCAACGCGTTCATGTAGTTGACATGCGAGTGAGGGGTATCCTATGCAATGAGTTTGCATAAGACCGGACCGCGAAATAGTTAACCACTAACTGTAACACCGTTAGTTGGCTTGGTTTTTTATTTCACTAAGTTGACCTAGACAACTCAGTCTCAATCCTGAGTGGATTATGGACTCCTGTTCACGAGGAGTTGTCCTTTGATTTGTATGGGTGAGAGTGGCCAGCACGCCGACTCAATAAGCCTACCATTTTGGGGACAATACCGAGTGGGGAGCTGGGAACATAATCACACAAGATGGAATTCACTCCTTCCCGACTCTAGGGTAAGTAGAGGTGTGTTCCCTTAACTGGTGTCTCCGAGACTTGAACAATGGGCCCAACCCTCTCTATGGCACGAGAGGGACTTCTGTTTGTTGGTTGGACCTCAAACAGGTGGTTCATTAGAGGAGCACTGGGGACTTAAGGAGAAAGATTTAAACCAGGGGTAAAACGGTAATTTGACCCAGTTGGGATACGAACACACGTGAAGGACTGACTTGTAGTATTGGTCGATATCCGTGGACACATAAATATTCTGCAGTGAGAAGAGTGCAGCTGAGGGTCTTTAGTGGAGTGACCCACAGTTAACGAATGGAGACTAACTTGGTTAATGAGTTTAAGCCAATTAGTCTCGTATCATTGGAACTTCTGATCTGTAGGTCCATTAGGTCCCACTGGTAGCTCGTAAAAAGACTTGAAGCAAACAAATATAAATTGTAAATTGAAAGTGTTCAATTTATCTGGGGAATCGTATAATGTATATTGATGCATTATAATATAAAGTTTATGAAACTTTATAATATAATTTTTTAAATTAATTTCAAAATTTAATTCTTGAGAGAAAATATTTGAAAGAGTTCAAATAAATTTAATATGAATTGGATTCATATTAATTTTAATAAAATCCCTAAGATTAAATATGTGATATTTAATTGGGTAATTAATTAATTATGGAATTAACTAATTATTTATTAAAATTAGATATTGTTCAGATAATAGATTTGATCTTATTCCTAGACCTTTTCCTATTAGGAAAAGGTCTTGGCCTTTACCTATATATAGGACCCTTGGGGTGGGGTGAAAGGCATCCCATTGTCTCTCATTCTCTCAGAGATTTCTCCCAAAAGACTCCCACAAGTCTCCTGCTTCAAGAAGTCTTAGAGATATACCGGTGTAGCCGATTGGTGGTGTTGGCACAAGAGGGTTGCTGCGTTTTCATTCTTATTGGCAAGAAAAGGCGAATTGATCAAGGCTTTCTACAAAAGTAAGTTTTCTATGAAATCCTTGATCACTAGGATCAATCTAGTTGATTTTTAGCATGTTTATAGCCTATATACAACCCATTAAATATAGATTTATTGCTGTAATATTTTGCAAATTGTATTGGTATTTCAATTAGAATCTAAGACTCTGAGTAGGTTCGGTAATACTTTTCGCTGCGTGGGGCTTTTATCCCTTCATAAAATTAATTAGACCTAAGATCACATTTCTAATAGGATTAGAATTATTCTTACTTATAATTAAAATTAGTTTTAATTGACTAAGTAGGAAAAACATTGCTATGATTTTAAGGGAACTCCACCGATAGAGTTCTGTCTAAGGCCGAGGGTATTTAAGTTGACGGTTTATGGAACACCTCCTACCTGGGAACTGACTCGGAATACCGGAGTTGAATTAATCATAGTTAAATATTAGAACGCAATGTCACTAGGTTTGTTAAAAGTATTTAATACACCTAGATCTTTAGAGTAAAGACCTTACATTACTGTGGTTATAAGGGAACTCTCTCGGTAAAGTTTTGTCCAATGCTGGGGGTACTTAAGATGACGGTTTACGGAACACCTCCTACCTTGGAACTGACCCGGAATACCGGAGTTGAATTAATCATAGTTAAATGTTAGCATGCAATGTCACTAGGTTTGTTAAAAGTATTTAATACACCTAGATCTTTAGAGTAAAGACCGTACATTACTGTGGTTATAAGGAAACTCTCTCGGTAAAGTTTTGTCCAAGGCTGGGAGTACTTAAGATGACGGTTTACGGAACACCTCCTACCTGGGAACTGACCCGAACATTGAGTTGAATTAACCATAGTAATGTTGACTTGCAATGTTGGGTTTATTAAAAGTAGTTTGATTCACCTAAAACATTGCGGTTGAATCCTTTCCATAATTGTTATAATAGGATCAGACTTAAATAGATTGATTTAGCAAAATTTTATCTAAGTTAAACAACCCTAAATTAACCTTAGGAGATTTTCAGTGGGAGGAAAATTACAAAACGAGATTTAAATCAAGTGTTGCTCCTACGTCCCTATATTCACAACGTGAGGTTCATGCTCGGCTTCAAGTCGCCTTAGGAGCGGCCTCCCTTCGGAAGGTGTTTGCATGAATCAATAACAAGGTGAATCGGAAAAATGTCTAAAGTAAGTGGGAGCGAGACACATGTCAACGTATCCCTCAATCTCCGCCCCTAGTTCGCACTGTGAGAGTCCTTGATCCGTCTGTAGGTTGTCCTGGCGCAACCATCCCTTCGGAGGGCCTGATCATATGATTCGGAACACCGTGAACTCCTTAATAGGACAAGGCCACTTAGGCTAATCACCAACAGTTGTCTTTCCCTTCAGTAGCCTGTTGGTGTGTACCTTTGAGATCTGAAAGTGGGAGGGTTACAGTTACGAGGATGAGTTAAATGTGTTAACTAACCCTTGACCGAACAACGGTTACTAAGCGCTAACGGAATATGAGTTATCCTTGTGTTAGAGTTTGGTTGAGATTGTCTCAATTCAGAGGAAGAGTAGCTGACCACCCTTCGGTGGCTGTTGTTCTAAACCTTTGAAGTATCGTTGCAAAAACTAAATCAATAGTTTTATAGGGTTTCTTTGATTTCTTATTTTTTTTTTGCAGAAATTGATTGGATTATTTGTGATGAGTTAGTGCAATTAATAATACAAATAATTTGTTACTTCAGCAATTATAT
This sequence comes from Luffa acutangula, assembly GCA_036850905.1. Classification (NCBI taxonomy): domain Eukaryota; kingdom Viridiplantae; phylum Streptophyta; class Magnoliopsida; order Cucurbitales; family Cucurbitaceae; genus Luffa; species Luffa acutangula. The sequence goes on from CM072098.1 coordinate 29,472,557, forward strand.
AATAATTTTATGTGTATTGTCTTACGTCATTTTATAAATAACGGTAATACAACAAGCTTAAACGACAAATTGTGGTAAATAAGTCCAGAATTATTTTTAACTGAGGAATGTCCACATGCCCCATATGTTTAATTCATTAAGAATTGTTCTTGGTGAATATGGCATAGAACCCTGCTTAGCAAAAAGAGAACTTGTCTTGAAAACATGATTAGTGAAGAATACTGATTCTCCCTGAATACTTGATTCAGGGGCCATAAATCATGTGTTCTTCTTTTAAATGAATAAGTTCCTGGCAACAACTTGCTGCTTGTGTAATAACTCTCAAAGTTAGAATTAGAGAGGTTATTTTGGCTATAGCAGTGGGGAACATTAAGTTATTTTTCTCAGTGGGAGAAAATACATAATATTAGATAATGTGTATGTAATTCCTAAGATCAAAAGAAATTTGATTTTTGTGTCTTATTTGCTGGAACAATGTTACTCTTTACCTTTCTCTGCTAACGCAATTTTGGTTCAAGAAAGGGAGTTGACATTTGTTTAGCTTTACTGGAAAGTAACCTAAATGTTTTAAGACTAATCAAGAGTAAAACAGTCATGAACACCAGGTTGTTTTAGACTGTTACTACTCAATGTGAAAAGGGGCAAAAGATTTCTCCTAAAGGAAAATACCTTTCTTTGGTTCTAAGGTAGACCATATTAATCTCAATTTGATTGGGAGATTGGTCAAGAGTGAACTTCTAATCGAGTAGATGACTCTCTACTACTTTACAAGTCATGCATTGTGGGCAATATGACTGATAGGTCTTTTACTGGAAAAGATCTAAGAGCCAAAGAGCCCTTGGAGTTTGTACATTTGGATCCTTGTGGTTCAATATGTTAAAGCAGTTGGAGGGCATGAATAATTCATCTATATTATAGATAATATAGATAATATAGATGAATTATTCAAGGTATGGATATCTCAACCTAATGCAACTTAAGTCTAAAGCTCTTGAGAAATTCGAAGGGGCTTGGGACTAAAGTTGGAAACTTGTTAGATGAGATGAGAAAAACACTTCGATCTGATCGAGGTGTAGGGTATGTGGGACTTGAGATTCCAAGACTATTTAATAGAACATAGAATTACATCCCAACTTTCAACCCCTGGAACACCTTGGGAGAATGGTGTATCAGATTCATTATGAGTTATGATCATTTGTCTGACTCGTTTTGTGGTCTACATTCTCAGAAGAAGACCACATGATAAATAATTAGCCACAAAGTAAGGTCGTTTTAAGTAAATTAACTGATGAAGCTACATAAATATTAACAAGAGTTGTTGATAAGTCAACAAATGTTGTTGATGATGCTGGACCCTTAACAAGAGTTGTTGATAGGGTCAATACAATTGGTTAGTTACATCTATCTCAAGAATTGAGAGTGCCTCGATGTAGTGGGAGATTTGTTCTACAACCTGACCGTTACATGGGCTTAAAAAAAGCCTAGATCATCATACCTGATGATGGCATTGAGGATCCATTGTCTTAAAGCAAGGCAATGAATGATGTTAACTAGGACCAGTTGATTAAAGTCATGGACCTGGAAATGAAATCTGTGTTTCAATTCTATCTAGGACCTTTTAGATCAACCTTATGGGGTAAAACCTATAGGTTTCAAATGGATCTACAAGAGAAAACGAGACGTTAAGAGTATCTACATGTCTCAACCAGAATGGTTCATTTATCAAGATCAAAAGCAAAAGGGTTTGCAAGCTTAAGTGATCCATTCATGGATTGACCTAAGCAATTCGATCTTGGAATATAAGATTTGATACTGTGATCAAATCTTTTGGCTTTGATAAGAACATTGATGAATCTTGTCTTAACAAGAATATCGTCAATAGTGCAGTAGCTTTATTAGTGTTGTAAATGATTGATATCCTAATCATTGGGAATGATGTAGGTTATCTTACTGACTAGTAAAAGGAGCTAGCAACTCAATTTCCAAATGAAAATTTGGGAGAAGCTGAGTTTGTTCTTAGGATCCAAATTGTTAGGAACCATAAGAACAAAAAGCTAGTCTTGTCCCAAATAAGGGTTCTCTACCTTTCAGACATGGAATTCTTTTGTCTAAGAATTTTTTTCCTAAGACGCCTCAAGAGGTTGAGGGCATGAGACGAATGCCCTATGAAGTAGGGATTGTTAGTAAGTATCAATCTAATCCAAGATTTGATCACTGGAAAACAGTTAAGAATATCCTTAAGTATCTGAGGAGAAAGATGAACTATATGCTCGTGTATGAGACTAAGGATTCGATCCTTACAGGATACACTGATACAGATTTTAAGACTGATAAGGATTTGAGGAAATCTACATCAGTATCTGTGGTCACTCTTTACGATGGAGCTATAGTATGACATAGTTACAGTCTTAACCATATAAGTCGAAAACATAGCTGCTAGTGAAGCAGCAATAGAGATTGTATGACTTAGGAAGTTCTTGATTGATTTGGAATGTGTTCCAAATGTGAACTTGCCCATCACACTTTATAGTGATATAGTGGTGTTGTGGCAAATTCAAAAGAACATCGCAGCCCAAGACAAGCAAGTACATTAAATTGAATGAAATATTGCTGATTCATTTACAAAGACTTTTTCGACTATAATGTTTGAGGGTCATCTAGAAGGTCTAGATCTACGAGTAATGTATAAAGATGAAATCTAGGGCAAGTGGGAGAAATGTAATGGGTATAGTGATGCCCTAGTTTATTTTTTTTGTACATTTTATATGTTTTATACATATATTTATACAACTGCTGCTGTATAGATTATTGTACATCCCATTAAACTAGAGTTTCAGTTCAAGTGGGAGTTTGTTGGGTTTTATGCCCTAAAACTCGTAGATAGTGAATGTAAACAAATTGTATACTTGTTTCAATAAAGTGTTATTGAGTTTCTACAATAAAGTGTTATTGTTAAATATTGAACAATTTGACCCAAATCCAATAAACTAAGATCCAAGGTTGTTTACATGTGACTTGAACTAGTATGTGGGGACATACGAGGATCGGTGTTCAAGTAACAACCTAAACGGTCTATAGTACAGGGATAAGACTAGGTACCTTATCCTGGTAACACTATGTGATACGACCCGCTTTGTATTCAATACAGACGTATTGATCCAAGGCGTCCATGTAGGAGACATCCGAGCGGGGGTATTCTATGCAATGAGTTTGCATAAGACCTGACCACGAAATAGTAAACCACTAGATGTAACACTGTTAACTAGTTAGGTTACTGTTTCAATAGGATGACCTAGGTAACTCAGTCTTAATCCTGAGTGTTTCATGAACTCCTTCTCACGAGGTATTGTCCTTTGATTAGTATGGGTGATTGTGGCCTGCACACCGACTCAATAAGCCTACCTTCTTGGGGACGACACCGAGTGGGGGGTTGGGGACATGACAACACAAGATGGAATTCTCTCTTTCCCACTTCTAAAAGAAGTAGACGAGTGTTCCCTTAAGTGGTGACTCTGGGACTTGAACAAAGGGATCCAACCCTCTCACTGGCCCAAGAGGGACTTTCTGTTTAATGGTTTGACAATAAACAGGTTGTTCATTAGAGGAGCGCTAGTACTTAAGGAGACAGATGTAACATATGGGTAAAACGGTAATTTGACCCAGCCGTGATTACGAACACTCGTGAAGGATTGACTTACCGGTATAGGTCTATATCCGTGGACACAGAAATGTTCTACAGTGAGAAGAGTTCAGCCGTGGGTCTGTAGTGGAATGACCCATAGTTATTGAATATTGGTTAACCTGATTAATGAGTTTAATCGGTTAACCTCATATCATTGAAGCTTTTGATTTGTAGGTCCATTAGGTCCCCCTGCTAGCTCGTAAAGAGTAATTAGGAACAATTAAATCTTGGGAGAATTTGAATAGTTCAAATTCATATTGGGATTTAAGTTAATTGTATGAGATACAAATTAATATAATGTATAATGATACATTAAAATGTAAAGTCTAATTTGAAATTAAACTTTATTATTATGAGAGAAATAAATAGGATAATTGTAATGGGTGGCAACATGAGGGTAAATAATGGCAAATATAGCAATTTTTAAAAATATTTGCAAATATGGCAAAATTTTTGAATTATTTTTTTATATTCCTAAATTACCCCTTCGATTGGCGCGCGCATCTCTTCTTCCTCGTCGATTTTTTTTTTTTTATAGAAATCTTCTATCACTGATAGAAAGTCTTTCTATCAATGATAGCTTTCTATCAGTGATAGAGTTCTATCAGCGATAGAATTCTGTTACTCTAGTGATAGAATCTATCTATCAATGATAGAGTTTTATTAGTGATAGAGTTTTATTAGTGATAGAGTTCTATCTGATAGAATTCTGTTACACAAGTTATATAATCTATCTATTAGCGATAGAATTCTATCCGATAGAATTTTATTACTCTAGTGATAGTGATAGAATCTATTTATCGGCGATAGAATTCTATCTGATAAAATTATGTTACTCTAATGATAGAATCTATCTATCAGTGATAGAGTTCTATGAACGATAGAAATGATAGAATTCTATTAGTGATAGACCTGATAGAATTTGTGATAGAATTCTATCAGTTCACTTATATAATTCTATCAGTTAAAAGGGTATTTTAGTAAATTCACGTTCCAGACCTTGAAATTTTGCCATTTTTGCAAAATGTTTCACGGGCCGCTAAATCTGCAATTAATTTGGGCCGGTTTGCTAAATTTGCAACCGGCCCAAATAAATATTTGAAGAAGTTCAAATATTAATATGAATTTGATTCATATTAAATTTATAGGATATAAGAGAATTGGAAGGAGTTCCAATTTCAATATGAATTTGATTCATATTATATAATTAATTAGTTGAAGACCTGAAATTAAATATATGATATTTAATTGGGTAATTAATTAATTAACTAATAGAAGGTCTGAAATTAAATATCATATATTTAATTGGTGATTAATTAATTTAAAGAATTCATTAATTGGAAATTAATCAAATATGGAAATTATTAATCACTTATGAAAGTAATTAATCATTTACGAAAATGATTTAATCACTTATGGATGTGATCAATCATTTATGGAAAAGATTAACCAATTATGTAATTGATTGGTTATGGAATTGATTAATTATGGAAAATATTAAATCAGTTATGGAAATAATTGATTTTAAATGAATATTTTATTCATGGTCTTTCTCCTATAAATAGAACACTAACCCTAGGGTTTAGGTACTACAACATATGGCCACCATAAGGCCCTTCATAAGGCCCTTCATATTCTCTCAACTCAAGAACTCTAGAGAGAATTTTCTCTCTAGAGTTTTTCCCATTCAAGATTAGGTAGTCCCATAACTACGTTTCTAAACTCAGAAAATCAATTGGTGGTGTCCCAATTGTTGACGCGTGGTCCCTATGAAATCAAGAAAGACGTTCTTGAAGAATTTAGAATCGTCAGACGGAGGTATGTTTCTCATCGCTTAACTTTTTGTCAATGTATTGGTATTTTGTAGAACAAAATTAATTTACGAACGGTCCAATTGCTTCCGCTTTAACGGAATTAGGGAATTCCAATCCTACAAAGATGTTATTGTGCTGGGCTTTTCCCATTTCTTATTCCCTGGTTTGCTTTGTGCAGGGAATAATGGAATTTCAAAGACTTCTGGGAAAGTGCTACTAAAAGTCTAGACGCAAATGGATCAAAATTGGCTAGCGAGCTAATGTGGGCTATTTGGCAAGTCAGAAACAAGATTAAATCAGACAACAGCAGACCAGATTCTAGCATTATTTCAGGGACATTTTATCTTTGGTTGACAAGTTTCAGAAGGAAGTTAATTACCAGTCGATGAGGCCTCTGGAGAACCATCTGAGTCGTGATTTCTGGAAGTCGTCGGACGGAAATCAGTGGAAGCTGAACTCGGATGAGGCTTGGTTCAAGGCGTCAAATTTTTGTGGTGTTGGTTTGTTAATTCGTGACTCAATGGGTTCTCTGATAGGTGCAGACTGCAAAAGAATTACCATAAAATTAGAGATCAAAATGTTGGAAACTTCAGCTATAATCGAGGGTCTCAAGCATGTGGCGTTAAGGGTTAGGGATCACCCAGATACCTTTAACCATCAGATCGTGGTGGAATCGAACGTCGAGGTGGTGATCAAGATCATCAATGGCGATTTGGTGGACAACTCAGAGGTTTCAGTTTTGATTGATGAAGTGAAAGAGTTGGCGATTTAGGCGAGAGCATCTTAGTTCTCCTTTTGCCCGAGGATCTCGAACAAGTTAGTGCTCTTTCTCGCGCGAAAGGCGTCTGTCGAAGACGATTTTGTTTATTTCTTTTTTTATCATTCTCATTGCTCGAGAAAGGATGGCGCCATTTATTGTGATGGTTGCCCTGGGTGGTTAAACTCCTTTATGAAGGATGGTAATGTAGTTCCTGTTTCGTTTTATGTTTAATGAAGTTTCTTTAAAAACAAAAAAAAACGGAGAAGAAACAACCCACTAAATTTGTGTGATTTAGTAGTTTAGGGGTTGGATGTTAGAGAAATAGAAATTAAAATAAGGGGAAAAAGTACAAAGGATAGACAGAGTTGAGAGTGAGCTAGAGGATGGTCGAAGGGAGGGGTGAAAACCCTCTAACTTGCCATCATCTAAAATTAGAGAAAATATTCAATGAGGCCAGTGTAATTATGTGGTTGGTAATTTTGCATTATCGAATGTAAGAAAGAAAAATTGTTAAGGGCCTGTTTGGTAAGCAATCCGGATCCTGTTTTATGTTTTCAGATTCACTGAATTCAGTGAATATGCGTTTGGTAGACGTGTTTCTGAAAACTGTTTTCGGATTCTGTGATCCAAATAGTGAAAATTCTGAAAACAACTTTTTTATGTTTTCGTTGTATCCAGATTTTGAATTTCAAAATTTTAAATGCAGAATTAATTTAAAAAAGATAAAAATTTTAATAAATATAGTATTTCATATTATAAACTCAATTTATTTTTGTAAAATTAAAATTTGTATAATATAATGTATTATAAATTATATGATATTGTAAAATAATAATAATAATAAATTTATAATACATAACATTTTTATAAATTAATTAATAATATTTTATATTCAACTTAGTATTTAGTTGATAACTACAAATAATTTATCGTTTATAAATATATTGTCAAACACATTCTGAACCATTATTTAAATTCAGATCCAATTTCTGAATCTGCTATCAACCACATATCTGAAAACATGAAATACAACTCTGTTTTCATTGAATCCCTTGTTTTCAAATTTCTGTTTTCAGATCACCAACCAAACGGACCCTTAAAGTACCTCGATTTTGTATCCAGCGGTTATTAAGACTTTAAAGATCTACATCCGACGATTTTGAAGCGACAACCATGCATTGTGGCGGCCTCGTTGAATAATTTGCCTCAAAATTTACCTTCGGTTAATAGTTGGTTAGGATCAACCAACCGACCAGTTCCAATTTCACCGATAAAGTTAATAAAGTCATTCTTTTTTCATTTTTTTAGTTTCACCCATGATATCAATAACCTAGTGAGATAGGTGGGGAAACTTTGCACCTAAAATTTGTACAAATTACGTATTAGATTAATTGAACATATTGATATTTGGAGTATGGTAAAAGTACATATGGATGCCACTTTGGTCCAATAAATTTTTGGTAAAATAGGCATTTTATAAATTTATATCAGAAAATAAAACAATAAATCAAAATGAAAATTAAGACTATTATAAGCTAATTTTCTTTTAGGAAAAAATACACTTTGAGTCCCTAAGGTTTGGATTAGGTTTCATTTTGGTCCATGTGTTTTCAAATTCAATAATTTAGTCCCAAAGGTTTGATTTTAGTTGCATTTTAGTCCCTCCATCCATTTTTTCATTAAAAACTAACGGTTTGCTGACGTGACACCTATTCTTTTTTATTAAAAATTTATTTTTAAAATTTTAAAAATAATATAATAATAAAATAATTAAAAAATATTTTTAATTATTCTTTAATTATATTTTTTATTTTTAAATTTTTAATTAAAGAAGAGGGAAAATGAAAATTAAAAAAATATATATTTTTTAATTATTTAATTATATATTTTATTTTTAAATTTTTAATAAAAAAACTAGGTGCCACGTCAGCAAACCGTTAGTTTTTAACGGAAAAATGGATAGAGGGACTAAAATGCAACTAAAATAAAACCTTAGGGACTAAATTGTTGAATTTGAAAACTCAGGGACCAAAATGAAACCTAACCCAAACATCAGGGACTAAAAGTGTACTTTTCCCTTTATTTATTTAAATAGTTTTTAGTTTGGACATAAGTATTTATAATAAAATGAACGTGCACCTTGCATAATACATATAATCGTTCTTCATTTCTATTTTATTTTATTTTTTTTTTATGTATTTCATGTATAAAATTTTTTAGAAAAAAAAAACAGTTTGGCAAGTATTTTCCATTTCTTGTTTCATATTTTTATGAAAAGTTTTCAAAATTAAATACAAAATTTAGAAACTATGGATATGTTTATTAACAAGTTTAGGGTTTTAGGGTTTCGGGTTTAGCATGTTTCCTAACCAACTTGAAGTCCAAAGGATGAAGAGGAGGTGAAAAGACAGAAGGCACAACATCTAAACCTTGAGACGAGCCTCAAAGCACTGAGAAAATAGTGAATTTGGAGTGTAAACCCGAGAGGGTAGCGTCTAGAGCGTCTCCAACGCTACCGGATATGAACAATGCCTCCAGCCCTTCAGCAAACCTCGTTCAACGTCAAAATTATACGTAAGCATCTAGACGCTACTTAAAGTGTCTTGACACTGAAGCCCATTATAAGTCTAATTTGTTATACACTTAGAATCTCCCAATTTGCTTATCTTAGTTGAATTTCTTGCGAAAAATGCTTTAAAATGAGTATAATATGTCTGTAGGTCCTCACTGGAGCTTTGGAAGCAATTTGGGGCCTAAACGAGTAAAACCGGAGTGTAAAATCACTATTATGTCCTTGGAGCCATCCCAGCGTCAAGGCCCTGCCATCCAAGCGTCGGGACGTCGTTCAAATAAGGAAAATACTTGGGTGTGAAGTAGAAGGAACAACGTCGAGACGTTGTTTTATAACGTCTCAACGCTATGAAGATCCGTGAGATAATTTCCATATTTGAAGGCCTAGCGTCGCGACGCTGTGTCCTAGCTTCTCGACGCTAGACAGTTTTCCAGATTTGATTTTTTCCTATTTTGGCTGGCGATTTTCCTTGTTTGAAGGCTCCATTCAGCACCAAATGACCACGAATTGAAGGCCAAGAACCACCATAAATAGAGGCCCTTGGTGTAGGTTTTGAATCATCCCTTGAATCCCACAATTCATCAATTGTAGCCACCTTTTTCTCTAGTTTCAAAAGTTCTTTTTAAACTTTCTTAGTCTAAGGGCCGGTTGATCGAGCCTCAAGCTTGGAGGTGCTTGTCTATGGCCAACTAAGCTCGGATCGTTGTAATCGGGACCTCAGTTTGTAAGTTTGATTCAATTTTATTGGATTTCTATTCTTAATTACTTAATTAATTGTCTTTGTGATTTTAGTTCTTTGCATACAAGTTTAGATTGTGGTCGGAAAGATTGACAACTTTGATCGCGTCCTGTCTAAATTTACTTGCTAAATCCAAGTAGCAAACAGGTTAACGTTATGATATTACGCATGCGTCCCTAAAACTAAATGATTTAATCCATTGTAATTATGGTTTGTTGCCCGTTGCATGTGAATTAATTCGGCTAGATCTCAATGAAGTTTAGTTTAGTTAATAGGCCAATTAAATAATTTAAACTAGAATCAAACTTAGTGTTTGAATGTTTGTGATAGTTGGATCATGGCTCTAGGTTTGTTGCCGGAGTACGTCGAATTTAGATAGTTAATTAAACATCAATTGATAATCGATGAACAAAATTAATCAAACTTAACACCGAGTTCAACCCCGATTACAGTGATCCTCGTGGTAAGATCAACTAACCTCGCTTTACTTTCCTTGCATTTAATTTTTCTTGTTTATTTTCCCGCCTTTACTTTACATCTTAATCTTTTTATCCATAAACCCCCCTTTTTGGTTACCTTAAAAACACAAAAGAATTTAGAAATAGAGTGATTGTTCCCTATGATCGACCCCGACCACTACTACTATAAGTTAGCTTTAGGAATCGTGGATTACAAATTTATTTGACAAGAGACCGCGACAATCTCTTCCGTCAGCCCAACACGTTCAATTTTCTCCTCCCAGTCGAGAGCATCGAGACACTCACTTATAGCATCTCGACGCTACGATTACTACCTTTATAAATGTAGATTCGTTTTTCATCATCGTAGGTCAGATTTCAGTTTATTTTTTTGCATTTGGCTTGTATTCTTGTTGTTTTTTCTCTAGTTCTTTTAATTTCTTTGGCTTTTATTTTGATTTAGATGAGAACTTTTACAACTTTGATCATGTATTTCTCAAGTTTGCTAGGCGCCTAGAACTTTAATTCATTTGATTGGAATATGTAGTTGGATCACTTATGGTTTTTGGTTGACTTTGCTGAATCTTTATTGAATTTTCTGATGCATTTTGATGCATCCAGATATTCTTGTTTATACCATTGCAATTGTATGAGTTTCCTTCGAATTGGTCACTCTTAGGTTTGTATGAATGCAACCTATTCGTTATTTTAAGATAGCTACTAGGTTCGAGTCATGTCCAGAGCTTTTAGCTTAGGGAATAGCGTAGTTGCTTTATAGGCCTAAAAATCATGGAGAAATTAAATTAGTTAAATTAGAGATTAATTCCTAATTTAATTGATTAATTATGGACCTTATTCATACTGCGTTTAATTAGATGGCAATTTGAGGATTTATTAGGTTGTCTTTCTAATTGATTACATTTAGTGTAAGGAATTATTGGGCAATGCATAAGTGGTAGCCTAAGGCATTGAACATGAAGAAAGTTGGCCAAAGAACCGGAGGAAGTAGCCCAACCAGCCCAAAATTCGAGACTTGCAGTTTCCTAGCCGAGGGCCAGCGGGAGGACCTTGGTTTTCTCCATCAAGTAGCAGCCAATTCAAGGCTCTTGGAGCCATTTAGAGGGAGGGAGTGAGAGTGAATTCTAAAGAGTGTTTTTTAGCATCTTTGGGAGGATAGGGAGCATGTTTGGGGTTCCGATCGAGGCTTGACTCACGGTGGTTTAGTTTCTATTCCCTTTTCTTGTCCATTTACTACTTATATCATGTACATGCTGTAAATTTTGATGTTAATATTGCCAGTGTATAGCTAAACTCTAGAATTTCGGGTCTTGAATGAAGAAATATAGTTGAAATGATATTTTGATTACTTCCTATTGTGTCCTCTTTACTAGTTATTTGTTTGGGTGTTTGTAATGCTTTGTAAATGTTTGCCAAATTTATACTAAACTGTTACTTAGTGGAAACTCGACGGAGAGAAACTAAGTCAGAACATAGCCCATTCAACTAGGCTTAATTGCTCGTAGTGACAACGAGAGTAGTTGGTTAGGCCTATAAATCTATAATGAACCAGGACTTAATAATTAACTCATTTAATAGCGCCAAGGACACTTCAGTTATTAAAACGTGTTAATTAGAATTAGGGGAAACTGACAAGAGATCTATGTCAGTAAGAAGGTTCTTGATTTATAATTAGTTGGACATAATAATTAGTGATTGGAATATCTACTAGACTATATTTTGGAATTCAAGACCCGAACTCTCATTTGACTTGTCAACCCTCGTTGTGATTAAAATCTACTTGATCAAAAAAAAAATTTTATTGCTTGTTTATTTTTGGCTCTGTCTCTCATTGCGCTGTGATCCCTAGATAATGTCTACCTATAGTATTTTCGATGTTTAGATAGTTATTTTGCCTGAATTTAAACTATTCCTGAGGATTCGATACTCGGTAACACCTACAGTTTTATATTACTTGTGGTTCGTGCGCTTACGGATTGACCAACGAGTCGCTGTTGATTAAGATTGGGGTTTGCCAATTGTTTAAGCGTCATCTCGGCCAAGACTGGCATATCTCGGAGGTTATGATGGATCTCTTCTTCACGCCCTCCCTCTCTACTTCGTGCTTGTCTCCTTAAGCACATCTCTTCCTGTGCAATCCGTGGATTGAGTCTAGGATTTTCACCCAGCACAAAACAAGTGTTTATAAAATAGACATGAAGCAGAGGGCATAAAAACTCGAAAAAAGAAAAATAACGCCTTCCCCAACAATAACGCCAATTTGAAGGAAAGACCTGTCGAGGGTCGGACTCAAATAAAATTTATAAGATTGTCTACCAACCTATTTTGCAGTAGTAGTGGCCAACTCGTCCACAACGAAGGGTTGTTTCATTTCAAATTCGACTTTTTACGCCGGTAACAAAAAGGGGGCTTTAGAAAAGATTTGGTGACAAATAACAAAGGAAATAAAGATGCTCGAAATTTAAATCACATGAAATAATGTAAAAAGGCAGAAAATGGGAATAAACATTCAGTTATGCAAGATTGTCAGATTGGGAGTTTTCCTTGAATTGCCACTACAACAAATTATGCTTTTAATGTCGGACGAAAAAAAATTCGCGGACCTTTTAATGTCGGACAAAAAAAACGCGCGGTCTTTTAATGTCGGATGGCGGGATTTGAAAATTTTCGGACTTTTAATGTCGGGCAAAAAGATCTTTTAATGTTGTCAATGCCCGACATTAAGTCTTTTTTTTAAAAAAAAAATTATTTGTGTTTTTTTTTAAAACAAAAATTTCTCTCCCTTGCAAATTTACATTCTTTCTCCCCAACATTTCTCTCTTTCCCCTTCTCTCATCTTCACTTTCCCCTTCTCTCGTCTTCTCTCGTCTTCGCCGACTAGAAGCTCACCAGTTGCGGCTCGAAGCATTACATCTCTGGTGAGGTTCCTTTCTCTCGTCTTCAAACTGCGTGGATTTTTTTTTGTTTGGCGCGGTTCCCTTCTCTCGTCTTCAAAACGCATGGGTTTTTTATCGGCATAGTGACTGGCCCACACACATTTCTCGGCGCCGACTTCATCTTTTCCCCTCACTGTCGGTCACTGAGCTCTTCATCTCCGACACGGCGTGGGTTTTTTTATTTGTGGGTTTGTGTTCAAAGTGTAGATGTGTGTGGTTGTACTTCGTGGGTAGCAAATCCATGGTGGTCGTGGATGTTCGTGCTCAGATCTGAGGTCGTGGTGGTCGTGAGTAGCAAATCCGACATTAAAAGACAGTAGATTTGAGCCCGATCAGTTTGATTTTAAGATTTGAGTGGGGTTACTTCTAAGGTTTGTTTTGTTTTGTTTGCTTCTTTTTAATTTTGTAAAATGTAGATCTGGGATGTCTGTATAAAATTATTTCTTTCTTGTTGGTTGGATTGTGGTGTAATGCTTCTGTTTGGTTTAGTGGGGGAGGTGCAAAATTCTTGTTTCTCTATTTATTATCGTTGTTATTGTCCTTTTTTTCATTGTCTATTAAGTTAAACGGAAGCTTTATTTTGGACGATGGATTATGCCCTTTGAGTCTGCTATTGCTCAGGCATTGGAGTCATCTATCAGACAACTTTAAATATTATCTTTTGTTGTGTAAGATGACGATTGAATTCTGATCTGCGCCTGTCTAATTTAGATCTTAATGGAAAAGGGGATATAGTTTCTTGTAAGGTTTTGTTATTAGATAGATGGTTTATTTCAGAGATTATATAGTTTGTGGAGTTGTGTAAAAAGTTACTGTAAGTTTGCTTTATTTGTTTCTGTGGATGTGTTGGAAACTATAGTGGCGTGATACAACCCTTTGATTACTATGTTTTTTGTTTATGATATTAGATCTCTATGCAATTCTTGTATTTAATGTTGTCTCAATAATTTGCTCCATTTGGTTGATGAAAATGTTTCCAATACATGCTCCCACCTTGGATGCAGTGAATGGAAATTTATCACCCGAAAAAACTACAGAAAGAACTATAGGGTTTCGAGAATTAAATGATTCCATTGAGGAAGCTAAGATATAGTTATACAATTGGTCTCTCTCTCACTCAGGCAGACACCTAATGTTATGAATAATAATGATACAGATATTGGCAGTTGGTCGTCTTTCTGAGCTTCAAGATGCTTGTGAAGATAATGTAACCTTGTCAAATCAATTCCAAGATATTAAGGTTTGCAATCTTCTTCACTTAATATCCTATTTTTGGGATCACTCTTCCATGTTTACATTTTTTCCCACGGTGAACTTTGAATATTTTCTCTCTATTCTTGAAGAATGATTTGAAGGATGATAAATATGTACATTCATCCCGCTTATACATTTTACTAAACGACCAACTCCAACATTTGACAGCTGAAATGGAGCGTTACAAAACATTGACCGAAACTTTACAGGTTAAATAATTTGTCTCAACTTCCATGTTATTTGTTATTCACTAAGGTACTAGGTCCTTTTAAATGTTAGATTTCAAACTATCAGGTCTCATGTCATGAGGAGGGGAGAAAGACTTGAATGCCAAATTGGAGTCTGTAGATGTTGCTAGAAGCTCCATTGATAATAGCAGTTCTCGAATTGAGGAACTAGAGAATCAGCTGTAGAAAATATTAGTGGAAAAAAATGATGTAGAGATTGAAATGGAAGAAGCCATTCAAGATTCCTATAAGTTCATAAGATGTGATCTCTTTCTTCCTTTGGTATTGAAATGTGTTATTGATTTGCAAAGGTGTTTCCTTTCATAGATTGTTTAATCGTTGGAACAACAAGTGTTGTTTGTATTAGATGATCTTCTTCAGTTATTTCCCATTTCTGCTTCAGCCATTTACTGTTCATACTGCACAATATTGATTTTGGCATTGTGTCGACTTCATAATTTGTGCTTTCCTGTAGATTGTGTTTCCTACTTGCAGACATACGATTCTACAAAAACTTGACTTCTGTAGTCGTTACCTCCTTTAAAGTTGATTTCTAACTTCCTTTAGGATTGTGTCTGTTTCAAAAAAAGTACTTCTTCAATCTTATGGGATATATATTTTTTTATTTTATTTTATCTTTGTATTTGAGGATGATGCTGGTGCAGCAATATTGTTTTCATAGAGTTTCTCAATTTTTTAACATTTGAATATTTTAACATGATGTTGAAGCCTGTTCTTTTATTTCTTTTTTCTTTTAATTGATCTAATTTGCTTGTGGATATTCTTCAACGATTGTTTTTAGTTACTACGTAGTTGAAGAATATGGTTGGTTTCCTTGTCACCTTTTTTCCCTAAGAAAAATATTATTTTGTTTGATTATAAAGTTTTTTCCTTTTATTTTTCTTATGTAGTTCTTTTCCTCTTTCCCCCAAATTTTATCAGGTAATTGCCCATCTCTTAAAACCTCGTGGATGGAAACCTCCTGTTCGCCGGCAATTCCTTTTAGATTCTAACGAAATACCTGACCTTTGTGAGAGTGCTGAGAAGATATTTTCATCACAACCAAGTGTTCTAGTGCTCAAGGCTCCAATAAAGATATTTGGTGATCTACATGGTCAGTTTGGGGATCTTAGGCGCCTTTTTGATGAGTATGGTGCACCTTCTACAGCAGGAGAACATTGCGTAAGTTATTGGCTTATATTAACTTCGTAGTATTATTTATTCCCGGAAGATCACAAACACCTTCTCTTTTATCCAAAAAAACTAACACTTCTCCGAGGCTGAGAATATTCATTTTTGACGACATGATATTAATATGCCCCTAGTTTATGTTAGAAGAAAGAGAAATGTGAGAGCTTAGGGATAATGATTAAGGGCAGAATGGTCTTGTGTTGCACGAGAAGGTTGCTATCTCTGTGTGCAGGTTGTGTATGTACTGCAATGCTTGTGTTTGTTGATCTTGAGTGCTTGTTAGTTTCTATATTTTCTATAGTACATACTGAATTTTTAAGAAGTGAGAAAAGTCTGATTATTTCAATTATTCTCTTTGGACATATGGTTTAGTCTTTTTTTTCAAAATCTTATTTGTAGGAGAACACTTTAAGCTGGTATATAAATGTGTCTACTATCTACATCGTGGTTCTGGCATTGATACTTTTTGAAGAAAGATGTCAACATGGTTTTGTAATACAATTTTTTTTTTTTATTTCTTCCCTTCTTTTGGAGGTCTGGCTATTTATTTCTAGCCTTTGGATCTCCTAATAATTTTTTTTCTTAAAGTTCGATTTATCGTAGGAGGGACAATGAATTTTGAGGAGAGTTAGTATAAATGACTCTATTATGCACTGAAGGTTAGTTTGTATACTTCAAATCATCCTTTTTTGTTTATAAACACTGTTAATATCCTCTGTTTTAGCTTTCAGAACTTAGTTTGGATTTTGAAAATACTTGAGGTAGATATCAAAACAAGGTAGCACATATTTTTTGGTTATTGGCTGTTGCAACCCCGTAAACAATGGCACCAATAGTTATTTCCAACTCACTCTCATTGCCAATGTACTTGCTTTCTTATTCACTCTTATGTTCAATGGTTATTTCCAACTCACTCTCATTGCCAATGTACTTGCTTTCTTATTCACTCTTATGTTCTTTGAGCATATGTTTTGATGGAGTTCTTTTTATTTTTGGAATAGTTGTGGTGGTCCTCCAGTTTTTTTTTTTTTTTTTTTTTTTTTTTTTTTTTGGCAAAACTAAGCAAGCAGTTATAATTGTTTCTATTTTGAAGAGTGTAAGTCCGGCTAAGCTCTTTGTAAATTGAGCAGGTATTACAAGCAAGTTGGGAGCCAACACACTCAAGTCACGGCTACAGATTCCCCTAGCAGTCGTATGTGAATTTTGCAGCAACTGAGGCTAGCAGTTCTTGCTAAAAGGATAATGGAAAAAAAAAATATATGATTTACCTACTCTTCATTTTCACAAAAATGGTACCTACCAGGATGAAGACTCATGGTAGGACATCATTTTTTGATCTTTCATCAACCGCGGAATTATCATTTTTTCATTATTAGATTTTTTTTCTTATCTTATTCTTATGGGTGGAATTTTCTGCTTTGCAGGAAGCGATTGATGAAAATGGATATTCTCGAAAAGGAGCTCGGAGAGAAACTTGGCCGGAAAGAGAGTAGGAGTTGTGTACTTATTTTGTTTAATAATTTTACTTTTTCTTTGTATATTGGTTCATGGATGGAAAGTTTCATGTATTATATACACTATTATATTTTATTAATTAAATCCATATTCGTTGAGTTAGTTGTTGTATAAAAATACTTTTGAGATTTTATTTTGTGTATATGTTGAAATTTTATTTTGTTTACAGGTTTTTACAAACGGAAGAAATAGTATTGTTGGTTAGCAACGTGTGTAACCAACAATTTTTTTATTTAATATTGCACATTTAATGTCGGACGCTTTTAATGTCGGACACTTTTAATGTCGCACATCTAATGTCGGACACTTTAATGTCACAACTTTTAATGTCGGGCAACGACCGACATTAAAAGCTCTGTCCGACATTAAAAGCAACTTTTAATGTCAGACAAAGAGTGTTTGACTAACATAAAAAGTTCACTTTTAATGTCGGGCATTGACCGACATTAAAAGGATACTTTTAATGTCGGACAGAGCTTTTAATGTCGGTCAATGTCCGACATTAAAAGCGACCGACATTAAAAGAGGCTTTTAATGTCGGACAATGCGCATTAAAAGCGACTGACATTAAAACTTTTAATGTCGGTGTTTTTAATGTCGGTCAGTGACCGACATTAAAGACTTTTAATTTCGGGCATTGCCCGACATTAAAAGCCAAATTTGTTGTACTGTGCTTACTTATATCATTTCATAGTTTTCTCTACAGATTAATTTTATGAAGGATTATTGAGCCCGACATGTTTATATTGGCTATTCAATAATTCATCCTGCCAAGCCTATGTCTAATCAATTAACTCACTCAATAATCCACGAAGTTAATTAACCGATTAATTGGAATTTCGCCTGCTACCTCATCCATTGCCCAATAATTCCTAATAATAATCAATTAGAAAGACAACCTAATAAATCCTCTAAATTGACATCTAATTAACCGTAGTACGAATAAGGTCTAGAATTAATCAATTAAATTAGGAATTTATCTCTAATTTAACTAATCTAATTTCTCCATGATTCTTAGGCCTATAAAGCAACTATGTTATTCCCTAAGGTAAAAGCTCTGGACATGACTCGAACCTAGTAGCTATCTTAAAATGACGAATAGATTGCATTTATACGAACCCTATGAGTGACCAATTCAAAAGAAAATCATACAATTGCAATGGTTTAAACAAAAATATGTGGATGCATCAAAATACTTCATAAAATTCAATAAAGATTCAGCAAAGTCAACCAAAAACCATAAGCGCGATCCAACTACATATTCCAATCAAATGAATTGAAGTTCTAGCCTAGCAAACTTGAGAAATACATGATCAAAGTTGTAAAAATGATCATCTAAATCAAACTAAAAGCCAAAGAAAATAAAAGAACTAGAGAAAACAACAAGAATACAAACCAAAGGAATAAAAGTAAAATGAAATCTGACCTACGACGCTAAAAAAACGAATCTACATTTATAAACACAGTAATCGTAGTGTCGGCACACTATAAGTGAGTATCTGCATGCTCTCGACTGGGAGGGGAAAATTGCACGTGTTGAGCTTCAGTGTCGAGACACTCTAAGTAGCGTCTCGATGCTTACGTAGAATTTTGACACTGAACGAGGTGTGCTGAAGGGTTGGAGGCATTGTTCATATCTGGTAACGTTGAGACGCTCTAAACACTACCCTCCCGGGTCTACAGTCCAAATTCACCATTTTCTTAGCGTTTTGAGGCTCGTTTCAGGGTTTATACGTTGTGCCTTCTGCCTTTTCACCTCCTCTTCATCCTTCTAGACTTCAAGTTGGCTAGGAAACATGCTAAACTCGAAACCCTAAAACCCTAAACTTGTTTTTTTTTTTTTTGAAATTCTAAAACCCTAAACTTGTTAATAAACATATTCATAGTCTCTAAATTTTGTATTTAATTTTGAAAAAATTTCATAAAAATTTGAAACAAGAAATCGAAAATACTTGCCAAACTATTTTTTGTTCTAAAAAATTTTATACATGAAATACCAATAAAAAAAAAAATAGAAATGTTATCAGACTGTGTTGAAGTTAAACACCAATATCCAGAGAGTTTCGCAAGGATTCAGCAACTAAAGATTAACACAGAATAGTAAAGATTTGCAGAGAGAGAGAGAAGAAAGACAAAAGGGATTATAGTGGTTCCACCATTAGAGGTGTACATCCACTTTCTAAAGCACCTCGAGATCTTTTCTTATTTCAGTAGTTTTAAGAGTAATACAAGGGAAAAGCAATACTGAGAACTTGCTTTGCAAAAGCTACAGAGTCCTTTTTATACACTGCTAATACAGAGTAAAATATCAGAAAGTAAACTGATTACTTTAGTAACAACGTGATCTTCGCCACGTGTCCACCCTTGTATATGACTGTAGTGTTGAATGTTTGTTATCAGCCTCAACAATCACCCTCTTGATAGCAAATAATTCCACACAAATATAAGATCTTCTGTAAAAGGTGCTTAGACAAAGAATCAGCTTTAACCATAGTCAAGTTTTAAGATTTCAGAGAGGTACTCCAGTCTGTTTGCTGGTAAGGCCTTTGTCATCATGTCAGCTGGATTCTCAGCAGTATGAATTTTTAGTAGTTTTACAACACCCTCTTGGACCATATCTCTTACATAATGGTACCTCACATCAATGTGCTTGGTCCTATCATGAAATGTGGGGTTTTTAGATAATGCCAAAGCTCCTTGATTATCACAAAAAATATTCACCTCACATTCTTCATTTGTCATAGCTGAGATGCTGCCTTTTAACCATATGGCTTCCTTAACTGATTCTGCCAATGCTATATACTCTGCTTCTGTCGAAGATAATGCCACTACATGCTGTAAAGTAGACCTCCAACTGATCACATTTCCATACAGAGTAAACACATAACCTGTGAGAGATCTTCTTTTATCTAAGTCTGCGGCATAATCGGAATCAACATACCCTATCAAAGCAGCCTCGGTTTTAACAGATTTAGAATAGACTAATCCTTTACCTAGTGTTCCTTTGACAAATCTCATTATCCACTTAGAAGCTTCCCAATGAGATCTTCCCGGATTACTCATAAACCTGCTGACTACACTCATAGCATAAGCAAGATCGGGCCTACTACAAACCATTCCATACATCAAGCTCCCAACCATATTTGCATACGGTACCGCCTTCATCTCAGACAATTCAGATTCATTAATGGGAGATTGGGAAGAGGACAATTTAAAGTGTTGGGCAAAAGGTGTTCTGACAGATTTTAGAGAGTCCAGATGAAATTTTTTCAGAATTCTTTCAAAATATTCAGCCTGAGAAATCAGCATAGTATTTCTACACTTATCTCTCATCAACTCCATTCCTAAAATCTTCTTAGCTTCACCAAGGTCTTTCATTCGAAATTCTCTACTTAAAGCAGTTTTTATCCTTTTAATCTCAAGAGAATCACATGAAGCTATTAAAATGTCATCTACATACAATAAAACTAGCACAAAGACAGTGGTATTAATTGTTTTTCTATAGACACAATTATCATAAGTGCTTCTAGAAAAACCTTCAGATTCAATGAAAGAATCAAACCTTAAGTTCCACTGCCTTGGTGACTGCTTTAAACCGTATATGGATTTTTGAAGATGACAGACCAATTCCTCCCCTCCAGCTTTAACAAATCCAGGGGGATGCTTCATGTTTATATTCTCCTCCAAGTTGCCATACAGAAAGGCAGTTGTCACATCCATTTGTTGGAGTTCAAGGTTGAATTGTATAACCAAAGAAAGGAGGATGCGAATCGAGGTATGCCTTACGACCGGTGAAAATACCTCATTGTAATCAACTCCTTCTTCTTGTGTGAAGCCCTTGGCAACTAATCTAGCTTTGTATCTAGGAGGATCTGAGGAGATAAGACTCGGTTTCAACTTATACACCCACTTGCAGTCAACAAGTTTCTGCCCAACTGGTTTTCCAACAAGTCTCCAAGTATTATTTAAATTTAACGAGTCCATCTCTTGTTTCATAGCTTCAATCCATAGGCCAGACTGTGGTGACTTAAGAGCCTGATTGTAGGTGTTAGGTTCCTCCCCAAAGTTTTCAGTGAGGCAATTGAAGGCATAACCTACAAAATCAGTATCACTGTACTTTGAGGAAGGTCTTACTGTCCTTCTTTGCCTATCTCTTGTTAGCTGATAGGTTTGTAAGTTGTCGGCTTGGTTTGCAGTAGAAGTTGATGGTTGTTCTGTATATACACCATCAACATTTTCAGGTTCATTTTCAGGTTCTTGAACTGGTGTATCCGTCACTTGGGACTCAACAACAGGTGAGGATGTATTTGAATCATTGGCTGACAGTAGGTCAATTTCAAACACATCCTCTGTTCTGTGATTAGTAGCAATTGCAGTGTCCTTCCAAGGCATAATATCCTCATTGAATAATACATCCCTGCTAATTAAACACTTACCTTCACCTGGTTCTAAACACCATAAACGGTAAGCTTTTACACCTTTTGGATATCCCAAAAAGATACACCTCTTGGCTCTAGGTTCAAGCTTATCTTGTCTTATATGTGCATAAGCTGCACAACCAAAGACTCTTAGGTGTTTCAAGCTAGGTGGATGTCCTGTCCATATTTCTTGGGGGGTTTTAAAATTCAAAGCTGATGATGGGCTTCTGTTAATGATGTATACGGCTGTGTTAACAGCCTCCCCCCAAAAAGTTCTTGGTAATTGGGCATTAGATAACATACATCTCACCTTCTCTAAAATGGTTCTATTAAACCTCTCTGCTAGACCATTTTGTTGTGGTGTCCTAGCTGTTGTTAGGTGTCTACAAATACCGGAGGTTTTACACAGGTGAATAAATTTCTCATTAAGGAATTCTAGCCCGTTATCGGTTCTAAGGTATTTCACTTTCTTGCCAGTTTGATTCTCAAGTTGTATTTTCCATTCTAAGAAGCGTTCAAAGACTTCATCCTTGGTTTTTAAAAGAAAAACCCAAAGCTTCCTAGAAAAATCGTCAACAAGGGTTAAGAAATACCTGGCTCCTCCATGTGTAGACACCCTCGCAGGTCCCCAGAGATCAGAATGAATGTAATCTAATGACCCTTTAGTGTTGTGAATGGCTGATTGAAAACTGGACCTTGTTGCCTTACCAAGAGCACAAAACTCACAAAAAGTTAATTTTTCAGGCCTTTTCTTGCCAATCAGCCCCTGTTTATACAAACATTCCAGACCTTTTTCTCCAATATGCCCAAGCCTCTGGTGCCAAATAAAGGTTTCCTTTGATGCAGATTTATTGGTAACATGTACCTCACCAGTCACTGTCCTGCCTTGTAAAACATAAAGGCCATCACAAAGTCTCCCAACAAGTTTGACAACATTATCTTTTGATACCTTTAACAAACCATTCTCAGAGGTATAACTAAAGCCTGCTTTGTCAAGGGTACCCAAAGAAATCAGGTTTCGTTTCAAATCTGGTACATATCTGACATCTTTCAAGATTTTAAGCGATCCATTTGCTAATCTCAAGCTGACTGTCCCAATACCTTTCACTGTACATTGCTGGTTATTACCCATAATCACTCTTCCACCCTCAAATTCACTGATTTCAGTGAAAAATTGCTTGCAAGGTGTCATGTGGAAGGTGCAGCCCGAGTCCAAGATCCATTCATCTGTACTGTCTTTATCAGAAATCATTAGAACCTCAGCTGATTCGTAACCTTCATGGAAGTTTGCTGAGTTCTTATTTTCTTTGGAGGCTTGATTGTTGTTCTTCCTTTTAAGTTGTCTGCAATCCCACTTAGTGTGCCCAATCTTGTGACAGTAGTTACATCTAATACTACTCTTATCATTCTGTCTGGACTGCCCCTGATTTTTTCCTGACTGCCTGTTGTCTCTTTGAGACCCTTGTCCCTTGTTCTGAGAATTCTGGCCACGGTACTGAGGGTTTTTCCCTTTGTTCTGCTGCCTCTGGTTGTCTTTCACAAAGAAGGCCTCTGGTTCCTTCTTTTCAGACTTTAATTCCAAATCTCTAAGTCTCAAAGAATTGAGGATCTTGTCCACAGTCATATTATCCCTACCATATTTAATTGCTGATCTGACTTCTTTGAAGGATTCGGGCAAGGAATTTAAGAGGATCACCGCTTGATCCTGATCACTGACTTTCTCACCGGTATTTTGAAGTTCTGTACAAATTACATTGAAATCATCCAAATTTTCCTCAAGGTTCTTTGACGGATCCATTTTGAAACAAAAGAATCGCTCCTTGAGAAAAATTATGTTTGAAAGAGACTTCGACACATACAATTCTTCCAATTTCGCCCACAGTTCCCTCACCTTCTGAATTTTGCTCACTCTTCTAATTACATTATCAGATAGGTGAAGTATAATCGAGCTGTACGCTATTTCATCCATCTCTTCCTTTTCTAATTCAGTCATAGTCTTAGGTAACTTACCCGGATCAAGCAAGGCTTTGGCTACTTTCTGCTGTACAAGAAGCGCCATCATCTTCGTCTTCCATATTCCGAAGTCTCCTTTGCCATCATACTTCTCCAATTCAACTTTGGCAGACATTGTAGTTCGCAAGTTGCCCTAGAAAGATTCAGGATCTTTATCTCACGATCGAGGGCCCAAAGACTGCAGATTGAATTCCGACACAATCTTGAACTACACGACGACTTCGGAAAGATACAAAAAGAAGAAAAAGAATTACAGAAAAGCCTTATGCTGGAATCCCCTTTTTTTTCCGGTTGAGAGGCTCTGATACCAATTGTTGAAGTTAAACACCAATATCCAGAGAGTTTCGCAAGGATTCAGCAACTAAAGATTAACACAGAATAGTAAAGATTTGCAGAGAGAGAGAAGAAAGACAAAAGGGATTATAGTGGTTCCACCATTAGAGGTGTACATCCACTTTCTAAAGCACCTGGAGATCTTTGGTTGTGCAGCTTATGCACATATAAGACAATATAAGCTTGAACCTAGAGCCAAGAGGTGTATCTTTTTGGGATATCCAAAAGGTGTAAAAGCTTACCGTTTATGGTGTTTATGGTGTAAAAGCTTACAGACTGGCCTCTTAAAATTGGAGGTGCTATTGAAATTAATTTTTCTAACCATGATTTCTAATCTTTGGAGTTTTGAAAACAAAGAAAGATTGTATGTATTAGGCAAGGTGCAAGTTCATTTTATTAATACTTCTGTCCAAACTAAAGACTATTTAAATAAAATAAAATTAGCTTATAATAGTCTTAAATTTCATTTTGATTTCTTGTTTTATTTTCTGATATTAAATTTATAAAATGCCTATTTTATGAAAAATTTAATGGTCCAAAGTGGCATCCATCTGTACTTTTACGATACTCCAAATTATGTAAGAAAATAACATATCAATGTGTTCAATTAATCTAATACGTAATATGTACAAATTAACTTTATTGGTGAAATTGGAACAGCCCGGTTGATTGATCTCAACCCAACTACTAACCGAAGGTCAATTTTGGGGAAAATTATTCAATGAGGCCGCTACAATACGTGGTTGTATTTTTAAAAATCATCGGATGTAGATCTTTAAAATTATCTACCCCTAATAACCGCTAGATACAAAATCAGGTACTTTAACAATTTCTCTTTCTTACATTCAATAATGCAAAACTACCAACCTCGTCATTATACTGGCCTCATTTCTCTAATTTTAGATGATGGTAAGTTTGAGGGCTTTCACCCCTCCCTCCAACCATCCTCTAGCTCACTCTCAACTTTGTCTATCCTTTGTACTTTTTCCCTTTATTTTAATTTCCATATCTCTAACATGCATCCAACCCTAAACTATTAAATGACACAAATTTAGTGGGTTATCTCTTATCTTATCTATAGATTTAGCTTCTTTTCTCTCTAGTATATGCAAAACCCAGCCACTGAAGTTTTAAATTTTGATATACGAAAATGTCGATATCCAATTTTATCAAAATGTTTATGTTGTTAGATATTTATGAAGAAGTTGAGTATTTAAAGTGATAAATATGTATTTTAGAATGTCTAAATGAGTTGGTTCTTACCGTTAATATTAGGTTCATGTTTTTGTTGACATTCTTTTTATATTTGTATGGTATAGTAGAAATTTTGATTTACCCTTTATGTTGATTTCAAACTTATGGACATGTGAAATTGTCAATAAAAATATTGGCACGTCTCCCTCTCTTCTTTTTCGTCTCTAGCATGTCAAGCCCACAATTTGAAGTCAAAAACAAAAATAAAAGAATAGAAATAAAAAATCACTTCTCTCTTCTCTTATCTTATCTCTTAACATATAAAAATACCCTCCTCTCTCCCTTATATCTCTCGCTAAATTTCTCTTTATTTTCTCTCTCACTGGTTCTTCTTTCATTGCTCCCTCTTTCCAACCATCTCGAAAAAACTAACCAAACATAGTGTAACGACTAAGAAATAGTAACGAAGAATAAACATTATTTCATACTACAAACATCAAATTCAAAGATAGATTAGTGGTTAAGGTATCTCAGCTTCCTTTTACAGGTTCAGAGATTGGAATCCCTCATCCCACATGTGATGTAACATACTCAACAGAAAAAGAAAAAAAAGAAAAAAACCAACTTCATACTACAATGAAGTGTAGGTTTGAGTGTTACCTTTCAAGGGCTCCCTAAAAGATCCACACTTCATTATTAATGATTATATGCTTAGTTTCTAATGTGGTTTACTTATAGACTGGATCAGATATACTGACCACTTATTTAGTAAATAAAATATAAATAAACCATTAGAAATAAGCCTTTGTTGATGGTAAGGGTCCAACGCATTAGGTGGTTGCTAAACTTTTGACATCACTGTCGTCATAGCGGAAGTTGTAGCAATTAACGCCTGTGAATATACCATCATCATGTTGTGTAATCCTAGCCTCTCCATTAAGAAGAACATCACGTCGAGTGTATGAGAAGGGAACGTCACAATAACCTTTGGTTGCTACAAGACCCACTTTTACCGAAGTATTTGGAAGTACCTCAATCTTATGTGTGACCTCTACTTGAGTAGACTTTGAATGGGTTTCTCCCCAAGTATAGGATCCTGAAAATTGACCAGAAATTTCAATTTGGGCCTCCACAATGAATGGAATCCCGGCATCCATTGTCATGGTGTAACCTAATTCCATTCCAAGGCTGGCGCTCCAACTCTGGCTCTCTTCCTGCAAATAAGAGAATTTCAATCCCAGAGTATTTGTTTCATTGCTATTATTCATGGCTCCTTGGAAGTCCATAGTGATAATATTTTCCCCATATATCCTCCCTTCTGAAAGTCGATATTGAACATTATAGATTGATCGTGAAAGAATAGCCTCTTCAACCGTTAGTCGAGTAGTACCGGACATGCTACCCTCATTTGCACAAAGGCAATCCTCCTTCCAATCAGCACTGTTTCTCTTACAAAAGTAGTTCATACCCAAGTTTTGGAGGCTTATGACATTTTTACTAATTTTATAAGGTTGGAACAAGGTATATGAATCGTTACTCGATGTGTCGGTCGAGTCGAGCCAAATCCAATGTGGAGCTGCTCTCCAGAATTTGTTATTTGGACCCTTGAAGCGGAGTTTGCCATCAGTTGTAATAGACACCTCATGTTGTACTGATCCCTGGTGAGGATCAGTTTGTGAGAACATCAAAAAGTCATGATCATCTTGATTGTGGATCTTGAGATACTTGCCGTTGTCGCCTTTGAACACCACATGTTGTGGCAAGAATGCCATTATCTCCCAATCGAGGACCGCATGATTCTGACGGCTTCCATCTGTGTAAATGTACAAGCAATTTGGATGAGTGGAATCACTTTTCAAGTCCACAGGGTTCCCGTAGTGGACATGGATAATTTGATAGGCTCCACTTGTAGAACTGTAAAGAATTCGAAACGAAGTACAAGACCAATCTGATTGATCTTCATTTGGCTTCACAGCTGTTGCAGTAATCCATCGCCCGCTTGAGGATTCAGCTCTCAAGTACTTTTGGTTGTAAATGCTTCTGATATGAACATGATCTTTTCCAGTGCCGGCAGCCTCAATTGAGAATTTCGTGTATACTGTTGCCAATTCATCTGAACTGTATTGCACGTAGTTGGCCAGTTTCTTATCATCCTCTGCCACGCATTTCAGATACTTCCCATTATCATTTGATTTCAACGCTGCAAATCTTGGGACTGCCATTTCTATTTTCTCTCACTCTTAATTTCCCCAATTCTTTCTTCTTTTTATTTTCTACTTGCCTCCAGTCTCCAATTTTGAGTTCTATTTATACATGGAATTCCACCTTTTCCAAGATAAGCTTCTGCGCTTTGGAAACACGTGATTGCTTTTAATCCATTCATTCTCTATCTCAACATATACATCTCCTTTCTTCCTTCAATCCATATTACTTGGGGTATTTCTACAACGTGGTCCCTTTTTACTTATTTACTTATTTTTTTTTTCAAGTTTCATACACTTCTTCCTTTCCTTTTAACATTATAATCTTTTATCTACTCCTTCATTTCACTATAAATGATAAACTTACATGACATAATACTCAATGAAATGAAAGAAACTTGGGAAGTAATTGAAAAGTCGCCTATGAGAGGAATGTTTTGTATGGTCAATTTTCATTAACTACCATATAGCAAAGCTTACTAGACCTTTTATTTATATTTAATCATTTTTACGTAAGAATCAATTTATACCCACAAGGAAGTTGAATAAATTAAAACTTGAAACTAATAATTGTATCAATTAAAGCCATCCATTATGATTTCATTTTCAAAATCGTTAACGTAGAAATTTTATAATTACATGATCGCCTTTTTTACTATGGATATAATTTTGAGTAATTGCAGTGGGTGACAAATTGATTATATATAATAGCAATTTCAGCACAAGTTAAAAAGAATTGCAAATATGGCAAAAAATTAGAATACAATTTAATAATTCCCCTTTTACCCTTAAACAACTTTTTGGCAAAACATCAGCACCATTTTTCTTCTTTTTTTTTTTTGTTTTTGTTTTTGTTTTTTCTTTATTTGTCTACATTTCTCTTTTTTTTTTCTTTTTTCTTTATTTCTTCCCTCGCACCACCATTTCTCTTTTTTTTTTCTATTTTTTATTGATTAATATGTTTTTTTCCCTCTGTTTTGTTGTTGAGGTATTGTTATGATTGTTTCTTCTTCTTTTTATTTATTTATTTTATTTTTTGATAATATGATATGTGTGGAGGGGGATTCAAACCACAAACCTTGTGGTTATCAATACGACTTTATTGATACAAGAATACAAAAATAGCAATTTTGGTGAGTGTTTGTATAGGTATATCAAAGTATATCACTGATATACTTCGGTTAATCGTAGTCTATCACTAACTATCACTAATCAAAGTCTATCACAGACTATAAATGATAGATAATGAAATACAAAGAATACAAGGATAGCAATTTTATGGTGGTGTGGTCACTGAGCTTGTGTGCTAGGCTTTAAAAATTATATTGTTGATTAAGAGTCGCTTGTTCGTAATGGTTATTTTTTGATTTTATGTTCTAATTACAACAAGAGACTTAAATTTTTTGTTCAATTTATGATTGGAGTATAATAATTTTAGATGAGTTTCTAATTACCAAGATGATTGCAATGGAAAGTACTTTACTGATAGATTTCAATGAAATTGATTTCTATCAGTAACAATCATTTTGGTAGACTTCAATTAATTGATAATTAACTGATTTCTATAAGGGATAAAAACTGATAGACTTCAATTGATTGATTTCTATCCTCGATAGAAAATGATAGATTTGAAATAAACTAATTTCTATCAATGATATAAGTCAATAAACTTCAATTAAATTGATTTTTGATAGAAACTGATAAACATCAATTAGATTGGTTTCTATCGGTGATAGAAACTAATAGTATTGAATTGAATTGATTTCTATCAGTGATAGAAACTGATAACCTCGAATTAAACGGTTTTCTATTAGTGATTATCACTGATAGACTTGAATTAAACCGATGGATATGAAGGTGTTCATATAACACATGTGGAAGCAATTGAAGATCGAAAGCACTTAAGACATTCAATTTTACTCCTAAAGCATGCATGTTCTAGAAAGGGTAGAAAAGAGAGTAAATGAGTACCAACCTCTTTGATGCTCACTTGTAAGGAACTCCTTGTGATATTATCTTTCTCCAACTTCTCTTGGACAACCTTTAGTGTCTTCCCTACTATTCTCTTGAGCCTAGAAAGACTTGTGGGAGTCTATAGAAGAAAGAAATAGGAAGGGAATGCTTGATGGTACAAGCTTTTGGAAGGAGATGAAATTAGAGAGAATTTAAGGGAGAAAATTTGCAGCATAACACTTAAATGAAAGCTTGCTCCTCTTGAATCTAATTTAAGCCCCTTTTATAGACCTCTCCCATGCAAAGACAAGCTTCATGACACTTAGCCACATGGTCAAGATACAACTCAAAGTCGATTTTAGGTGTCTACTTCACAACACATGCATCTAATGCATGTTTGTGTTGTTTTCCACTATGTATCATTATGCAAGAGTGGAAAAACCACTAAATCCACTATGAATTGAATCCTAATTGTGAATTTTCAGCTTTCAATTCATTTCAAATTCAATTCTAAATTGAAATTGATTTCTAGGCAATTAATTGGGACATTTCCAAGTAATTTTGATATGATTGATCCAATCAATCTTTATCACCTAATGCCATGAATTATATATGATTCCTAATACATATATATGGTATTTAAAACACTTTTAAATACCTCATCTCTCAATTCCTAATTTAATTCATAATTAAATCATTGTATTTAACACGTTTTACGATAAAACCCTATTTCCCGTTTTTGAACGATTCAAAGTTTCCTATCAAAATATTCTAAGCTTTATTCCGATATGAGCTAGTAGGGAGACCTAATGGACCTATAGATCATGGGCTCCAATGATTCGAGGCTAACCGACTAATCTCATTATCAAAGTTATCCAACATTCGTTAACTACCAGGACACTCCACTATAGTTCGATAGTTGCACTCCCCTCACTATAGATATATTTCTGTCCACTTGATTTAACCATGTTTAGTAAGTCGTTCCTTCACAGGTTGTTCGTAGATATAGCTAGGTCAAATAACCGTTACACACCTATAGTACTTTTTGTTCCTTAAGTTCCACTAATCCTCTAATGAACAATCGGTTTGCGGTCCAACCATCAAACCTAAGTTCCTCTCGATCCAACGAGAGGGTGGGGCCACTTGTTCAAGTCCTGGAGTTAGTACTTAAGAGAACAACCTCTCTGCTATCCCTGAAATGGGTAGGAGTGAATTCCGTCTTGTGAAACTATGTCCCCAGCTATCTATTCGATCTTATCCCCAAAATGGTAGGCACGTCGAGTCGGCGATGCTGGCCACTCTCACCCATGCAGATCAAAGGATAATCTCGCATAAACAGGAGTTCATAGATAGCTCAAGATTAAGAACGAGTTACCTAGGTCATCTATGAGAAATAGTCAGTTTCTTCAGTAAACGGCGTTATAAGGAGAAAGTGACTTATTTCGTGGTCCAATCTTATGCAAACTCATTGCATAGGACGCCCCCACTCGCATGTCACCACATGAACGATTTAGGATCTCATCGTTTGTACTTAATACAAAGTGGGTCGCGTCCATAGTGTCTCTTGGATAAGGTACCCAACCTTATCCTTATACTATAGGCTATTTTGACTATAAACTTGAACTTGATCCTATGATATGTCCCTACATATAGTTCAAGTATTCATTTTATAGCCAAGGATCTTAGTTTATTGGATTTAGGTTAATCATTCGCAATTTACATATTCAATAACATCTTTTAATGAATAACCTCAATAACGTCTTTATTGGAAATAGAATATGTTTAATGATTTACAAACTACGAGTTTATATGACATTAAACCCAACAAACTCCCACTTGGACTAGAAACTCTAGTGGGGTACATAAAGTTAGGTGTGAGAGAAGTATAAAGACAATAATCTAGGGCATCAACCAGTTGTCACAATAGAGGGTGACAGGTAGTTGCATATTTGGAACAATTTCCAACTCTGTTAGGAATTTTCTTAGCCATACTGCCTCTTTTGCTGCTTCACAGGCGGCTACATACTCTGCTTTCATGGTGGAGTCAACATAGATCCCGATGTTGATTTTCTTGAATCTATATCGGTCTGAAAATCTAAGTCAGTGTATCCTGTAAGGATCAGATCCTTAGCTCCATACACGAGCATATAATCCCTAGTTCTCCTTAGAGGCTTAAGGATGATTTTAACGGCAGTCCAATGCGCATTACCAGGATTGGACTGAAATCTGCTGACAATTCCTACAGCATAGCATATGTCGGGTCTGGTACACAATATTGCATACATTAAACTACCAACAGCTGATGCATAGGGAATACGTCTCATTTCCTCAACTTCTTGAGGTGTCTTAGGACTTTGTTCCTTAGACAGGTGAACCCCGTGCCTAAAAGGTAATAACCCTTTCTTGGAGTTCTGCATCGAATATCGTACCAACATTTTGTCGATATATGATGCTTGAGACAGTGCTAGCGTTTTGTTCTTTCTATTTCTAATGATTTGAATGCCTAGAACAAGTTGAGCCTCACCCAAATCTTTCATTTGGAATTGAGTCGCTAGCCATTGTTTTACGTCAGTCTGGAATCTTACATTATTTCCAATAAGTAAGATATCATCTACGTATAGAACTAGAAAAGCTACAGTGGATTTGACGATTTTCTTGTAAACACAAGGTTCGCCAATATTCTGTTCAAAGCCATACGTTTTGATCGCAGTGTCAAAACGTATATTCCAGGATCTTGATGCTTGTTTTAATCCATAAATGGATCGTTTAAGTTTGCAAACCTTTTGCTCTTCACCCTAGACTATAAATCCCTCTGGTTGAGCCATATAGATAGTCTCATCAAGATTGTCGTTCAAAAAGGTTGTCTTGACATCCATTTGCCATATTTCATAATCATAGTATGTGGCAATGGATAAGAGTATTCTAATCGACTTAAGTATGGCAACAGGGGAAAAAGTTTCTTCATAATCCACTCCTTCCCGCTGGGTAAAACCCTTTGCCACAAGTTGAGCCTTAAAGGTTTGAACCTTATCAGCTTGGTCTCGTTTTCTTTTGTAGATCCATTTACAACCAATAGGTTTTACCCCATCCGGCTGTTCTAGAAGTTCCCAGACCAAATTGAAGTACATTGACTCCATTTCGAGATCCATGGCTTTGATCCATTGGTCCTTATCAACATCATTCATTGCCTAATTAAAGGACAATGGATCCTCTACACCATCATCGGACATGATGGTTTGAGTTTCTGTTAAACCCATGTAACGGTCAGGTTGAATTATAACCCTCCCACTACGTCGAGGCTCTCTCACTACCTGAGATGGATGTGTTTGATCAACAACTTTTGATGGACCAGCTTGATGTACAACCTTTGTAGATTCTTTTGTAGTTTTTCTTGAAATCTCATCTAATACTAGCTTACTGCGAGGTCGATGATCTTTTATGTGATCTTCCTCAAGGAACGTAGCATTTGTCGATACAATCACTTTATTATCTTGAGGATCGTAAAATAGACCACCTTTCGTTTCTTTAGGATATCCTACAAATAGGCAAAGTTTTGAACGTCGTTCCAACTTCTTTTGGTTTTGTACTAGCACGTGTGCCGGACATCCCCAAATTCTTAAGTGACGTAAACTACCTTTACGCCTTTTCCATAGCTCATAAGGTGTTTCAGAGACACTTTTAGAGGGAACCATGTTCAAAATGTATACGACAGTCTCAACCGCATATCCCCAAAACGAATCAGGCAACTGAGCGTAGCTCATCATTTATCGAACCATGTCTAACAGAGTTCGGTTTCTCCTTTCTGATACACCATTTTGTTGTGGTGTAGCAGGGGCTGAGAGTTGAGACATAATTCCATGTTTTATCAAATAGTCTTGGAATTGTAAGTCCATATATTCTCCACCTCGATCTGATCGTAGTGTTTTAATCGTTTTACCTAATTGGTTCTCAACCTCGGTCTTGTACTCCTTGAACTTTTCAAGGGCTTCAGACTTATGATGCATTAGGTAAAGGTAGCCATACCTTGAATAATCATCAATGAAGCTGACGAAATATTCATACCCTCCTCGTGCAGAGATCCGAATGCACGAGTTCTAAGGGTTCTTTGGCCCTATAACCTTTTTCCGAAAAAGGTCGTTTAGTCATTTTTCCCTCGAGACAGGACTCACATGGTGGTAAGGAGTCATCTTCTAACTGATTTAGTAGTCCACTCTTTACCAATCTTTCAATCCTTTTTCGATTTATGTGGCCTAATCTCAAGTGCCAAAGATAGGTATTCGAAGAAACTTTTCGCCTTTTGTTTTGAGTTTCTGCTACTTTAAACATTTCTGTATTAAAAATAGCTTTAACTTGAATTGGCCTTAACACGTATAAGTTGCTTTCAAGTTTTACAGAACATATATGCATACCTCTTTTGTTAACAAACACTTTATTAATATCAAAAGATACTTGGTATTCATGTTCAATCAAACAAGAGATAAAAATTAAGTTCCTTTTTATATCGGGAACGTACAAGACATTTTCTAGTAACAAAAATCTATCTCCAAAAGACAACTTGAGAGTTCCTGAAGCTCTGGCTGTGACGACCTCTCCAGTTCCAACTTTGAGAGTTACTTTGCAGTCTTCCAGCATATGCCAGGAACTAATTTCCTGTAAAGAAGAGCATACATGGTTAGTCGCTCCTGAATCTAATATCCAGGCAGAGCTATCTAGCTCAACTAAACATGTTTCGATAACGAGCAAATCATATTTACCTTGTTTTTCCTTTTCAGCCTTCTTTTTCGCAAGGTACTTGGGACAATTGCGTTTCCAATGTCCGTCTACATTACAATGGAAACACTTTCCTTTATCTGCAGCTTTAGTTTTTGCCTTGCTTCCCACTAGAGCTTTTCCTTTCCCTTTATCCTTCTTTTTCTTCATTTGAATACTCTTATTCTTTGAAGTGGAAGGTCCAGACTTGGTTTCTGAGGATGATCCCTTTTGGAACCTTTTGGTTGTGGCAACATTTGCCTCCCCTTCATGTCCTCTCTTTGTGAGACTTTGGTAGGTCTGGAGCTCGTTTAGCAAGGTAGTCAGGTTAAAGTCTATTTTGTTCATGACAGCGTTTGTCCTAAACTGATTGAAGCTCTTCGGAAGAGACTCCATTATGAAACTTACTTGACTACCCTCGTCAATTGTAGCACCGTTTACTTCAGCAATGTTAAACTGAACCATCATGTTCAAAACATGTTCCCTAAATGAAGCACCTTCCTTCTTTCGGGAATTGTAAACATTCTTGAGAGCTTCGTGCCTAATTTGTGAGGACGGTTGTCCAAACATACCCTGCAATTAAGTCATGATCTCCCTTGCGGTGACCATCCTCTCGTGTTTTTTTGACAAGACATCTGAGATGCTTGCTAAGATATAGACTCTTGCCTTTTCATTTGCGCGAGTCCATTTCTCATATGCTTCCCGAACAATTCGGTTTGTTGACGAGCCAGGGTTAGGAGGACACTCTTCGGTAAGGACAAATCTAAGATCCTCGATTACTAGTATTGTATTCAGATTAGACTTCCAAGTTCCATAGTTATCCCCGTTAAGCTTATCCGAAGCGAGTAATTGTACTAGAGAGCTAGACATGCTGAAAAATTAAACAAAACTATTAGAAATTGCTTATTAACCATTTTTAGACAAAAATCCAATCAGGTTTTAGCAAAAGTAATAATGTACCCAGGATTATTATTTTGCAACGACACTTTAGTGAGTTAGAGCAACCACTACTGAGGGGCAGTCAATTAGTCCTTCACTAAACCAAGACGTTCTCGACTAAATACTAATCCCAGAATAACTCTTATTCCTATAGTGATTTAGTTATCGTTACATTTGGTCAGGAATATACTAACACTTAGTAATCCTTGTAAGTGTGACCCGCCGTTTTAAGATTACAGAGAACGGCCCCAACAATGCTACCGAATGGAAAAGCTAATGTTGGAAATGGTCCTAGGTAATCCTATCCATCTCTGGAGTTTGCGTTGTTCCGATCTCCATGTTACAACCTTCCGAATGGTTAGTAGCTCCAGGACATACAAGCAGGCGTAACATGGAAATCTCACGGTGCAGCCTAACGGAGGAGACCGCAGGATGTGTTGACACATTTCCTTCACTCACTTACTATAAATACTTTCTCCATTCACCTTGTTATTGATTTATGCAAACATCTTCGGAATGGAGCAGTTGAGTTATAATCAACACGAGGCTAAGCATAAATCTCACCTTGCGAACAAAAGGGAAAACGTGAAAGGGAAATGGATTTGATATATCTCTCCCCTCCCACTAAGTATTTTAAACGGTTTTGGGTATACTTATACTTAGGCGAATTTCGGCTAATTGAATAACCCTAAGTCTAAGTTCATTTGAACTTACGATGTCTAGGTGATAACGATTAAAACCTCACATCACACACGTGCATGCTCATAAAACTGGGTTAACTTTAACTCAAGAACCGACTCAATGCCCAGGTAGGAGGTGTTCCGTAAACCGTCAACTTAAATACCTCCAGCCTTAGACAGCATCTCGTCGGGTGAGTTCTCTTGTAACCTATGTCATACAAGCTTATCGACCTATTTGAAGGTGTTCATATAACTCATGCGGAAGCAATTGAAGATCGAAAGAACTTAAGACATTAAATTTTACTCCTAAAGCATGCATGTTCTAGAAAGGGTAGAAAAGAGAGTAAATGAGTACCAAACTCTTTGATGCTCACTTGTATGGAACTCCTTGTGATATTATCTTTCTCCAACTTCTCTTGGACAACCTTTAGTGTCTTCCCTACTATTCTCTTGAGCCTAGAAAGACTTGTGAGAGTCTATAGAAGAAAGAAATAGGAAGGGAATGCTTGATGGTACAATCTTTTGGAAGGAGATGAAATGAGAGAGAATTTGAGGGAGAAAATTTGCAGCATAACACTTAAATGAAAGCTTGCTCCTATTGAATCTAATTTAAGCCCCTTTTATAGACCTCTCCCATGCAAAGACAAGCTTCATGACACTTAGCCACATGGTCAAGATACAACTCAAAGTGGATTCTAGGTGTCTACTTCACAACACATGCATCTAATGCATGTTTGTGTTGTTTTCCACTATGTATCATTATGCAAGAGTGGAAAAACCACTAAATCCACTATGAATTGAATCCTAATTGTGATTTTTCAGCTTTCAATTCATTTCAAATTCAATTCAAAATTGAAATTGATTTCTAGGCAATTAATTGGGACATTTCCAAGTAATTTTGATATGATTGATCCAATCAATCTTTATCACCTAATGCCATGAATTATATATGATTCCTAATACATATATATGGTATTTAAAACACTTTTAAATACCTCATCTCTCAATTCCTAATTTAATTCGTAATTAAATCATTGTGTCGAACACGTTTTACGAAAAACCCAATTTCCCATTTTTGAACGATTCAAAGTTTCCTATCAAAATACTCTAAGCTTTATTCCGATATGAGCAAGTAGCGGGACCTAATGGACCTATAGATCATGGGCTCCAACGATTCGAGGCTAACCGACTAATCTCATTATCAAAGTTATCCAACATTCATTAACTACCGGGACACTCCACTATAGCCCGATAGTTGCACTCCCCTCACTATAGATATATTTCCGTCCACTTGATTTAACCATGTTTAGTAAGTCTTTCCTTCACAGGTTGTTCGTAACTATAGCTAGGTCAAATAACCGTTACACCCCTATAGTACTTCTTGTTCCTTAAGTTCCACTAATCCTCTAATGAACAATCGGTTTGCGGTCCAACCATCAAACCTAAGTTCCTCTCGATCCAACGAGAGGGTGGGGCCCCTTGTTCAAGTCCTGGAGTTAGTACTTAAGAGAACAACCTCTCTGCTATCCCTGAAATGGGTAGGAGTGAATTCCGTCTTGCGAAACTATGTCCCCAACTATCTATTCGACTTATTCCTAAAATGGTAGGCATGTCGAGTCGGCGATGCTGGCCACTCTCACCCATGCAGATCAAAGGATAATCTCGCATAAACAGGAGTTCATAGATAGCTCAGGATTAAGAACGAGTTACCTAGGTCATCTATGAGAAATAGTCAGCTTCTTCAGTAAACAGCGTTATAAAGAGAAAGTGACTTATTTCGTGGTCCAATCTTATGCAAACTCATTGCATAGGACGCCCCCACTCGCATGTCACCACATGAACGATTTAGGATCTCATCGTTTGTACTTAATACAAAGTGGGTCGCGTCCATAGTGTCTTCAGGATAAGGTACCTTATCCTTATACTATAGACTATTTTGACTATAAACTTGAACTTGATCCTATGATAGGTCCCTACATATAGTTCAAGTATTCATTTTATAGCGAAGGATCTTAGTTTATTGGATTTAGGTTAATCATTCACAATTTACATATTCAATAACATCTTTTAATGAATAACCTCAATAACGTCTTTATTGGAAATAGAATATGTTTAATGATTTACAAACTACGAGTTTATAGGACATTAAACCCAACAGGATAGAAATTGATAGCCTTGAATTAAACCGAACTAATAGGCTTGAATTAAATTATTTTCTATCAGTGGCTATCACTGATAGGCTTGAATTAAACATGATAAAAACTTATAGATTATGATTATCAAAGTCTATCAGTGATACACACTGATAGACTTCGATTAATCTAAGTCTATCAGTGTCTATCACTAATAGACTCCGATTAATTGAAGCTTATCATCAAAGTCTATCAGTATTTATCACTGATAGACTCCGATTAATTGAAGTCTATCAGTGACTATCAATAATAGGGACTGATAGACTATTGGAGATACTAAGGGTATTTTCGTAATTTAACGTATTTTTTGCTATTTCCGCAAATAATTTTATTTTTTTGCTATTTTTGCAATATTTTTGCTGGTTTTTGCTATCTGTTCAAAGCCCCCTATAATTTTTATAGAAGAATAAATTTATTTATTTAATTTTATATTGATTTTAGATGGAATTAAGTGAAAATATATTAATGAAATGTGTTTTATTTGTTAATTAATGTATAATTAATTCTCTCACGTGTATAAGGCTTTTTTAAATGTAATGATTGTGTAACGCCCCCAAATTTTTATGCTAAAGGGCAAACACAAGTATACGTTGTCACAAGTTGTATAAAATAAAAATAATCCAAGTATCCTATCCAAGGGAACGAAGAATACAAGAGAAGCAATAGTTAAGGATTATTGAATTCAAATCGAACCAATGGTAATCAATAAAACAATAGTCAAAGAGTTTGAATGCTGGAAAAATGGGTTAAGATTCAAATAAATGAAAGAGGGATCAAAACTATGCTCCTGCTCTAGATGTTATGGTATTGTCATACTATGCGGTCGCAAGGCTGTGGCACAACATCTTGCATTGTGAATCGAATTCAACTAATCTTATTTCTCTTTCTATGAAATACTGCTAAGAGCCCAAGCCATTCCACCTATATCGTCTCTATGGCTAATGTTAACTTAGATAATTAAACACTCAATTCACACAAGTTCTATAGGTGTTGCCTCATCTCTGAGGTCAACTATGAATTAGTATCTCTAGCATCTTCTTCCTATATTGCTTTTATGATAACCATATATTGCTTAATTTTCTTAATATTAAACTCAACAATGTATATTAATTTAGGTGATCGGTCTAAACTAATACTAAGCATTTATTCAATAAAAACAAACGATGCTAGATACAAGCAAAGCTGCAATTACATAATAGGCAATACGTTTCCTCTAGAGCATCCACATGTTTAAAACCCAAAGGAAAATTAGCTCATCATAGTAGAAAATAAAGACTCGACAATACTGAAGAAATGACTAATTATTTTAGGATAGAAATGTGTAGGAACACAAAACATAACTGAGACTACAATGACCCAACAAAACTAAAACAAATAACAGAAACAAAATGGAAGTACAAGACACGAAAACTGGAAATGAACAACGTACAGTGGCCTAGAATACTAGATACCTTCCCAATCTAATCCAACTTACCTTTCATAAGGACGTTGGATACTTACACCTACTCTCTCGAGGTCAATGTCTGATTGGGGTCAAGCTCACTTCAGATACTCTTGTATCTTGTTGTATCTAGGTTTCCAAACTGTTGCCACTCGAAGTGGTGTCTGAAAGCTTTTGAATCTCTTCTTGAATCTTTAGGATCACATTCTTTCTTGACGCATTGAGGTTTTCTTATATAGTGATGTGGATTTCTCCTATTGCAAGTGTACATGTGAACTTTTAATATAGTGATTTTCGTGATTAAACGAGTGTCGTCATCTGAATTGGGTTTCTTGCCAAATTGATTACCATGAATACTTTTGTCCAAATTTTATTTAGGGATTTAAACTTAGTGGTGAGTGAAGATTAAAACACAAAGCTAAAGAGTATGGAATTCAAATGGAGACAACTCTTAGGGAATTGATTTCACCTATTGGAGTTGTGAGTTAATTATATGGAATGAATGAACATGCAAAGACTCATAAATCAAGGATTAACAATAATCATATTTATCTCTCCCGAGCTTAAATAATTCTCAAGCATGCTATGAACTTAATATTCCTATCTAAATTCATTAACATGCAAGGCCTAAAGTCAAGTCCTTTTAACGATTTCTAAGACTATCCTAAATCTCCCGATCTTAGGATTATCCTAGTTATGCACTTCAAGATCTAAACTAAACCCCATCTCCTGAGCAAGATTTAGAGAGCACATCAAATAGTTTTTGGCCAGTAAATTAAAGGCATTGAGCATAGAAATTGCATAAATGAGTTTAGAGTAGTCAAACATCTATAAATTAAATCGTAACGCCCAAAGGGCTACATCAATCCCTAAGAAAACAAATCTAGCTACTCATACATGGCGTTACGATGTAAGCTAAATCTAAAAAAACCATAAAAACAACTAAAGCAAAGGAAGAAAAGAGAATAAACGCTATGGTCGTTGAAATTGCACGTTCCCGTAACGATTTCCACGAGTTAAGCCTTGAATCCCATTCCTCCACTTTGCTTCAGCTCCCACATAAGGTCTCTAGTCGATTTTAGGGCTAAATTTTGCATCAAATGAACTCCCCTTGGCCATGCAAGATCACTTTCTATTTATAAGGAATCTGTTGACAGCGTCGTGATGCTGTCCCTTTGTCGCTGAATGTGCTTAAGGAAAAATCGGTAGCGTCTCGTCGCTATGGGTACAACGTCTCGACGCTGTGCTCTTCACTGCCATTATGATATATGGAAATTGGTAGCTTCGAGACGTCAAGGAGGCAGCGTCTCGATGCTACCTCTCGGGTTTGCCTCATATGTAAGCCTCCAACTTTGATCCTTGTTGCTTATTTTGCTCTTCTTTACAACGCGAGTACCCGATTAACTCCAATTTCTCCAATATAGCTTCAATACTAAATCCTATAAAAAGAACATGAAAGTGCATTAAAATGGTCAAATGGTACTCAAAGACTAACTGTAATTAACTGGGAAAAATAGCTCGCGATGTGCTCTATAGCTATCATATAGTCGTCAAGG
The DNA here is from genome assembly GCA_036850905.1 of Luffa acutangula. Taxonomy (NCBI): domain Eukaryota; kingdom Viridiplantae; phylum Streptophyta; class Magnoliopsida; order Cucurbitales; family Cucurbitaceae; genus Luffa; species Luffa acutangula. Next base: position 29,513,392 of record CM072098.1, read on the forward strand.
GGTTGATTCCTACCAGTTCTCTTTCCTTTTTCAACGTCTGTTTGTTGTAGCCAGATCAATCAGCGTCGCCGCAAATCTAGGGAATTCTCGATTCTGCACAATTGCAATAAATCACAACATCTTTCTGATAATTTTGTCCAAAGATGACTAGATATGCAAATTTTTTATTAGACACCTAAAATGATTCTATTAAATCTTATTTTATTTTAGATATATACAAATAACACACAAAATTTCTTCTTGGATACACGATAAACTATGAATTTAGGGAAAATAACCCCCAATAAATGAGTGTTATCATATGCCTATCAAGAATAACACTTCTATAACATCTTAGTCTACTCCCCCTTACATCAACTTTTTCTAGGAGATGTCTTTCATTAGTGGAGTATTTTCGTTGGTTAGAATTAGACTTGAATGCTTAGGAGCGAATCATTAGGTTCATATGCTTGTTGTCACCTCGATAGGTATTGGGAAGAGCTAAAAGAACATATGTTTATCATGATTATAAAAGAAAAACCATTCTTGTCTTTACTTTTGAAGGACAATTATGTCATGGCTTGTGCACAATATGCAATGTTTAATAATGTCTTAGGCAAAAAGAGTTACCCTTGTCGTGAATAATTAGTCCAACCAAAGGTTAAACTCCGGTTATGGGTCCCTACAATAGGTGCGTGAAAGCTTGTGTCACTTTTAATTACTTGATTCAATTTAATTTAGAAGCACTTAGGTATGGATGAAAATAAACTAATTTGTTCCATTGGCTCATTAGTGAATCCTTAGTGTCAGTGTAGAGGGAAGATGAGTTGAGAGTTTAATAATTCAATCCCGAGTTATTAGAGTTTAATCTAATTAAGTTAGATCTCGTTTGTGCAAGTTAATTTTGGAACACTTTTGATTTGTCTCCTGCATTGGGCCTTTGTTGGGTTTTATGCCCTAAAACTCGTAGATAGTAAATGAAACAAATTAATCAATCTCAATAAAGTGTTATTTGAGTAATTCAGTAATTTTGTTATTGAATAATTGAGTTTGCATTAATAAACCCTAAATCTAATAAACTGAGATCCAAGGTTGTTTAAATGAAACTTGGACTAGTATGTGGGGACATACGGGGATCAGTGTTCAAGTAACAACTTAAAAGGTCTATAGTATAGGGATAAGGTTGGGTATCTTATCCTGGTGACACTATGTGATATGATCCACCTTGTATTCGATACAGATGAAATGATCCAAAACATCCATGTAGGAGACATGTGGGTGGGAGTATCCTATGCAATGAGTTTGCATAAGACCAGACTGCGAAATAGTAACCACTAGATGTAACGTCGTTAACTAGTTTAGGTTTCTATTTCAATAGGATGACCTAGGCAACTCAATCTCAATCCTGAGTATGTTATGAACCCCTTTCAAGAGGGATTGTCCTTAGATTTGTATGGGTGAGAGTGGTCAGTTCGCCGACTCAATAATCCTACCATTTCAGGGTCAAGACCGAATGGGGGCTGGGAACATAACAGTACAAGATGGAATTCACTCCTTCCCCTACTGGGGCAAGTAGATGTGTGTTCCCTTAAGGCTGATTCTGGGGCTTGAACAAAAGCGCGCTGTCCTCTCCTGGCCCGAGAGGAATTTATGTTTAGTGGTTGGACCTTAAACAGGTTGTTCATTAGAGGGATCAGTGGTACTTAAGGATCTTGAGGTAACCCAGGGGTAAAACGATAATTTGACCCAGCTGGTGTTTCGAACACACGTGAAGGATTGACTTACTGCAATTGGTCGATATCCGTGGACACAAAAATATTCTACAGTGAGAAGAGTGCAGCTGTGGGTCTTTAGTGGAGTGACCCACAGTTAACGAATGTTGATTTACTCGGTTAATGAGTTTAGCTGATCAATCTCGTATCGTTGGAGCTTCTGATCTGTAGGTCCATTAGGTCCACCTGCTAGGTCATAACCGGTTTTGAGATAATATAGTCTTGATTATTAAAGGGAAATAATATAATGTATGGAGATACATTATAGTATAAAGTTTAATGAAAGAATTAAACTTTATAATTAATTTTGGATATGATTCGAAATTAATTATTGAGAGAATAATGAATTTAATTAAATATGTTATATTTGATTAGTTCATGAATTAATTAATTGGGGAATTAATTAATTTAATTTAATTTTGTTAAATGTGATTTAATCAAATTAATACTATAGTTTATATTAATGTACATTTTGATGCACATTAAAACTATAGGTTAAATGAGAGATAAAATTGAATATGATTCAATTATAAAATTAATTAAATATTTGATATTTAATTAATGTGGATTCAATTTATTAGATTAATTGAATGGCCACTTTAATTCAATTGAATATGATTCAAATTGAATTAAATACCTTATGCTATAATTGATTTAATTAAATTAAATATAATTATTTAATTAATTAAATGATAAATGATAATTATTATTTAATTAATAGACGGCCTGGATCGCGTTGATTATGATCAACAATAGAGATTAAGTAGGGATAACTCCCTCCCCACTTATCGTTGAGGGGAGAGGGAGTTTCCACACAGATGCTCACTCTCTCATTTTCACGCAAAACAGAGAGAGAAAAGGCTCTGGTTTTTTCCTTTCTTCCTCTCTAAAATTCAAGTACTTTACCTTGCTGAAAAATCCCTTCCAAGACCAAAAATTGGTTTACACAAGCCAATCTCGAATCCCAAGAGTCATAGTGGGTGATCCGACGTGGTGGTGTTCGTTGGGAGGAAGAAGAACATATTTTGGAGCACTGTGCTGAGTTCTTCAAGTCCATGTAAGTTTCCCTAGATCTAATTATTCAACATGCTTAATCTGTAATAGTTTAATTTAGAAATTGTTTCTAATTTAATTTTTGAAGGAGTTAATAAAATAAAAGCGGAAGCAATTTTGGATCTAGAACTCTTAATAATCTCAATTTGATCAATTAAAGCATGCTGTTCATGTGAAGAAAAACAGAGACAGCAACCTACCTTGCTTTTAATGGAGAAATTGGTTGGATTGGTTGCTTGTTTTCTTTCACCAATGAGTCAAGAACTACCACAGGGTCTTCCTTGCTGTCCTCAAGCTTTTGAAATGGATTGTGGGATCCTCAAGTGATGGAATTTTAGAGAGAAAGGGAAAAAAACGAGCTTAGGAACATCATAGGTTTGAGCATGGATTTTGGCAGCAATTCAACTCCTTTTTTTTCTTATTTCTTTCAGCCTTCTTCTTCATATTTATAGAGGGATTCAAGCTGAAGAGAATGCCCAAAATTTGCCACCAAACCATCTCCATTTTAATGGAGAATTAAGTGGCTTAAGGGAGGTGAGTGCATGGGTTTAGTCACCATGCACTCCTCCTCCAAAAAATCAAAATTAATTTTGATTTTTATAAATCCATATTTATCTTGGATTTTCCCACTAATTTTATTTAATCAATATTTGAAAAATTGAAAGACAATTTTCAATTTTCTAATTTCTAAATTAATTCAAAATTAATTTTCAATTTAATTAATTAAATAATTAATTAATTATTAATTTAATATCTTAATATTAAATTAATATTTTGCCACTTTTCCCGAACATTTTCGAAATGTTATTTTTCTTAACATGAATCATTATTCATGTTTTTGGTTTATTTATATCAAAATCCATATATGCTTGGTTTTCGTAAAACCCGACGTAATATCAATACCTATTTTTCCCTCAATATGATTTTTAAAACCAATTCATTTTTATTCCATCATATTATTCCAAAAGTTAATCTCGAGCCAGCAAGGGGACCTAATGGACCTACAGATCATGGGCTCCAACGGTGCGAGGTCAAAATAGTCAAAACCCTTTTTAAACTAGTTAACCGACTTCCGTTAACCACCGGGACACTCCACTATAGCCCTGTAGTTGAACTCCCCTCTCTGTAGATATATTTCCGTCCACTCGATATAACCATGATTAGTAAGTCAATCCTTCACAGGTTGTTCGTTACTATAGACAGGTCAAATGTCCGTTTTACCCCTATAGTACATCTAGGTTCCTTAAGTCCACTGGTCCTCTGATGAACAATTCGTTTATGGTCCAACCAACAAACGAGGTCCCTCTCAGGCCAATGAGAGGGTGGGGCCCCTTGTTCAAGCCTTGGATCCAGCACTTAAGGGAACAACCTATCTACTAACCTTAAAATCAGTTAGGAGTGAATTCCATCTTGCATTAATATGTCCCCAGCTATTCATCTATTGTTGTCTCCAAAATGGTAGGAATATTGAATGGTGTTTTGGAACCACACTCACCCATGCAGATCAAAAGACAGCTTTAAACGAACAGGAGTTCGTATTAAGCTCAAGATTAAGATTAAGTTACCTAGGTCATCGTATGAAAAAATCAGTCTTTACAGTAAACGGCGTTATAAAGTAAGAGTGACTTATTTCTCGGTCCCGTCTTGTGCAAACATCTTTTGCACAGGATGCCCCTACTTTCATGTCTCTACATGAACGAACCAGGATCACGTCGTTTGCCTCATTTGCAAAGTAGGCCGCATCCATAGTGTTACCAAAATAAGGTATCCAATCCTTATTTATTTTTACTATAGACGATTTTAGGTTATATACCTGAACTTGACCCCTGTCTATATCCAAGATATAGTTCAAGTATCTCATTTTATAACCATGGATGTTTCTATTGAATTTTTGAAAATGAATAACTTCACTGAATAACATCTTTATTTATAAAAGATAACAAAATTTGAGTTCTAGGACATATACCCCAACAATTTTACCCAACGTATCGGTTTTCTTTAATTGAAATTAAATCACGCTCGATTTAATTCGCTTCCGCTAGAGGATTCAATTCCTTCAAGTGGTATCAGAGCCATTTCGTGATTTTAATTTCGATTTTAGAATTTGCGTTGTGGTTTTTGGTGGGATCGATTTGCATTATGAATGTGGTTTGCTTTAAAGACTGTTTTGGTATTTTTTGGCATTAGATTTACATTTTTTTAATGATTTGATCATGTAAAGGCCCATGTTTTTGGGGCAAAATTAATGTAAATCGAGTCTTGTAAGTCCGTGTCTAGAGTTTTAGGATCAATTTGTTGATCGGTGCTCGAATCGGAGTTGAAATCAGTGAACAACTGCTGCTGGAAACGAAGAATAGAGGCTGTCCAAAGGCGTAGCGTCGCGAGCCTGCTCAACGGCGTCGCGACGCTGAAGAACAGGCGCTGGAAAAATCGGGACAACGTTGAGATGCTATGCCCTCAGCATCTCGACGCTGTCGGTAGTTTCCGAATTCACAAAATGTTGAGCGAAACGTGCGACTGGCGGTTTGTTCAAGCGGTTACAATGAAATATAAGTTTTTCGCGCTCAATTTGATTTGGATGTGGGTCGTTGGATGAGTTGGCACATGTTTTCGTCTAGCTCGCGTGAGTGCACGAGTTCGAGTTGGATTGGCGGCGGGTATTTTTTTTTTAATTTGTGTGAAGCGTGACTGGATGGTTTGGGTCCGGTTTGGACAATTCGAACACGGTTCGGGCCGGTTTGAGGCGGTTCAGACCAAATACAAGGCGGTTTAGGGATAAATTTTGAATTATTAATGTAATTTTTCATTATTTTTGCCCTAGGATGTCAAAATACCGGTCTGTATAGCTATTTAATGCTTTATGAATGTCATTTAGCTAGATCCCATCATAGGTTAAGCATGTTTCATGCATATTTATGGTATAAATGTTATAATATATGATAATTATGCATGAATTTAAATTTCATGAGTTATTTAGTACAATTGTTATATTAAATATATGAAATTGGTAAAGCATGATGCATGACATTAATTAGATAAATATAAAATGTCATATTTTATTAATGTAGCATACATGCTTAGATTTATTTTCATGAGTATTAATATAATAGTTATATTATGAATGGAAATTAATTTCAATGCTTGTTTTTCATGTATAGTTTTAATATAAATTGTTATATTAATTTAATGAAAATGGAATAGCATTTAGCATGACATTAATTAGATTAATATAAATGTTATATTATAATAATGTCAATAATCATGTAATTTAAATTTCGTGGATGATTAATTAATATAATCGATATTAATTAAATGAAATTGAAATTGCATGAAGCATGACACCACTTTAGATGAATATGATCGTTATATTATCGGCGTCATGAGCGTTATGGTGTTTAATAATTTGAATTAGATTGTTATTTGGAAAACACCAAAGAAGCATGTTATAGGGCTAATTATTAAACTTTTATAATGGTTATAAAATTGATTAGAAACTGTCAACCTATAACAAAGAGTTGCATGCAAACATAGGACCTTAGGTTATAATGAATTAATTTTAAATTGTTTAAAATTAATTAGACCTAAGCTCATTTTAATTCTAATAAGATTAGAATTATTTTCTTACTTAGGATTAAAATAGTTTTAATGCACTAAGTAGGAAAAACATTACTATGGTTATAAGGGAACTCTCCCGGTGAAGTTCTGTCTAGGCTGGGGGTATTTAAGTTGACGGTTACGGAACACCTCCTACCTGGGAACAGATTCGGAACCTGAGTTGAATTAATCATAGTCTAATTTTAGCATGCAATTTTTGGGTTTTATGCCCTAAAACTCGTAGATAGTAAATGTACATTTGACCGAACATTAATAAAAGTGATGTATTATTCAATGTTTGTATTATTGTCTTAATAACCCTAATCCAATAAACTAAACATCCAAGGCTAATAGAATGAGGCTTGAACTAGTATGTAGGGACATACGGGGATCAATGTTCAAGTTTTAGCGTAAAGGGTCTGTAGTATAGGGATAAGGTTGGGTACCTTGTCCTGGTGACACTATGGATACGACCCGCTTTGTATATCGATACAAACGTAATGATCCAACGCGGTCATGTAGTTGACATGCGAGTGGGAGTATCTTGTGCAATGAGTTTGCACAAAGACTGGACCGCGAAATAGTTAACCACTAACTGTAACACCGTTAGTTAGCTCGGTTTCTAATTCACTAGGATGACCTAGGCAACTTGGCCTTAATCCTGAGTGGATTATGGACTCCTGTCCATGAGGGATTGTCCTTTGATTTGTACGGGTGAGAGTGGCCTGTTCGCCGACTCAATAAGCCTACCATTTTGGGGACAAGACCGAGTGGGGAGCTGGGAACGTAGTCTTACAAGATGGAATTCACTCCTTCCCAATATTAGGGTAAGTAGAGGTGTGTTCCCTTAAGTGGTGTCTCCGAGTCTTGAACAATGGGTCCTACCCTCTTTATAGCACGAGAGGGATTTCTGTTTGCTGGTTGGACCACAAACAGGTTGTTCATTAAAGGAGCACTGGTACTTAAGGACCAAGAGGTAGCCTAGGGGTAAAACGGTAATTTGACCTAGCTGGGGTACGAACACACGTGAAGGGCTAACTTGTTGTTGATGGTCGAGATCCGTGGACACAGAAATATATCTACAGTGAGAAGAGTGCAGCTGTAGTTCTTTAGTGGAGTGAACCACAGTTAACGAATATTGATTAACTTGGTTAATGAGTTTAACAACTAATCTCATATCGTTGGAGCTTCTGATCTGTAGGTTCATCAGGTCCTATCGGTAGCTCTATAAGGGCGTTGAGGTAAATTTCTAAGGTTGAATTAAGTATTCGAAGGGGTTTGAATATTAAACTAAAATATGAATTTGATTCATATTAAAACTATAGGTTATAATTAATGTGCATTGGATTTATATTAATGCTATAGTTTTATGAGAGAGAATAATAATAGTTGAATATATGATGTTCAATTTTATTATTTATAAATTAATTAATTTTGAATTAATTAAATTGATTTAGTTTAATTAAATTTGATTTAATTAAACTATAGGTTAAGAGGGATATTAATTTAAATGAGATTTAAATTAATGTTATTTTAATTAATATTGATTAATTAAAATTTAATTAATTATAATTTAAAGTTTGAATTTTAAATTTATAATTAATTAGAAAAATATCATGTAACTGATTAATCAGTTACCTGATATTATGTGTGAGGTGGCCTTCTCCTTATCGATAGGTTAATTGAAGGGGTCAGTATTCAGTTTTACAGAATCTCCCCACTCTCACGCCTCTCTCCCTCTCTCTCGCCCTCTCTCTCTCATTTTTGCTCTCTCTGTGAATACATAATTTTTCCCAGAGAAATCCTTAGAGATTGTGCTCCCACAAGCCCCTTGCGTTCAGCCTTCAAGAGAATACCGGTGAACTTGTGGTGGTGGTGTTCGTGAAGTTTTTGCAGCAAGATCAAGATTCGTTTGCTGCTGTTTTTTCTGCAAACATCAAGGGAAATAGGCGAAACGCTCAAGAATTTCTACAAGGGTAAGTCATTCTTGAACTAGGATCGATAGGGTCCAAATCTAGGCGTTTATATATATTTTTCCAGCATGTTTTATGAGATTTACACCATGTATTTTGTTTATATGTGTGCTGTAAATTTGTTTCTTTTGTTGTCGTATTGGTTTCCCAATCGGCATTTAAACCGGTTAAGTTCTCTCAATGTTTCCGCTGTGCTAGGGCTTTAATCCCTGCAATTGCTACCAGAGCCATATCGTGTTTTAAATGTTGATTTGGGAATTGCGATTGGCTGTAACGTGGGATTGAATTTGCATTTTGACTGCAGTGAAAAACATCCTCAAGTTTCTTAGGAGAACGAGGGACTATCACTTGGCGCTGATAGTCCCTCGTGTTTTAAATGTTGATTTGGGAATTGCGATTGGCTGTAAGGTGGGATTGAATTTTCATTTTGACTGCAGTGAAAAACATTCTCAAGTATCTTAGGAGAACGAGGGACTATCAGCTTGTGTATGGCGCTAAGGATTTGATCCTTATAGGATACACAGACTCTGACTTTCAGACTGATAAGGATTCTAGGAAATCCACATCAGGGTCAGTGTTTACCCTGAATGGGGGAGCTGTAGTCTGGCATAGCATCAAACAAGGATGCTTTGCAGACTCCACCATTGAGGTCGAATATACAACTAAGGAGGTTGTATGGCTTAGGAAGTTCTTGATGGATTTGGAAGTTGTTCCAAATATGAACTTGCCAATCACCCTTTATTGTCATAATAATGGTGCAGTGGCAAACTCTAAAGAACCTCGCAATCACAAGAGAGGTAAGCACATAGAGCGCAAATATCATCTCATTAGAGAGATCGTGCAACGAGGTGATGTGATCGTCACGAAGATAGCTTCAGAGCACAACATTGCTGATCCATTTACGAAGGCTCTCAAGACTAAAGTGTTCGAGGGTCATCTAGAGGGTCTAGGTCTGCGAGATATGTACATAGAATAATCTAGGGCAAGTGGGAGAAGTGTAATGGGTATTCAAATGCCCTAGTTTATTGTATTTATCTGTATTTGTACTTTTCATGTATTATGCAGTATTAATACAAACTATTATTCCTACTTCAATGATTATTCACTCAATTCTG